>OY728166.1:1411572460-1412772460 GCA_963277665.1 Viscum album
AAGCTGATAATAGTTCGCGTGGAACATAATACACCCAACTATGGAATTATCGACTAGTTCATGTAACTGAAAAAAAAATTTCTATTGTATAGAAATATGGATTTAAGGATTCATCTGAACTAAAAAAAAAATTGGTTAATGACACACTTGTTTTCGAGGAATAGTAACTCAATCCCGATTTAATGGAAGTGATAAAAGGTCTATAAAAATTCTATAATTGTTTTATACTAGTTTTTGTGAAACATTTCTTGTTGAATGTAGGGGTGGGAACTTATAATTTATAACTTTTACTAATGATATTATTATATAGGGATATGTCTACTTAATAATGTATATGTAACAATGATTTAAAAAATCAAGGAATAGAAGAATGATTTTCATAACCATCATCATATGAAGATTAGGAAACACTACTCCAAACATGGTGTAAGATATTGGAATGAATTATTCAATGATTATATACATGTTTTTGGGATTCTATCCCAACTCAATCCTCACTACACACCATAATAGAGTAGTTTATTTGAAAGGAGGAACCACTCCCTATTATACAGAGTGAGGTCAATGATGAGTTATGCTAGTCTATCATTATCCATATAGACACGACTTAAAAAAGTAGCACACATTCCAATATAAGTACCTATAATATATGAAAATTTTATTACATATAAAATTTTGTATAAAAAACTTATGTTGTCACATTTTTGAGTGTGGGATCATTATCAATTTGTTAATGTTATTTATAGTAATAAACTTCCACCCTGGCGCCTTAATTGTATCATTTTTGGATATCCTATGGAAATAAAGTTTTATTTCCTATAAGATAGCACATGTAGGAAGGTTTTTTAATAAGAATCTTATATTCCTTGGGAGGGACCATATCTATAAAGGGGATGGTGGGAGTGAAGTAGACATCAATAAATTCTAGTTTCGAGATGTATAAGAGTTAGTGTATTGAAAACATCTGAAAATCCAAACGTAAAATTAATTAATGGAGATAGAAGTACTGTGTAGGAGTATGAGATATTTCAGATAACTAGAATTATATGGTTTATACTCCCTGAGGATAATGATTCATTATCATTTGATAATAATGATCATATAACCCATATGGAAGTTGTAAGTGGCCCACAACCTTCAAAATGGAAATAACCTATGAATTATGGAATGGATTACACGTAATAAAATTATTTATGGGTTCTCAAACATCTTTTAGTGGATAATAATATCATTTTTTAAATGGTATTGATGAATAAATTGGAACTTTATGGATATGTCAGTACCATTAATGCCTGAATTTTTATAAAAGTGTTTAGACCGTGATAAGGCATAGACTATAATTAAACCTTTTCATCAATTTCTTTGTTAAAATGTATCTTTGGTCTACATACCATAACAGCTTACCAATGATATGTGATATATAATATCGATGTAAAAATATCTTTCCATATCAGGGAATTTTTGGAAGAGGTAAATAAGACCAAGACTGAACTATTTTTTTACTAAAAAGGATTCCATCATGGTATGAAAGTTGTAGAGATAAATTAATGGACTAAAAAAGAATCCATGTCATGGGCCATTTTGTTTGATTATTCCATAATAGGATTTGGTTTCATAATGATTTAATGTGAGTCTTGTTTCTATAATAGGTTTTGATGGATTCTTCTTATTTATCAAAAATATTATATTTATGAAAATCTAATCGTTGAAAATAAAATAACAATCTAATAGTAGATTAAGGCCTTGATAGTCCCATATTTCTCCGTGAAAGAAATTTATGAAGTATCATATAATCAAGGAATCATGATCCATCATGATAGATCAAATATGATTATTGAAATAAGTCAAAGGATATGTATTTACAAGATATTGTAGAGATTCCATATAAAACAATCTTACATATGATTTCTTTTCAATGTTACGTGGAATTTATCTCAACAAGAAAATGATTTCTCGGTAACATGAGGTAGAATATAGGATGGAATATAATGTATAAATATTTTTTACTAGGTTGGTGATGTATGTTATAAAATGTACTAGGCTCAATGTTTCATATGTCTAAATAGTGGAAGGATGATATAACTTTGTCCATAGTAAAATCCATTAGAAGTAATTAAATAATATACATATGTTTTTTATGTGTAAATCCTATTATATGGATCATATGAGGATCTATGGGATATCTAATTTTTATAGTGGTAATAATGATCCATCAGCAACTATTATGTGGGTGTTCATACATAAATATTGAAACACCATGTTGTATATAAGAGCTGCGTTGAGGTGGACCTATTGAATACTTATCTAACTATTTTCGAGTCTGAGGTTGTCGATGAGTACAAATATTATAATTATATTGTTTATGAATATTGAATTTTGTTCTATAATAAATGATTTTGTTGAGTCAATTTTCCAAATAAATACAATCAGGCTATGTCATCCCAAAAAGGGGCTACTCGTTGGAGGATATATACATTATAGTTTATAAATAGATAAAGATGATATAAAATCATAAATTGGATATATATTCACTCCCAAAGGACATACAAATATCTATAATATCTCTAAAAAAAATTTGGTCATCAATTCTACTGTTGATTCTGAATACATTACATCTTCTGGGGTATTAAAAGAATAATTTGGAATTTAAAATTTTTTCTAAGAGCATGATGTGATTATTATAAGTAAAGACACTGTAACACTCTATATGATACTAATAAAGTAGTGGAACATTCAAATGATCCAATGTCCCATCAAAATATGAAACAAATAATTTATATGTATCCTTATGTGACAACTAGAAGAATGAAAATTTTGAACAACTATTTTCCATCCAAATGTGATTCCACTAGATTTAGTGTCCTATAAAAAACTATTTTTACTTTATATTTAATGTATATTCAACTTAGTTAAGATTAATTAAAATATAAAATAATAAATCATTAATTGTTCTATGTGACATTAATGTAATAATGACAAAGAGTATCAGACACATTGAAAAGGAAGTATAAATTTCCATCTATGATGAGATCCTTGATATTCCATGTTGATATTCATAATCAGTATTCTACGTTGGGTTAAAACTCAATTATGGGACGTAGAGTATATTTACTATCATAGAATAGTACTCATAGGAATATGAGACATCAGCTTGTAATGTTCTCACATTGTAAACTCAAATAAAGACGATTACGAGAATACACCCACCAGTATGGATTCCATAGGTTTCAAAATCATTACATATTCCTATTTTTATGTGAATGCAATGATCCTTAGACATTAATATTATTATTTTTACATTTCATGGCTTGAATAATTTGAGTAATTTTTATAATCCATCATGACATATTATCACATTGATGGTGGGTATGATGGATTTTTCGTAAATGATATGTTATTAATAAATAAGATGTGGAAATAACTTTCCCTTATATCACTATGAAATTTGATATCCCAACCCTTCGATTGAAATGAAAAAATAGAATGATGAGATTATTGAAAATAGTTAAATAAACACACATCAAGCATACATGTTTCTAACGTGGGTAGGGAAATAACATGATAATATATCATGAAGAATGGTTTTTATTAAAAATTAAGCTTTTGTATATGGTTTTTTTGTGAAATATATTCTACCTATATGGGTTCTATCTTCCATTGTTAAACAGTAATCTTAAAATTTATACAACCCCACATAGTTCCATTAATTAAGACACCTATAGTGTCACATAGAATGTGTTTTCTTGTATCCTATTTAAATATCTTTTGATATTAGCTATTGGAATAAATATTAATCTCTAGAACATGTAATATTAATTAGAGATTTATTTAATGGTCAAATTTGTTAAATAAATATTTATTTTCAGGGTTAATTTTAAATGACACAAATATATCATATTTAATTTTGTCATTTTATTTATATTGTAGATAATAATAATTTATTTTGCTAAATAATGATTAAAAAATTATAATTCAAAAAAATATTAATAAAAAATTATAGAATAAATACTTTTTATTTAAATAATTATTCTAGAATTCAACAAATATTGAGGAGGAGGATGCAATGATATTTTTTGGTGATCAATTTTTATTTACATACTTTTAAAATAAATATTTTTCATATTTAGTGTTAGATAATTCGAGAAAATAAAATAATAATAACATTATAATATATTCCAAAGGGATTATTTTGAGTTTAATGTTTTTCTAATGCTATTTTTGTTATTAATTAAATGAAAAAACATAACCAAATTTATATAAATAGGTTGTTATGTCAGTTAGATAATGGTTAATCATTGTGTAAAATAATTTCCTCATCTGATCCCCTCCTCCTCTCTTCCTCTCATGACCAAGAGGAATAAGGTGAAATTCATTTAAACTCTATAGAGTGTGAAACGATCTAGAGGAAAAACAAAACGATGATAAATTAGTCCTATTATATCTCATTAGTTCATCATTGTTTTTTATGTTTAACAGAACATTTTTTCATCACCAGAAAGGGCCTCTTCAATGCATCCTAATGAAGTAATGGTGTTACACATATCTGGTTTGAGTGATTGAATCCATCAAAAAATAAATATATAAATATTGAGTTAAATATTCCTCTAACATTTTAAATTATTTCTAAATTAATTTGAAATATCTCCCTTTATTATTTTTGAAAAATAGTTTTTAATATAATTTGGAAAAAAATTTGGTGTGGTGTTCAAGTCTTATAATCTATGAAAAATTCAATGATTATAACAAAACAATATATTTGTATTGATCCAAATTTTATTCAATGGTGTTTGGAACATGCACTATTGTGTAAAATTATTTTTGAAAGAAAATATTGGTTAACATAATTTATATATAATATTTAATGTATCACCTTTATATCACAAACCAACCATGGGTTTCTCCTGATCCTGTAAAATTAGATGGCCTATGACATGTCCTGAAGGTTATTCCTGAGGCCCGCATGAAGGAATACGTTTCTGGGAAACATGGAAGTGTCATTTTCAAAAGGATTTCCCAAATAAAATATTAAATAGGTATTTCTAACCAAGACCCTTGGACAGCCTTACCATAATTTGATGTGTCATTCCCTTAATAGGTTGAATGTAGTATCATAAAATAGAACAAACAACATAAATTATTACATATACAAAAAAATTCCATAAACAAATTCCATAATAATACAACCATCTTGATATAAGTATAACTCTCAGCCAAAAAACATAAACAACAAGATGTGAATCTATGACTGATATACAAGTTACATGCCAAAATTTTACAAAATATAAAAAAATGCCAAAAGAACTAGAAACCCATATCTATATTATATGGGGTATCATGCCATTATCATGTTACCATAATATAATAAAATGATTCTAGTATGTGTACCCACCGCCTCCAAGTAGCACATTCCCCTTTTCATCTGCAGAAAAAATAGTTCTGCATACACCCGAGGATGTATACTTGGTGTGGGAAGAAAACTATCAAGAAAAAACTAAGTGTTCCCTTTAAAAACTATGATAAAAATATAAAACATGATAGTTTTAAAATAGTAAATTAATGTAATTATTTACACCCATAACTATGTGATATTCCCCATGACAATATAGTTTTCATAAGTTTAAAGAATTGAAAAAATAAAGATATACTACATAAAGTCCTCAATGGTTTCATCATTGAAGAAAATATTTTTATGTAAACGGGATATAATTTGGGTCTTTGTTTCACTCATTTAAAAGGAATTTTTTTATAATTAGGTGTGAGTATTAATCCCACCTAATAAAATAAATATTTCCTATCCACTGGCTATGCATGCCATGGCTCAACCATAGCCCCATTTGGGACTGAGGCTGACCACACATAATTGAATCCAACCTGGGTCATCCAGAGTATGATAGGAAGCATATTTCCCCCAAGGATAAGACTATCCCTATATGGGGCTTGTGGTGCATTATCCCAAAGGTGTGCATAGCATAGGATGGGATCTTGTAGGGCCGAATCCCTGGTCATGGTGTGTGTAGGTTGTATGGGTGTCAAACCCCATTTTAGATTTCATGTAATAGAAGCGATCAATTTATTAGTAAATATATAGGACTCATGGTGTTTGTTTGGATGTGGGACATGATTGTCAAAACATTATTCACACAATTAATCAGATTCAACTGAGCATTCAATCATGACCACTCGATTGAATCCCACATGGATCTGTTGTAAAACTCATGATCCCATTTTGTGCATATCTCAGATAATCGATCCCGCTCACTACTAAAATCTATCTTTAACCTCTTTACACCCAAGTTTGATATTATAACACACTTTAGAGATTTTCAAAACTAGCCACCATAATTACACATGGGAAAATCCATAATTCAACTGATGTAATGCATATTACTTCTTCATGAATAAATTTTTATAACATATTTTATTATGAGAACCCATCACAAAATTTTCCACCAATGTCTGAAGACTTCTTATGGTGTTATTTTGATCATGTGATCATGGTAATAAGATCAATAAAATCATTTCAGTATGTTTATGATAGAGTAAACCACCCATCTACGACCCGATTTATCCATTGATTAAATCATTTTTATCATGACTGTGTTCAGTGATCATGCAAGATGTCTTTGGGAGAAATAGATCATTTGATCTTGAGATATCTGCTACATGAATGAATAAAGACCACATGAAACCATCTTACGGACGCGTGATATCAATCCTATGAATTCTCCTCCACCTATTTTGATATACATTTAATTCCCACCATTAAATATGGCGTCAACCTAGTCCACTGTCATCATATAAATGCCTTTCTACCCATAAAAAAATACACACATGAAATGATTAAATGGAGGAGCAGAGATGGAAAAATAAGTAACATGGTACACCAGAGATCTTCCCCCAAAAACTTCCTTATGGGATCACATAATCTTGTTTTATGGAATTTTGAAAAATATGGGATCACATAAATAATTAAGAATCATGTGAATCCTATTTTATATGCAGTATTCACGTGATCAACTAATAACCCTGTGGTTTTAGGACTTCACCAACAAGGACCTTCATCCAAATAGTTAGTCCAAGTGTTTACCCCCTTAACTCATTAGCAAGACCTCATATAAGAACATAATTCAGATAAAATGATCAAATGAGTGATGGAAACTCATGCAATGTGGTAGTATTGGTCTATGTAAATTCATCACAATCATGTTGGTATATAAAGTCAAAAACAAGCGTACATGTGTCTGGAAATATCACAAACCCATTGTCTCATGACACTCCTTTTCTCATCTTTATAGTGTAGTCTCGAGGACCCCCCCCCCATATGTGTTTCACTCTTCCTCACCAAGAAAATTATACATTTACCCATAAACATAGAAGAATCATTGGATACCCAATAGGTGTGAATAGAAATACAGGTTACAAGACCTCCTGAAGGTTCTGAGGATTTTATGGATCATGGAATCATGCAGTATCAAAATGAAGACACCCATCGACAAGAATGAGGATTTTGAATGTGTATAAACCACTGTTAAACCCCTCATCATATCATAAAAACCCCTCTCAATACCTAATTATGCTTATGCGAGTAGGGGAGACACATGTTATTCCATCATCTGTGCACTCCTCTATATGCGGTTGGCCTTGACACTCATGGAATGAACTTTTCATCGCCAAGAAAACCCTATAAGGTGCCATTTGTGGGAAAAAAGAGGTTATGTATCCCTCTTCCCAAGAGAATTATTTTCCATTCATCCATGTGGCATGATCTCTTAGGTCCTGAAATCTCAACACTTGTGTGGGTAAAATATTGTAGGTATGTCTGTGAGACCCCTCAATGCGATAAATTTTATGTCACATGATCTCAGGATTCACCCCTAATCTCTCATTGTACTTATGAGTCCATGGAAAATTCTTGTTGGCCCCTTAACATGCCTTGTAAAATTTGGGTTGATCTCATAATATTTCAATGAAATTTTAGCATCATCATTTCATTTCCCAGGGACATGTCGGCATTATCATGGGATAGTCTGCAGACAAGCTAGGTTGACTTTGTGATGGTGTATATTCATCTCCACTTTTAGCATACTCAAGAACCCCCATGCATTTTTTCATTGATTATGTGATAGAATCCAAGAAGATTTAGTGGATTGTGTGAAATACCCTGGACACATCCCCTTTGATTAAAATAATTCACTTAGACACGTCATCTGAAGTCATGCAAAGCACCATGGTCATGTCAGATAGACAACCTTAGACATATCTTCTTTATCAAACTAACACCACATACTTGTCAGTCATAAAATCAATAAATGTCATATATTAAGCCAATACATGTCATGAAAATACCCTATTACATGTCCACTACATCAAGTATTTAAACCAATACATATTCCATGTGGACCTCAACTAAGAACCTCTAGATGCATACCCCATTTAAGGGGAATTGCAATTAATAGTAAAGGGTTACACACTCATTACACCCTATTATTATCATTCTATAAGACATACCTATCTTATTCATCATCTCCCTTCAAATATAAGAAACCAACTAGTGTGTATTATAAAATGGAATCCTCAGTGTGTAAGCCCCATCTCAACTAAATGATAAAAACACTGGTTGCTACAATAACCAAAATACATAGGACCCCTTCCTATAGCCCAATCACAGATAGGAATCCAATTTGTTTTATGTTCCTCCATGAATCTATAATTTCGACCATCTAGACCAAATCATTCCCATTGGATGAACATTTTACCTCATCCATCAACGGATTGAGAAATCAAATGAACTTGGAGAACTCTGATTCCTATAATAAATAAGATACGTTAGACACATTCCTTAAGCTCGAGCTGAAATGGCCATTCATATTGATGTAAATTCCCTTGTCTATCATAATCATTTAATTCTACCTCATCCAATAGTGGATCATATGTGGGATCATACACTGGTATCATTTTAATTATATTCCTTAACTATGGCCCCATGAACCTAAAACCTATCAGCATGTTAGTGAGAAATTGAACTAAACATACTCTGTTTAGAATTATAAAATTAGATAATTCAGATGTCATTCTATATCTTGATATCCTTGACATATCCTCCCTGACATGGGTACTCATTCCTCTCAAATAAAAACAAAAAATGTTTAATACCCATATGGATATCCTTTTATGAAATGTGTTCAGCATTCTTCTTCAACTTATTTCTCACATAGATCATGAAACGCATGGCCTTAGTGATTGGAAATGATTGTATCAATAATGAGATGAGAATTACCAATGGTAGGGTCACCGTTGGTTTGTATTCCTGATTACACCTCATCTTCTCTCAAAGTAACACACTCTCCAGGAAGAAATACATGGGAGTCATATATATATATATATATAATTCCAACCTTGGACCTCTATTGTTGTATCTCTTGTGAAACGGACACCTATTATAAGAACTATGTAGTCTCAAATTCATATCTCAAATAGAATGTGTAAGATTACTAACCAATGTCTGAGCTTGATATTCGCATCCTTACCACATGATGTTAACATTCCTCTATGGGTCATGTCAAACAATGGTAAATTATGTCCAATGAACTATGTGGGTTTTGATTCCAGCTCTCATAGGATATATAGGATTCCCCATAATGGTTCAATACCATCTCCATGAAACTAAATGACTCCCTTAATGGAAATAAAAAACTAGATTTCCCAAACATGGGGAAACCATAGTATCGAAAATAAATAAGACAGTTATGGGGAACAGATTACATGCACATAGTTTATTGATCAAAATACGTTCTTAATCAAGGTTTGGACATAGGGGTAACCCATCCCATGTTAGATTTGGGTAATTATTTCCTGAAAGTATCATGAATCAATTGGTTTCCCCTAATTAGAAAACAATTTTCTCCTCCCCAAATGATTGTGATGAGATCGACCTCCCATCTTGTTGTCTAATGTGAGTTATTAATAATCGTTGTGTTTGAAACCCCAAAGGTACATTTTTTTTAAAATTAGTTCTATACCCAATAATGGATGTAGAAATCATCAAGAGTGTCTCAGGATGATCAAAAAAATAGTAAACACTAAGATAGTGATTTACCATGGTATTGAACCTCCGACAATCAAATAGATGGTCCAAAACCCATCCATGTATTTCCAATGAAATAAACTTGTGAACCTGATGGGAAATTATTAAACTGTGTAATACCATTGATGGGTAAAAAGGATAGAAATACTAGTTCTAATTAGTCAATTTTTTCCACACATGATGTGAAAGAAATTGGAAAACAAGACACATTTCTTTTAACTTCACAAAAACATTCACAAGAAGAATGGACAACCTATTTATCTTTTAACTATGAATATAATAGATTAAACATGTTCTATTACATATGATGATTCACTAATATGGTTTCTTTTCTAATCCAATGACTTTTTAGATTCCTTATAAGCACAATGATGTCATCGAATGTGGAAATAGATTTGGATATCCATGTACTACATTCAATGGCCTCAAGCCCCTGACGTATTTTTTCTCCAACACACCACATTCAGTACAAGATGGTGGAAGTCTCTATTTTGGAGTAGCACATCAACAACTCCATTATGAATCATAAATCGGACCATGAAATCATTTAGAGGATGAATTCCCACTTTCCATCTTTCCCACAATATGTCATAGTTTAGGAAGTGACCCTTGTTTACACATTCAACTACATTCATAGACTATCACTGTATCCCAACAATGAATAACTTCCCTACAATAGGGAGGGGGTGAGGAAAATATTCATGTCATATCAATCACTCAGAAGCTACCAAAGAGGGATCTTATATTTTCTAGTCATCATCATCGAAATGTGACTGTTATTCCAGAAGGTGTTGAAGAGGATGTTGTGCCTATGCAAACTATCCATGTTGGGGAATCCAAAAGGATATCCCAAAAGGTATATCCAAAAAATGAATCTTCAAAGTAGTATTATATCCATTCTACAAAAAATCTATATGAGGTCCACTTTGGTATCCTAACGGTGGCCCAAAATCAATCCTATATCATCACTGCCTTGGAGCCTCCAACATCTTCAGAGCAAGCCTTAGCAACTATGGAATACCAGGGAGCACCCCGACCAATATGGATGGAGAATTGTTATCATATTTTACCATGATATCATCCTCTATATGAAAATAAACCCCGAAAATTGTACAATAGGAAGTTACCCATCAATTTTTATAATGGGTGTTGACCCCTTAAATGGGATACTGGGAAATGACTGCTCAAACGGTATACCAAGAACTGAACCTCAAAACAAAATATGACATTGAGAAGGAGAACCAACCCACATACGTCTTAGTAAGATTGATACCAACCATATACGAATACACTTCATTAGATTCATATGCACACACTCCATAATAGTACAATCATACCATACTACAATCATCCTAGCCACAACAATGTGGCCCACCTTCTACCATTGGCACTCGAAATGAAACACTCGGCTATATAATTCTATAATCTATATAAGGTTACAAAGATAATGTTGTTATTTTATTTTGTAATGAAAATTGCTCAAATTTCTAGTTGAAGTATTGTATTCAGTCTCCATTTTCTATATTAGAAGTCCCATCATCATCCAATCTCCCAACCACAAACCGAGGAGAGGGTGTTTTCATGGCTCCTACCAACCATCCCCTTGAATATGATAATGTAATTTATATAGAGTAATGGATCATCAAACTCTAATGAGGGAATAGGGATATCTAGAAAATAATTATGGGAATAATCTAGAGATATCTACCTTTGAATGATGTTCCAATACCTTCCAATAGAAAAATTCCTTATAGTGAAGTTCACTATCCCATAGGACTATGAGAATGTCCAAATTTTTGAACTCATCATCTTGGAAATATAAAAGTTAATCCACCGCTCCACATCCCATAGGGTAGATGGAATTACATATTTACCACATTATTATCAAAGATATTATAGAAACCAGCTAAACTAGGATATTTCCACAAAACCTCTAGGGGAGTTGGGATATTTTAATAAGTTCAAAGCATATGTGTCACCGAAGACCCCAAACACTTAAGCACCATCCCCAATACCATTAAAAAATGAGACTATATACCTCATGCTCTAGAGTCAGTTATGAACTTGCACTAATTTAGGGATGGTTAAAATGTGGGAGTGGTAGGATTATATCTTATCTCTCAAGGAAAGACAGTGAAAATTATATTCCTATCAATAATTACATGTTCCCCTATATTTCAATTATTCCATCGAAAATGGTTTGTTAGATATCTAGATGATGAAATGGCTGAGTGAGGTAATGATGATTGGCCACGACTATAATTTACCCTATCATAAATATCTCAATAACTAAATATAAAGTTTCTTTTACTTTAATGACTAGCTCTGGGTGTTAGTGGACACAAGATTATTTGAACCACCACACCTAAATCCATGATCCACTCATCTAATTACTCTAATCAAGACACCCCGGTTGTTCCGAAGATCATGATAAACATATCTCCCAAGGATAAATGAAAATATTTAAATAAAAGATTAAACAAATACTATTGTTTCAAAATGAAATGTATCCCCATGTATATTTAATTGTTCCATGACATGTTGTTTGATGGGACACCCAATAATAAAGAAGATGAATAGGGTAGGGTTGAAAATCCATGAAATGAATTTCCCATTCCATAGATGTCTTGGGCACACAATTGAGTGATTATTTATTTTCAAGGTTCTTTTGGAGATAATTATATGTATGTGATTGATAGAGTTGAAGGATCTAGAAACTCATGAAATAGGCATAATACTTATACATGATTCATCAGAACATCCATTCTAGTGATTGGTTATTAATGTTATCCTTATCTCAATATGTCAAGCTATGTTTCCGTCTTCTATATTGCAAGAAGTTAAATTGAATGTTCATAATCCATACCAGAAGAAACTAAAATTCGTGGTCGTATTTCTTACTATAAGATGTGAAATTTCATGGTCATCATCCACACCGCAAGATGATAAACTGCACGTTTTATGTCCTTACCATATGATATTAAACTGCACATGTTTCTAAAAGAACTTACAAATTTATTCTCATTATAATGACATACATAGGGATTCCTATACGCAATATATTGTCCTCATCTTAATTTACATCTTGATTCACATCCAAATGAGAAATTTAGGGATACCTATATACTATATCATGACCCAACCATATATATTCATCTATAAACCATAATATATTAAACCACATAGCTAATTCATTAACAACACAGTATAAAAATTCACTAGTTTCTATAACTATGCTTGTCTTGATTCACATCCTAATTAGATTTCTTTGGGTTCATTGATCATATGTCTTGGCCCATATACTAATATTCACATCTATAACGTGTGAAGATAAACTAAATAAAACACATCCTAGTCATGCTATGATAATATGTGTTGAATCTCAATATCTGATATACACCGTTAGCATATGGTGGAAATTACAGTTTCCAGAAGCACCACTAATATAGTACAATCTTGATCTTTGATATATCAGCAAATTTCCAATACCCCGAAGAATCCTATTGAGTAAATTCTATGACTGTTCACCTCTATAAACATTTAGATTTTATTATCAAGGAAATTTTTTGAAATTTGGAATGTTTTGTACTAAAGAGAGCAGGGTTATACCGTTGTTATTTCATACAACGTATGACATCGTTTCCAGGTAGCAAGCACGGGGATAGTATGAATCCATACCCCCATTCATAAAGTCCATCATCGTATTTTGAGGGAACGAGGGTATTAAAAGCGGGAATATATCCCTAACTCAATCAAAGAACATGACCAACATATCCTACCAGTAATGAGAATACATGCATATATTCAAATACATACCAAATCGATGTGTCAGTTCGTTATGACAGCAACAGTGGAGCTCTACTGAGATATTATGGTGATGATATTGGGATAAGAATATATTCATATCATGATAGATAGAGAAACACAATAATTTGATCAGTATGAGAATGTGGCTACTCTAGAAAAAGAGAATATCATTTCTCCCATTTAAGAGAATTGTAGGCCTATTCTGATAAAGGATGCGACATTGGGACTAGGCTTATATCATCATTCTAATAGAGACTCACTGAGTGAGAGAGGTATATGCCTTAGGACATGCCCATATTCATATCCCAAAATATCAAAAGAATATTCTAAATTATTAGGATCAGTTTCATCTCCCTATTAGGGTTGGGTCTCACCAATTGACAGAAGAACATGCCTCAACATATTCTCGTATCCAAATCGATAAAATAATGGTGGTATGATACTCCATGATTTTATAGTATGTATTATATCAAATAAATTCATTTAATTCAATAGCCTACATTTTAAAAAAACGTTTTCACTTAGTATAATTTATATAATATCATATAAATAATTGGAATCAAAACACTGCAATGATGAATGAATGAAATTAGAGGATTTTTAGAAATTAAAGAACATATACCAATGAAATAGTTACTTGGCCTATGGAATGGAAATATGACCCTTAGGAATAGTAATTTGGAAAATTGAATAGTAATATCAACTATGAAAGTATAAATAAAATTTAGGCATCATATAAATGATAAATATTCAATAATTATTTCATAGTATAAGTAAATAAATATTTTTATAATGATAAATTAAGAGTCAATATTTTTATAAAACATAAATGTGTCTTTAATGATTTATTATTAATTTAACGAGTTAAAAAAATTTCTTTTCATAAAATATAATCATAAATTCATATTTTGTGTCTTATGATTATATGATAATTTAATGAGACCTTAATTAATTTTTCAATGTGTTATAAATTCTGTTATAATTTTAAAATGTGTATTTTTTTGGTAGAAAATAATGATTTTAATTAAGAATTATGTTTCCCATATGTATAAAAAACATTCATGAAATGGAATTCATTTTTGAAATAAACATGTGTAAATATTTTTAGGGTGAAATATTGGGTTTTTTCTAAAATAGTTGATTTTTTTGTGAATCGTGAAATATGGTAATTTACAATATAAGCTAAATACATAAATTATTGGGTAATTCAGGATGTATGGATGATTTTATAACCCTAGTTCATAACACATATGTAATATTTAAAGTATTTATTCACAATAATAATCAATATTTCTTATCTTGATCCAAAATAATGAAATAATTAAACACCCCTCTCATCCACTAGAAATACCACCCCTCACTACACCTTCTCCTCACACAACCAAGTCCATGAATCATGTACAATATTTACCCAATACACATCCCATCTCACATTCCCACTTCCATAATCCTTTTTTTATCAATAAAATACCAAAACCAAGACCCTTATAATGGTTCTCGAGGAGAAGTTTTCAGGAGGTAAAAACCTTAATCCTTTGCGTTCATTTTCTTTTCTTTTTATTTTATTTTGTTATCCTTCCCTCATTTGAAGAGTACACAGTGGAAGAAGAAAAATTCATACAAGAGAAGAAGTGGTAATAATGACATGCAGTAGAAAAACTGAGGGTATAAACTGGAAAACATATATAAAATGATGCATGATACATATGTCTAGAAAAACTGTCAAACATGTCACAGTGCTGGAATAAAAATAGTACTAAACCAAGGTGAAAAATAAAAGAGAAATATCTCCTCAGAATCACAAGAATACCTTGGTCCCATGCTCTCCAGCTCCACAGCATGTCAAGTACCTGAAGTAGAAGGGCACTTTCCCTTGTCTCGACCTGCAACAATATAATATGTTTAGGCCCAAAAGCATGGCCCAAATAGGGTGTGAGAATAATCCCAGTATGAAACCACAACGAGATATGTGCCTAACAGTCAAGGAGAATATGGCAAGAAAAATTACATAAATTTGTAAAAAGGAACGTACTCAACATTAAACAATCCATTGCTCAGTGTCAAGAAATATCTAAAAAGTAGGAACAAACAGCTAACCCTCTGTAAAGCACTCTCAGTATAATCCATCTGGTCTTGTTTAACATGACAAGAATGTCGCTAAACTCAAGGTAACCCTTTTGGAAGTACTCACAACCTATCCCCTCTAGTCCTGCCTAACAATATCAAGCCACCCACTGGGCAGTACACTCAGTCTAACCCCTCTGGTTCAACTTAAGCATACACTCTCTGAGGAAGCACTCACTATCAATTCCCCCTATAGTCTTGTATCGTAACTAAAGGAGATCCAGGGATGAACTTAAATCACAGTACCTTTGTGGCCCACGTTGGGGAAGTAAAGACGCTCTAAGGAAGCACTCAATGTCAATTCCCCATATGGTATCACATTATAAAATTATAAAGACACTCTAGAGATGCCCTCAATATCCATTCTCCATATGGTCTATACACCTGGTTCTCACAACCCTGTGTTAGTCAAGCAATAGTAGCAACATATAAAAGCCCAGGTAAACCTAAAGAACTAATTGGCTAGCATTCTACAGCACAACAACATAATAGAACAATAGTCACACCATCCTACAATACTTGGCATGGGAAGTAAATAGCAGCCTAACTGGAAATCAAGATCCAAAGGTCCAAACAGACAAAAAATTCATGGGAAATACATCCAAAGAACAATAATTCACCCTATTCATAAAAAATAACCATCTAATAGGTCATACCAACATAGAATAGAAACAATAGGGATAAAATAGTAAATTCAAAATACCCCATTCGTGGGTATTGGAAAAATTTGCACATAAAACTCAAAGACTATCTACGAAAAGGCACAAACCACCTACCTCGGGGTTAGGAGATCAAAATACTTGAACCAATAAGCTTGAATCTCCTTAGAACGCCGAATATCTACAAAAACGTCTAAAATGTTCAACGTAGGATAACATGATAAAGAAGATGAATCAGGAAAAAAGCTCTAGGAGAAGGAATATCTTACTAAGGTGATCCTAATGCAATCAAAGGAAGTTGATTTAGATAACGGGTCATTTATTGGGGGATCCTAAAAGTTATGTGGTCGTACCCTGGCTCTCGGACGAACTAGGCCAAGAAAGAGTCAGTTCTGACTATCAGACGTGACCCCGGTCCATATAATGAAATAAAAAAAATACACGACATGTTCTTTTGTAGTACACGGAATGTACATGATTTTTTCATAGTCCGCATTAGGTGGCCTCCCGGTCACCCCACATGGTCCTGTGCAAGGCCGCTACACGGGCAGCACATGGCTACCCACGGTAACCGTGTACACAGCGTGTACTTAAAAAATTTCTAGAAACTCCTTTTTTCTCAAAAACACCATGAAAAAGAATAACATACCTGAAATTACGATCTGGGTTCTTACAAACTACCCCCCTTAAAGACAGTCATCCCTGAATTTCCCTAGTAAGGCGGCGTAGAAGAAGAAACATCGAACAGCTCCTGCCACTATGATCATACATCTACCTCCCTCTCCCAAGTCTCATCTTGTACTCGCCCGTGCTGCCAAATCACCCGTTCCGGAGGAACATACCGTCCATGGAGAGACTTTGTACGTTGATCATCAATCCAGATAGCATGCTCCTAAAAAGCTGCATCCACATCGAGCTGAACCTCATCAGGTTGAAAGAGATGAGAAGGGTCTGTAAAGTAACGTCGGAGCTAGGATATGTGAATAACATCGTGCATAGCCCAGTACCTCTGAGGAAACTACAACTGATGGGAAACCAGATCAACTCTCCCCAACACCTCGAATGGCCCGACATACCTTGGAAAAATCATACCCTGTCTTCTAATCCCCTTGTGTCCCAACCTTGCTGTGACATGTAAGAAAACCTGATCCCCAACCTCGAACTCCAGAGGTTGTCTCCACTGATCATCATAAGACGTATGTCGAGACTATGCAGTAGCCATCCTCTTCTGAATCATCTCTATCTGCTCTGTGGTCTCCAGAACAAAACGAGGTCCCCGAAAAGCTGCCTCTCCTGACTCCAACCAACATAAGGGTGATCGACATGGCCTACCTTACAAAGCCTCATAAGGTTCCATATGAATAGTTTCTTGAAAACTATTGTTGTAGGAAAACTCCACAAGAGGTATATGCTTCCCCCAAGAACCTCCAAAATCCAGGATGCAAGCTCGGAGCATGTCCCCAAGCACTTGAATCATACGCTCAAACTGGCCATCTGTCTGGGGGTGTTAAGTTGTACTCAAAAGTACCTGTGTACCCAAATTCTTCTAAATCCCCTTACAAACCCGAGAATTAAAACATGCATCCCTATCTGAAATAATGGATTGTGAAACTCCATGCAGACAAACAATCTCATCGATGTACTACCACCCCAGCTCATCAACAATGAAGGTCTCTTTGATCTTCAAAAAGTGAGAAACCATTGTAAGTCTGTAAATGACAACCCAAACTACATCATTACCTCGAGGAGACCTCAGAAAACCGGTCACGAAGTTCATCGCGACATCATTCCACTTCCACTTAGGAATGGGTAACTGCTGTAAAATCCATATAGGTCGTTGATGCTCCGTATTCACCAGCTGACAAGTGGAACACCTCATGGAAAAACCAGAAACATCCCTATTCATAATTAGCCACAATAATGATAGTTTAAATCACGATACATCTTGGTGACACCAGGATGAACTACCCGAACTAAGGGATAAAAATCCTGCATCAGCTCCTCGCTTATATCTGGTGGCACCCATAAGCGCCCTTAGAAATGCAAGATCTCATCCTCTCCAATGGTCCATCCCAGAATAGGGTCCCCTCCTAACATGAATTCCCATAAAACTAGGCCTTCAGAATCTGATAGCTTCTTCATTAGTACTTGATCAAGAAGAGTAGAGGTAACAGCCATAATAGAAAGAAAGGTATACCCCTGTCTATCTTTCACCACAAAATGCATCACTGAGAATAGGGGCATCAGCTGCCACGCATTACTGGCCTCCTGAACTGCCTGTATTTGAGTCCTCCTGCTCAATGCATCAGCCACTGCGTTTCCTTTTCAATGCGTATAGGCAATCTCAATGTCAAAAGACTAAAGGTACTCAACCCACCTTAGTTGTCTCAAATTCATGTCACGCTGAGTGAATATGTACTTGAGACTCTTGTGGTCAGTGAAAACCACAAAATTCTCTCCCAAAAGGTAATGTCTTCAATAGAGTAAGGCATGAACAACCACTGCCAAATCCAGATCATGTGTCTGGTAATTCATCTTTTGTGGCCCCAACTACCGAGACCCATATTCAATGACTCTATCTCCCTACATAAGAACATCTCCCAACCCGATACCTGAATCAACACAGTTAATAGTATATCTCTCTCTCGGATCTGGAAATACTAGTATCGGTGCTGAAGTCAACCACCTTTTCAGCTCCCGAAAGGCTGACTCACAAGAATCTGACCATAAGAACTTCACAAAAATTTTAGTCAGACTTTTCAGTGGTGCTTCTAAGCATGAAATGTCTTGTATGAAGCATCTATAGTATCCATCCAGCCCTAGAAAACTCAGCACCTTAATGATTTTCATCGGCTGCTCCCAGGAAACTACTTCTCTCTCTTTCTCTATGTCTACTAATACTTTTCTCTGTGATATAACATGTCCCAAGAAGTGAATCTAATCCATCCGAAAGTGTCACTTTGAGAGCTTAGCATATAACTGATTCTACCTTAGTGTACTCAAAATGATCTCAAGATGGGTAGCATGGTCGTGTCGAGTGTGAGATTAGACAATGATATCATCCATGAAGACCATGATGAAAGAATACAAGTATGGATGGAACACTTGTTTCATTACTATATAGAATACTGCAGGCCCGTTCATGAGGCCGAACTGCATAACCACGTACTCATATAGACCATACCTACTCCAGAAAGCTGCAAGAGGTTTATTTGATGGTCTAACGCACAAATAATAATATCTAGACCTCATGTAAATATTTGAGAACGCACGTGCTCCTCGAAGCTGGTCAAATAGATCATCAATACTAGTCAAGGGATATATATTCTTGACCATCACCTAGATCCACATCCGATAATCTACATAGATCCTAAGGGTACTATATGCCTTCTTCACAAACAGAATAGGTGAACCCTAAGGAGAAGTACTAGGTCAGATGTAACCCTTTTCCTGTAACTCCTCCAAATGATTATTGTGCTCCTACAACTCTGGTGTATACATCTTATAATGAGGAATGGACACCAATTCTACTATTGGCACATGATCAATAAAAAATTCTACCTCAGGCTCTGGAGGCAAACCTGAAAGCTTTTCTGGAAATACATCCCTAAAACGATCCACCACTGGAGAAAATTCTAACTGAGAAGTCCCCTAATCTTCCAGATATAGACTAGCAATCTAGGATGTAACTCCTCCTAACACATGATGCTCAAGACCTTCTCTACTCACCTGGACATCCCACTCTCCCTTATGAAGAAACTATATGCCCTCTCGTGATGTGAAACTCACCCTACAACGATAAGAGTCGACTAATTCCTAGAAGGGAACTAGCCAGTCCATTCTAAGAATGACATCATAGCCTATCATCTCAATGACAAAGAGGTCCCATATGAAGTGACACCCTCCAACCTCAAGAGGGGACTCCTTTAACTGACGTACATTAGCTATTTTTGTCCCAAACGTAGTGTCTAGCATCAGGATATCAGGAGAAGAAAAGATACAGAGACCAAGGCTCTCCACTATAAAAACAAATATAAATCTATGGGATTCCCATGTATTAAAAAGATCAAAATATAAAACTGAGGCTACTAAGATCGTACCATGAACGGTAGATGGTCCGAGATCCTGCCCCTACTGGCTCTGATCCACTGTGAATGTTTGGCCCGCTCCATGGACCTCTGACCCTGCCTGGCCACTCTGTGTTGATCCACTCTACTGTTACTGAAAGAATGGAGACTGAACACCATGTCCATGACCTCCACCTCATCCTGAACATCTAGAAGAACTCATGTTCCCTGATTGGTGAGAAATTGGTGGTGTTGCTTCCGAATGAGGAGTCAAAGAAGAACCCATGTCACCAGCTACTGGTGAAAAGATCTAACAGAAGCACTATAGGGGACCCAAAATGCCGCAGGATCGGCACTCCATTGGGTCTCTCGGGTGGTTTTTCCTTGTATTCCCGCTCTTTCCGCACTGGTAGTGCACCACCCAGATACTAGAAGTTGTTTTTCACCTCCTCAGATCACCACGTGAAGATTCTCGTCAGTTCTTCCTACTATCAGTAGGAGGAATTCTAACTCCACATACCGAGCCACCCTGGTTTACAACTTCAAAATCATTTGGATTGAACACTATGATTAGATTCTAGTTGATGATAGAAGTGATAGATGTCAACCGAAAGATGTTCACTTGTGATCAGATTTCATGCCTCAGACCATCCTTGAACATCATTTCCATGAACAACCGATCACCTCCTGAATAAGGCGTGAAGTGCTGCAGCTCGGTAAAGTGGAAGGAAAACTCCATAATAGAAAGAGTACACTTATCAAGACTCATTAAATCTCGAGCTCGATTATACCTCAAGGTCTCTGGATATAAGTATTCAAAGAAGATGCACTAAAACACATCCCACGCGATAACCTGCTGGCGTCCCGCCTATTATATCACATCTCGCCACATCTTGGCAGAGTCCTGAAGCATATAGGTAGCGATCAGGACACTCCACTCTGACGGCATCTCCAGATTCTCAATGATCATAAATAGGGATTTTATCCATGACTATGTAGCCTGGGGTACTCCTTCCCCTGAGAAAGTGGGAGGATGTTGCTACTGGAAAACCGACGTTAAATCATCCATTGACGGGGCAGGAGGCGGTGCTACTTGAAAGGTCTACACCATCCTTAGAAATCCCTCCATGAACTGTGAATCCACATCCATGTCAAGTACCATGGAAGGTTCCAAGGCTGGAACAACTGTCGGATTTGTAGGTAATCTCTGACCAGCCATGTTCGGAGTCTGATCATCGTCTAGCAACTGGTGCAGAACCAGAGGACATCTCGGTGTCATGACTCTACATGGTCAATCACACACCATTAGATCAAGGTAATCAAAGAATGAAAACAAGGAGCGTAAGAAGGGAGTAGAAGAAATAAAGCATTCAATTTTCACAAAACATGACTACATGGAGGTTACTCTTCCTACATGGTTTGTTCTATTAAGTCATTTACATGGGAGTGTACTACTGCCTAAACTTGTCTTGTAACACCCCAAACACAGGGCTCTCTTAATGAAAGACTACATAGTGTGTTCAAGATAGACATGTCATGTACTAGACAATATTCACCTGGCCCGCGTTGTCAGCGACACGGCCTGACACAGTTCTCACACTACACGGCGTGAATAGCTCAAGGTATATCCGTCTATGTTGTTAGTTACACTGGAAGACATAAGGTTGACACTACACGGCCTGTTCGACTGGTACATTGCATGTTCCCACTAGACCTTCCCCATTCCGTGTCTCTGCCCACACGGCCTACGAAATGATTAGAGACTACACAGAATGTACATAAAGAATAGGACGTGTACTTAAGAAAAATAGTTTCTTCCTGAACAGAAGAACACATGGCATGTACATAACATTACATGGCGTGTATTCTAGGTTTTTTCAGACATTAAGCCTCAGAAACTACTCTGGATCCCATAAAACACTAAAATAACATTAAAAGTGCCAAATTATGATATTTGAGAGCCCATAATCCCCATGAATCAATGTTTGGAATCTTAAACATGTTATAACAAGGTAACAAGTCAATGATCCACCAAATTCCGGTCCATGAGGGCCTATAACACCTCAAGAACCAACTTTTGGTGTTCATTCAAACAAAACCTTACACAACAATACTCTATCAAACATCAGGAATTTTATCAAGGCATATATCACAATAGCATGCATATTCTACACAACATCTATCACAACAGCATGCAATCACTAATGTATCCTGAATGGCATGGAAAAAATGCATGACATGTGATTTCTAACCAGTGCCTATGTGATGCATGAGATGGAATACCCTCATCTCATCAGGTTGCGACAGATATAGAACCTCAATACCATCAATAATAACAACACAAATCACTTGAATCACCCAAGGTGAAATCAAATCAACTGTAATCTTGTAAAACCAAAAAATTGAAATAAACGAGGTAGGTTGGCTTTTCCCTGTACACGTGTTAGATACTCTAGGGCACAACTTATTACCAAGTACCTATTCCTTCCTATACCTATATAAAGGCTCCAAAAAGTATGTCAAGAGAAAAGAAACCCTCTAATACAACCTTTTAACATCCCGATTTCTGAAGCCACCAAGAGGCGCCCTATTCCAGGTTGGTCACATGGCCACAAGTGCATTTCCTCAAACACCGGAGGCTTCCGAATAGCAGTGAGGGACTTGGGTGTGATAGTGGGGAAAACTATGACCTCATTGGAAGAGTACATAGTAGATGAAAACAAATATATACAAGAGAGGAAGAAGTAATGATGACATACAGCAGAAAAACTGAGGGTATAAACTAGAGAATGTATATAAAATGTTGTATGATACATATGTCTAGGAAAACATCCAAATAAGTCACAACGCTGGAAAAAATAGTTCTAAACCAAGTAGAAAAATAAAAGAGAAATAGCTATTTATCATTGCAATCATAGCTTGGTCCCATGCTCTCCAACTCCACGGCATGTCAAGTACCTGAAGTAGAAGGGCACTTTCTTTTGTCCAGACCTGCAACAATATAATCTCTTTGGCCAAAATGCATGGCCCAAATAGGGTGTGAGACTAATCCTAGTAGGAAACCACCATGATATATGTGCCTAAAATTCAAGGAGTACATGGAATCCAAAAGTACCAAAATCAGTAAAAATGAAGGTACTTAACAACAAAAAATCCACAGTTCAGTGTCAAGTAATAACTAACAAGCAGGAAAAAACAGGTAACCCTCTAGGAAGCACCCTTAGTCTAACCCCACTGGTCCTACTTAACATGACAAGAAATCATCTAAACACAAGGTAACCCTCTAGAATGTACTCACAGCCTATCCCATTTGTTCCTTTCTAACATGTTCAAGCCACCCTCTGGGCAGTACACTAAGTCTAACCCTTCTAGTTCAGCTTATTCATAGACTCTATGAGGAAACACTAACTATCAATTCCCCCTATAGTCTTTTATCATAACTAAAGGCTCTCTAGGGAAGAAATTACATCGCATTCCCTCTATGTCCTATGTCGATGAACTACAGACACTCTGAGGAAGCACTCAATGTTAATTCCCCCTTGTGGTCTCGCATTGTAAAATTATAAATACACTCTGAATAATCCATCAATGTCCATTCTCCCTATGGTCTATACACCAGGTTCTCATGGCCCTATGTATGTCAATAAATAGTAGCAATTCATAACAGCCAAGGTAAACCTCATGAACTACTTGGCTAGCATTCTATAGCACAACAACATAACAGAACAAAAGTCACACCATCCTACAATAATAGGCATGGAAAGTAAACATCAGCCTAATAGGCAATCAAGACCCAAAGGTCCAAACAGGAAAAACATGCATGGTAAATACATCCAAAGAACAACAATTCACCCTATTCACAAACAATAATCATCTACTCAAGCATACCTACATAGCAGAGAAACAATAGGGATGAAACAGTAAATGCGCAATAACCCGTTCGTGGGTATTGAGAAAATTTGCGCATGAAACTCAAAGAATCACTACAGAAAGGCACAAACCAACTACCTCGGGGTTAGGAGATAAATATAATTGAACCTCAAAGTATGAATCTCCTTAGAACACTGAATATCAACAAAAAGGTTTAAAATTATCAATGGAGGATAAACTGATAAAAAGGAGGAATCAGAAAACGAAGCTCTAGGAGAAGGTAGATATTACAGAGGTGATTCCAATGGAATCAACGACGGTCAATTTGGAGAACAGGTGATCGATCAGGGGATCAGAGAAGTTATGTGGTTGTACCCTCGCTCTGAGATTAACTAGACCTAGAAGGAGTCAGTTATGTCCATCAGATGTGACCCTGATGTGTTTAATGAAAAAACAAAATACATGGCGTGTACTTTAGGAGTACATGGTGTGTACTCCCTATTTCTGTACTCTACATTAGACAGCCTCCAGGACACCCCACATGGTCATATGCAAGGCCTCTACACAGCCAGCACATGGCTACCCATGGTAACCGAGTACACGATGTGTACTCATAAAGTACACGGTGTTTACTTAAAAAATTTATAGAAACTTATCTTTTCTAAAAAATTGAAGGAAAAAAAAGTCATAACTAAAAAGAAGATCTAGGATCTTATAACTATTCTCCAAAACTTTTATTCTCAACATGGAAACATCATCATTAAGGTGCTCATTTACCGCCTTCATGGATGACGTGTTTTTGTTTTTCAATTCCACCTTCAAGGGTAATCATAAAACCTTTTTTTTGGTAAAAAAGGTTTATGTTATATTTATTAAGGCTTATTTAATTTTATATAAACCATATTTAATAATAGTATTAATTAATAAAACAGAATTAGTACATGAGGATAAAGAATGCCAAAATAATCACGTTTATCACTAACCTATTATCTAATAATTCAACCTCGTTATAAATAACAAAATGATTTATAGAACCAATTTATATTATTGTAGAAAAAAATTAATTTCAATTATAGATAATTATAATTATTTCTTTGGATCTTCAGTACATGTATAGAAGTGAATCAATCATGAAAACCAAGGAAACGAACCCTCCCAAAGGATAAAATTGTAAATTATAACTCATCAAAAATACAAAAAAAAACTTCATAAAATTACACTAAATCAAATACGTGTAGAAAAGTTTCTAAATAGATTAATTAATGGATTTAATATAATTATCCAGAACATTAAGATCAAGTGCAAAACATATTCAGATATAAGGTATAGGACTTCATCTAAGTATCTAGTTATTGGATAATTTCATGGTATTTTGAATCAAATAATTATTATTTGGTGTTTCTACTAAACCTTTGAGATCATTTTTAATTTTAAATTATATTCCTATTAAAAATTTATATTTTCTGATATCATGGATATGATTATTAAATAATCCATATACCATTTTTAAATATAGTAATTATTTTAGATGCTGAAATTTGGGAAATCAGTATTTCTTTCTAAATATAGATATTTTGTTAGGGAATACTATTATTGAAAAAAAATAGAAGTATGATTTTGAATTACGGTGATAGGTGGGGCCGGAATTTATAGCCCCTTGTTGCAATGACATGTCACATAAGAGTAAATAGTTGGTGACAAACCTCTCAAGATAGTTTCCAAAACAAAATATGATGGGTACCTACCCAAAAAACATAAACCATATTCACTGTGTTATTGTTCATGTTCTAGATACCTGAGGCCCAAAAATTAATTATTTTTTTCATTCAACATTCTATTACAATTATCTAGATAGTTTTCACTGTGAGAAAATATATGGATTCATTTTCATTGTTTAGTATATTTATGGTATGTGTTTTTTAGATATTCACTTTACCATATTGATTATGCCTAATTTGTTATGATTCACCTATTATTGATTAATGTTTCATTTATATGTAACCGTTATGGATCTTATTAGATTACCATTTTATTTTTTTGCCTTCCTCGGGTTTTGAAGTTGAAATCACGAATAAGTTACAAGGAAGCAATTTATTCTCCATAGTTATGTTCTATATTTATTTTTCCAATATGATAAGGGAACCAGGTATGTATCTAATTTATTCAAGACTAATTAAATTATTTATCCTTAGTTATGTGATCACTTTTATCTATGAAACTATAATAAAATGATCAAAAACTCTGGGCTACTAGGGTCGTGGTTGTTACTGTTGATATCAGTGGAAGTTTAGTAGAAACCTTGGAAACTACATATAGGAATCATAGATTAGGGAATATTACCCTAATATATAATTTGAGGATAAGCAGAGAATAACATCTTATAATTATGGTAATGATGAGATTATGTGGGTATTGATAGCAACAAATCCTTGTCTAGATACTACAAGTGGAAATTGTCCTAGAACTATTGTACCTATTATTAACAAATCAGACATGGGGCATTAGTCCTGACTTAGGGTAACTCGGTACATGAAATAGGGTCTTACTATGGGCCTTTTTTGATACTCTTGGGGTTATACGAAAGAGATAATTCACATTATCCTTACAAAACATCATCATTGATTTAAAAGTAAACATTTCCCCAAAAAACAATGTTTATGATTATGAGATTAGATATGTGATTTATGTTAAATGTTTCTCTAGTTTGTAATTATGAATTATGATTCCTAACCTAATTTAGTGTATTTCAATATTTAAAAATGTTTACTGATGGATATAAAGGAATTAATAACCATGAAAAATGAAGTAATTTCCCAACTGATAATATCAAAAATAAATTATTGTTATAGATGAGATCAACATGAATATATTAGGACAACATACTCATGTTATGACGAGTAACCATACTACGCTTATGTTGGATTGATTTACATGGTTGAATCCCCTAAATATTTGCGGTCTAACTAATGAATTGGTATAAAGAAGTGAATCTAGTCCCCTGGGAAGATATTTATGACATTGAGATCCAATAATAAGTAAAAATTAGTATTTCCAGTATATTATCTCGAGGGTGATACTGATCAATGGTGGTCACTGATCCAGAATACCAAGGAGGAAGAAAAAATATAAAACATTGATTGGAGAACGTTCAAGTAAATATTCTATATAAAATAATTCTTTCCTGAGAAATGACCTCAAATGAAGAGAAAATTAATTATCATAAAGCAAAGGTAAAAATAGAGTGTTTTGTAGTATTAGTATACCATCATAATATTGTCTAGTTATTCTATAGATTACAAATGTGATTCAGAAGACATGATTGATCATTACACTGATGTTCTTAAAACAAGTCTCTAAAGGGAACTACCTTCTCAAAAAAATTCTTCATATGATTAAATAGATTTAACTTCCATAAAAAGGATAAATAATTTGATAGATCCTATGCGTTGCAGTGAAATAAATAGAAATATAGGACTTATGGTATTCATGAAAAAGTTGAAGCATCAAAGAAGAAGTTGGGAATGAAGAAATTCCAATTATGAAACAAATTTTGAAATAATTAACATGTTAAATTATTGAAAGGAATGAGAGTTTGTAATAAGTGAAGATAAAATTTACATCAATCCAATGAATGAAATGTAATGCAACAAATAAATAATTTCAAATTATTCAACTATAATTAAATCGGAAATTATTAAAATCATTATCCCATGCATCAGATAAATCTATCTCAGAAGAGGTGAAGGAGATATAGCCAAGCTTATGCGATCACCACAACTGACATAAAAGTTCCCAATGACTTGGTGGAAGGTAAATTAATACTATATTTAAATCTATAAAATTATTTATTTGATTCTAGATCATCCATATCTATTATATATACATATTTTTCCAAGAAAATTAGACATTTTACTTTCTATTTAACAAATTGGTTATTAGTCAAAACACCTAAGGGACTTGTCATTCATAAAAAAATGTGTTGGTCAGTCTGTTTTTTTAAACATAAATGATAATTAGTTTCTGACATTATCTGAAGACCATGACTGAATTTGATTTAATCATAATTTTGGTTTGGATTTAAAAATTTGATGTAAACATTTATTTAAATAATAAGGAAATTATGATCTATGTGTAAGACATAAAATCCTTTATATTTAGGGTATAAAAATTATTAGATTATTTATATCTATATCCACCCCTAGCAGCTCAGCTAAATGTAATTCTTGTGAAGTAATATTGAACAACATCTAGGTATGAGGAAATTAACATTTGAATTGATGTACAAATTTTGAAAGGATACATTGATATATTTATTAAATAATTACCTACGCACCACCTAGATTGTGATGTTGAATTTACCATTGATCTAATCCCTCGGGACTGAAAAATATCAATAACTCCTTATATCATGGGAATAGAGAAATTATTGAGCTGAAGAAAAAACTGGAACAATTGACTAAAATTGGATTTACTCTCCCTATTGTATCTCCATGGGGATCCCCTATTCTTTTTTTAATAGGAATCATAGATCCTTCAGGTTGTACATTGACTTTATAGAAATCATTACTATTAAAAAAATGAAAAAGCGTCATCTACCTAGAATTGATGATTTACATGATCAAATTCATGGAGGTAAAATATTTTTTTGAAGATTTACCTTCATTATGGATACTATAAATTTTCTGTAAAGAAGGAATATATTACAAAGGCACCATTTTGAACTAGGTATGGATATTATGAGCTTAGAGTAATTCCATTTGGACTTTCTAATTAACCCTATATTTTCATGGATCTAATGAATAGATTGTTCAAGTAATATCATGATTCTTTTTTATGGAATTTATTGATTATATCTTGATATATTACAAAATCTATGAGGACCATGAAAACCAATTGTATATTGATATGAATAACCTTAGATAATAAGTGTTATATGGGATGTTTATAATGTGTGAATTTTGGATTCAAATTAATTCTTTCCTTAGACATATTGTCTCTATGGATAGACTTTTGTTGATCCTATGAACACAAATGCAATCCAATAATGGCTTCTGCCAATGCAAAAATGAGGTACATGGTATCATTTGTTTTGTAGGGTACTATCAATGTTTGATTTAGAATTTTTCTTTATTGGATAACCAGTTAACCTAGATCACAAGAAAAGGGGATAAATTTATATGGAGAAATGAAGTATATGGTTTTTGAATAATTGAATATAATATGGGTCAATTATCCAGTATTCACTTTTCCATCATGAAATGATGGGTTTCTGCTATATAGTGATGCATCAAAGAATGGACTGGTTTGTGTCCTTATGAAAAATGATAATGTTATTGTATATGCATCATGGTAGATAATTACCCATGAACAAAATTATCTAACTCATTATATTTAGCTATATGTGGTAATATATTCTCTCAATGTATGGAGACACAATCTTTATGGTGAAATATTTGAGATATATATATATCAGAAGTATTTTAAATACCTCTGTACATAGAAATTACTCAACATGATCCCAATATGATCATTGTGGTTACACAAATATTATTCTTTCCCAAAAAACTATATCCCAAGAAAGGAGAATTAGGTAAAAATTCATTAAGAAGGAAATATCTTGGACTGTTGACATAGATAAAGATGTAGAAAGACAATATGTTCATTGATATAATAAAAATGGATATGGGAATTTTTAAGGAAGAGGAATCATCACTCCTTTATCAAATGATTGATAAACCATATTTAGTGGAGACGATAAAAACCATTCAATCTTATGAGGATAATTTTAAAAATATAATTAAATCTATTTAGGATAGAATATTGAATGTGTAACACCCTGACCCCAGTTACCCAGAGTTGGTGCATTATTACATAACATTGGCATGATCACAAAAGATCAAGTCTTGAAAGACCGATTAGTTTAGTATACTTGGAAATACTGGATACATTCATAAGGTTTACATTACATTATATAATGGAAAACTACAACAATATTGATTCCATAGAAAACACTGAGATCCCATAGACTATCCTTGCAGGTCAGTTATAATATACTTCTTCGCATCATGAGAAAAATAAAACATTGAAAGTGTTGAGGTTAGATACTCTGTAAGGATAACAATATAGCGGAAACATTCATAAATAAGAATAAAAATTTAAGGAAATTTATAATACTAAAAAAAAAGCCTTTCAAACTTCAACTTCAACATAATATGGCAAAGATAAAATCAAAATAATTTCATTTATATACTCACATGGATATTATACTAGTCGAATAATCTCATGCAATATTAATATCCACTTTTATAATGATGGAATACATAATTCAAGACTTCATAACCACATATTCAAGGACTTGTCCCAAGACTAAAAATAAGATTTTTTCAAGGCCTTATGCCAAGACACTAGTTTGTCTAATGAGACCTACTGATGCATCGAGGATCTATAGCAGGCTCCACCCATCACTTACTAAGTCCAATGGATTTCTCATATGAAAATGTTTAATCATAACATAAACATTCATATTAAAACTAGCATACGAAATGTCAATAATTTATCCATAACCATGAATAGTCTAAAAATTACACATCCATAGTCAAACATATCACAAAACTTTCAATATAATATGAATGTTTTGTATCCTAATAAATCAACTTCAAAGAATCTTAAAATCCATCAAAGGATGTTGACATAGAAGAATTCAAAACCTTTTTTAGATAAGTATATATTTCTATTTTGTAATAATTTAGGAGTCGCATAATTATAAAGAATAAATTTATTTTTAAAATATTCTTATAAGCTTGTATGGGAAGCTTCGATGATGTTATAATAGTGGAAAATAGCCGCACCTGCCTTATAAGTTAAAAAAGCATTCTTACCTTAATTTTGTCGAAAAGGTCATAAAGTACCTTGTATGGAAAACTATAGAAAGATTCCTTTAAAAATATATAAGGTCAAATAAGGGTATAAATGACTTTAGCACATTCTCTAGTAAATAGAAAAAATGTTTTTAAATACCTTTTTAAGAAACATGGATGTGGATGATAAAGAGGTCCCAATAAATAATTACGTATAAACAACCTCGGATAATGAAGAGATTGTGAAATTAACCCTTAACTTATACTTTTCCTTGGTCAAGGGTAGGTTAACCTATTTTATAATGGTAAAATAATTGTTATTAAATTATAAAAGAATCATATACATTAATATGATATCATATATGGTCTTTTAACATTTCATTGTTAATAATATCTTAGTATTATCTTCGTTTCAGGTGTTAACAGATTCCTTTTCCTTTATATGTTGTGTTACATAAGTAATTTGTGTTATGGATAGGATTTATATTATTCATATTCAGAATTATATTATGTATTTAATCATTATTTTTAATCATCTAATGAAAATTAGTCTTGAATGGATACGATGGAGAATGAATCTCATCGAGTTCGTGGAGACAGTAATCCGTACGTACGCACGTGCGACAATATCATTCTTTTTATATTAGAATAATATATCATTGGGTGGTATATCATATATAACGATTCATTATAATGTTATATTTATAATTTACATAAATTACACATCATTATTATACTCATCCAAATAATAATGTAATGAATAACAATTACTCCGCGATGTCGAGATGGTAAGCCCTACGTACGCGCGTATGGTGACATATCATTCAAAGGATGGATAAGAAAATGGATATTGTTGTACCGTATTTTTAATAAAATCATAGTATATAGAATATACTATATTTATTATTTTAGATTGGAAATAACAAAGAATGAAGAAGTGTATGAATAAAGTAACTTGAAAATGGTGACGAAATATTTACCTCTTCTTCAGGTTCTTCCTTCTGATTTGTTCAAAAGGGATCCATAGGGAGGCTTTATGACTAAAAGAATGCCTCTAGGATTAAGGGAGGATAGTGAAGAGGGTATTTGAGTAGGTTTTTTCCGAGCCAAATGTCTTCGACGGTGTGAATGAGCGAGAAGGGGGAGTGTCCTTTTATAAGAGGTGTGAGGGGGACCTTAGAAAAAGATAGAAATGGTATTTTATAATAAAATAATTTTCGGTTTATAATGGATCAAAATTGGATAATTTAAAGGTTAAGGTTGGGATGGGTCTAAAACCACTCAACTAATATGTTTTAGACAGGTTTGGGTCATTATATTAACTTTATCATTTAGATTTAACTTTCAGTTAAATAGTTTGACATTTACCATGTCTCTTTGTATTTTTATATTATATGGTTAATAAACTTACTATAAACTTCCAAGAAAACTCCAGGTGGTTCTTTAATAACACATCTATCATTATATAAGTATTTTGGTTGAAACTTAGATATTTAGGAATAAAATATCAATTAATAATATATACTTTTTCTCAAAAACTCTTTATATCAATTTTGACACTATTTGGTATTTTTTTGCTAAATTCATAAAAACATTATTACTTCAAAAGAAAATTCATCTAAATAACCCTAACATGTCATATTAACCAATAAAATTAGTGAATTACATAAAAAGTCTCAAGTAAAATTTATTAGGATATTTAATTTATTAATTATTTTAATATTTCATTAATTAGGTAATTACTGCATCATTATTGTGTCATAAATAAATTAAATTATTTAATGTATAAAAAATATAAATAAAATAAAATTATGTAGGAAATATTTATAGCTTTATAATGAATATTTATAGTCAAATTTATCTTCTGTGTAACCCTATATTAAAAATGGTTTTGTTATTATTCATTGAATCTAACACTTTTAACTCTTCCTTGAATTAAATAATAATAATTATCCTAATCTAATCTAATTTGACCAAAAGGATCATATTTTATTCATAAGTTATTTTTATTGAATTATACTTATCCATTAAAATTAGGACATGTGTTAGGGTGATAATAATATAATATTTACCCTTAATTACCCTATTTACTTTTAACTGTGGTAAATAAAAGTAAAAAAGTTACTATTCAACAAAAATTATTATCATCTTAATGAACCAAATTTTACTCTCTGATATCAACTATGTCTCTCAGATTTTTTAAATTCAACTCACAAAAGTTGTAAAATTATGTTTTATGTAAATTTGAAACTGCTCATAGGAGATGGGTAAAAGATGGTAAAAAGTTCAATAAAATTTTTATATATCTAAAATTATTATAAACTGACACCATTGAATTACATTGAAGTTATATAGGTATTATGTATATATTTTTTCCTAAAATAAATTTAAATAAAATAAATAATTTTTTAAATAAAAAGTCTTCTTTAAACAATAACTCGGTGTTTTTCACTATTCATCAAAAATTTAATGTTTTCAGAAAAATACAAAACATTCACTGTAAGCTAATTTTGATATTATTAATTCAAAAATAAATTCTATTTTTCCAATTTTCAAAACAGAGAAGTTGTATTAATTAATTTAAAATTAATTCCCATTGTCAAAACCATAAAGCGTACTTTTAATAAATAAAAACTATCAAAAGATTGACAGATGTTTATGTCTAATTTCAAAGTAAAATTATATACAATGAACTTCATTGGATTAAATGGTAAAATTATCATCTAATTATACTTCCAAAACATTAAAATTTATAATTAAACACAATAAATTATTTTGATTAAAAAAATTGTTTTCAGTAAAAATATAGTATTTTTCACTAATCATCCAAATATGAAAGTTATCGGAAAAACACACAAAATTTATTAAAATTAAATTATTGTGTCTTGAATCTAATGTAGAAGTTTATCTTGTAAAATTGAATATATAAAAGTTTCAAATATTTTATTCTAAAAGGGTTCTCCATTAAAAGGTGGTAAAATTTTATTTTTTCAAAAAATACTTCTGTTATCTGAGAAAAATGATTTTGTTCTTACATTATGTTTGAGAAACTCATAATATGAATTCAAAAATTATAAGGATTATATAAAGATTAGAATTCAATTAATACTATTCATAACCACTTTTGAACGACTAATTTCCTTAGTCATGGTGCACTTGAACTCAGTGTTGTGTGTAGTGCAAGATATTGAATTACTTTGAAAAAATAATGTACTATGAAATCATGGGGTGTTACCTTCTTCCCCTCTTAAATAAATTATGTCCTCTCAATTAGAAATGTTTTTTTGAAAATAAAAGGTTGAAAATAGAAAATACCTTCATGGGAAAACCAACATCGGAAATTGGGTTAATAAATTTTATTCTTAATAAGAGGAAAAGAGGAATGAAAATTTCACCACAAAATTATGATCTCTATTAGGATAACATTGGTGGAAATTAGATACACATAATTGGAGGGAAAATGTAAATATTAATAGGGAGTTATTGAGGTCATCAGTAACAAACATTTTTAGAATTGAGGTCCTTAAAGCCATCAATCTATGATGATTTAAAATATCATCAGTTCAACATAACATAAGGTTTTAGGATAAAAAAATTTTAGTTTTAAGATCCCTTACATAAAGTTTAAGAATTAATTTCTTCATAGAATAAGAGAAGAAAAAATATATATACTTGAGAAGTATATTCCCATCCTATAACTTATTTCTACCACAAACTCATCTTTCAATCTGAATGATAATAGAACATAAAAAATTATTCTATTTATCATATTCGTATAGGCTTCCAAAAAAAGTAAATTGTAATTCATCTACCAGACATTTTAAAAAAACTATATTATTCAATCCAAGACATCACGTGGGCCAGTGGTAGGTGATACTCCCTTTTCTCCCTTCGGTTACGGGTTCAAGTCTTGCGGCCTTGCCGGACGCAATGAGAAGTCGCCCGACCTCTGGGTTGTCCTTTTTGTAGAAATCCAAAAATAATCTCAAACAAGAATTATCCAAAATACTTCTCTCCAAGATCATAGTCCAAAATTTATAAGGAAGGTAAACATACTGAAGATCCTTTTTCCACATAATAACATGTGAACACCTTTATCATGTATTCTATTAAAACACTGCAACATCCTGAATTACCATAAAACCTTATTAATTATATTCGTGATCCCTTATTCCTTATATAATACTGAATATACTCTTTCTATACAAAAATGATATAAACTCCATCAATGATGCAATACGAAAACCATTAATCAGTTTCAAGGAAGTCAATAATATCCAATATAATTTATCCAAATCAATCATGTATTATTCGAAAATCACTACCTCAGTATCAAAACCATATTATGGTCTATATTTCTCTCAACCATATATTTTCCAAAAATGTAACCTACTATTGAGTGAATTTTATTGGTTCCAAACAATCTCAAGTCCTTAATGAAATAGTAAAACAGTAAAATCCTTATATACTCTATAATTTTTATAACATGTACATCATTAATACAATACACAAATGACACAATAAATTAATAACAATGCAAGAAATCTAATCATTCTTCTTCATCTTTGGTAGTATCATAAATTTATTATCATCTAATAGCATCATTTGGGGTATACTCTAATTTTTTGGACATTGATTCATGTAGTGTCCCAACTCTTTGCAGTTGAAGCATTGTACATTTGAAAATATTTTATTACCATTGGAATCACGCGCATGGTGTCCATTTTCTCCACACATATAATAAACTCCCATTCCCATAAATCATTTACCAAGGTGATTCTTTCCACAGTTATCACATATTTTAAAATCCTTATTTTCACTCTTCCCTTTATCCAACTTTCTATCTTCCATCCTTTTCTTCTCTTGCTTCCCTTCAAAGCCATAGGACACAGAGAATTATTTACTTATCTTATTAACACATGATACTATTTCTTCATATGTTGAGAATACATGGGAGTATATTTACCTTATAAATGTTGGCATAATTCCATGAAAGATATGATCCTTCTTACTCATTAGATCATACATATTGTTGGAGTTCACATTCCTTCTACTGGGCACCATTTCCATACAATGGCATACACTAGGTAAGTTTATAAAATTCAATGAATAATTCCAAACTCGTAAAATACCTAACGTCAATTGAATAGTTTATGGATATAAGCCATAATCATAATAATATTTTCTTTGAGGAGGTATATACTCGTAAATCCTTCATAATTATTTTTAATGAAAATTAGAATTATTCTAAGCATATCCCTCAGGAGTGTCGTAACCAGGAGTGCAGTAAGGCCCATTGTCATGCACCATTTCTCATTTGAGTCTAGCTCAAGGTGGGGTTTTTGGGTTTTTCCCCTAGATACATATGTTCCAGATCCATCTCTACCTACTCATATCCAGACAGGGATCTATTTTCATGGAAAACTCACAACTTTTCTATCGTACCATAATTTTAGGAAGTAATTTTATACTAATCCTCAAAGCCTATCTTAGGGCTATCTTCTCTAATCAGTGTTTATCAAAATCTAGTTTTCAAGGTTTTTACTAAACTTCTTCTAATACCAACTATAACACCCCAATCCTAGTTAGCCAGAGTCAGTGCATTATTACATAACATTGGAAAGATCAGAAAAGTTCAAGTCTCAAAAGACCGATTAGTTCAGTAGCCTTTAAAGTACTAGCTACATTCATAAGGTTTACATTACATCATAAAATGGAAAACTACAACAACATTGTTTCCATAGAAAAAACTGATATCCTGTAGACTATCCCTACAGGTAAATAATAATATACTTCATCGCATCCTGCGAAAAATAAAACATAGAAAGGGGTGAGATCAGTTTCTCAGTAAGGATAACAATATAGCGGAAACACTCATAAATAAGAATAAAAATTTAAGGCAATGTATAAGACTAAAACAAAATCCTTTTAAACTTTAAATTCAGCATAATATGAAAAAAATAAAATCAAAGTAATTCCATTTACTTACTCACATGGATATTCTAATAGTCGAATAATCACCTGAAATATCAATAGCCACTTTCATAATGATGGAATGCATAATACTAGACTTCATAACCACATTGTCAAGGACTTATAACAAGACTACAAATAATATTTTGTCGAGGCCTTGTTCCAAGACACTAGTTTGTCTCATGAGACCTACCGATGCATCGAGTAGCTATAGCAGGCTCCACCTGTCACTTACTAATTCCAGTGCATTCCTCATATGAAATGGTTTAATCATAACATAAACATTCATATTAAAAATACCATATGATATGTCTATACTTTATCTATAACCATGAATAGTGTAAAAATCACACATCTATAGTCAAACATATCACAAAACCTTCAATACAATATGGATGCTTTGTATCATAATAAGACAACTTCAAATAAGCATGAAATCGATCAAATGATGTTGACATAGATGAAATAAAAACATTTTTTGAGAAATATCTCTTTAAATCTTGAAATTATTTAAGAGTAACATAATTATAATGAATATATTTATTTTGAAAATATTCATATAAGCTTGTAAGGGATGCTTCAATGAAGTTATAATGGTGTAAAAGATCCACACCCTTTGTATAAGTTAAAAAAACATTCTTACCTTAATTTTGTAAAAAAGTTCCTAAAGTAACATGTTTGGAAAATGACAGAAATATTCCTTTCAAAACAAATAAGGTCAAATAAGGGTATAAATGACTTTTACCCATTGCCTAGTAAATAGTGAAATTTTTTTGAAATACATTTTTATGAAACATGGATGTGGATGATAAAGAGGTCGAAGTAGATAATTATATATAAACAACCTCGTATAATGAAGAGATTGTGAAATTGACCGTTAACTTGTACATTCCCTTGGTCTAGGGAAGGTTAACCTCTTTTATAATGGTGAAATAATTGTTATTAAATTATATAAGAACTACTTACATTAATATGATATCATATATGATCTTTTAACAATGCTTTGTTAATAATATTTTAGTATTATCATTGTTTCGGGTGTTAACAGATTTGTTATCCTTTATATACTTTGTTACATAAGTAATGTCTTTTATGGATATGTTATATATTATTCATATTAAGAATTATATTAAGTCTTTCAACATTATTTTGAATCATCTAATGAAAATTAGTCATGGATGGATACGATGGGGAATGAATCTCATCGTGTTTGTGGAGACGATAATCTGTATGTATGCACGAGCGACAATATCATTCTTTTGATATTAAAATAATATATAATTGGATAGTATATCATATATAAAGAATAATTATCATGTTATATTTATTATTTACATCAATTACACATCATTATTATACCCATCCAAATAATAATTTTTTGAATAACAATTACACCATGATGTGGATACGGTAAGTCGTACGTACGCACGTATGGTGACATGTCATTAAAAGGATGGGTAGAATAATGAATATCATTGTAAAATATTTATAATAACATAAAATTATATATAATATACTATAGTTGTTATTTTGGAATGGAAACAACAGAGAAAGAGGAAGTGGATGAAGAAAGGAACTTGAAAGAGGTGATTAAATATTTACCTCTTCTTTGGGTTCTTCCTTTTGATCTGATCTAAATTTCTCCTTAGGCTAGATTTTTGAAAAAAGGAAGGAATCTAGGTTGAATGGAGGAAAGTTTAAAGGTTATTTGGGTAGGGTTTGGCCGATCCAAATGGATTTGAAGGTGTGAATTAGAGAGAAGGGGGAGTGCCCTTTTATAAGAGGGGTGAGGGGCGCCTTAAGAAAATCTAGAAATATTTTTTTATAATAAAATCATTTTCTATTTCTAATTGCTCAAAAATGAATTATTTAAAGGATAAAGAGGGGATGGGTCAAAAATCACTCAACCAATAGGTTTTAGATAGGTTTGGATCATCATATTAACTTTATCTTTTAGATTTAACTCTTAGTTAAATAGTTTGACATTTACCATGTCTCTTTGTATTTTTATATTATATGGCTAATAAACTTCTATAAACTTACAATAGAACCCCAAGTCGTTCATTAATGATACCCCTATCATTATATATGTCTTTTGGCCGAAATTTAGATATTTAAAAATATAATATCAATTAATATTATAATATTTGTTTTATAAACTATTTTAAGTCAATTTTCACACTCCTTGGTATTTTGTTCTTGCTAAATTGATAAACAAATTATGAATTTGAAAAATATTCATCTATAATACCTTAACATGTCATATTAACCAAGAAAATTTGTGTAATTCATAAAAAGTCTCAAATTACATTTATTAGGATATTTATAATATTAATTATTTTAATATCTCATTAATTAGGTAATTACCAAAACATAAGTGTGTTATAAATAAATTAAATTGTTTAAATTATAAAAAATATAAATAAAATACCATTATGTATAAAATTGTCTAATCTTTATAATTAATATTTACAGTCGAATTTATCTTATGTTTAACCCTATATTAAAAATAGTTGAGTTATCAAACATTGAATTTAACACTATAAACTCTTATTTGAATTAAATAATAATAAATCTCGTAATCTAATCCAAGGGGACCTAAAGGATCATATTTTATTCCTTTGTTTATGTTTTTCGAATTGGACTTATCCAATAGAATTAGGACATGTGTTAGGGTAATAATAATATCATTTTTACCCTTAATTACCCAATTTAAATTCGACCATGGTAAATAAAAGTAAAAGTTACTACTCAACAAATATTATATTCATCTTCTTGAACCACATTTTTTTTACTAATATCAACCATTTCTCTTAGATTTTTGATATTAATCTCATAGAAGTGTTAAAATTGTGTTTTATGTAAATTTGAAAATGCTCCTAGGAGGTGGGTAAAAGACGGTAAATAGATTTATAAAACTTTTATAAATATAAAATTATTATAAACTGAATCCAATGAATTACATTGATCTTTTAGGGGTATTATATATCTATTTTGACCTAAAATAAATTTAAATAAAATATATAATTATTTAATTAAAACTCAGGTTTAAACAAGAACTCAGTATTTTTCACTATTTATCAAAAATTGAAAGTTTTCAAAAAAAATCCAAATTTTCACCCGAAGCTAATATTGATATTCCGAATTAAAAAATGAATTATATTTTACCAATTTTCAAAAAATTGAAGTTTTATTAATTAATTTAAAATTAATTTCCATCATCAAAACCAAAAAGTGTATTTTTAAGAAATAATAACTACCAAAAGATTGACACTTCTTTAGGTCTAATTTCAAGGTGAAATTACATACAATGACCCTCATTGGATTAAATGGTAAAAATATAATCTAATTATACTTACAAACCATTAAAATGTTTCATTAAACACTATTAATTATTTTGATTAAAAAAGTTGTTTTCAGTTAAAATATAGTATTTTCCACTATTCACATAAATGTGAAAGTTATCAGAAAAACAACAAAAAAAATTTGAAACTAAATTCTTATGTTGCGATTATAAAGAAGAAGTTTATATTGTCAAATTTAATATATAAAAGTTTAAAATATTGGATTTAAAAAGCGTTCTCAATTAAAAGGCGGTAAAATTGCATTTTTTTTAAAATACTTCTTTTATCTGAAAAAAATGAATTTGTTCTTACATTAAGTCTAGGAAACTCATCATATGGATTCTAAAATTATTAGGATTATATAAAGTTCTAAATTCTGGTAATACAATTCATAATTGCTTTTCAACAGCTATTTTGGTAAGTTGTGGTGCGCTTGAACTCAGTGTTGTGTGTAGTGAATGTTTTTTAATTACTTTAAAAAAATAACGTACTCTGAAATCTTGGGGTGTTACAGACAGACTTCATGTGTGAGGATGGTGTTCTAAAATTCAAAAATAGGTTTTGTGTTCCATCAATACATAATCTAAAAGGGTATTTATTAGATGATTCTCATGGCTCAAACTTCACTGTACACCCTAGTAGTACTGATATGTATGGATATATTAAGTAACAGTTTTCGTGAGATAATATGAAGTGGAAAATTGCTTACTATGTTTCAATCATCCTAGTTTTTCCATAATTTAATGTTGAGAGACAACATTATAGAAGATTCATGAATCGACTACATATTCCTATGTGTATGTGGGATAACATAAAAATGGGTTTTTTCATATGAATACCAGGGACACTTAGAAGGAATGATGAAATATGGGTCATTGTTGACTGAGATACCAAATCAACACATTTCCTCCCAATAAGGGAGGATTTTCTACTAAAGCACCTAGAAAGACTCTATATTAATGAATTTTTAATACCTCGTGGTACAACACATTCAATTGTGTCTCTTCATGATCGATGATTACCATTGAAATTATAGAAGATCTTTGGGAATTATTTGGATATTGACCTTCATAAATTAACATCTTATCACACTCAAACCAATATTCGGCTTGAAAAAATATTCAAACATTAGACAACAGGTTGAGATATTTTTCACTTCGCTCTAAAGGTATGTGGGATAATTATTTAACAGTAGTGAAATTTTAACAATATATTAGCTTCTATTCGAGTATTTAAATGGTTTCATATGATGCATTATATTTGAAGTGATGTTAGACTTCAACTTATTCGGATGAAGTTGGTGAGGTGAAACCTATTGGCCAAGAACATATTGAAGAGAAAATGAAGAAGTTAAAGACAATTTTGTCTCGTATTAAAGTAGTTAAATGTAGGGGAAAATTTTTTTATGACAACTAGAGTAAGGATTTGAAATTCAAAGTGGGAAATCACGTCTTTCTAAAAGTATCACCACGAAAGGATTTCTTATGTTTTGTTTGAATAGAAATAATTCTCTAGGTACATTAGACCATTGGAATGACTAGAAGGAATTGGAGGTGTATCCTATCAATAAACAATGGCACCAAGACTTTTCAACGTTCATGATCTGTAGCACATATGACTGTTCAAGAAGTACATTCCATGCCCAACGCATGTACTCACCTTTGATGAAATAGAACTGGAACATGATTTCCCTTTCTTCAAAGAGCCTATTGAGATTCCTAACATAAGAGATAAACTTTTGAGAAATAAGATGAATCGACTCATAATTATTCATTAGAGATTCCATAAAATGGAATAATAACTACGCGAACATGAAGATGTTTTGTAGAAAAACCACCCAAATCTATTTAAGGGGAAATAATCATAAAAACATTTTGAGGATGAAATTTATGGTGGGATTAATATAAAACCCAATGATTTTATGGAATGTATCCTCTGATATAAATTAAATTCAATTGAAAATGTACATGGAAATAAAAGTTATTTCATATAGTATAAGTCATATAAATCACATACAGAATAGAAAATAAACCATATAATGTATGATGAATGAAATAAAAGACTTTTCATGAAATTAAAGAATATATACCAATGAAATAGTAACTTTACCTTTGGAATAGAAATGTTAGACATAGTAATAAAAATTCCAAAAATAAATATTATCCTCACCTATGAAAGTATAAACAAAAATTTAGGCATATTATTAATGAACTTTTGATATAATTATATTATATAATTAGTTAATAAATATTTTGAAAATGATAAATTAAAAGGTTTTATTTTTATAAAAAACTATTGTTTATATAACAATTTATAATTTATAAAATGTTTTAAAATAATTTTTTCAATAAAATAAAATAAAAAATTAATATTATTTCGTCTTATGATTATAATATAATATTATGGGACCTTAATTAATTTTTAAAAGAGTTATAAAATCATTTAGAATTATAAAATATGTATTTTTGAGTGAATATTTATTTTAATTAAAAATTACAATTTTCATATTTATGAAATTATTTTAATAAAATGGGGTTCATTTTTCAATTTTACACCTCAAAAAATGTTTATGGTAAATTTTAGGTAATTTTATAAAATAGTGAATTTTTGTGAATAGTGAAATACGGTAATTTATGGTATAATCTAAATACATGAATTATTGAGTGATAGATGATGTATAAATGATGTTAGAACCATTAATTGAAACTCATATAAACTATATAATTTATTTATTCATAATAATAATTTCTATTTTCTTTAACCAAAATATTAAAATGTTGATTAGAATAATCAAAAAATATCCACCTAGTCCACTTTGAATTCCACCCTACACCATCTCTTCTCCTCACACCAAAATAGCATTGAATCTGGTCCAATTAAAACCCAATCATCTTCCCATGTCTCGAACCCATGTGCATGCCCCTTTGGACTCAATAAAAGTCCAAACCCAAGTCCCTTGAGGATATTCCCAAGGAGAAGATTTCATGAGGTAAAACCCTGCATCTTTCCCTTCCATTTTCTTTTATATTTATTTTATTTTATTATCCTTACATCAAATCCTCTATCAAAAATGAATGATAAATATGGTATTATATATATTATATAATTCTATCATGTTAATGGAAAATACACCATAAATACTAATATTCTCCACCTTTTATTCTAAAACTAAAAACACCATCCATGAGTTTCTGATTTACAACCTTCATTGACGACATGTTTTCATTTTTTGATTCCTCCATAAAGGATTTTAATGATAAAATTTATGGTTAAAAAATATTATAATATATGTATCATATTCAATTTATTGTTCTAGAACCAATATTGATGAATAATATTAATTAATAAAACAACACTATTTAATGATGATTAAAATAACACCAAAATAATAACATTTATTTTTATCATTTTATCTAGTGACTCATCGTCATCACGAATAACCAAATGAGTCATATAACCATTTAATATTCTATATGTTCATTAATAAAATGTAATATCAATTATCGGTAATTATTCAAATTTTACATTATCTTATGTACGTGTTTACATGTGAACCAATCGTGGAAAAAATGGAAATGAATGATAAAAAACAATAAAATTTAATCTTATAACTCCTTAAAAAGAATATAAATTTGATAAATAAAATTATAATAAATCAAATAAATGAATAAAATTTTCTGAAAATTTTAATTAATGGATTTAATCTTGGTATCTGAGACATTAAGATCAAGTGGAAAACACATTCGAATATAATATAGGGGACTTCATCTCAATTTTCATTTCATTGAGACTTTCTTGGTATTGTAAAACTAATAATTTTTATGTGGTGTATCTGATACCCCTTTGAAATCTTTTTTCATATGAAATTATATTCCTCTTAAAAATCCATATTTTCATGTATCATGTATAAGATTATTCTGTAAGTCGTATACCATTTTTACATACGGTGTTTACATTGAATATGGAAATTTTGAAAAATATGTATTTCTGACTCAAAACATATAATTTGTTAAGCAATACTATTCATTAAATTAATAAATTTATGATGAATGATTGGGACATACTATGACGTATGGGTTCTGACATTACAGCCCCTTGATGTATCAACATATTACATGAGACAAATAAGTTGGCGAGAAACAATGCGTGTTGGTTTCCAAAACATAATTAGGTGGGTATCTACTCACAGATGTAAACAATTGTGAAGGTATGATGGTTATTATTCTAGATACATAACATCCAATAATTAAAAAAAATTATTTATTCATAATTCATTTTTCATTATCTAGAGGATTTTCACTATGAAAAAAATCTATGGATGCATTTTCATTCTCACTGTATTTATGGATTGTGTTTTTCAGATATTCACCATTCCATATTGATTATGCCTAATTTCATTATGATTCACCTATTATTAATATATTATTCTGCAATATGTAACCCTTACACATTATTTTAGGTCCCATTTTTTCCATTCCCTAGATTTTGATGATGGAATATTTGAATAAGTGACAAGGAAACAGTTAATTTTCTTTTGTTATGTGCTAGGGTTATTTTTCTAATGAAATAAGGGAACCATGTACATATCTAGTTTCTTTAAGACAAATAAATATAATTATCCTTAGTGATGTGATCTATTGTACATATTACATTTTAATAAAATGACCACTGACTCTCGGAAACCAGGTTCTGATATGTTATAGTTGGAATCATAAGGAGTTTAGTAGAAACCTTTTGATATAGATTTCGAAATCATGGTTTGGGGAAAATAAAACTACTATAGAATTTGAGGATAAGAATTAAATAACATTCTATAATTTTATTAAGGTAGATATTATGTGTGTTTTCCCAGAAATACATCCTTGTTTAGATACTACAAGTGGACGTGGTTTTGGAAGGGATGTACCTAGGGGTAAAAACTCTAACAACGTGCTTCTGGCCTGACTCGACATAAATAGGTACATGATAATGATCCTTAATTTTCACCCTGTTTGACACTCATGGGGGGATATAATCATTATAATTCATGTTCTCTTTACAAACCACTATTATGGATTTAAATGTAAATATGTCCCAAAGGAAACCATATTTATGGTTATGAGATTATCTATGGGATTAATGTTAAGTGATTTTTTAATTCCAAATTATACATCATGATTCATATCCTAATTTAATGTATGCCTTGTTTAGAAATAGTTCTTCATTGAAGGAAAGAAATTAATACCCATGGACAATGTAAATATTTTACCACTGATAAAGTCAACATAGGTACTCCTGGTGAGGAGAAGATCATTACTATATTAAGACAACATAATGTGGTAACGATGAATAACAATACTACACCTATGCTTGATAATTTTATAAGGTAAAACCCAAGTCTTTTGGTAAAAATACTAATCTAATGGTAGTTATGCAGTGGATCAAGTCCATTGAAATTATATTACTAGGGTGAAGATGGAATGAAAAAAAAAGGTTAGTAACAAAAATATACTGTCTCGAGGGTGATATTGCCCATTGGTAGTCTTTGATCTAGAATACGGATGAGGATGATGAAATTGAAGACAAGGAATGGTGAAATTTCGAGGAAACAATCCTCAAAAAATACATCACTCATTAGAAATGAACATAATTGAATATTAATCATTATCTTAAAGAAAAGTTATAAAGATAGTGTTGTGGATTATGATTCTAACTTCGCAAGAATATCATTCAATGTTATAGATTACATACGTGACTCAAAAGAAATTATTTAACATTTCATTGATGGTCTTGAACTATTTATCTAAATGTCACTATCTTCTCAAACATTTTAATCTTACGATGAGTCTGTATTAATTGTCATAAAAATGTATATGGGATTTTCTAGATCCTATGTGTTCAGGTTGAATAAAAAGAAAAAATATGTCTATTGATAACCTTGAAAAAGGTTAATCATCAAATAATTATAGGGGAATGAAGAAATTCCATATATGAGAAAATTGTTGAAATATTCTCCATGGTAATTTCTTGAATGGAATTGGAGTTTGTTATAAGTGTGTAGAAGATAGTCATTGATCTAATGAATTTTAGGGAATTAAATAAATAATTGATGATAAATAAAAAAATACAATGAAATTGAGAATTATTGAAATCTATGTCCTGAGTATTAGGGGTATATACCATAGAAGAGTCCAAGGGGAGATAGACAAGATTATGTGATCACCACATCTAATATAGAAGTACAAAAGTTTGTGGTGGTAGGTACATTAATCATATCTTAAAATCTAGAAAATAATTTATTTGATTCTAGATCATCATACTATTTTAAACTTACCTAGTTTTCCAAGAAAATTAGTCATTTTTCTTTTGATGTAACAAAGGATTTATTAGTCAAAACTACTGAGGGATGTCTGTTTGTAAAAATAATGTGTTTATCAGTCCCTTTTATGACACATAAATTTGATATAGATTCCAAAATTATCATCATACCCATCATTGAATTTTAAATATTCATCTATATGAATTTTCTTTCAAAATATGATCAGAAATATTATTATAAGATGAATGAAATTACAATCTACAGGGAATATATAGAATCCCATATTCATAGAGAATTCATCAACTAATTCTTATCTAGATACACTTCCAATAGATCAATGGAATGAAGTTCATATGTAGAAAGAGAAACAAATGTCTCGGATGAGGAATGTAATATTCAAATTGAGGATGTACCAATTGTGCAGGAATAAAATAACACAATTCATGAAGAATTACGTGGGCTCCCCCGATAGCATGAAGATGTATTTTTAATTGATCTAATACATGATACAATACCATTATCAAATACTCGTTATTGAATGGAAAATGTGGAATTAGTGTAGCAAAAAAATCCATTAGATGAGTTGAGGAAAACAAAAAAATTAATCCACCCTAGTTTTTCTCCATGGGGATCCCTTGTACTTTTTGTTAAGAAGAATAATGGATCCATGAGGTTGTACATTGACTATTGATAAATCAATGAGTTTGCAATATATAACATGTATCATTTTCCACAAATTTATGATTTATTTTATCAGCTTAATAGAGCTCATTATTTTTTAAAGATTTACCTTCTTTATTGATATCATTAGTTTCATATAAACAAGGATGATATTGCAAAGACATCATTTTGAACTTGTTAAATACTTTATGATTTTACAGAAATTTGATTTTTACTTACTAATGAACCCTCAATTTTCTTGGATATACTGAACAAAGTATGCAATGAATATCGTGATGATTTTATTGTTGTATTTATTTAAGAAATCTTGATATATTCCAAAGTATATGAGGGCCATGAGTACATCCTGTAGAATTTTTTGGATAATCTTATATGAAAATAGCTACATTGTAATTATAAAATGTGTGAATTATGGCTTCAAATAGTTTCTCTTCCTATCCCGATTTTTTCCAATGATGGGATCTCAATTGATCCTGGGAATAAAATAGAAATTTGAAAAAATTGACTATTCCAACAAATATAGTAGAGGGACATATTGTTATTTGTTTAGAAGGATACTATTGGATTTTCTTTCATAATGTTTCCCGATTGTCAAACCCGCTAGCAATTCTCACATTTAATTGGGATATGTTTATATAGACAAAGAAATGTCTATATTTCTTCAAATAATAGAATAGAAGATTGGTCAATGACCCAATACTGACTCTTCCATCATGAAATGATTGGTTTATGATATATAGTGATTCATGGGAGAATGGACTGGGTTGTTTCCTTATAAAAAATGATAATGTTATTGTATATATATCGTGGAAGTTAAATACTCATGGAAAAAATTATACAACTCATGTTATTGAGTTAGCTACTGAAATATTTGATCTGAAAAAATTAAGAGACTATATTTTTGGTGAATTATATGAAGTATATATGGATCACAATAGTTTGACATAAACATTTACATAGAAATAACACAACTTGAGGAAAACAATATGGCTTGAGTTACACAAAGATTATGATTTTTCAATACACTGTCACCCAATAAAGGTAGATAAAGCAGAATATGCATTAAGTAGTAAATATCATGGACTTACAACCCATGATAATATTGAAAAATATATTATGTTCAAGGATCTAGTAAATGTGGATAAAGGAATTGTTAAGAAATAGGAAGCATCACTCCTTTTTCAAATGATTGAAAAATAATCCTTATTTGAGATGATAAAAAACTCTCGATCTGTTGATGAGGATTTTCAAAATAAAATTAATGTTGTTAAGGATAGATGTTTGAAAGGGGTCATGTTTAATGATGAATTTACAAAATTTTGAAAGACGTCATGTGTTCCATAAATACCTGAGCTAAAAAGGGAACTGTTATAAGATACTTATAGCTCAAACATCCACATACACTCTGGTAGTACGAAGAAGAATATATATCTAAAGGTACAAATTGGGTGGGAAATTTTAAATCAGGAAATTTCTAATTATGTGTCAAGATTCCTAGCTTTTCATCAAGTGAGGGAAGAGATACAACATCACATATTATTCGTGATACCTCTACCACTTCCTATGTGAAAGATAGATGGTATCAAGATTGATATTGTCATTGGACTACAAAATAAAATATATGGAAGGATGAAATATGGGTAATCATTGATGAACATGCCAAATCTACACATTTTCTATCCATAAGGGTGGATATTATCAGAGATAACCTAACAAGGCTCTATAAGACTTCATCGTGTACTGGATCCAATTTTTTCTGACCATGATTCATTATTGACATTAAAATTTAAGAAATGTATTCAAAAGTATTTCGATACTAAGAATCATATGAGTCCTAATTATTAATCTCAAACTGATGGAAATTCATAAAAGGACTATTCAGACATTGGCTGTCTTCTTGAGATCTTTCTAACATGAATTTCATAGAATGTCAAATTAGTCATTTCCTTTGTTGAAACTATAATAATAGCATACATTATGGTATTAAAATGGTTTCATATGAATAAATATGTGGAAAGAGATGTAATATTCTTACTTTGTGGGATGAATTTAGTGAGAGGAACCTTATTGGCCCAGAGATTAATGAATAGACACAGAAAAAGGTAAAGACAATTCAGGCTCATATTAATGCAGATCAAATTAAGAAATATTGTTTTACTAAAAATTGGAGAAAGGATTTGGTATTTAAATAGGGGTATCATATACATATGAAATTATCACCATGGAAGATTTTCTTAAGATTCTATAAGATAGGGGATCTGAACCTCAGGTACATTGGACCATTTGATATTATGGAAAGTGTTGGATTTATTGATTTCTAATTACCAATGCCACCTCGTATCTCCAAAAGTCATGATTAGTTTCTTATATTTTTTAAATATGTTTATGAAAAACCCAATCCATTTACTCACCTATGAAGAAATATTGTTGGTACCTAATGTTTCTTACTCTGAAGATACTATAGATATTCTACACACAGGATAGAATGTATTGAGAAATAATAAAAATCATCTGGAAATGATTATTTAGAGAAACTATAAAATGGATGAATAAATTTAGTAATATGAGGATATTTGGGATAATAACCAGACACATATTTTCAGACGTAAATATTCCTGAAATATTTTGAAGATGAAATTTCTAAAGAGGGATGAATATAACACCCCATGACTTTACTATATGTATCTTCTTAAATAAATTGAATTAATTTGATAGCTTAAATTTTACAAAAAACATATTTCATATAATATAAGTCATATAAAATCTCATATTGAACACAAAAAAAAAATCTATAATGAATAATGAATGAAATAAGAGAATTTTTTCTAGAAATTATTGAACATATACTAGTGAAATTTTTACTTGAACTTTGGAATTGTAATGTGAACCATAGGAACAATACATTGGCCAATAGAATGCTAACCTCACTAACTAAAGTATAAATATAATTTCAGAATCTTTTAACTGAATATATGATATAACTATAAGAAAGTATAAGTAAAAAAATATTTTGAAAATGATAAATTAAGTGCGGGTATTTATATAAAACACAAATTTTTATTTAAAATTATATAATTAATATTCTAATTTAAATGAAATTTAATTTTCATAAAATATTTTAGTATTTTAATATTTTGTTCTTATGATTATAATATAATTGTATCAGACTTTAATTAATTTTTTATGTGTTATAAAATATGTTATAATTTTAAAATTTTAAATTTTCAGTAAATTATAATTTTAATAATAATTAAATTAAGAAAATCAAAAAAAATATTTTCATAACATGGAGTTCATTTTTAATATATACACATAAATAAATTTATAGAGTGAATTTATGGGATTTTCCAAAAGTAGATGTGTTGTTGGTGAATAGAGAAATACAATAATATACGGTATAAGGTAAATACATTAATTATTGAGTCATATATGATATATAGAGGATTTTGGAACCATTAGTTCAATATAACATGAAATAGTTACTATAATGAGTCTAAATAATTCTCACATTTTCTTTCTGGGAGAAAAACTAAAAAAATATGGTTAAAATAAACCAAAAACACCGCTCTCCTCCACTATAAATACCACCCCTCACCACTTCTTCTCCACACTACACCAAATCCTTGTATATTATTCAATTTATAACCAATGCTCTTCCCAAGTATCTCCCCCATGTCTAAAATTATTTTTTCTCAATTAATGCCCTATCCCAATTCCCTTGAGGGGGTTCTCAGAGATAAAAATTCAAGAGGCAAACCCCTTAATCCATCCCTTCCATTTTCATTTATTTTTATTTTCTTGTATTATCCTTCCCTTGTATAATCTTTACAAACATTCATGATAAATACATTATCTTATATATACTATAATTTTATTATTTAAATGTAAAATCCACCATCAAGCCTATTCCCCTCTTCCTATTATTCTAAAAATTAAAATGTTATCCCTGAGGTGTCGATTTACCACCTTTGTGGATGACCTGTTTTCATGTTTCAATTCGGCCTTGAAGGATGGTATTTAAACCATTTTTATTCTTAAAAAATATTATAATATATGTATCATATCATATTTGAAGTTTTCTAACAAATATATAAATGAATAATATTAATTAATAAAATAAAACTAGATCAAGGTGATCGAAACCCCCCAAAATAATCGTGTTTATCATGAATAATTTATCTAATGAATCTTTCGCAACACAAATAACCAAATTTTTTATATAGACATTTATCCTTTTTAAATTTTATTTATAACCTATAATTTCATTTCTATATAATTATTCACATTTCACATTATCTTTCATACATGTTTACTAGTGAACGAATCGTGGAATCCAATGAAATGAATGCTCAAAAATGATAAAATTGCACCTCATAACTCAAAAAAGTGGAATAAATGTACTAAGAAAAATTATAATAAATAAATTAAATGTATAAAAGTTTTTTAATAAATTAATTATTGTAATTATTTTGATTATCTAAAAAATTAAGATCATGTGCAGAAGACATTCAAATATACGGTAGGGGACTTCATCTCAATTTCCACTTCATTACGACTTTCTTAGTATTATGCAACTAAAAAATTTTATATGGTGTATCTACTTCCCAATTGAGATAAGTTTTTTTTGAAAATTATATTCCTCTTCAATTTCCATATTTTCTTGCATCATATTTATTATTATTTTCTAATCTGTACACTATTTTATCATACGAGGTTTATGTTGAACTTTGAAAGGGTGATAAATTCGTATTTCCTACTCAATACCGATATTTTGATAAGGAATACTATTATTGAACTGAATAGATGTTTGAATAATTATTTTCAATTGATTGATGGCCACTTCTTGACATTATATCCCATTGATACATCAAAATTTCTCATGAGACAAAACTATTGGCGATAAACACTTCGTGTTTGTTTCCAAAGGATAATCTGATGGGTATATAACCAAGGACATAAAAAATATTGATGGTATGATATTTCATGTTCAAGATACATGAAGTCCAATAATTAATCATTTTTTTCATTCAATATTCTGTAATCATTTTCTGCATGATTTTTACTATGAAAAAATATATGGAAGCATTTTGATTTTCTGTGTATTGAAGGTGTGTGTTTTTCAGATATTCACTATGACCTATTGATTATGTATAATTGATTAAAAATCATGTATTATTGATTGTTCTTAATTCTATATGTTACCCTTACTGATAATTTTAATTCACCATTTTTTCCTTCTAATGGTTTTGAAGATGAAATATGTAAATAAGTGAAAAGAAAGACACTTTTTTCATTTGTTATGTTCAATGTTTATTTTTCCAATGTAATAAAGTAACAATTTATGTATATAGATTATTCCAGAATAATAAGGTAATTTATCATTGGTTATGTTATCTCCTCTATCTATGAAATAGTAATTACTCAACCACTAACATTGGGATTCAGGGGTTGGGGTTGTTATTTGTGGCATAATTCAACGGCACTGGATTGTGGTCATATCCCCATTCTGGCATAGGATTACCAAGAAAAAGTGGATCATGCCTTGGGACCAACCCATATTCATATAAAATAAGATGCTAAAAATATACAAGTAGCATATAGGAAGAGGATCATATCCCTTCTCCTAGTCTAGAGGTCTATTAGCATATTTCAATAGGGAATTCCTATTCGGGTTAGGCTCATTTTCCTTTTACAAATGGGGCTCACCATTTGAGGGAGACAAATCCTTTAGGACATGATCATATTATTTTAAAAATAAGACCAATAGAGTCTTAAAAAGTCCTATGAGTGGGCTCATATAATGATTCTATCTGAGGGCCAAAAAATGAGAGTGTAACATGCCTTAGGATTGGCTCATATCTCTATCATAGAGGCTCATTTACATACTCTATGAGATTATCATTAGCATGCTCATATTCCCATAGCAACATATGGTTATCAGTAGATTAAATAACCCTTAATTGAGTAATCTTATAACCTTTCTCAATACCAAAAGGTAGGATGAAATATTCCATACATGATGAAGTGTGAAGCTCATAACCATTTACTTTTCATTTCCATGTATCCTAGAGTTTGTTCAAGAAACAATATCAACACCCCAATGATCCATATACTCTTCAAACGAAGGATAAATAAATCATTACCATGATAGGCCTCCCCTTTTTACTATGGATTTGGATTGTAGGACTCTACCCCTGACATCCATCGTGGTTATCCTTTCCATAATTATATCTCCCATGGACATGGAAATCCTCTCCTTACCCATACACTTTCATATAGATAGGTGCTGAAAAATATTATCCAACTTCATATTGAATGATTCACACAATATCAAGTTCAACCATATGTAGTGCCCCATCAATCGTCAGTGGCACTTGACCGTAGTTAGTAGGTGACCCAAAGAGAAAACCACTATGTTATAACCATGAAATGACATATATCTATGTTGAATACACAGATGAGATAAGGATAATTTGAGTTTTTTCCAGAAGCAACCCACACAACATGCTCAGACGCATTTCCACTTCCAATTATGAGATCCCAAAAGGGGAAAAAGAGTGAAAGAGTTTATCATAACCACATGAAGTTAAAATGTACGAAGATTGTCGTAAAAATGATGTTTAAATTTATAGTGTACATAATACCCACATGAAGATAAAATAGTACAAATAATTGCCTAACCACATGATTCTAAACTATAATGTGTACATCCCAACCATATGATGTTCAAATTTAAGGAACATGTCCTAACCTCATGATGTTAAACTATATAAAAGATGTAAAACTGAAAGTAAACTGTAAGTATTGTTTCCATTCATAAATACCTTAAACTACAAAGTGTCACACATCCTAACCACATTTTGTTAATATTCATGTATTTCTTATTGTTCTATGAAATTAAACTACACAAATTAATCCAAGTTAAATTACTTCAAACTATACAAGAATTCCCTCATTTCATGACATAAAATTGCACATACCCCCCCAATGGTACGTCTTCATCCATATAGGGAAACCCAAGTCCTAATAGTAAAATGTTTAAACTATAAATAATCTCACACACTCACAACAATATATTAATCTATACTGAATAGGTCCTTACTATATAACATTAAATTTCCTGTAATATATAATCACTAAATTATTCCAAACAACATGGAAATCACCATCTCAATAATCACTCAAGACACATAAGAAATATTTTTGCGAAGAAAGGATTAAAAGCCCACTTCCCCATGTGACGGTCAACTTAACAGATGTATTCTCTCCTTCTAAGAACTATGTGGGACATTATTCTAACCATAAAATGATACTTAGTGATGCCTGAACCTCTACTTTTGATCCTAAGCACAACGTTACTCCCTTGTCATGTCGGTTAACCATCTTCCTCATGGAAAGACATTAATCTTCATTACTAATGTCATTTCCACATGAAATTAAACTGCATGGGTTTCTAGAACAGCATATGGATTGATTATATTTTCCATGTGATATGTAGGACACCTCAATACAATGTCCTGGTACATTTACCATGTGATAAAATATTCCCTAGTACTACCCATAATCACCTATTCTTGGTGAGGGGGATCCTTATCATTCCTTATTTTTCACACTAATCATATCTCATGTAGGATTTGGAATTTTCGTTAGGGTTTCCCCACATGAACAAGGTATATTAGTTCACAGTAGGTTTTTCATTTTCAATAATGAAATACCTTAAAAGGAAAACCATTAATCCTCTCTACCTGATGTCAAACCACACGGTTGATGTCCCTTGTGTGACATAAAACAACACACTCCTATTGAATATCCTGAGAGGACCACAGTTATTGGTGTTGGTAACTGACCACAACACCATTCAAGATCTGCATGTGACTTTTTCTTGACATCATAGGATCCATAGTGATTCCAAAATCTCCAACCTTGGGGTTAATCCCAAAAATTAAGCATAAAAATCTCCTCCCAACCTATAGGTCATACTTGAGAACAATTCTCATTCTTTAAGAACAACATGTGTCATGATTCCCAATGCCATATGATACATAGTGACAATTATTGTTCCATACAAAAGCCAAACCATAATACCCCTTTTCTTGTCAAGAATCATAAATCATTTATTTATGATTTTTAACTATATGGTTCATCAAGAACTACCTATAGAATGATTCCTCTAATCATAGGGTAAATTTTCATGGTCAGATCTCTATTATTGGGCTCACTACAATAGAAAACATAATCAATTCCCTTTTGAACATATACGTCAGACATACGTTGAGAGTTCCCCATTCATGAACTATTTGTGTCTTAATTACTATCATATCAAGATATATAAGGATTCATGAGACTTATCATGGCTCCATCTACAAAAACCCAAAAAATGAACCCCAACCGTATAAGGGCTGAATCGTACAAGGTAATTTCCCCTAAAAATTAGTTAAATATATGTATTTTCTACTTGTTTCTATAATATATCATGCACAGTTTTTAATGTTGGTTCCCACATTATTATCTCTTGTTATTAAACGAAAACAGACAAATATATCATTATTTCATGATGTTATATTATAACGAAACGTTCCTTGTGGAATACCATTAAAAATTCCCTAAAAATACTTCCCCACTACCTAAAATTATAATGTCAAATCTAGGAACTATTGCTATTTATTATTGAACATCAAAAAGATCCTTACCTCAATCAACCAGAGTGTAGGGTGCTTCCACCATATTTTAAATATGACAATATTTATACCACACATAATGTATTAAGCGCGATGTGTTACCACAAACCATTATTAGCCATTGTAATGGAAAATATATCTCTCTTCTCGACCATTCTTGTAATGGCCCAAACATTCATTAATAAAAATTATACTTGATCTAAATAATTTTCTTATTATGGTTATATAAGATTTGAGCTTCATTTGTTTTATGTTTCTGGTTTTTAATATACCATTATGAATTGTGACCATTGGTAATATAGTCATTGAACAGTGATCACATGATTTGTATAAATATATGCCTTTACCAAATCCAATTTACTCAGACAAAAGAAGCGATGGCCTCATCCAATATAATTGCCCCATATGAATACCATTTTCCAGAGATTGGAAATGAGGTGGCGTAATTGGGCTTCTCTCTTGACCAAGCCAAAGCCAAGCTTGAACACCTCAAGCATGAGTGGAACCGAGTATGGGAGAAGTGGAAGATAATAGAGATTACCACCCAAGCGATGTTATTAGAGCCACCCCCTGAGTATGTCACCATCACACAACTTACCCTTCGGACTTATGTGGGTGTCATAATGGGTTATGTAATAAGAACCTAGAACTATGACTAAATACATTATTTTTGTATAAACAATGTGCCTTTATTTTATTATCGTTACTTGTAAAATATTTTTTAAAGCACTAATAGTAATTTTAGTTAATATTAAACTGAGAAATATATTTTGATGAATTAATGGTCCATTTAATTAAATAATATTTTAATTAAATAATATTTTTTAAATTAATATTTATTAAATATAAATGATCTAATAATTTAATGAATGTAATTGTTATTTTTATTAATATTTGAAAGCTGTTTTTGTCAAAATCCATGAATTTTTTATAAATGTGGTTTTCTATTTTAGAAGTAAAAAATACACATATTATGAAAATTATGCAGAAGAAATTAATATTATTTTTGGAATATGGATATAGAAATTATGCCATGGTGAATTTTTTCTAATTTTCTGAGGCAGTAGATCTTTTGGGTAAAAATTAAATATAGTTTAAATATATAATGTGTTTTATGACATCATAATGACCAAATAGTAACATAATAAAATAATATAAATAGTATTTTGGAAAAATATGTGTTTTAAAATTAATATAATGTGATTTTGGGTTTGTTTAATTTCTTTTACATAGCTTTAGTGGACCCTTCAAGACATATAAATCATTTTGTCTTTTTAAATTGTTTTCCTTGAGACTGTAACTCACCTCCACATAAGCAACCCAATTATTTTTAGAAGTTTGTCCATTGGCCTTATAGAATATTGGATATCACTCCCATTTGGAAAAACCATGAGAAAAACCCATGGGCTGGTATGTGGTTTTGATTAGATTAATTTGAGGTGACCCAAACCTAAATAATAAATAATTCCTCCTCCTTTCCTATATAAACGCACCCATGCTCCCACTTCCTCTTCACTCAAAGCCTTTGGAGTTTGACCAACCCCTGGAATCCTCTCTATAGAATCTTTCCTTAGTTCTTGAAGCATTTAAGAAGCCTCTCTCATGTCTCTCCCAATATTTTGGGATCACACTTCCATGTAAGAGATTTCTTCCTATCTCATTTTTGACAACTTTTCATTAGGTGTTTGTGCCCTTTTTTCAATTAAAATGTTGGGGTATAGTTTCACACCTCCCCATACTGCCCTATTTGTTTTTTTCATGATGGGAGACCCCTTTGTCTCTCATTAATGACCCCCATGTACACCTATTACCATGCCGAAATTCCATGAGGGATTTCTCTCTCCCCTTTTACAAATAAGTAATTTTTTTGTATTATGCATCTAAATTCAATTATGTTTGTTGGTACATGTATCTATATAACCCTCTTACTATCCATTTCATGTATATACAATGATACACCCATTTCCCTCTCACACCATTTTCATGAATCCTTATGTCACGCCTTTATGCTACAGAAATTGCAACGTGTTTTTATAAGCATAGATCATTATGTAGTTAATACCATACCCATGTCTCTATCAAGGGTATTTACATTTATGAACATATACATATTGAATGGGAATATCATGTATTTTTTCCAAATTACATAATCGTGGTATAATTTATGATGTTTATTGATTCCATGTTATTTGATCTATGTGGCATACTAATGCATGAAAGGAAATGTTTAAGAAGGGTGTGCCCTGATAGCACTCCAATGCATTGGGTAAATTATAGTATCATGATACATAATTTTAAATGAGTGTTGACTCATTCTAATTCAAGTAAGACAAGGGTTTACCCATGCTTCATAGGAAATGATGATTCAGTCATGCTTCATGTGCAATGAGTGTTGTCTCATGCTAATTCCATGTTATGTGTTGTTGCCACATTTCCATGTTATGATAATCATGGTTTATCATGCCTTTATGTTAATGTGTCTCTTGCTCTCCATTTACATTCCTATTGTCTAACATGTAATGTAATCCTCATGTTATTCCATGTTTATTCCCTTAGTGGACTTTATAGCTCAAACATTCCTTATGCATGTCCTCATGTTATCCTATGCAATTCAAAGAATGAGGGAATGTAGTGGTCATGTAAAGCAAGTTTTCAATAAAAATGTTTTTTTGTTTTATGTTATAAGTTATTGTGTAATGTTCCTAATCACCAAAGACAGTATAACTCTCAATATTATATGTTTTATCAAGTGAATGTTATGTAATAAATCAGGTTTAAGAGTGTAATAAAGAGAACAGTTGTTGTAGATGGTATCAGAGTATAGGTTTTGTTTTTGTTTTGATTTAGATTAGAAACCCCTAGTAAAACGTTAGGAATAAGACTATGTATAATAAAAACATCCCTAAATTTTGATGAGTATTGAGTAAGTGGTTTATCAAGAAAATACATCCCTGTCTGGATATGAGCAGGTAGAGGCAGCTCTGGAACAGATGTACCTTGGAGTGAAAACTCTAAAAAGTAGTTTCGGGCATGCCTTGGGGTATCTTGGTACACAGAAACGGGACTTGAAACACTATTGGTTATGACACACCCGATGGATATGCATTGGTAAACTTACAAGCTTAGTACGAACCAATTTCAATGGAATAAAAAATTCCCCTAAGAATATATGCAGGGATTTAGATCATGGATAACATAGATTGAAGCCTATAAATTCATATGTTAAGGAAATAAAAGTAATTTATAAGTCATCCCTTTTTGTCTTTAGATTCCCCTATATATGATTAATTGTTATCTTATGAAATATTTTAATTGATAATGTAAATGAGTAGAACCAAAATAAAAAAGTGAAATGTAGGGTTATCGTCCATAGTTCTATGCATTATTTTATATCTAGGATGCTTAGTAGAAAATTCCTAACACCACATCAAATAATGGAACTAAAGATGTCGGTGAGTATAGAAAACGGTACAATCATTGCATCCCATAAATATAAATCCTCCCTGATCACAATATATGGATTGAACATTCTGGTGAACATCATCATTCTACCTCTAGTGGAATTTGGTTCAATTATTGGCATGGATTTTATTTCCTTATATAAAGACAGTATAAATTTCCGTGAGAGGGAAATCACTCTCCAAGTGGAGAATTGACCCCTGATTCTGTACAAGTGAAAGGAGGAGGAAGAATCTTCTTAAGTTCCATCATCTCAATCATGGATATTACTGGCCTATTATCACATGTATCTGGTTTAGATGATTGAGTCCAAGGAAGCAACAATCCATGAAGACATGCCTATTGTGGGGGAATTCTCTAAAGTGTTTCCTGAGGAATTTCCTGGTCTCCCTCCTAGAAGAGATGTTGAAATCTCAATTGACCTTATACTTGGGGCATTTCCAATATCCAAGACGTCGTATAGAATGGTTTTTGTGGATCTTGAGGAGCTGAAAAAACAAATACAAAAGAATCTATATAAAGGGTTTATATGCCCAAGTGTTTCACCATGGGGTGCACCATCCCTCTTCATCAAGAAGACATATGGGTCAATTGCATTGATTATCGCAAGTTTAACAAAATCATAATAAAAAACTAGTATCCCATCCCACATATCGATGACTTGTTCAATAAGCTGTGTGGAGCACAATACTTATCCAAGGTAGATTTTTGGTTGGGATATTATCAAGTAAGGGTGAAAAAGGATGATATCACCAAGGCTACTTTTCGTACAAGATATAGGAACTATGAATTCATAGTAATGCCTTTCAGACTCACTAATGATCCAGGAATCTTCATGGACATAATGAATAGATTCTTTATAAATTACCTCAGAAAATTTGTGGTAGTCTTTATAGATTATAATCTAATATACTCCAAAACCAAGGAGGATCATGAGGAGCATATAGGAACTGTACTATAGTCCTTGTGAAAGGAGAATCTCTATGGAAATTACAACAAGTGTGATTTCTGGTTGAAGGAGGTCTCATTCTTGGGCCATATCATCACAAACAATTGGATATCTAAGGTTCCATCGAAGACAACTATAGTAGAGTGATGGCCAAGGCCAACATCGATAATGGTCTATATAGATACTCGGTGTTAGCTGGATATTATCGATGATTTGAGAGAATTTTTTCACAATTTTCCAACCCGCTTACCAAGATAACTCAAAAGGTAGTATTGTTTTCTTGGAGTGATGAATCCGAAGAATGCTTCAAGGAGTTTAAAAATAGTCTTATCACTATTCTTGTGCCCACATTACCCACAAGTGGAGAACATTTTTTGGAATTCATTGATTCTTTGAAGAAGGTCCTGGGCTATGTATTGATGAAAAATGAAAAATTCGTTGCCTATGCTTCGAGGGAATTGAATGTTCATGAGCAGACTTATCCAACACATGATCTAGAGTTGGCTGCAATGATATTTGCTTTTATAATTGTGGCAACAATATCTCTTTGGGGAGAAGTGTGAAATATATACAGACCACAAAAGCATCAAATATATATTCACACAGAAAGAGTTGAACATGTATCAACAATGATGGTTACAGCTTATCAAATACTATGACTGCTCAATCCATTACAACCCTTGAAAAGTGAACAAGGTGGGAAATTATCTATGTAGAAATGACCCAACATTTATATCATTGATAAGAATTGAAAAGGATCCAATCTTCTAATATTTGATGAATATGGACATGGGATCCATAAATAAGGGAACATAATCGATCCTTTCACAAATGATTTATCAACTGTCTCTTTTGGAAAAGTTAAGGGATTCTCAAAATGATGATTTGGTAACTCAAAAGAAATTGGAAGCTATTAGAAAAGGGAAATCATCATAGGTCAATGTTAATGAAGAAGGAATTGTGAGATTTAGGATAATACTATGTGTTCCATCATGTCTGGAGCTGAATATGGAACTTTTGGATGATTCACATAGTTCAAATATCTCTATTCATCTAGGAAACACAATGATATATTGAGATCTCTGAGAGCATTATTGGTGAGATAATATGAAGAAGGAGATCGCTGAGTATACATCAAAGGGCCTGGTGTGTCAGAAAGTGAAGGCAGAGAGGTAGACGTCTGAGGGTATGATGAAATCATTTCCCATACCATCATGGAAATGGGAGAAAATCACCATGGACTTTATCGTCGGGCTTCCAAAGACATCCAAAGGAAACAATGAATTCTGGGTTGTTGTGGATCGTCTTACAAATTCTGCACACATCATTGCAATTCAGGAGGATTTCACATTGGATCAACTAGAAAAGATATACATTAAGGAAGTGGTAAGGTTTCATGGAGTACCAAAATCTATTGTTTCCGATCGATATCCAAGATTCACCTCTATGTTTTAGAAGAGTCTTCAACAAGATCAGGATACTGAACTAAACTTTAGTATGACCTATCATCCTCAAACAAATGGCCAATCTGAGCGAACTATTCTAACACTGGGAGATATGTAAGGATCCTGATAAATGTAATTTAAAAGAGGATGGGATCAAAATCTTCCTCTAGTGGAATTATCATACAATGATAGCTTCCACTTGAGAATATGAGTGGAACCTTATAAAGGCCTATATGGGAATAGGTTAAGAACACCTATATGTTGGGATGGAGTCAGTGAGAATAAGCTACATGGACCAAAAATGGTCGAAGAAATGGTGGAGAAGTTGAAATCCATTTAGCAGCATATCAAGGCCACCCAGATTAGATAGAAGAGTTATACAGATAACTGTTGATGAGAACATGAGTTTAAATTTTGAGACATGGAATTTCTATACGTATCTCAATGCAATATAGTCATGAGGTTTGGAAAGAATGCGATGTTACGTCCAAGGTACATCGGCCCCTTCGATATTCTTGATCATGTTGGGGTTGTAGCCAATCAACAAGAACATCCACCTAACATGGCCAAAGTACTTGATTTCATTCATGTATCGATGTTAAATAAGTAGAGACCAGACCCTTCACATGTACTGTCTTTAGAGGTAGTACATCTAGAGGATGATATTTCTTACGAGGAGAAACCAAAAAAGATCTTAAACCATAGAGAAAAACGTCTACAAAATAAGACAGTGCCCCTTGTCAAGGTATTGTGGAAAAACCAAAAATTTGAATAAGAAACATGGGAATTAGAGGAGGTGATGATTTTGAGTTACTGGTAGTTTTTTTAGAGTGGGAAAATGACATTTTGAGGGAGAAATTTCTTAAGGGGGAAGATTGTAACAACCCAAACATTCTTTAATGAAAATTCCACTTGGTCTAATTAAATGTTGTATTGTGGTTATATAAAATGTGAACTTCATTGGTTTTATGTTTCTAGATTTTAGAATACTATTATGAATTTTGATCATTGATAATTTATCTGTTCATTAGTGATCACATTATTAGTATAAATATAGGGCTTTAACAAATCCAATTTACTCAGAAAAAGGAAGCGATGACCTCATCCAGTATACTTGCCTCGTAAAAAGCCCATTTTTGGAGCTCATAAAGGATCTGGAATCATTGGGATTCACTCTTGACCAATCCCAATCTGATCTTGAACACTTTAAGCTTGATCAGAACTGACTACGGGAGTAGTGGAAGTTAATAGAGATTACCACCCAAGCGATGTTATCCAAGCCACCCCAAGAGTCAGTTCACATCACAGACCTTACCATTTGGCCTTATGTGGGTTTTATAATTGGTTATGTAACAATACCCTAGCATTATTACTATGTACATTATTTTTGTATAAAGAATATGCATTAATTTTTTTATTGTTACATTGAAAATAGATTTTAAATAAAAATTAGTAGTTTTTAGTTAATATTCAACTAAGATTTCTATTTTGATGAATTAATGGATTTTTTAATTAAATAATATTTTAATATGATTTTATTAATAAATTATTTTATATTAATTATTAATTATTTTATAATTTTATGAATATAATTGTAATTTTTATTAATGTTTGAAAGCTATTTTTTGTCAAAACCCATAAATTTTTGATAAATGTGGATTTTTATTTTAAACCTAAAAATTCACATATTTATAATATTATTTAGATAAAATTAATTTTATTTTCGAAATTAGAACATCAAAATTATCCAACATTGAATTTTTTATAATTTTCTAAGACAGTGAAAATTTTGGGTGAAAATTAAATACTATTTAAATATATAACGTGTTTTATGACATTATAATGACCCAATAGTGATGTAATAAAATACTATAAACATTATGTTCCGCTAATAAATGTTTTACCAATATAATAATGTGATATTCAGTTTTTTGATATATTTTACAAAGATTTAGTGGACCCTTCAAGACTTATAAAACATTTTGTCTTTTTAAATTGTTTTCCTTCAGAGTATGACTCACCTCCACATAAGCAACCCTATTATTTTAAAAAGTTCAGCCATTGGAATTATAAAATATTTTTGTCCACTCCCATTTAGAAAAAATCATCTGCAAAAACCATGGGCTGGTTTGTGGTTTTAATTAGCTTAATGTGAGGTGTCCCAAACCTAAATAATAAAGAATTCCTTCTCCTTTCTAATATAAACCCACACAAGTTCCAACTTTTTATTCACTCAAATCCTTTGGAGTTATACCAAACCTTTCCCTCCTCTATCTAGAATCTTCCAAAGGTACCCCAAGCTCCCAATAAGCCTCTCTCAAGCCTCTTCGAAAGCTTTTCAGATCACACTTCCATGTAAGGTATTTCATTCATTCTGAATTTTGTCTAATTTTCGATAAGTGGTTGTGCCATTTGTTTTCAATTAAAAATGTTGGGGTATGATTTTTCACCTCCCCAATAATTACTTCTTTATGTTTGGATTTTGGGAGACCCCTTTCTCTCTCATCAATGCCACTCATGTACAACTGTTACCATGCCGAAATTCTATAAGGGATTTCTCTCTCCACTTTTACATCCATGTAATTATTTGGTATTATGCATCTAAATTACCTTATGTTTTTTATGGAATGTATCTATATGAACCCTTAATATCCATTTTACATAATTCCGATGAGAATCACATTTATCTCTCATCAACAATTTTCATGAATCCTTATATCACGTCGTTATTCTGCCGAAATTGGACCATGTTTTTCAAAGCCAAGATCATTGTGTAGTGAATACCATACCCATGTATCTATAAAGGGTATTAAACTTTATGAAAATATATATATTGAATGGTACATTCATGTATTTATTCAACATTAATTAATCATGGAATAATGTTTGATTTTGATTTATTCCATGTTATATGATCCATGTGGCACACTTATACATGAAATGAAATGTTTAATAAGAGTGGACCCTGATAGCTCTCCAATGAATTGGGTAAAGTATTGTATCATGATATGTCATGTAAAATGAGTGTTTATTCATCCTAATTCATGTGAAACGAGGGTTTACTAATTCTTCATGTGCAATGAGGCTTTACTCATGCTCCATGTGAAAAGAGACTTAGCTCATGCTAATTCCATGTTAAGTGTTGTTGCCACATTTCAATGTTATGATTATCATTCTTTATCATGCCTTTATATTCATGTTTCTATTGTGATCCATTGATATGCCTATTGTCTAAAATGTAATTTATTCCTCATGTTATTTCATGTTTATTCCTTTACCGGGCTTTATATCTCACCCTTTTCTTATGCATGTCCCTAGCTTATCCGATTAAATACTAAGTACGAAGGAATTCAGTATTCATGTAAAATAATTTTTCAATAAAGATGTTGTCTTTTTTATGTCATATGTTGTTATGTAATGTTCCTGAGCCCCAAAGACACTATTCCTCTTGATCTTCAATGTTGTATCAAGTAAATTTTATCTAATAAATCATGTTTAACTGTGTAATAAAGAAGACAATTTTCATAATTATATCAATTCATAAGGTAAGATACATACCAATCTGACATATTTTGGATCTATAAGAATTTATTTCTAATTCTTGGGATCCTGACATCATTATAGGGAAACTTCTTACCTGATAGTGTTCTAGTTCATCTCTGTTTTTAGTGTCCTATATCATTATTAACGACCTTAGAACCTAGATAAATGATTTACAACATTATCATCTCCATATTTTTAGGATTTGGGGGTATTCTAGGACCTACGTATCATAATTTTTCTCTTATACAACATCCATAAGGTTTTTTCCATTTCTGTCACAATGTAAAACTTCCGGCACTTTGTTCAAAGATGTATGAAATTAAACTCTATCCTTTAATGGTCAAAATAATAATACCTTGAACTTCTAGTGAAATAGAAAAATTACTTTAGAAGTGTAAAACATGAAAAGGGAGGCCTGAGATATATTCAATTCTTTTCTTGCTAAACAGTTTTACATCTTCAGTTTAAAACAATTAATGAAAAAATAAATAAGGCTTAAATCTTATAGATACTAATTTTTACCTAGTAAAATCCATGATTTGGTCACTAGACCCCCTGTATAAAATTAATGATAGATTAATAGTGTTTCACATATCCTTACTATGAGAAAATATTATTCAGGCAGAGACACAAAGTTTTGGGTACTCAAACCCTTCTTTAATAATACATTTTTTATAAACCAGAATTCGTGATTTGAGTAGCTTTGGTCGTCACAAACCATTCATGGGCCATATAATTGAAATTACATCTTTCTATTGTGATATTCTATTGATTTAGAAGGGATTAGACCTACCAACATGAGACATCTTCACCTTATATATTGGGATTTCTAGTTCGTGTGGACCTAATGTAACAATGTAATCACCCAACACCTGAGGGTGTTATAGTTCACTCTAAACATGATTATCCAATAATATACACATGACCTGGGCACATCAGACCAATATTTAAAATATCATTAACTAGAATATTCAATAGGATTAAAATTCCTCAAAATTAAGTTTCTGTGTATTGTACACTTTCTCAAAGAATGAATTTAACACTCCATTCCTAAAACTTTCAGATTCCCACACCTCATTATTCAAAACCACATGATATTGGGATCAAGCATTAATTTTTTAGATAAACTTCATCATGGTTCCAAAACCCATAATGGATAAATATCTCTATATATCTGACCTCATATTTGTGGTTCACTAATCCTCTCATATATTTCATGTCCCTAGGAAAATATTGGGGATTAGCTCTAATTGGCCATTAAAGTAAGCCATATGGACTCATACATTAGGGTTAAAATTTAAAAATTATATGCATATCCTCCATATAGAAATGGAACTACAATCCGCATGAGCTTTGGTGACACCATGTTAGAACTCAGTAATATATGTTGTCTTGGGTCCCCCCTGGTATGTATATCCAATTAAATGATCTGATGATTCAAGATCCTTGGCATGTTATTTACACAAACCATACTCTAACTATCCTTGTATGATAAAAAATCCGTGATATTTTTTCTAACTTCAAGTATTACCACCATAATATTTCATAACTCTTGGAAAAATGTCAAGACACCTCTATTTGACCATGATGGAGATGAAAAGGTTCTTAAACATCCAACTGGAGTCATATCCTCCTTGTAGGAAATGATCTGCAAACCTAATGACCCCTGGAATCCCCACAGTAGAACTAAAAAACATATGGCATTTTAGGTCATCTATGGAATGTATACTCCATTCCATATTCATCAATCAGGTCCTTTAAGTAAGACTCTAATATAGATAGATTATAAGGATCCAATCTAGATGGACTTAAAATAAATAGCATAAAATATAAAGGCAAAAAGGACTCTATGTTATAGCATAGAAATGGTCCAATCCTAAAGAGCCTAAAAAGAATCATATCAATGGTTTGAGGAATAAATACCTAAACTGAAGTACAATTAAGGTATAATCTAAAATACTCTAAATTACTATGCAGTGAGACCATAAAACAACCCACTAAAAGTTTTATAATATTATCTTGGTTGAAAACCCGATGTAGGAATATTGGTAAAATGATGGGAATCTGCCAGCTAGAACTGAATTTTCTGTGATCCATGAAATTTTGAGCACCTATAAAATGGAAGAGGAACAAATATTTTCAGAAAAAAACCCGTTAAAAGGATGACAGAGAAAAATTCATGAATATTTCCACTAAATAATTCCACTATATGAATATAAGGAAATTTTTTGAGAAATTTAAATAAAAAGATACAATGATTATGGGGCCCACAATAAGGAAATAAAAAAACTTTTTCTTCTCACTATGTCCCATAAATTAGGTATAAGTTAGAACATTTCATATTTGGTATGGTTCCCATATAATATATGTCCTTGTAAATTAGGGTATCTCAAGACATCTTGACCAGTTGCATCAATTAGGAATCTCATATTAGTGGTCATTAATGATTATTTATCAAGAGAACCCTTTGGTATGTTATCAACTCAAATATATATGATTGGATCTATTTGGTATTACACAAAAATTCTGTGCATCATAGATAATCTAATAAAACTCTCTACTGGAGCATGGATCTCTACTATAAATTTTGTCAAAAAATAGTGAGATTATCCTTACTATGTATTTGTTTGATATACCTTGGGAAATTCATCATATAGTTCCTTATCTATGAAAATATGTTCCCTGGAATGATTTGAATCTTCATTGTGTTATATTCAAAACAACGTATGGATTGACTCACTGTCTCATGGGAGAGGTGGAAATGTCAAAGTACCTTACTTTAGATCCATCTAAAGTTACTTTTCACCCAATCCATATTGTATTATAGATTTCATAAACATTATAATTTCATTGAATCCATGACCTAAAAAAATATACATTATATATTTGATTCATTAAAAATTCATGGCTTGGAGTCTCATCTTCATAGAGATTGATAGTTAATAATTCCAGACATTTTTAGTAGACCCTCTCATGTGGGACAATATTAAAGCTCATAAGATGTTATGATATGTGGAAAATAGATCCATGTTTACCATTGAGAATAATTCTTATTGTTACAAATGAATCTCATTCTATTGGGTGGATTTTGTTGACACTCATAATTTTATGATATCTAATTTTCCAAAATGTATTTCAAAATCTTCAAGGAATTGAAATAATAATGATATACTACATAAAGGACACTAATTTTTCATATTTTACCAATATATTTGATGTGTAATGGATATAAATAGTAAGCCTTAGTTGAACTAATTTTACTTAAAATTTTATTGTAACTCCCCGACCTGAGTTACCTAAAGTTGGTGCATTATTACCTAACATTGGCATGATCACAAGGAAATAATTTCCTGAAAGACTGGTCAGTTTAGTATTATAGGAAACAAGATTCATACACAAGTTCAACATTACAACTTGAAAAGAAATTCAACACTAATTTATTCTATTGCAAACATCCAAGCCTACTAGATTATGCCTGAAATTAACTCATAACTAACTTCTTCATATCCTGGGAAAATAAAACATAAGAAAGGGGTTAGCTCAAATTCTTAGTAGGGGTAAGAAATAGAGTGGAAGATAACATAAAAATTAAGCATGTTGAATAATTAAAAACACATGCATTTACCAATAATAAACATTGAACACTTTTTATGGAAGGAATATGAGATGAGTAAATAATTCTATAATAAAACATATTCATCGACATTCTACTAGTGGAATGACCACATAGACCATAAATATTATTTTCATAATGAGGGAATGCATAATTCTGGAAATTCTGAAACATTTTTTCAAGGCATCGGCCAAGAAGTATAAAAATGATAAAGGCCTCGGCCAAAACCAAATATCAAATTGGGAAAGGCCTCAGCCAATTCCACGTCTAGTTGTTTCATGAGATCTATCGATGCATCAAGGAGCTATAGCGAGCTCCACACATCACTTACTTAGTCCAATACATTACTCATATGAAAATGTTGAAATATAACATAAACATTTATATTAAAACAAGCATATGAAATGTAAATGCTTTAACCATAAACCAGGAATGGTATAAAAATAACACATCCACAGTCAAACATATCATAAAAGTATCAATAAAATATGGAAGATTGGTATTAAAATGATTCTACTTCAAACAAGTTTAAAATCCATCAAAGGATGTTGACATAGATGAAATCAAAACTATTTGAGAAAAACATATCTTTCTTTTTATTGAAATCATCTAATGTTACATAATTATAAAAGAGAACATTTATTTTTAAAATATTTTTATAATATTTTAAGGGAATATTTGATGATGTTATAACGGCAAAGAATAACCTCACCCGTCATATATGTTAAAAAAGACATTCTTTCATTAATTTTGTCGAAAAGGACATAAGGTACCAAGTTTGGAAAATGAATGAAAGATTACTTTCAAAAAACATAAGTTCAAATAAAGGTACAAATTACTTCAACCCATTATATAGTAAATATTAAAAAAATTTAATTAAATTTTTAAGAAACATGGATGTGGATGATAAACAGGTCACAGTAGATACTTACGTAAAAACAACCTCGGATAATAAAGAGATTGTATAATTAACCGTTACCTTGTACTTTTTCTTGGTAGAGGGTAGGTTAACCTCCTATATAATGGTGGAATAATTTTTATTAAATTATACAAAAACCATATACATTAATATGATACTATATATGTTCTTTTAATATTGCATTGTTAATAATATTTTAGTATTATCGTCGTTTCAAGCGTTAATTGGTTTGTTTTCCTTCATATACATTGTTACTTAAGAAATATTTGTTTTGGATAGGATGTATCTTATTCATATTAATAATGATATTAAGTGATTTAACATTATTTTTAATAATAAAATGAAAATTATACTTGAGTGGATACGATGTGGAATGAATCTCAATGTGTTCATGGAGACGATAATCCGTACGTACGCACGAGTGACAATATCATTCTTTTGATATTAAAATTGTATTTAATTGGATGATATATCATATATACATAATCATTATCAAGTTATATTTATTATTTAAATAAATTATACATAATTATTATACACATCCAAATAATAATGTATTGAATAACAACTACACCACGACGTGGAGACGGTAAGCCTTACGTACGCTTGGTGACATGTCATTCAAATGATGTGTAGAATAATGAATATGGTTGTACCTTATTTATAATAACATAAATTTATATATAATATACTGGATTTATTACTTTATAATGGAATCAACATGAAACGATTAAGTAGAAGAAGAAAAATCATGAAATAGGTGATGAAATATTTATCTCTTCTTCGGGTTCTTCCTTTTGATTTGATTCAAATGGATCCTTAGGTTGGAATTATGACTAAAATAAGGCCTCCAGGATGAGGGGAGGATAGTGGAGAAGATATTTGGGTAGGGTTGGCCGATCCAAATGGCTTTGGAGGTGTGAATTTGAGAGAATGGGAAGTTCCCTTCTATAAGAGGGGTGAGGGGGACCTTAGAAAAAACATAAAATATTAATTTATAATAAATTATTATTCGGCTTATAATTGCTCAAAAATTATTTATTTCGATTATAAGGTGGGTATGGGTCTAAATACTCTCAACCAATAGGTTTTTGATAGGTTTGGGTCACCATATTAACCTTTTATTTTAGATTTAACTATTAGTTAAATAGTTTTACATTTACCATGTCTCATTGTATTTTTAAATTGTTCGGTTAATAAACATTCTATAAACTTCCAAGAGAATCCCATGTGGTTAATTATTAATATATATATCCTTCTCTAAGTGATTTGGTTGATCCTTCTATTCTTAGGACTGTTATATCAATTAATAATATAATATTTGTTTTAAAAACTCTTTTATATCAATTTTGACACTATTTCGTATTTTGATATTTATAAATTCATAACAGAATTGTTAATTAGGAATAGATTAATTTAATCATCCCCAATATGTCATATTAACATATAAAATTAGTGTAATTCATAAAAAGTCTCAAATTACATTTATTTGGTATTTATAATATCAATTATTTTTATATGTCATTGATAAGGTAATTACTACATCATCATTGTGTCATAAATAAATTAAATTATTTAATGTCTAAAATTTATTAATAAAATACGATTATGTAGGAAATATTTTTATATTTCTAATTAATATTTACATTTGAATTTATCTTCTCTATAACTCTATATTTAAAAAGGTTTAGTTATTAAAAGTTAATTTTAACACTTTTAACTCTTCTTTGAATTAAATAATAAATGGCCAAATCGAATCCAAGTGGACCTAAAAGATCGTATATTTTTCCTATGTTTTTTTGGTCGAATTAAACTTATCAAAAAGAATTAGGACATGTGTTGGGTGAATAATAATATCATTTTACCCTTAATTACCCAATTACTTTCAACCGTGGTAAATAAATGTCAAAAGTTAATATTAACCAAAAATTATTTTTATCTTATTGAACCAAATTTTACTTACAGATATCAACTGTGTATCTCGGATTTTTGAAATTCAATTCATAGAAGCGGATAAATTAATTTTTATCCCAATTTGAAATTGCTCCTAGGAGAAGTGTAGAATACGGTTTAAAGATTGATAAATTTTTTATATATCTAAAATTATTATAAACTTACTCTAATTAATTACATTGAACTTATATAGGTATTATGTATCTATTCTGACCTAAAATAAATTTAAATAAAAAAATAATTATTTAAATAAGAAGTCGTTTTTTAAACTAAACCTCTGTGGTTTTCAATATTCATCAAAAATTTAAAGTTTTTAGAAAAATAACAAAAATTCACCCTAAGATAATTTCGATATTCTGAATCCAAAAATGAAGTCCATTTTAAAAAATAAAATTTATAAAATTTCAAAAATTGGGTATTCTTATTCATAATGTCTAGTTTGATTGGCCGTGGTGTGTTAGAATCTCAAAGTTGTGTACAATGAAACCTATTTCATTATTCAAAGGGAAACGTACTGTAGAAGATTGTGGTGTTACATTATCCCATACTCCAAATAATATTGTCCTCGAAATTTCTAGATATTATTGCATAAAAATATTAGGGTGGTTCTTCATCATATGTCCTCAGGTTCCCACATTACCTCTTCCATTTTATGGTTTCTCCATAGAACTTTTACCAGATGAGTTTTCTAGTTTCTCAACAGTTATTATCTTATATCAAGAATCTTGACAGACTCTTCGCAATAAGACATATCATGTTCTAGTTATAATTCCTCATAGGTGAGCACATGCATTAGGTCAGGCATGTATTTTCACAACAGTGATACGTGGAACACATCATGAACATCGGAGAGACTCGAAAGCATTTCCAAATGGTAAGCTATAGCCCCAATTCGTTCCAGAATTTTAAAAGTTCTAATGTACCTGTGACTTAATTTACCCTTCTTATAGAATTGTATAACTCCCTTCCATAGAGTTCCCTTCAAGAAAACATGATCTCCTATCGGAAATTCAAAATCCTTTCTTAATTTATCGTCATAGATCTTGTACCTACATCGAGTTTATTTTATGTGGGTTTAGATAACCGTCACCTTCTCCATCGTTTCCTCATCATGTTCTGGGCCAAAAAGTTCTATTTCACTATCCTCATCCCAATAGGTTGGTGTGCCAACTCTCTTTCGATATAATTCTTCATATGGTTCCAGGTGAATATGTGAATGGAAGATATTATTATAGAAAAAATCTACCATAGGTAATATTGATCTCATATACCTCGAAAGTCAAGTGAGAAAGATCTCAACATGTCTTCTTACGTTTGAATAGTCTGTTCTGATTGTCCATTAGTTTGACAGTGGTAGGCAGTGCTTAAACGATGTTTAGTTTCCAAGGATTTCAGAATAATTTTCCAAAATCTTGATCTAAAACATGGATCACAATCTGAAACAATTGATAGGGGTACTCCATAGAGTCTTACAACATCATTAATATACTATCTTGCTAAAAATCCAAGTGGAAAATCTTCTCTTATAGCATGAAAATATGTTAACATTGTATGAAAATAAACAATGACCCATATTGCATTGTTCCTTCTATGAGTCTTTAGTAGTCCCATGATAAATCCCATCGTAATATTATCCCATTTCCACTCAGGTATGGGAAGAGGTTTCATTACTCCTCTAGGTTGTTTCCTTCTAGCTTTCACTTGTTGAAAAACCATACATCTTGACACAAAATCAGCAATCTCCCTCTTCATGTTGTCCCACCAAAAATGTTCCTTCAAATTTCTATACATATTGGGGCTCCCAAGGTGTATAGAGAAATTTGAGTTATGAGAACCATCTAACAATTCCCTTTTCAAATCCAGTATATCAGGAACAGATAGTCTATTCCAAAATTTTAAAATCCCATCTTCATATACGAAGACGATCAATCTCCCATCATTCATAGATTTAATCTTCTTTTGAAATTCCTCATCATCAGCCTAAGAACTTTTTATCCATTATAGTAAATATGGTTTATGATCCAATTGAAAAAGCATTGATGATTCACCTTCCATGGTTATTTCGATATCCATATTTACCAGATCCATGAAAATAGGATCCCTTTCAACTCTCATATTTTTCAAAACTCCATGATCCTTTCTACTCAAAGCATCTGCCACCTTATTTTCCTTGGGTGGTAGTTTATCATGGAATCATAATCCTTGAGTAGTTCAAGACATCTATTTTTCCTCATCTTGAGTTCCTTCTCAGAGAAAATATACTTTAGACACTTTTAATCAGTATAAATCCAACATTTTTCCCCATAGAGATAGTGTTTCAAAATATTCATTGCAAAGATTACAGCTTATAACTCAAGATCATTAGTAGGATAGTTTTTCTAATGAATTTTCAGCTGTCGTGATGCATAGGCAATAACTCTATCATTATGTTAAAGACAAAACCAAGTCCTTTCTTTTAGGCAACACTATAAATAAAAAACCCATCATTCCTTGATTGTAGATTCAAGATAGAAGCATTGACTAATCATCTCTTCAGTTCTTCGAGCATTCTTCACACTCTTTTGTCCAAACAAATGTAACCCCATTACGTGTGAGCTTCGTTAGTGAGTTATCCAATTGGGAAAAATTCTGGGTGGAACGTCGATATTGTCCTGCTAAACCAAGAAAATTGCATACCTCAGTTATACTTGTCTATGCTGGCCATTCATGGATTGCCTTTTTCATAGAAGGGTCGATAGAGATTCTATCCTTAGAGATAATATTACCAAGAAATGAAATCTCCTGATGCCAAAATTCTTACTTGCTAAACTTCTCGTATAATTCATTTCATTTGAGGGTTTTCAGAATGGTGCGCAAGTGATTTTCATGATCTTCATAGATTTTGGAGTATACCAGGATGTCATCAATAAATACCACTATAATGTCATCAATATATTACTTGAAAATTATGTTTATTATATCCATGAATACATAGGGTTAATGATTCATCCCAAAACGCATTACTGTAGACTCGTAATGCCCATACCTGGTTTGAAATGTTGTTTTCTGAATGTCTTCCTTCTTCAAACACAATTGATGATATCCAAATTGATGGTCAATCATTGAAATGTATTGATCTTTATGAAGTTAGTTGAATAATTCATTAATTACATGTGGGGGATACTCATTCTTTATTTTTATATCATTCATCTCACTGTAGTCAATGCAGAACCTCATAGATCCATCTTTCATCATAACAAAAAGAACAGGGGCTCCCCATGGGGAAACACTAGGGCGAATAAATACCTTATTACTCAATTCCTATAGTTGTTTCATTAGTTTCAATAACTCCACAATGTTTATTATATAAGGGGTCCCTGATATAGGCCTTGACTGGGAATTAAATAAAAGTAAAACTCAATTTCTCATTCTGGAGGATGTCCAGGTAAATCCTCCAGAAACACATCAACATATTCTTGAACAATACGTACATCCTCTGTTTAAAAATTATTTTCCTCACGCATAGTTATTTCCTTCTCTTCCTCCAAAATAATTAAATTTAGTTGACCTAATAGTGGTGGATCTAGATAATAACGTGGTGGTGATTTTTCTACTCTAAAGATAAAGTGATCCTTATCATCATCGAAAATTGTAACCTCCTTCTTCTTACAACAAGTTTTCACATCATTGTGTGGAAGCCAATCCATTATGAGGATTATATCAATTTCAATCATGGGTATGATGATGAGATCAGCAGATAAAGTAAATTTATATTCTCTAATGGAAACTGATTCACAAAACATTGTTACAATGATACTTCCCATAAGAGTTTGTACTGACAACACCCTTATTAAGTCCAATTGGAAATATCTAATTTTCTTAGAAAACTGATAAGATATGAAACAATTCAATGATCTAGAATCAAATAAAGCATTGGATAAACTTGATGAAACCGTTAAATTACCTTCCACCACATCTTTCAGAGATGCATCCTCAGCAGTAGTGATCACATAATCTTGGACATGATCCCTTAGCCTTTTCAGATGTAAGTTTCTTTGATTCTTAGTACATTCAATTGAATAATGTACAATCTCTATGCAATTGTAACATTGAACATTGGTATCTTCTTTCTTTCCCTTACCATCACCAGCAAAATGGCATTTCTGTCTCACAATTTTAGCATACTCTTTTTCCTTTTAGACAGGAACCTGGGGGATTCCTTCCACAATTATCACAGGGTGGAAATTCAATTCTTTCCTTCTTCACAGTTTCCTTATTTCCTTTCATAGAGAGTTTAGAAGATCTCTTCTTCTCTTGCTTTTCTTTAAAGTCGTAAGACTTAGAGAATTCTATTTCTGTCTTGATAGCACACTATTTCTAATCAGTTCGAAACACCCAATAGTTCTGTACCCGATGATGCGTGGACCTGCTTTCCAAAGGCAGGTGTTCGATGAGTGATTTGGCCAGCGACTCTTAAGAAATCCCATAAGTCAATAGGATGGGAAGTTGGGCTCATCACACCCTTTTTGGGGGGAAATATTGCCTGTTTAGGGACTCTCTTATAGATTTAAGATGTATTCATATGTTTGCGAATCATTGGTTTATACCCAAGAATAATATCCATGGATTACTCCTTGTTGGCGACAGTCAGCTGAACACAGGGATTCAGAATCATTTAAGCCCGGGGTTTTCCATACATAATTGTATTAATGACTTGGAGGAGTTTGGAATTGTTGGGATGATGTTGGTTTAAAGCCTCCTAACTGGGCGCTCTAGAGATTATTGGCATCCAGAGGGGACAAATCCTGACTTGATTGTTTAGATCGAACCCGTGATACGGGCTTCTTACGTATCCTCATGAGAGGAATCAAAATCCACGTAGTTCAGTAGATTATCAGAGAACTGACATGAATGTGGACATGTGGGTCTGATGGTAAGTGGTCTTGAACCTCGTGGAGGCTTCTTACGTACCATGACTTGACATAGATCAAAGTCCCCATAGTTCAGAAATTGGTCGCATTAGGGCTTACACTCTGGGTTGATCAGGAGAGGATTTCATGGTCACTACTTACTCTAATCCCACGAGAGTCATGATTGGTGTGAGAAACAAGAAGCAGTAGAAACCAGACAATCATGTCGCAAAAGGTGCGTTCGTTGGAAGTGCAGTGGGTATTACACATGGGGCGGCCCGGAAAGTCAAGGATAACTCCGAGATGAATTCTCGTGGTGATAAAGCCTAGAATGATGGGATCTGGCACTAAAGAAAAGAGGAGAAGAACTCCTTCCAACCATGCCATTCCTTGGCTTTGGCTACGGGGAACTATGGAGGTGCATGGGTGCTCCCTCCCGATGGATGCCCAGCCACTACTAGGATAGGGGAGAAGTGCTCCTCACTAGTGCTTGTCAAAAGGGTACGTGAGCGGGGTCCATCAATCCTGGAAAGTGGAGAGGTAGAAAGGGGATTCCCAGGCTCGAACCTTGCACTACCATGGGTATATGAACCTAAGAATGTCTCGCGAATCCGCACAAGGGCTAGGAAAACCCCTTCTTCCTCGCATACTTTGGGTATGTGAACTCAAAGTGACGCGTTGAAGCACCTGGAGGTTTCATCATACAGGTCTAGAGGCTTTGGTAGAGGCATTGACTCGAGGCCGATGAATAGACCAATGAGGGGATTGTGAAGGATCAGGCTAGATTGGAAGAATTTTATCTGACTCGGGGAATGGGAACACTGAAGGAGTTGGTGAGCCACATGCATGTATGAGGGGTGGAGCCCTTCACGTAGGGGGGTGCTACGCAGCTGGAGAGGTCGTCCACATAACAGGTTGGTACGTAGACTGATAGGAATCCCGCGTACCAGGGCGGTACGCGGCTTCGGGTTTGGCCCGTGTACCAGGTTGGTATGCAGGGGAGTCCACCTGAGCAGCGGCGTCCAGGGGTAATGCCAGACGGGGGTTCGTCGGTCTGGGTTTTTCCCACATAGGAGGGTGTTACGTAGTGCGTCAGATTGAAAAAGGGGCATAAACTCCCTGGTCTGTGTGGAGTAAATCCGCGGAGGGGCCATGGATCACGATCATTTTTTTTAATTTTATAAGTTCACGGTTCACCAATTTGTTATGTGTTTTCGGTTCCTTATTAATTCATTTCTAGTTTCATACATATTCTTGTCTGTGAATTGGAACTTCGCAGTTTGTGAAATCCTAAGCTCCTTCCTCTGAAATCCTTCCACCAGAATCTGATCTCTCCCCTCCTTTTATTCTCCCCCCCAATGTCCTTTTATAGAGGGGGAAAAAGATATACTTGTGATCATGTGGCACCTTTTTCAAAGTACCATGACTGAAAACCTTGTTTACGGATGACTTGGTCAATCCGCAACTCACGAGGCATTGAAGGCACCTCACTCGCGAAGCAAATCGGTTCGGGGGTGCTTCACGGCCATGCAGGGCTCCGACTTTCTTCTGCGAACGATGACGCACGCGGCCCGAGCCAGTTACTGCATCATGCTACTGGGGTGGTTCGTGTTGATGGACCGAACAGGCTCACGTCTTGCTTCGCACCCACAAAGGGTCCTTGCCACTGTTCTGTGACTGGCAACACTCCATAAAAGGACGGCTTTCTGAACCTTCCACGTACTATTAATGCTAGACCAGTATGTGGACAGATGGGTCCTTTTCCAATCATGATCATTGGACACATTTTGGTCCAATTATTTAAGGGAAATTGGGTAGAATCCTTTCTCAAGTAAATGGGGATTCCAATTCTCCTTCACAGATTTTTCATGACCCTACAAATGCCCCCCATCAGAATGGGGTCCAATCAGAACGAAGAGGAGACTATTCCGAGGTAGAGTGGTCCTGAAACCTGGATAGTTTGTGGTAGGGGAGTGGAACCAGTAGGGGACCAAACCTATAAATAAAGAGGCCCCAACCCCTTTCCTTTTACTGGATTCCTTGCGAACACGGAGATCTTTCTTTTCTTCTTCGCGTGACTACTCCTTCGTGAAACTCCTCACCCGCGAACTAGCATCTGTTTCCGCGATCCATTCCTCGTTCGCGCATACCTTCACCCACAGACCAATCTCTCAACATTGAACTAAAAATTTTAATAAATTAAAAATTATGTTACAACGGGCTACGTAGGAACTTTCTACATGGTTTTGATGGTCTGCGGACAATAAATCTTATAGTCTTTGAAAATTTCTTATGTCTTCCGAGCATAAAAAATTAAATCCGGAATTTACATTCTATGGAGCAGCCTGGTTCAAAGTTTTCTGGCCAACGCTCCGTGGGTCAGAGTACCGCGGACTTCTTCCACGTAGGGTTGATTTACAGGATGCATCCATCATGAACCACCTTTTGAGGCTCGCTCATGGACCAAGTCATGAAGGCTCCTTGATGGTCTACTTGGTATTTTTTTCCAAATTTTATTATTCCGGACTAACCATTTGCCTGGTTTTTTATAATGCAGAGAGGAAATATAGTTCCTCCTCGACCTGCACCCAGGACTACTATAGAGCCTCTCCTGATTGGTCCAAGTAGACGTCTAGCTATGATCCATAGATCCAAGAGCATAAAGGAGTACCCTATCCGACCTATCGTTCCCGATGATGGTGTTTTGAAGGACTTGCTCTCTCATGAACTTTTAGGATATCTGTCATCGAATAATCTTCCACATTATGGTTTCGGCCTTCATGATGACATCACTATCCCCCTTGTCTTATCCACCCTTCAGTACCCTTGTTTGGAAGCATTGCGTAAGTGCGCTCAATTAAGCCTCACCCAGTCAGGGCTTGCACCCTGATGATGGCAGCTAAGCAGGCGGGAGGTTTCCCGGTGACTCTGGTCGTGCCCACTTTGGCTCGTATTTATGAATTATTGAGCCACATGCTGAAGGTTGGATCACCCTATCATTTAATTATTCCATTTCAATTCTTATATGGCAGGGTAGCAGATCATTTTTGTTGTTATGAGTATCATCATAATACGGTCATTTCGCTTCCTAATTTCCGGTCTACACAGCCTGATATAGCCAGAGTTCTTCTGAAGTCCCTCAGCTCTGATGAAGTTGTTGATTTCTGAGTGAATTTTCCCAGTTCTATTTCACTCCCTACCCCACTACTTATAGCGTCGTGGTTGACAACCGTAGGGGGAGCTTAGATGGGCGTTCATACATGATCTCACTGCAGGAAGGATTTTTATCCACGTGGATTGATGGGGTTTCTATGTGTGAGTTTTATGCCCCATATCGTTTTTCTCCCCAGTTTGGATGGACGCAACTCCAGTTTTTCCTTCCCCATCCTCTCTTCCAAGCACTGCATCCGTCCATTCTCCATCAATGGTGGTTAATGTTAATACGGGTGGGATCTGGCACAAGGATTCCCTTTCCTGACATAGGAGTGGCTTCCAACCTATCCCTGGAGTATGCAAGAATTTTGATAAAGCATTATTTAGATGGGATCTTGGGGAAATCTATTTGGAAATTTCCCAAATCAGGGGTTACTACAACTGTTGTGCTTACCGCACTTTTCTCATCGGCTTTGAGGGAGGACATATTGATGGCTCGCAGATCGAATCGGCTCAGGGGATCTTCCACCTTCAACCCCTTTGTGGCCAATGTTCAGACAGATCCAATCATTTTGGTTATAAATATGGATGATCCAGTGACTTCGAGCCCCCATGATGTAATTCATGAAGCTTCACTGGTCGATTTTGGACTTACCAACTCAACTCCCAAGCTCTCCCCGGGGCTAGAAGCTTCTAACCCTCCAATCGTGGAACCATATTCTAGTGCGCACATGTTTGTGCTAGCCACAATTCCAGACTTAATTCCCATGTTGTCCAGTGAGTATACCAAATATCATCGTGTCATGGTGGACCACTGAGTATTTTGAAGGTGGAAATGGCCCCATATTTGTGAGATTTTTTTTGAAACTCCGTCGGCTAAGATGGAGACGAAAACTGATGACCTTCAGCATCTCTTCCTAGGCTTGGGGTCAGGTGGGTTCGACTATCAACAACATCATTCCCTCACCTTCCAGGTTGTCATTTACTATGGGGAGGTTTCTGTTAGTGAACAAAAACATTATCACCTCACTGCCTCTCATTGCAGAACTCGAGCCTTTGAGAAAGCTGTGATGGATCTCCATCAGCTGATAGCACTAGAGGCCATCTCTCAAGACCAGGCGACCGCCCTAACTACCGAGATGCATGAATGCTAAGCTCGAGCAGCGATGCTGAGGGATCGGTTTTCATCTCTGACTGGGGACATTGAAGCTACCAGGAAAGGGATCAACGATCTTTATATGATGGTGAGGCATACTCACTCGGTGGCTGAAGTTGAGGCCAGGGAGAAGGCCATGCGGGAGCGAACTTGCAACAACCTTCACCGCACGATTGCCGATCTAATGGAGAGAGCGAGCCAGGCTCCTTTGTGATTTCCAGAACTATTTCTGTACATTATTCCTTACCTACTTTTTTTGAAGAAAAGGGGATACTCTGGCTTGCAGACGTCCTCCCATTTTTTCCAAATGGAATACAATCTTCTATCAATCTCTCGTTGCTGTGAAATTTGACTATTACCGGAACAACTGTTGTATGAATAACAACTCACCAAATCAGAATTAATCATAATACAAAGAAAATGATAAAATAGAAACAAGCTCTAATTTTTCCCTAGATCATGGGATCTAGCGAGCATAGTTTGACTATTGGAAGGGTTTTATAGAAATACCCCCACAAACATTTTTGTATTTTCCATCAACATCCTAATTTTTCCTGGGCACATTTGGTGTGGACCCAGCGGGTATGGCTCAGCTTTTCCTTAGGTCTCCCTTTTTGGGTTTTCGGCCTAACGGGGTTTTGCGCCTCTTTTTATGATCGGTTTGAACTTCCACTGACAAGAATATCATTATTGATGTTTTAGGGCAAACATCATTGACTAGATATGGTGGGGCGAGGTCCCCAACAAGGTTTGATAAATTAAAAGATGCCCCAATACCTTTCAGACTCACGTGGGGGAAACATGATTAGATTTGAACAACATGTAGGGTATTTCATAAGGCATGGTAGCTGTATCGGAGTACATAGGTAGGAAAATAATTGCCTAAGGAATACTTGGAATTTGTTAGACAAGACATGGGTGATCAATATGCAGATCTGCTGAGGGCATGGTATGCATAGTCATGTAAAGGTGTTCTTAAGTCAATGACTGCCCATTTATGAAGGCCTGAGGACTTCATGGTGGTCTAGATTATATAAATCCACCATGGGTGGCTTGGAGGATAATTAAAACCCACCAGGGGTGGCTCGGAAAGTGTATGTCACGTTTGAAAGGGTTTGGGAACATCCACGTGAATCGTGAAGGTGGATAAAGGGTCTTTGTCCTACACATTTAGTCAGTGTAAAGGACGGTTGGAGCTTGGCGCAGTTTAAAGTCATGCAGCTGGGAAATTCTTTAAAAATGTACCAACTTCTCTTGGTTCTCGGTAATCTCGTCAGAGAAGTTCCAGCATATTCAGGTAGGGCTGTGAAAGAGGTTAGTAAGCTATAGATCAGAGGGTTTCCGAGTCCCGGGATGGATATGGGGGCTCAGAGGCCTAAAGGCATATGGAGAGGTTCCCTATCTGGGGAAATCATTCCTTTAGAAGGCAGGCTAGGGTTGATCAACATGTAGAGCCATTGAGGGAATGGTATGCATAGTCGTTCATAGGTGTCCTTAGGAAAATGATTGTATTCTCTTGATAGATGAGCAACTTCAGAGAAGATGATAATCAGGACCACCAGGGGTGGCTTACAAGGGTTTTCCTCTTTCTGGGTACATAGTATGGTTTATGAGTAGAGGGTGTTTGGATACGGGAGAAACATCTAGAATAAATTTCCCTATAATGGGTAATGTCATCCCTTCTCACACTGGTGTGAGATGGTGTTTTATGCAGGTTTGGACCGTTCATTGAAGGAAGGAGGAAAACCTCTATTCCTAATTGAACCAGAGAATAGCTCAACCATGCAGTTTAACATCACGTGGTGAGGACGGAGATCATTTTAAATTCTGTGCAGTTTAACTTCATGCGGTAAGGACGGTTTCCATGAAGTTTAACTTCATGTGGTAAAGACGGTTTTTGTTCCGTTTAACGTCATGTGGTAAGGACAGTTTTCGTGCAGTTTAACGTCATGTGGTAAGGATGGTTTCCGTGAAGTTTATCTTCATAAGGTAAGGATGGGGGAATTTTTAAATTAGGGAAAAATCTTGTAGTTGGAGGCATTTAAATGGATGTTTAATGCTTGGTCTTTTCAGCTTTACGCCAAGCGGAAAAGACATGTTCCATGATGTTTTAACCATCATGTGGTAAGGAAGTTGTTGCAAAGGCCACTAATGATTAGAATGGAACTAGTCTTGGATATCTAACCATTTCCAAGACATGGATAGGGGTTGATGGTGTAAATCGTTGTTCTGAGGCTTCTTTGATCAGGAGAGATGATATGAGGGCTTTGAGACCGGTAAGCGTACAAGGCTAGGAAGAGTATCGCCTGAGAAAATCTTGCCTTTGGTAGACTGGCATGGGGCTATCAATATGAATATCCATTGAGGGCATGGTATTCTAGTCGTGAAAAGGTGTTCACGGGTCAAGGACTTCCCACTTTCGATGGCCACGAATGATTATGAGGATCTTTGATTGTACAGGCCACGAAGTCTGTCGTTTGGTAATGAAATATCAGGAAATGTTGGGGATATTCGTCCCTGGTTGTTGATAAAACTCGTAGAGTTCACTACGCTGATTTATCTTGTGCATGGGGTATACCTTTACTCCATGTCGTTTAATGTCTTGCGGTAAGGACGAAGTAATCGTAGTTTAATGATCATAGAATTTAGACCATTGGGTGACTATCACTACAATCACCTGGAGGGAAATTGAGATTGGATGCTCTGGTATAATCTGAACTGGTGTGAGGGAATGAGGGTGTAAACTGTAACTCAGGGTTTCCAGAATTAGGAGATATGGTATGGGGGCTCTGAGGCCAGTAAGTGTACAGATCTAGGAAGAGTATTGCCTAAGGAAATCTTGACTTTGGTAGACGTGCCAGGGGCTATAAATATGCAGAACCACTGAGGGCATGGTATGCATAGTCATACAAAGGTGTCCATGGGTCGATGACTTTCCACTTCCGATGGCCATGGATGATTATGAAAATCCAGGATTTCTCATAGCATAGAGTTCAGCATGTGGGGATAATGGTGTCTAAGAATACAAGAAATATCTTCACCGCAACTGCCCGTTGATTCAAAGTATCCTAGCTCTAGATTGATTTTTGCAGATGCAGATCGTCATGTGAACCATGGGCGGATACATAGGCTAACCTGGCAGGGATACTCTAACGACGTTTGGATGTGAGAGGGGAATGAACTTGTAAACCACTGCATTATATATTTTCAAATCGGGAGGTATGATATGGGGGCTCTGAGGCCGGTAAGCGTACAGAGATAGGAAGAGTATCGCCTGAGGAAATCATGCATTTGGTAGATGGGCCAGGGGATATCAATATGCAGAGCCGCTGATGGCATGTCATACATAGTCATTCAAATGTGTCCACGGGTCGATAACTTTCCACTTCTGATGTCCATAGGTTGTTATGAAGATCCACAATTACTTGGATTGCGGAGTCTGATGTATGGAGTGGATGCATTCAAACGCGCAATAAGTATTCCCATATTTTTTTTCCATATATATTGGGTGGTTAATGATGAATCCAATGTTGTTTAACGTCGTGCAGTGAGGATGTAAGTCCATGCAGTTTAACATCATTCGGTGAGGAATAAGTCCATTCAGTTTAACGTCGTGCGGTGAGGACGGAGATGAACCGGGGTGAAAAGGGTGTTCTATACAGGTTAAAATCATACTGTAAGGACAAGGGGTATATATACCTGTGTTTTATTTTATTGGTGGCTGGTCTAAGAGATAAGATCTCGGCATCGCTACATATCCTGAGAAGGCAGGAATCAAGCCACACGTAGTTCCTTGAGAGGGATACACCCCGTGCAGGTCTGGTCTGAATGGGGGAAAAGGGTAATTTTTTTATTTTTTTCTAATCCATGGATTTCAACGTCATATGGTAAGTGTGAGGAATACACCCCATGCAGGTCTGGTCCTTACACGGGGGAAAGGGGGTATTTTTAGTTTCATTTGGGGTGGCTGGGCCAGGATACAGAATCCTGGCATCGTTACGTATTCTACAAGGGTAGGAATCGAGACATACGTAGTTCAATAAAAGATAATACACCTCATACTGGTCTGGTCCATACACAGTGGAAATGGGCATTTTTAATCTTATCCATGCAATTTAACGTCGTGCATTAAGGACGAGGACTACACCCCGTGCAGGTCTGGTCTGTACACGGGGGAAGAGGGCATTTTTAATCTTCATTTGGGGGTAGCTGGGACAAGATGTGGAATTCTAGCATCACTACATATCCTATGAGGGTAGGAATCAAGCCTCATGTAGTTCATTAAAAGGGGATACACCCTGTGCATGGTTGGTCCACACATGGGGGAAAAGGGGAAAAAAATTTCTTATCCGGACAGTATAACGTTGTGCGGTTAGGACGTGGAATACGCCCTGTGGAGGTCTGGTCCGTACACAGGGGGAAGGGGGTATTTTTTGTTTCATTTGGGGTTTTTGGTCTAGGATATAGATTCCTGGCATCGCCACGTATCCTACAAGGGAAGGAATCAAGCCCTACATAGTTATCTTGAAGATAATACACCCTGTACAGGTCTAGTCCGTACATGGGAGAAAGTGGAATTTTTAATCTTATCTGGGTAGTTTAACGTCATGAATTAAAGACGAGGAATACACCCTGTTATGGTCTAGTGCTTACATGGGGGAATAGGGCATTTGTAATCTTTATTTAGTGGCAGCTGGGCTAGGATGTGGAATTCTGGTGTCGCTACGTATCCTACGAGTGCAGGAATAAAGACTTACGTAGTTCTTTAAAAGGGGATACACCTCGTGCAGGGTTGGTCCACACATGGGGGAATAGAAGGAACTTTTAAATTAATTTTGGGATGGTTGGGATAGGATATAGAATCTCAGTGTCGCTATGTATCCTACAATGGAAAGAATAAAGTTGTACGTAGTTCTCTGAAATCTGTGTAGTTTAACGTCATGCGGTGAAGATGAAATACTCTTAGTTTTGGGTAATAGAGATTGGACCATTGGGTGCTTGGCAGTTGAACGTCCTACAGCTCAGACGACTACTTCTTGGCAGTTTAACGTCCTACAGCTCGCACAAGGAATACACCCCATGTAGGTCGGTCCGTACATGGGGGAAGAGGGAATTTTTTTAATCTTCATTTTGGGGCATATTTTTTTTCAAGGGAAAGAATCAAGACATACTTATTTCTCTAAAATCTGTATAGTTTAACGTCATGCGGTGAGGATGAAATACTCTTAGTTTAGGGTCATAGAGTTTGATCCATTGGGTGCTTGGCAGTTTAACATCCTGCAGCTCGGACGACAGGCGCTTGGAAGTTTAACGTCCTATAGCTCAGATGAATAATTCACCCCGTGTAGGTCTGGTCTGTACATGGTGGAAGAGGGAATATTTTATCTTCATTTGGGGGGGGGGGGGCTGGACCAGGATGTGGAATTCTGAAGTCTCTACATATATTACAAGGTAAAAAATCAAGTCGTACGTAGTTCTCTGAAATCCGTACAGTTTAATGTCACGTAGTGAGGAAGAAATACTCTAATTTAGGGTAATAGAGTTTGGACCATTGGGTTCTTGGCAGTTTAATGCCCTGCAGCTCGGACAATAGTTTCTTGGCAGTTTAACATCCTACAGTTTGGATGACATCTTCTTTTGGTTATGCTAAATACTTCATTAGAAATATCACATTCGTAGGAGCGGTAGTGAACTACCCGTCCATGGAGATTAGGGAATATGCTTCGTTGGAGTAAACTTTATGTATAACATATGGTCCCCACCACATGGTCTCTAGCATTGGGGGGGGGGGTTTCTAGGTATCATTGGGGTTTAGAGGACCAACACAAATTCTCCTTCCAAGAAAGACTAAAGATGAACCTTTTTATTTAATACTTGTGCAATCTGGTTCTGATATACATCTAGATGGTGCAATATGTGCAACCGCTTCTCATCTAGTGGTTCCGATTCACCTAGCCATTTTTCTCGATTTGTCATCATTGGATAACTGATCACAAATAAAAATGTGTTGCGAGGGAAATTGGAGCACAATGGGCAGGACTACTTCGGTTTCTTATACTAATGAGTATGGAGTAGCCCAAGTGGCAGTGCAAATTGTGGTTCAACAAGCCCCCAATGCATGAAGGTGTTTATCCAGCCATGATTTCTTATCTTTGTCCACCATTTTTGGAGAATGTTGCAAAGGGTCTTGTTGAAAGCCTCTATTTGTATATTGGCCGATGTATGGTAGCAGGATGAGTTGTTGGCCTTGATACCATATTATTAGTATAGTTTCTCCAATTCCGTAGAGCATAAGTTAGTATTGTTATCCGTTAGTATGGTATGAGGGACGCCAAATCTGGTGATGATATTTTCTTTCACAAAGCTGACAATGTTTCTTGCCCTGACTTCCTTGAGGGGTACGGCTTCTGCCCATTTAGAAAAGAAGTCGATTACTATGAGGATATACTTTAGTTTTTTTGGCAATGGCGGGAGGATACGGTCCCATGAAATCCATTCCCCATATGGAAAATGACCAGGAGTACTTGGCCTGATGAAGTAACTCTGGGGGTTGATGAATGAATTTGGCATGAATTTGGCAGGAGTGAAATTTTGTGGTAAAGTTCTTACAATCTCATGCCATGGTGGGCCAATAGTACCAAAGACTTCAAACTTGATGTGAATGCTTAGTCCCCGGCTGATGTGTTCCACATACTCTGGCATGCACTTCAGTCATTACGGTAGTGGTTTCTTCCCCATCAATGCATTTGAGGAGGACTCCATTGAGGCCTCGTTTGTAGAGGAACTCTTGCTGACCGGCACTGCTGTATAGGACAAAGTTGATTGCCCTTCTCCGTATTTTCTCTCATTCATCCCTGTCTGATGGAAGTTCTCCCTGTTGGAGGTAGCTTGCAATGGGGGTCATCCAGTCGGTGGCAGCATCATATGGTTCAGGGACAGGACTGACTTCATTGATTTCCTTCATCTTCATCAGAACAAATAGCAAGACCATTCGACGATGAGAAATACTGATGTTTGTTTCATCCTGGTCTAGGTTAGCTAGGGTTGTGGCTGCATTAGCTAATGCATCGGCCTGGGTATTTTGAGACTGGGGAATATAGGTCAATGTTAGTTCTATGGAGAATTCTTCCATTAACACTCGGACATGGTCAAACAGGGGAATCAAATCTTCTTTCTTGATATCATAGTCACCATTGACTTGCTTGATGACCAGTTTTGAGTTACATTTTACCTTAAGGTGTTGCACTTGTGTCTGGAGTGCGAGCTCTAGGACTTCAATGAGGGCATTATACTCCGTCTCATTATTTTTACATCCTTCTGATAGGAGGATAGAATATGGAAAGACTTCCTTTTCTGGGGACATGACTATTATCCCCAGACCCACGTTGTTAAATTTGGGATCCTCCATCCTCTTCCTAGTTGGTCTTCGGGATGCGCCGTCGAAGTACATTTCCTAGGTCGGGAACTCCTCTTGAATCGAGAAGATGTCTTCATTCGGTATCTCGACGTCTAGTGTGGTGGTACCGATCGAGGGGTGCTCTGCCAGAAAATCTACTAATGCCTGGCCCTTGATGGATTTCTAAGGCACAAACCGGATGTCAAACTGTTGCTGGATGACCGCCCATCAGGATAGGTGCCCGGTCAGCATCGGCTAGCTGAGGATGTACTTGAGCGGGTTACTACGCAAGACCAAATGAACTTCATGATGATGCAGATAATGTTTCAATTTTAGAACTTCAAAGAACAAGGGAAAACAACTGTTCTTGATATTTGAGTATCGAGTTTCAACATTGATCATAGTTCGACTGAGGTAATAGAGACTATTTTCACTGGCGGCATCATTTATCTGTGTGAGGAAGGCCCCCATTGACCATTTGAGGGCTGTCATGTATATGATAAGGGGTCTTCCTTCAACTAGGGGAATGAGCACAGGTGGGATTAAAATATAATTCTTTATTATGTCAAATGCCTCTTGGAAATCATCTATCTGTTGGTACGTAACCCCATTTTTCATTAACCTGGTGAAGGGAAGACATTTACCCTCCATGTTAGCTATGAACAACCTAATGTAGGCAAGGTTTCCTTGGAATCCTCTCTACTCAGTCATATTTCAGGGAGGTGGAATGCCAAGGATAGCCTTTATATTTTCAGCATCGAATTCGATTCCACGATGGCATACGACGAAGCCAAGGAACTTCCCTGATGTAACCTCGAAATCACTTTTCAAGGGGTTCATCTTCAGGCTATGTTGTCAAAGTTTGTTGAAGAAGGTTTTGAGGTCTGACAGGTGATCTGAGCATTGGATTTATTTGACCACTAAGTCATCCATGAAGCATTTGATGAATCTCCCCAGGAATGGTTTAAATATACGATGCATGGCGCGTTGATATGTGGCGCTCATGTTCTTAAGGCCAAAGGGCATGGATCTGTAACGAAATACTCCTTGAGGGGCTCTGAAGGTAGTGGATTCTTTGTCTTCTTAGGCCATCCTGATTCGATTATAACTAGAATAGCCATCCATGAAAGAGATAGAATCATACTCGGTCGTTGCATCGATTACTAACTCGGTGATCAGGACCGGGAAATCATCTTTCGGGAAATGCTGATTGAGATCTCTGAAATGAATGTAGATAGTGATTTTCCCATTCTTTTTCTTAACAGGGACAATATTGGCTAGCTAGATGGGGCATTAGACCTCCTGAATAAATCCTCCATTAATTAGCTTATCAACATTAGCCTCTATTTTGGCTGCATGTATGGGGTGCGTCCTTCTGGCAGCTTGTTTATAGACCCAGTGGTCTTCTGGCAGACCTAAGTGGTGCGTCGCCACTTCGGGATCGATTCCCATCATTTCTGTGTAATTCCAGGAAAAAACATCTCAATGTTGCCTCAGGAAAGAGGTATATACCTCGTGCTCCTTGGGAGACATGGCTGCACTAATGAGAGTGGGCCTCGGGTCTTCTTCAGTACCATGTTTTATTTCCCTGAGCTCATCCACAGTGGTTTAGATACCTTCCTCAAATGCGGGAGGTGCATCCCTGAGATCTTCTTCCTCTTCTTCCCGCACATTCTATTCTTCTTGATCCGATGGGGGAGAGTTCCCAGCATGGTATCTTGGGAGTCCGGAGGCAAGGCATCATGGGCATCCCCGCTCAAGTATTCACCCCCAAATTGAGGGTTAGCAGACGTTTCAGAATTGTCACGCTCGGCCATTATGGATGAAGTCATCACGATAGCTGAGTGAAATTTTGGACATGAACCCCTTCTCTCAATATTGTTGATGGGCGGTACGTAGTCTCTATTGAGCTACTTGAGGGGGTCATCAGGAACCATTTCTAGGCCGTTTGGAGTGGGGATCCAGTCAACACCATCAACCAAATCCTTCTTCTTCTTTTGATCATAAAACCCGGCATTAGTGTAGTGTGACTCGAAGAGCATGAAAGGGGACTTGTCAATGTAAAATGTCCTATTTTATCCATTGATTCAATAAATAATACACTGGTGGTAGTATGAAGTAATGAGCATGTGCTTATGGAGCCACGACCTTCCAAGCAGGGCATTGAATGCTGTGTTCTGCCGGCCCACCAGGAATTCCTAGTAGGCCACAAGGTCGCTAAAATGGGTTTTTATCTTGATTTATCCCATTGGCTTCTATTCACTCTTTTCATAACTCAACAGTGTTTTGGATTATGGTATTATATCATCCTCACTGTAGCACAACTTACGAAGTGTTTGTAGGGGAAGGAGATTAACTCCAGATACGTTGTCAATAAAGACATTCCAGATCGTGAAATCATTTAATGTACTAGACACATATATTTTTTGGATGTGTCCAATCATGATGGGATCTTAATCCTGATCGGTGAAGGAAATCACCACATTGCACTCAGGCGGGCCAGTCTCCATCCGTTAAATCTCAGCGGTGGCTACCTCGGCTTGAAACTCTTGGGGCTAAGCAAATCTTCTACAAGTGCCTCCCTGAGATTTTCTAACAAACTCAGGGCATCCAGGATTCATAGTTTGGCTAGTAACGATGCCAGATGTTTAAGCATATCATATTTTTGTGCCAGCTACTTATGCTTCTCCTTTGTTGGGAGAGTTTTAGAAGGCACTTTAGGAGCTGTAGTATGTGACGGGGATGGATCGACCATGAGGTCGGAGGTCGACGGTGTTCCCACGTTTTGGGGACTTGGTCTGGCCGGTCTGTTTCTGCGCAGTAGATAGATAGACAATTGTTCCTCCTCTGGTGGATAACATATAATGGCGGGGCCAGAGTGGCTTCATGTGGAGGCAGAGGGATATTCATTCTCCTTCTAAGTCCGTTGAAGAGCTCTCCCACGGGTTTCTATGATATTAACTATCTGGGCCAAGGTAAAACCATAGGGTTGGTTCCGGCCACGACTGCATCATCCATGGTATCCCGTGCCTCTTCAATTCCTCCTCCCATCCCCCTTTGTGGGTAAATTAGGTTTGTAACTATACCCTTCATCAGGGAATGATTCCATTAAATGGACAACGGTGACAGAATGAAAAATTAGCACCTCATCATGTAACAGATCAACCTGGATGGTTGTCTCTGATGGTACCGTTTGGTGTGTCGGTGCCTGTGGTTCCAATTTTGGGGGCATAAAATCTGACAGTGTCACGGCTAACTTTGGCCTCATTTCAGACTACTCCTCTTGAGCTTGTCTCCTCCATTTTCGATTACACCTGGATGACTGGCACATGGGGGGTTGTGAGGCCAATATTGTCAGTTGCGCTGCATTAGGGGCTATTGGTGGCAACACCAGCTACTGCAATTGAGCTCAGAGTATTCCCTGAGCTTGATTGATGGTCTTCCGAGTCATCCAGCCATCAAATTTCATCCCCTTCTTGATGGTGACTTCCTACCAGCCCTCCCCTTTATCGGAGTCAGTGGTAGAAATAAACATCACATGTGCTGGGGGTGGTCCTAGCTCGACCTACCTAAAGTCTACAATCCTTTGCAAGAGTTCATTGAAGACTAAACCTTACTAAATATTTTGCTCCTACATTTGATGGTCAGGACAGTAATCTGGCCTATCATCGTGGCCGACTTCCTCGGGCATTCTTGGTTTCATGAGGTGGAGAAAATTTCTATTCATGGCGGCAATGAAGTATCCGTGGACTTGGTCCGCTCCGAATGAGTATACTTTGTGTCTTCGTTCCTCAAACTACATCTGATTCGATCCTATCTGATCATCCCGATTGGGCAGAGGTGGATACTGATACATAGGGGGCCCTTGATGATTTGGTGGAGGCCTAATTGGTGGAGTAGGCACAGGGGCTGGCCTGAGCGTGACAGAGGACGCTTCAGCTCTAACTGTTCTCTTTGCAAGAGCCTGTGAGGCTATTTGGGACTTCATATTTGTTCGCTCTAGGGAGTCTTCAAATCTCTGGGCAATGGAAGAGAGATTTTGGAAGCCAGTGGTGCACTCCACCAGTATGAATGGTGTTCGTAGCTCATCCAAAAGGTCATCGATTCATATAGAATGCATCTCATCTTGGGGAATTGACATGTTCATAGAGTAGGTCAGACCCATCCATCTGGTGATTAAATCTGAGACCCTCCCGTTCTCCCTCTTTTTTCAATTCAGGAGGTCATTGACCATTATTTTACGCAGTGTTGAGCTGAAGTGGAACAGGAACTACTATCAAAGGTCTTCCCGACTTTTTATTGACTGAGCTGGAAGATTCTTATACCAGAATAAGGTAGATCCTTGCAAGGTCCGCATGAAGCATATGATTTTCACTGCTTCTTGTTGTTCTGGAGTTCCTATCATAGGGTCTCAATAAGACATGTAGTGCATCAAATGATGTTCCGGATCTCCTGATCCATTGAAAATAGAGAATATATGGCTCCCAATATTGGGTGGGGTGGCGTGTTGCTCACCCAATCTGGGTAGGGCTTCTGCTCTGGCTGTATCAAAGCACATTGACCTTCCATTGCTTCCAATCGAGCTTTCAGTGCCTTGATGGTGTTGGTGAGACCCTGGTTTACATCATGTTGGTCCTGGTCTTAGGTAGGTGTAGCACGAGGCATTGCTGGAGGATCGGACTCGGCCGGCACCAAGGGTGCATATGTCATTTTTGGAACCTTTGAAGGGTTCAGAAACACTCTTTCAAGTTGCTTCCTGAGTGGAGGGAAGTCTAGGTATTCATCCAGATTCATATTCAGGTAGTTGAACGGGTCAGGTTCCTCAATGGGCGGGGGCCCTGACCGTGCCACATTTGTCGGGGAAAACCTTTGTCTTTGAGGCACACCTTCTAGGAGTACAATGTGTGGATCTTATTAGGAAGATATTTCAATAAGAAGGTTACTTTGGAGTAGCTCGACGTTAAGCCGCATCAATTCTTTCGTTTCTTCTTCCTGTCGAGCGAATATCTCTTCGAGCGTAAGTGGCTTGTTTTTATCGAGATAAGGGGATGGGTTAAGGGTAACCGGTCCTTTATTCTTATCCTTGTTGGGAGCTCACAGTGTAAGTGGAAGATGGTTGTCTGGAAGGGCGGCCATATTTAGGGCGACCCTCTGGTTCCAGGTGTGCACACATGGTGGTTCGTTGTGAGTCACAACATGACTGGAACCACTGTCTCCCAATCCATCCAGATTTTCATCATCTCTAGTGTCACCTATGGGGTTAATATCTATGGAATTGATGGATTCATATTGTGTGGTGGAGGAGATTTCATCTTCCAACTATGAAGAGGATCTTCCACGCCTTTTACTGGTCTTCCCCTTCTTGTCTGTGGATTGATTTCAGACTCCTTGGTGAAGGGTGATGCAGAGAGTCCATTGATGCATCTTTACAGTACACCTCCCTCTTGAAGGGGGTGATGATTCAAAGGATGGGATAGGGTATGAACCTCCACTTCTGACTGTCCTCCCTAGACGATAAAATATTGATTCTCGTAGGGGAGGTTGTTGTTGAGGTGGTAAAAATGCCCCCATCCCCGAGAGCTGGGGTTGGCTACTTTCCATGAACGTTGAGTCTCTTCCCATTTTTATTGGTATTACAGTTTCATTTTTTTTATAAATGCCCCCATCCCTACATGATGTGGTTGAAACTAGATTGCGGCAATTGTTGTTGTTATCACTACCTGCCTGATCTTTCATGCCCCCATTTAGGGGTGAACTTGATTTGATGCCAAGTTCACCTGCGAATCAATCCCCTCCAGGGAGGCAGGCAATGACTGTTGATTGGCCTCCCTTAGGCGAGAGGCATTTTGTATGCTTTCAATGGCCTGATTCGGGAGTTCTTGAATGGATTGTTCCTGTCAGGCCTGATGCTTATGGGACTTACTGAAGGCCTGTCTCGGTTGGGTGTGTCGCCTTTCCTGAACAGCGACCCCACTCAATTACTGCCTTGATGTGATGACGTTGCAGAACATTATATAGAATGGGTTCTTCTGGGCGGGGAGATAAGTGAAATGCAGAGCTCCATGGTCTACCCATCCTCTGATATAGACTCCTATCAGAGCATCACCAATGAGGCAGCGTAGCTGGTGCAGTGCACGGAGGCAGGCTATCTCAATTTTCCTTTTACGCCTCTCGGGTCGCTGTTTCCGTGCCGAAGGAAGATCTTTCAGGTCGATGTGATGCAGGAGGTCTCCTATTGTCTTGACATGGTCAACATACCCATCGTATGGAAATAATATTGATTTCAGTAGGAGAAGGTTTGTCCATATGTTGGAGTGGATTTCATGCACACATTCTTCTGACAACTTTCACGGTATGTCGAATTGAGAGGTGGTTGTGGGCCAAAAAATAACTGGTACATCATCTCTGGCTAGTCATTTCCTCAGCTGCAACATGTCAGCATACTCATCCTCTAGTGATTCCTCTACCTGGTCAACCCAATAGATACTCTCACCGATAGTTTGGTCAGAGGTAGTGGGGTCGGCAGGTATTGAATTATCATGTGGGCGATTCCAAGGTAGTTCAGAAGATGTGTGTGGCCCCGGAACATCTCTTGATTTAAGAAGGGTGTCATTGGCGACTAGCTAGGAATCTAACATGGTTTATCCCATCCTTCTGAGTGACTCATCATATGAGGGCTTTTCTGTGCTTAATTCGGTCGGGGGAGGACCTTCCTGCCAATATGATATGTCACTGCGGGGAGGACCTTTGCAATGGCGGCCACAATGGCGAGGACTACCATTACAGCTGCCGTAGGGAGAGAACATGAGGGATACACCTTGGGGTGGGCCTTTAGAATGTACCACATCAAGGGGAGGGACTTCTTGTTGCTTGACGTCTAGGTTTGGAGGGCCTCCTCTATCCCTGTTGTAATGGTGAGGGCTACCATTACTACTTGACGCCTCACTTCATAGAGGACTTTTGTGGTGCATACCCTGGGGAGGACCTCCAAGGCATATCGCAGTGAGGAGAGGACCTTCTAGCTGAGTAGCGTTGTTACGAGGAGGGCCTTTACAACAACTTCCATCATGGTGAGCATGACCATCATGTTTTGACGTTTGATGTTTATCCTGGGGAGGACATTCAAGAACCACTACGATAAGGGGAGGACCTTCTTATCGCTTGGGGCCATTGCGCGGAGGACCTTCACAATGGCGGCTATGGTTGCGAGGTGTACCATCACAGCTACCATAGGAAGAATGTATCTGGGTTACACCCTACAGAGGGCCTTTAGAATGTACCTCAATGAGGGGAGTGCTTCTCATTGCTTGACTTCTCTACAGGGAGGACCTCCATTATTAGAGTGGCGAGGACTACCACTCTGATCTGATGCCTGGCTGCACTGAGTGTCATTTGAACATAACCCCGTGGGAGGCCCTTCAGGGTAGGCCACAACAAGGGGAGGGCCTTCTTGTCGTGATGAGAAGTCATTTCAGGGAGGGCCTCCATAGTTGCAACTATGATAGCGAGGACTACTATCATAATCTGTGGTCCCATTGCACGAAGACTTTTTGCATTGTATACCCTGGGGAGGACCTGCAAGGTGGATTGTAGCAAGTGGAGGGCCTTCAATTTGCTCGATCTTTTGGTCATGCGGAGGGCATCAGTGACTCACATTATAAGAGAAGCTCTTGTGATATACCGTTATAGGTCTATGGGGGAGGCCCCCGCGGGTGCTCTGGGGATGACCTTTAGAGCTATTGATAGCGACATTGTGGGGAGGAACTTCGCAACTACTACTGCCACACACATAACATGGTAATGGGTGGGTAGGGTTTTGAGCCTTTGATATGTGCATAGAGGTATTGGGAACCCCATCTTCTAGTAGAGCGGAGTTATGAACCCGATTTGTATTTTCCGGCTGCCTTCGACGCGTTCTGGGTGCTTTCCTGTGGGCAACAGGGACAGACTACTGCTGATAATGACCTTCAACTTTGGGAAGCTTTCTAATTGGATCACACAATTCTTCCGGGATATGCCGATGAACATCATTACTTTTAGTAGGGATATATGCCTGCTCTGGAGCATCCATCGTGATGGACGGGTGTCCCCCAGTTGGAACGAGTGAAGCTGCTCGATCCAGTTGCCCTTGTATTGCGGAATATGGCCAAAAACCCTCCTGGGTAGAAGCATGGATGTAGATATGCTCTAAGGCGACTGTCTCATCTCTTATATGAGTCGCCTCAATTGGGGAGACGAGATCACGGGCCCGAGTCATTTTTGTTGCCACTGATGCAATTAAATTCTGGAAAGTCTGCAAGATATAATCTGGGATCGATACTTGCTCCTCCATCATTTTCAGGATATGATGATAGACATTTTCAGCTTGAACTATTATGAAGGTCCATTCTGGTAATAGAGTAGGAATATCATGCCACGGTCCTCCAGTGGTCAGTGGGTTCTGGAAATTATCATGTGTCGGGGCAGGTAAACGATTCTGCCCCTGTGTCGGGATATGCTGTTTTATCCCTCTGTTTGCCACCACATCTAGTTAGAGGACATTACTTGAATTTGTAGGGAGATAGCCCTACATATGTTGGATTCCCACCATATTGATTCGGTGGCCTTTATTGACAGGGATACATGCCAGTCAATTAATGGCCGCCACATCTGGATGGAAAACTTTACTGATCGCCATCAAAAAGGGATGGTAGGTGTCATGATCACCTTCTAGGAGCTGGTCCTGTAGGCGCTGGGTCTCCACTATGTCTGGTTGGTGGGCTTCACGACCCTGGGTAGGGAGAGGTGCCTGCTGGGTAGGTGTCGTCCGGTGTGAGTGATGGGTTTGACAAAGCTCGGGGGGAAGCACACCTGATCGTATGATGCCGCCATATTTGGATAGAGGGATTTGGAGGAGCGGACAGGTGTATGTGCCTTCTCGTGATACGTCTCCATGACTGGGCAGCGGAGAACCTCCTCAGGGACAAGGGTGATGACTGGTCCCTAGTTGTACGTTTTCCACCCTTTTCAGGTGGTCTGAGGGGCCAGAGCTTAGGGAGCGTGGGCCTGGATCCTCGGGGTGACATTATCTTTAGCATGAGGATATTGAGTTGCGGTATAAATACAATGAAATCTTATGAATAAGGCCTTAGAGCGGAACCCCTGTTAATCGGGGATGATGTCCTCAGTTTCAACCTCATCTACCTCCCTAAGGTAATGGAGGTACGTGTTGTCTCGTTCCAGGGATAGACTCTCGAAATGGTTAGAGATGGCAATAGGAGCCATCTGGATCTTCTTTCATGGCTTCTACGGGGCAGGCGACCAGAGGGTCTTGTCATATTAGAGGGAGTTCATGGCTGCCTCCACCATTGGGATAGTACCGTTCAAGTGGTACTCTCAGATTAACGCATCCGAGACCCGGAGTTGAAGACGTTGTGTAAGTGACAGGGTCCTTTGTCGGTGAGGATTCTGGTCATTGCATTGTTTGAAGTACACGTTCGTGAGTTCCTCTATGATGCCATTGGATTTAAGGGAGTTCTGAGTGGTACCTAAAAAATATCGTAACAAATAAAAACAGCTAACCCATCAAAAAATCATCTCATGATCCCATGCGTAATTAATGACCTTGATTGGCCCGCCTTGTGAGTATAAGGGGGAATAGAGTGGGATTAGTTTAAATCTGTCATGCTTGGTTAAAGATTCACGTTAGAATCACCATTTTTTATTTTGAATCAGTTTGAAATTTCCAATGTTTCTATATCTGATGATGTGTGACCTGCTTTCCAAAGGCAGGCGTTCGCTAGTTATTTGGCTAGAGACACATAGGAACTCACATTGGTCGAGCGGATGGGAAGACGGGCTCATCGCACCCTTTTTGGTGGGAATTATTTCCTATTCTAGGACTCTCTTGTGGATTTAAGATGTATTCATATGTTCGGGAATCTTAGGTTTATACCCAAGAATAGTATCCACTAATTACTCCTTGTTGGTGATGGTCAGCTGAACGCAGGGATTCAGAATCATTTAAGCCCAAGGTTTACCATCCCTAATTGGATTAATGACTCCAAGGAGTTTGTAATTGTTGGGACGATGCTGGGTTAAAGCCTCGTAACTGGGTGCTCTGGAGTTTATTGTCATCCAGGGGGACAGATAATGGCTTGAGCGTTTGGATCGAACACATGATACGGGCTGCCGACGTATCCTCGTGAGAGTAATCAGAATCCACATAATTCGGTAGATTTTTGGAGAAACGATGTGAATGTGGACCCGGGGGGCTGATGGTAAGTGGTCTTAAACCTCGTGGAGGCTTCCTACATACCATGCCTTGACATGGATCAAAGTCCCCATAGTTCGGAAAGTGGTCGCATTGGGGCTTACACTCTGGGTGGCCCAAGAGAGGATTTCATGGTCACCGCTTACTCAAGCCCACATGAGTCATGCATGGTGTGAGAAACAAGAGGCAGCAGGAACCAGACAATCACGTCGTGAAAGGTGCATCCATGGGAAGTGCAGTGGGGCTTACGCGTGGGGCATCCTAGAAAGTCCGGGCTTACTCAGATATGAATCCCTGTAGTGATAAAGACTAGAGAGAGGGAATTTGGAATGGAAGAGAGGAGGTGAAGAACTCTTTCCTACCCTGCCCTTACTTGGATTTGGCTTCGGGGAAGTACGGAGGGGCATGGGTTCTCCCTCCCGATGGATTCCAAGACACTCCCAGGAGAGGGGCGAAGTGATCCTCACTGGCGCTTGTCAAAAGGGAACGTGAGTGGGGTCCCTCAATCCTGAAAAGTGGAGAAGCAGAAAATGGATTCTCGGGCTCGGACCCTTCACTACCATGGTTATGTGACCCTAAGAATATCCCGATAATCCACTCAAAGGACAGGGAAACCCCTTCTTCCTCACCTACTGTGGGTATGTGATGTCAACGTGGTGCGCTGATACACCTGGAGGTTTCATCATACTGGTCTGGCAGCTTTAGTAGAGGACTTGTCATGAAGCCTATGAATATACCAATGAGGGGATTCCAAAGGTTTAGGCCAGATTGGAAGGATTTTATTTGACACGGTGAATGGGAACACCATAGGAGTTGGTGGGCCACATGGGGGTATGAGGACCAGATCCCTTCACGTAGTGGGGTTCTACGTGGGCGGAGAGGTCATCCGCATAACCAGGTGGTATGCGGGCTGATTGGCATCCCACACACCAGGGTGGTATGCGGATTCAGGTTTGGCCCGCGTAGCAGGTTGGTAGGCAGGGGAGTCCATGCGAGTAGCGGCAGCCAGGGGAAACGTCGGTCATGGGTTCTTCAGTCAAGGATTTTCCTGCAAAGGAGGGTGTTACACGGTGCGTCAGATCAAAAAAGGGGCATAAACTCCCCAGTCTGCGGGGAGTACATCCGTAGAGGGGCCATGGCTCACTGCCATCTTTTTCTTTTATTATTTTAAGTTCACAGTTCAATAATTTGTTATGCATTTTCAATTCCTTATTAATTTGTTTCCAGTTTCATACCCGTTCTGGTTCACGAATTGTAACTGCACTATTTGCAAAATCCTAAGCTCCTTCCACTGAAATCCTTCCACCTGAATCTGATCCCTCCTCTCCTTTTCTTCTCCCCATATATGTCCTTTTATAGAGGGGGTAAAGAGATGTATCTTTGATCATGTGGCACCTTTTGTGGAGGAACATGACCAAAAACACGGTTTACGGATGACTTGGTCAATCCACAACTCGTGGGGGCATGGAAGGCACCTCACATGCAAACTAAATTAGTTCGAGGGGTGCTTTGCAGCCACGTAGGGCTCTGCCTCTGTTCCACAAACAATGGTGCACACAACCTGGGCCGGTAGCCACGTCTTGCTACTGGGTCGGTTCGTGTCGGTGGACCGGCCTAGCGCCCATCATGCTTCTCACCCACGGAGGGTCCCCGCCTCTGTTCTGTGAACGAAAGTGGTCCGCGGAGGGGACAACATGCTGAACTGGATGGGTACCATTAATGCTGGACCGGTACGTGGCCCGATGGGTCATTTTCCAAACATTAATATTGGCCACATTTTGGTCCAATTCCATAAGGGAAATTTGGTAGAATCCTTTCTCAAGTAAAGGGGAATTCCCATTATCCTTTGTGTATTTTTCAAGACCCTACACACACGAGAAAACATCTTCATATGATGGGAAGGATATTGATACTAATGCTCAACATAGAAATTTTTTTATCCCATAAAAGAAATGTTCAATCTTACTTATTGAGTTACGTATAGAATCTGCAGCATGCCTTGTTATCCTTGTAAAGTTACCTTCATACTTTGGGACATTCTCATCCTATTTTTTCCTCAGACTTAGAAATTTCCTTTCGATATCTGCTTGATGGGCAAGAGGAAAGTATTTTTCTAAGAAAATCTCTTTAAACTACCTATATTCCATACTGTAAACTACTTTATCTTCTTTTGTGTTGTGAATAAATGACCACCTTTGATCAGCTTCCCTAATGAATTGATAAACTAACATGTCAACTTTTTCCCTTTCGCTTCTCCCCAAAGCGTGAAATATGTTCGCTAAGGAATTAATCCATTGCCCAGCCACTAATGGATTTTTACTCCCATTCAATGTTGGTGGTTGTTTCCTTGTTAAGTGGTCTAACATTGATCCTCTGCGTAGTGGATTAGGGTGCTCCATACTGGTGAGATTATTATTCATAACATGTGTGAGTTGTCCCAGTATGGTGATAAGTCAATCAGCACCAGTTCCATCACCAGCTCCACTATAATTATCTTGAGTAGGAGGGAAATCCCTTTATGGATTATGTATGTTGATACGTTTTCCATTCCTTCTACTAGGCGCCATTTCTAAACAATGGAATACACTATATTATTTTATGAATCACAATACATAAATCCAAACTTGTGAAACACTTAACATAAATTGAACTGTTTATAGATATAATCCATAATCATAAAAAAAATTCCTTGAGGAAGTATATACTCATAGAAACTTCATAATGTTTTGTAAATAAAATGTGAATTATCCTAAGAATATCCCATGGGAGTTTCATATCCAAGAGTGAAACAATTCCCATTGTCGTGCACCAGTTGTCGATCGAGTCTAGCTCAAAGTGGTGTTTTCTAGTTTTACCACTTGTTACACTTGTGCCAGAGCTGCCTCCATTTTCTTATATCCAGACACGTATGTTTTTCTTTGAAAAATCACAAAATCTCTAAAGTATAAAAATTCTAGGATGTTATTCTATTCTAATACTCAAAGTCTATCTTATATCTATGTGCTCTAATCAGTGTTTATCTAAATCTAGTTTCTAAGGTGTGTACTAAACATCCTCTGATACAAACTACGACACCCCAACCCCAGTTATCCAGAGTCGGTGAATTATAACATAACATTTTCATGATCACATGTAAATCATGTCTCTCTGGACCTATCTATATATTATTATTGGAAACACGATTCATAAATAAGTTCAACTTTACAACTTGAAAAAAAATAAGACACTAATTTATTCCATTAGAAACATCCAAGCCTCCTAGATTATGCCTGTAAGTCTCTCATAGCAAACTACTTTATATCCTAGGAAAATTAAACATAAGAAAGAGGTGAACTCAAACACTCAGTAAGGGTAAGAAATACCGTGGAAGATAACATAAATATTAATCATGGTGAATAATTTAAAACACATGCCTTTACCAATAATAAACATGAAAAATTTTATGGAAGGAATATTATCTGAGTAAATACTTCCATATTAAATCATAATAATGGGTATTCTACTAGTTGAATGACCATATGAACCATAAATATTATTTTCATAGTGAGGGAATTTATAATGTCGAACATTCTTGAATATTTTTTCAAGGGCTCAGTTAAAACGTCTAAAAATGATTAAGGCCTCATCCAAAACCATATATCAAATTGGGAAAGGCCTCAGTTGATTCCATATCTAGTTATCTCATGAGACCTACCAATGTATCAAGGAGATATATCAGGATCCACCTGTCACTTACTAAGTCTAATACATTCCTCATATGAAAATGTTGAAATATAACATAAACATTCATATTAAAACTAGCATATGAAATGTCAACACATTAACCATAAACCATGAATGGTATAAAAATAACACATACACAGTCAAACATATCCCAAAACCTTGAATAAAATATGGAATATTTTTATCATAATTAATCGACTTGAAACAAGTATAAAATCCACCAAAGGATGTTGACATATATCAAATCAAAACTATTTGAGAGAAATATCTGTTTCTTTTTTTGAAATCATTTAAAGTTACATAATTATTAAAGAAAACATTTATTTTGAAAATAATCTTATATTCCTGTAAGGTAAGCTTTGACGGTGTTATAATGGCAGATAATAACTGCACCCTCCGTATAATTTAAAAAATACATTCTTACCTTTATTTTTTTCAAAAAGGTCGTAAAGTACCTTGTTTGGAAAACGACTGAAAGATTCCTTTCAAAACATATAAGTTTAAATAAGGGTATAAATGAATTTAACCCATTGTCTAGTAAATATTAAGAATCCTTTGAGATAAAGTTTTAAGAAACATGGATGTGGATGATAAAGAGGTCATAGTAGATACGTAAAAACAACCTCGGGTAATAAAGAGATTGTAGAATTAACCATTACCTTGTACTTTTCCTTGGTCAAGGGTAGGATAACCTCCTATATAATGGTGATATAATTTTTGTTAAATTATAAATGAACCATATACATTAATAAGATATCATATATGATCTTTTAATGTTGATTTATTAATAATATTTTATTATTATCGTCGTTTCAGGTGTTAACTGATTCGTTTTGCTTTATATGATTTGTTACATAAGTAAAGTTTGTTATGCACAGGATGTATCTTATTCATATTAAGAATGATATTATGTCTTTAAACATTACTTTTAATCATCATGTGAAAATTATTCTTGAATGGATACGATGGGGAATGAATCCCATCGTGTTCATGGAGACAGTAACCTGTACGTACGCACGAGCGACAATATCATTGTTCTGATATTAAAATACTATATAATTGGATATTATATCATATATAAAGAATAATTATCATCATATATTTATTATTTAAATCAATTATACATCATTATTATACCCATCCAAATAATAATGTATTGAATGACAACTACAGCACGATGTGGAGACGGTAAGTTGTACGTAAGCACGTATTGTGACATGTCATTCAAAGGATGGATAGAATAATGAATATGGTCGTAACATGTTTATAATTACATCATATTATATATAATATACTGGATTTATTATTTTATAATGGAAACAATAGGGAAAGATTAAGTGGAAGAAGAAAATACATGAGAGAGGTGATGAAATATTTACCTCCTTTTGGGTTCTTCCTTTAGATTTGATCAAAAAGGATCTATAGGTTGCCTTTATGACTAAAGTAAGGCCTCTAGGATGAAGGAAGAACAATGGAGACGATTTTTTGGTAGGGGTTGGCCGAAAAAAATGGCTTTGGAGGTGCGAGTTTGAGAGAAGGAGAAGTGACCTTTTATAAGAGGGATGAAGCGCACCTTAAGAGAAAATTAAAATATTATTTTATAATAAATTAATATTCAATTTATAATGGATCTAAAATGATTTATTTTGAGTATAATGGGGGTATCGGTAGAAATACTCTCAACCAATAGGTTTTAGATCAGTTTGAGTCACCATATTAACTTTATCTTTTAGATATAACTCTTAGTTAAATAGTTTGACATTTACCATGTCTCTTTGTAATTTTTTATTATATGGTTAATAAATATACTATAAACATTCAGAAAAACCCCAAGTGGTTCATTATTAATATATATAATCATACGTAAGTCATTTTTCTGATCCTTATATTTTTAGGAATATTATATCAATTAATAATATAATATTTGTTTTAAAAACACTTTTATGTCAATTTTGACACCATTTGGTATTTTTTTTCTAAATTAATAAAAGCATTATTACTTCAAAAATAATTTATTTAATCAACCCTAAAATTTCATATGAACCAATAAAATTAGTGGAATGCATAAAAAGTATCTAATTACATTTATTTGGGTATTTATAATATCAATTATTTTATTATTTCATTAATAAGTTAATTACTGCATCATCATTGTGTCATAAATAAATAAAATTATTTAATGTCTAAAATTTATAAATAAAATACCATTATGTATTAAATATTTTTACCTTTCTAATTAATAATTTTTTTTAAATTTATCTTATGTATAACCTTAATCTAAAAATGGTTTAGTTATTAATCTTTGATTTTAACACTTTTAACTCTTATTTGAATTAAATAATAAGAAATGTCCAAATCTAGTACAATTGGACCTAAATTATCATATTTTATTCATAATTTTATTTTTTGTTGAATCAAACTTTTCCAATAAAATTAGGGAATGTGTTATGGTAATAATAATATCATTATTTCCCTTAATAACCCAATTTATTTTTAACCATGGTAAATAAAAGTCAAAAGTTACTATTAACCATAAATTATTTTTATCTTATTGAACCACATTTTACATACTGATATCAACCTTTTTTCTCGGATTTTTGAAATTAAATTCATAGAAGTATTCAAATTAAATTTTATACAAACTTGAAAATGCTCCTAGGAGGTGGGTAAAAGATGGTAAAAAGTTCAATAAATTTTTTATATATCTAAAATTATTATAAACTGACTCCAATGAATTACATTGAACTTATATAGGTATTATGTATCTATTTTGACCGAAAATAAATATAACTAAAATATACAATTATTTAAATAAAATGTCGGTTTTGAAACTATAACTTAGTGTTTTTTACTATTCGTCAAAAAATTGAATGTTTTCAGAAAAAAACAAAAAATTCATCCTAAGCTAATTAAAATATTCCAAATCCTAAAATGAAGACCATTTTGAGAAAAAATTTTATAAAATTTCAAAAAGAGGGTATTAATATTCATAACGGCTAGTTTCAATGGTTGTGGTGTGTAAGAATCTTGAAGTTGCGTACAATTAAAGCTATTGAATTTTTAAAAGGGAAACGTACTGTAGATGCTTGGGATGTTATATTTATTCTATGTACTTCTGAGAATTACCCCAACCATAGCCAAAAAAATATATCTAATACACCGGGTTTCCATGCCATGGGTCACCCATAGGCCTATGTGGGACTCAGGTTGACCATGAAAAAATGTAGCCAATTCGGGCTAAACCAAGGTATGAACAAAGACTAGTGCCCAAATGGAGTGTTCGGGATCCCAAATAAGGCTTGTTGTGCATGGGCTCAGAGGCACACATATCAAAGGACATGAACCCACATGTTTGAGCCTGGGTGAGGGTGTATGTAGATGTCATGGGTGCCAAAACCCATTGCTTACTTGATGGAATATCAGCCACCAATATTCTAATAATGTGTTGGGAGAAATGGAGAATGTTTTTATGTGGGAAAGGATTTTCACAACACTATTTATGTGACTAATCCTAACCCCTCAATCCTTTGATCTCGGTCATCTAATGGAACCTCGTGTGGGGACCATTTAAAAATCATGATCCATCAAAATTAATATTTAATATAATCTAATCTCACATAGCACTAAACTCCATATTCAACCTCCTGACACCCTTGTTTGATATTGCAAGATAGCCCTGAGCTCATGACAACCATCCACCATTATGACGCTATGATAAATCCCGAATCATGATGATGTAATACACAAAACATCATATTCATGTCTTTTAATTTTTCATTTAATGTTCTGATTCAATCAAAAGACCATTATCAAATTAATAAATCCATTTCATGATGATCTTTTGATCACATGATCAAGCTATGAAAATCTCTAAAATCGTCATATAAAGTTTATGACCTTATGTACCTCATGTCTTCTGCAAGATTTCTTGACTAAATAACTAAATTTTATATAGAGTTTATTCGATGATCATTAATTATTAAATTGGGATAAATTAATCATGTGATAAAAATATATACATCTTATAATGGAATAAAGATCATGTTATGCCTTTTTACAGTCGCATGATGCCATTCTAGTGAAGTCTAAACCACATCATCGGATACACACAAAATTCACACTATGAAAAGATTTATAAACAATATGATCCATTGAGATATAAATACACTTTCTCCTTCAACAAAACACAAATCAAAGGATAGGAATGGTACAAGCATAGAAAGACTGTGGAGGAATATGGTACATCGATGATCATCCACAAAGAAACTCCTCAGGTGATCATAAAAACCTTTTTTATGATATTATGATGATAAGATGATCGTATGAATAACTAAGTTCCATGAATGGAATCTTTCATATTTTGTACTAATTTCATCATGTGATACCACCTTTGGTTTTTTGACCTCACCAAGAAGGACCTTCATTTGTGCAGATAGTCTTGGTGTCTACCATCTGAACTCTATTTTCACAACCTCTTGTAGTTCCTTCATTGAAATAATTATATTTTATTCTTGATAGAACCCCATTTAATGTAGTAGGATTGGTCCATGGAAATAAAAAACTTCATGATGGTGTCTGTAGGAATACACTATTGTACATGTCTCTTATGACGTCATGAACCCTCAGTCTTGAAGTACTCAATTGTTCGGCCACATGGGGTAGACTCGAGGACTCCCCCCTTATATATTGTGCACTCCTCCTCACCAATAAATTTATTCCTTTATCCATTTACATAAAACATCATTGGTACACCATATTAATGAACATAAAACTCTTTTCAAGTCCTCATGAAGGTTATTCATATTGCATGACATTGGGCATCATGTGTTTTAGACATGAAGAAATCCATCGACCTGAAGGGGGATTTGGAATGTTTATAATCCAATGTAATGACCCTTGTATGGTTTTTATAAACACATTCAAGGCCAATATAAGGTGACGAGAGAAGTGGTGATTTATGTAGTGCCATCATGTGTTCAACCCTCTGCATATGTATGTCCCTAACCATCATATAAAGTCTCATCCATCATGATGAAAACACATAGAGGTGTAGTGTCAAGAAAACCCTTCACTATGAACCCCTATTCCTAGTATAATATTCTTTTATACAGTTGTAATGAATGATCCCGTAAGGAATTCAATGTCAAAACTTTGATGGTTTCATAATAATAAAAAATTTCTTGAGACCCCAACACTTGATTAAATTGATTTCACATGATCGAAAGATTTTCCCTTGATCTCTTTATGTCCTTCAGTGAACATGGGAAAGAAATGTTGGTCATGAAACATGACTAGGAAAATTTTTCTTGATCTCAAGATAGTTCATTGACATGTAATCATGATCATTTTATTTTCTATAACATTTCATCATTGTCATGAGGGAGTGTGTATAAAAGTCAAGTTGATCAAGAGAATGTGTATAGTCATGTCTACATCAAGTGTTCTCTAGACCGCCGACATATCTATATTGATTATGAGATGGAATCCAGGACATATCAGAGGAATTTGAGAAATTCCCTAGACACATATTATTTGATCACGCATAATATCCTTGATAGATCTACTTAGGGCATGAGAATAACCATGTACATGTTAGGAAGACACCCTTAGAAATATATTCCAGATTATAATGACACCACAAACATAGCTGGAATACAATAATGAAATTTCCAATAGGAAATCAAAACATTTTGTGAAAATGCCCTATGACGTGTCCACTACATTCATAACATATGACTATACCATGCCATTTTTACTTAGGACAGGAAAATTCATCCACATACCCATTTTAATAGGACATGTACTTAATAAGAAAGAGTAAAATAATCATAATACACTGTTGGTGTAATTATATTGGTCATAAACTTAATGTTATTTGTATTTACAAATCTTTCAGAAGACAGAGAATGAGTACGGCAAAGGGAATCCCCAGCGTGTATGTTCATACTCAACTGAACTATGAGAAATCATATTCCAACAATAGAATTATATATAGGACACCTTACTATGGCTGGAGCATATACAGGTATCCACATCGGTGTAAGTCCCCCCCATGTCTTTGACATTTTTACCATCAGGACCTAATCATTCCCATGGGATGACCATTCTACCTCATTCATATTTGTATTGTGAAATGAACTAACCTATGAGAACTCTGATTCTTGTAGTAACTATGATAGGTAGATTTCGCTCCTAATACTCAATCCCAAATGGTAAATCACTTTGGTGAATTTCCCTCTATATCTGATAATCATACAAATCTCTATCATCTATCATCAGATGAGGTGTGGGATCATACATGGAAATCATATTATGTATAATCCCCGACCATTGCGGAATGTACCTCAAAACCATCAGTGGGTTTAAGAAGATTCAAACTACGATGGCTCTAGTTCATGTTATAAAACATGGTACACAAGATTCCTAAAGACTGTGCTCCTGAAAATATCCTCCATGAGATGGGTAATCATACCATTAAATGGGAAACTCGAATGTGTATGCTACATATAGATATCATATTCTGCAATGTGTTCAGTATTTTGGTACCACTTGTTTCTCACACTGACCATGAATAATGTGGTCTTAGATACTAGTGATGATTATACTGATAATATAATGTGAATTCTCTAATGTGTGGTTACCATTGTAATGTAATACTTAACACTCCTCACATTTTTTCAAAGGTAAATATTCTTAATGAAGAAATCCAAGGTAGTATGATATGAAACTGTCCCAATTAGGACCTCTATTATCGTATCTGTCATGACACATTCACCAATTATAAGAACTATGTAGACATTTATTCCTGTCTAAAAAAGGATACTTAGGATGTGTCACTAAGTTATGACCCTGATATTCATATCCTTATAATGTGACATCAATCCACATAAATGGGTCCAATCACACGACCTTAAACAATGTCAAATGAACTATTATAGTATGTATTTCGTATCTCATAGAATAAGTAGGATACCTCATTAATGTTTAGTCTCATATATATGACACCAATCACCTACCTAGAATGAAATAAAACACCAGGACTCTTAAACATTGTGCAAAAGACAAAGCATCATAACTATATAAGAGAGTGATAGTGAATTTGTGACATGAACATTGTTGTTCATCTTAATACATGTTTCAATCAAGGTATTGAGACGGGGGCATCTAGCACCATATCAGAGTCTGGGATGGATTTCAATAACCGATATTAAATCTATAAGAGAGTCTCATAGTATGCAACAATTTCATCACCAAATAGTGCGATGATACTGACCTCTCATCCTCTTGACCAATGTGAGTTCCATGAATCATTGGGATTGAAACCCCAAATGACCACGTGCCTTAAAAAGGGGGTTTCATACCAGGTTATGGATTTGGGAGCCATTGATAGTTTATAGGAAAGACTGAACAAATGGTAAAACCGGTTCGAATGATTGATAAAGGTATTAAACACACATAAATGAAACGTTTTCACAAAAAATATCCATTTGGTTTTGAAGAAACAGTGAACATTTACATTTTTACATAAAAACAATTTATTTGGTAGATTCTATATGTAAAATAAGAAACCATTGAAGAGGATTTAAATTTTTTACTTACAATAAAATATTAGGGGATGAAAACCTACAGTTACCAAGGATAGAAATCCCAGATTATATATATCACAAACTAGGGTCATACACATAGTTATAAAAGTTTTTCTAGTTTCATGTCATTGTACATTAGAGGGGGTGGTATATAGATAAATAAATAAATAAATAGTAGTGGGGTAATCACATCTCACTTTATGTTCTGCCATCCAATAAATCTGGGTACCCCTAAGTTTTATTCAAATTCTAAATTATGTGTTGAACATTATTTTTATATAATATTTCAAAAGAAAAAATTCATTCTTTATATAATAAGAATTTTTCTATTTCATTAATATATATGATTCAATTCATCACAATGTCTTAATCAGTTAATTTAAAAAACATATATATAATACAATAAGAATATTTAAATAAAATAAAAGATTCATGAATCAATTATTAGTCTCGATACAGAATGAATATGGATCTTCCTACCTCTAAGGAAGCTAGACCATATTCTTATGATGTAAATCCACGTAAAATTCATAAATTTATCCAATATAGGAAATAGAAACCAATAAATACTGAAACAAAAACCTATAAAATCAATCAATAATAACACTATTCCACTATATATTTCAGAATAAGTCAAAAAAAATAAATATATATAAAAATATTAGAAGAATGGATATGAATATTTTATTTATTCTTTACCTTACCAAACCTGAAAAAGCCTATATATAATTATTGTTAGATAGAGAAGGATTATCTCATTCATTAGGGATTCATAGAGTTGAGTGGTATGGAAACATTGAATTAGGGTTTTAATTTAGGTAAGTGTAATTTTGATTTGTAATTCTTAATTTCAAGGATGGTTTCATGGTTTTCAAAATTGGACGCTGAATATATGGACCACATTGTCTTCTGTTGTGAACTACATGGTTTGATCACATGGTTTCGTAATCCATGAACCTACTTAGTGAATTTAGTTTTTAAAAACAAAATAGATGTTTTATGAAAATTTCATAATTTTTACTAACCTTGTTATAACCCTACGGTTGGTCATATTTATCCAAAATGCAACAACTTCAATAAAAAAGACACAAAATGGAAGGATATGATTAAAATCAATGAAATAAAATGTAAAATACATAAAAATTATGTTATGGATGTTGACATGAATCCCACCATATAACTTTCTACCATTATGATTTTACATATTTTGTTGATCCATGAGCAAAAAAGGAATTACTTCCTCATGTTGGATTCCAAATCCAATGATTCATGTGAATCTAATCCATGTTTCTAAAAAATTAAAACCAATCATGTTTATTTTACAAAGTTTAACTTAATTTACATATCTTCTAAAGGGATCTAGGGTTGGTCTTATGCGATGACCAAAACCTAGATAATGTAACTATGTATGTTTAGAAGATAAATTGGAATATGTTTATCAATCTAGAAGGATCCAATTAGTATAATTAAGTACATGCGGAGGTTAACATTTATAGATGATGTGAGGGAATATTTTGTAATTTATCAAAATATTTAATTATAATAAATTCATACTCATGAAAAATTCATCATAATATATAGCAATTATAATATAAAGTTTCATTGGGTTTTAATCCCATCATCCATATAATTTATTCATTTTTTTTGTGTTATTTTAAACTATATAAATTTTATTAACCCTTTATTAACTATCATTTGTTTCAACTACTCTAAAACAATGTTTAATATTAAAGGGTTATAATATTACCTTATATTGTAAATATTTGATCATAAATTTACAATTTAAGAATTTTGTTAAAATATCATATCAAAATTTTATAATTTCAATAGTTTTATTACTTTATATATAATTTGACAAAATATTATTTTGATATAATAAATTTGTTTTTATAGTTTTAAAACTATTTATTTAATTTGACTTAAAATACATATAAAAATGTTGGAAGTAAAATATAATATTTCTATAACCTACACATATTTCTTGTTAACCTATAAAATATTTTTAACACTATAATATTCTAAAAATGTATCACTTCTATGATGTTCAAAATCATTTACATAATTTTTCCAATAAGTGAATAAATAATATTTAGGCAGTGTGTAAGAAGTTATAGTAATTATATTATTCTTAAAAATTCGATATGAATTAAAAAAGGGTATATAATTTAATTATGCACAATATTATTATTAATATTCATTAATAACTTGTTTAGGAACCTATGTTCTCACATAAAGGATATTTTAAACTAAGAGAGTGACATTTTGTAACTTATATTATTTCAAATTATATATTAGTAATTCTAGAGTAAATGTATACATTTAAATATTAAAATATGAGAATAAGTTGATGATTATCTATTTATCTTGATAAATTATGAATCATGATAAAAATTAATTTCCTTAGAACAAATTTCAAATCTAAATTAACTTTATTTACCCTTTTTAAAGTTGAGAAATTTCCCCATTGTTACTATTTATAATGACCAAAACTAAAAAGTTCCTATTTAACAATGGTGAACCTCCAAATTAAATAAAAATAATTCTTTTTATCTAATTAAATGCATATAAATGTCAAAAAAAATTAAATTATTTCTGAAAAATGCGATAAAAAGACGGTTTTCGAAAAAAATACTTTTGTAAGCACAAAACTGGATTTATTTTTATCATGTTCCTCAAAACTCATTTTTTTAATGTAGAAACAATTTTACGAAGTAAATATTATATAAAAATTATTAAAATTATTATCAAATAATTATTAATTTATTTTATTAATATAAAAATACATTATATTTAGAAAATGGTATTTTAATGAAAATAATCACTTTATTTTCAAATGATTTTTTATTTTCATTTCTAATTAATTGTTGAATATTTAATTTTTATTATACATGTATAAACCATGTATTTTTTCAATTTAGAAATTATTATTCTAACCCACTAATCCAACGACTATGTGATAATGGAAACACAATATTCTAATAATGTTATGTTGTTCATCTAAACTCAATATTTTATGTTACCCAAGGCATTTAAGAAATGAAATTATTTAAGGAGAAATATTTCATAAATGTTTTCATTGTGTAACATTAAAACCCCATAAAATTAATTTCATCAAGGAATTTATCTCTCTAATAGAAAATTTATGAGGAATCCTCTCCTCATCACAACCTTATGTTCCCATATAACTCCCTTAAATTTGATTGTTTCCACAAAAAATTAGAAAAGTGAGTGGTCCTATTTCGTAGCACATTATCTATATGATATAGAATGTATAATGGTTGTTCTTATAACAAATGATCTTCCTATAGTGGTATTTCCTCTATGTTTAGTACATGTTAAGGATCTTGCATGTACTTAATCCTGAGATATACAATTAGCACATCATGAAATGAGAGATATTTAATAGAATCACCAATTAAAATAATACCATCCTAACACAAATATTAATTTCAAATGGACCGATATACCAAAGTCATAGATTTACCTTATTTCCTAATTCCACCACCCTTTTTAGGGAGATATTCCATATAATAACTTTTCTCCAACGTTAAACTAAATATATGTCTGATGATTGTCATTATAACTTTTCACATGACTTTAAGATGCTCTAATATATTAATTAATAAATGTAACCTTATATGAAATTAACCTAACTAGATCAAAGGAAAATAAATTTTTTTACTAACATTATTCCAGTATGTTACTATTTTATACTACCTATTATTGAGATCTTTATAAAGATCCATCTAAATAATGGAGTTAAAGTTATTGTTTTAAGGAAATTACACTAAAGAATTTGATAAAAAAACCGCATTATAAATTTATAGTAAAGATCTCAATATATCTTCTAGAGTCTTAGTGGCCCTTTGAGATAGACCATCTATATGATGATAATAAGTTTTCATAAAACAAAACTCTATATTAATATTTTTATGAAGACATCTCCAAATCATCAATGTAAAAAAATGGATCCTGATTATATAAAATTGATAGTGGTACACTAATAAATTGTAAAACTAAATTAATGTATAACTATGTAACTTGATAAATATTGAAATCTTTTCTATTATAAATTATGTGTACTAACATCATTATTTGATTGAATACAACCAATATAGCATTATTTGTATTTGATGTTTTGGGGTTTCTAATTGAAAAAATATATGGTGATGTTTTACCATTTACATTATGGTATGAGAAATGGTTTTAACTTAAACTTTAAATTCAATCCTCATATATAACATTATGACATACCAGACAAAGAGATAAAAACTATGCAATATCTATCATCAATCTGACAAATCATAAATAATATTTCAAGTCTATACAAATAATCAAAATTACAAGTTGAATAATGAATGAAAAACGATGAGCATCAAACATTATCTACTTAGTCAAATAGAGTTCAAAAGGGTTGCATGCATGGTTCAAAAATATTATTATTCCTTCCCACAAAAGGTTGAAGTAGATAAAATTTCTTATATTCAATGGTAGTTATGTAGGTTTATTATTTATGTATCTAATCTTCACTTGGATAAATGGTCGAACACTCAATTAGGAAAAATAATATTTCTCAATTTTCTTCATGATTACAATATACATAATTTAGAATTCTAGAAATATTGGATCTTTTCTAATACTCATCACATATGAGCTTGTAAGATATTTATGACTAAAAGAATCTCCCTCCTTTTTTACTCACCTATGGTGGTACTGTATAGATCATTCATAATATTTAATAATTTCTGGAAATATTCATCAGAACATGATCAACTATTTTTTTGGTCAAAATATATCGTAATATTTTTATACTAGTATATAGGTCACACCTTTCTCCAAGGAGATAATGCATCCATATCTATAAACCAAAAATTATAGTGGGTAATATAAAATCATGAGTCATGAATGTTTTACAGAGACCTTAATTTTATCTAAAACATAATGTATAACCATATCATTATTCATGATAATGTTTCCCAATCGATTATGAAATTCATCACTATAGATTAATGACCCTTCTCCGCTATAGGGAAGTGTTATCACCAATTTGATGTCTCTCATTCACTTAATTTCCTTAAAACATTCCTCAAATTCATCCATCCCTAGTAACATGGATCCCTTATATGTTAAAATGACAAGTGAATGTGATAGATTTGAATAATTGTCTACAAAGCATCAATAATATTGAAAAATACCTGTATAAAACTATGGATATAAATTATAGTGTTTGTTATTATACAACATTCGATAACATCTATATTTTAAGGGCCTATAAATATACCTAACATGGGATTTTATTACCCATGAATGAAATTTTCTAAAGGGAAAATTATCATTTGATGTAGTTTTCATACAAAAATATTTCTCTATGGTCTTCAACAAAATCTTAAAATGATATTCGTTTTCATCCTTGAACATTAAATATATAATAATATCATCTAAAAACTACAAAAAACAAATCGTGTTAATCTCTAAAGAATTTGTTCGTAAAATTTATGAAGATATCAATGTCATTAGTAAGACTAAATTGCATCACTATAAATTGATTGTGGATATAAATTGTTTGTAATGTTTTTTGGGGTATATCCTCACTCTTGGACCACAATTATAGATTTCCAAAAGTTATTTCATTCTTAAAAAAGTATTAAGATCCATTCATTTGATAAAAGTAGTCATTAACATGTGGTAGAGGATAATTGTTTTTATAGTAAAGTTTTTATGTTCTCAATAATCAATATAGATTCCCATTTATACTTATATATTTTTAATAAATAGAGAATGTGCACACCAAGGAGAAAATACATCCCAAGTGAATCCCTTATCCAGATTGTTAGGTATTTTATTCATTAATACTTATAAATATATCAAGACGATTTTGTTAGGAGTATTTGAAATTGGAGTAGAACCTAGTATGAGTTATATGGAGAATTCAACTACATGATATGATGGTAGAATAAGTAAAACATTTATAATGAAATCAATAAAATATTATTCAATAGTCAAATACTAGATGTTGACTTTATCCACAACCATTTGAGAGATATTCCCCATTTTGAATGGGAATCTTGACCAACACAATAGATGTAATTTCCATCAAAAGTTTTTTTTGTAAAAAAATTTATAGGAAATAATAGGTTAGTTCATAATATCTAATCTAACTTCTTTTCATTTTAAATTGATGTGGGATTGATTTATTAAAATACAATTTATTCCCAAAATAACATCAAATTCAAATAGAGGTAGAATTATATGACTTTTAGGAAATTCATTCACAAAAACATAAATTGAAGAGGAATCATAGACTTGAGATGTGACCACCCTATCACAAGGGACTTTACAATTGAATCAACGTATAATTTTTGAGGTGATACTATGGGAACCGTTAAAAGAATATTTTGATATAAAAGTGTTGGAAGATCCAAAATAAAATAGAAGATTAATATTTATATAGTGGGTGGTAAGTATACCTTCCAACATGTTGTTACCATACCCCTTATTAAAAATAAAGATAACGTGAGTTTTCATAATTCTCTAGGATTAATGAAAATATCCAGACCATTTCTAAAGATGTATCAACTACATTTTTTGTACACGTTTATTCTCTATTGAGTATATCTGGTTTTCTATATTTCCTTGTTATTTTTTAGGTAAAATTGGAGAACATTGGAAGGAAGAGGGGAACTTCACGATAGGCCAATAGTTTTTCCAAACTGTGGTCCAAACCAAAAAAAATTATGGAACCCTATAAAAAGGGGTTTCACACTGCTAGAACACTGTTTTTTTAATTATACGCTCTCTTATTAGTAAATGTGTAAATAATTTGGAGATGTCCATGGTTAGGGTTCAATATTATGTGAAACTATAAAACCCATAAATGAAACCCTATGTGATGAATTTTAAACCCACAAAAATTAGATTACAGGTTCTTAAACAACACAAAAATGACCCCAACATGACCCATTATAACCCTAAATGTTTCCCGTACATTTTGAATGTTCCTACAAAGATTATAAGGCCTCATTACCACTTTTCTTGATGATTCTATTCACATATTAAAGATCTTCACCCCTCCATGTAATCATTTCCCATCATTTTTGGTTTCATATCATTCACTCTAATATTTCTCTTGTCTATTTCATGGATATGTTACTCCATTTGTAGTGGATCTAGATCTAGGTTTTGGAAGATCAAATCCTTTTTATCTTAAATCTTGGTTTCCTATATAGATCAAGTTAATAATCATATTCTTGATCATATTTCTTCAATTGGGGATTTATATTGGTGAGATGTCATCATCAGTAATGAGGAAGGCGGTCTAAATTTAATTCATATAGTCCATGAATTAAATTGCATGTATGTGTTGTGAAATTTCAATTGGAACATGGAAAATTGAATCTTATACTAATTAAATTAATTTATTAATTAATTTATATAATTTTTAATTAATTTGATAATGAGAATGTGTAATTGGATTAATTAATTAATAAATTAATTAATGGGGTATTGGGATTGTGAAAATTTATTAATTGATTTCTTTATTATCTAATGGGATATTAGCATTTTGGAATATAGATAATTAACTGGGGAATTACATAAAAGGATATTTTTATTTTAGAATTTGTGGGCAATTAGGTTGTTGAAAATGGTCAATTTATGTGATTATGAATTAATTGAATTCAAAATTATGAAATGATCAACTTGGACTCTAATTTTTTAATTGGATATATAATTGAATATTTAAAAATTCTTTATTAGTGAATTGATCATTTTATTCCATCTAATTATTGTAGTTGAATCAGGATTTTTTTTGATAGTGGGAATATTATATAACTATTTTAAATTTTGGTCATTAGGTTAATGAAAACTAACCTTGATCGATGTGATATTTTTTATTTGTGTGTTTTATTGATTATCATGTGTGGGAAATGGATTGCTTCTTCAAAATCCCATAGTGATTTTGAGTCTGGGACACAAAATGCAACATCAAAATCCCACTGGTCTTATTAATTGATAATAATGTGGGAGACATCGAATGCTTATTTAAAAAAATTTGTGATAATTAGTGTGGGACACAAACTTCTACTTCAAAATCACATTATGATAATGATTATGGGATACATATGGCTACTTCCAAATCCCACTTCTGTGATTTATTGATAATCATGTCTGGGAAAAGGAATGCTATTCCAAAATCCTATAGTGATAATGAGTGTGGTACATTAAATAATTCATAACAATATTACTTTTGTTATACATTTGATAACTGAGTGTGGGACATGGACTTCTAGTTCAAAATCCCACGGTATACATGGCCCAAAATGAAGTCATTGGACTACAGTTTAAATTTCCCACATGATGAGTTGAAGTGAAATAATAATTGATAACCATATTATGGTGATATATGATATCCCTTAGGGTTATATCTGACTCTCGCATAGGATGAAGTTCATATTGAGGGTCTAGGTGTCCTAGAAAACTCGTGGGTTTTTGTGGTTGATTAAAGAATAATTGAAAAAATTTATAATTATTTACTAATTCATTGTACATTATTATTTATACCACCACATAAACAATTATCTGATTGGATATGGTTATAGAAATCATTTGTGGTGACCTACTGAGTTGTACTCACACCCTATAAGGGCTGTCTAATTTGGTACCCTAATAGATTCCATGGTTGCAGGACAAGATAAGGGAAAGTGCCCTTATGAGATGGTTGAGTCAGGATGAAGCATGGATGAGGAAGTTAGACATGGTTTTAGGACCGACATAGAGTTTTCAGTGTGTTTACGTTTCGTTTTTCATTAAACACTTGACAAATACTATAAAATTTAATGTGTATGATTTTATTATATTGAGTATCTATTTAATCATTTATGACCCCATTTTTCTTATTATTTGTTATTTCATATGGATATTGTTTATTTATTACAGTTTTTTTGATACTTTTATAAAACGTTTATAGTGTCCCCATGATTGATTTTAGACCCTCACATCTAGTCATTAGCCTCTTCTGTACAAGAAGGAACACATGAAGTCATGTGACTAATATGCTCGAAGCACTGATGCATGGCACCTCGGTTGAGATGTTTTAGAGTGGTATCAAAAGATGTTTCTTATCTTTAACTTTTGACTTTATATTTGGGAAAGGTAGTTAGGATAATATGATGACTTGGGGATAGGTTAATATCTCATTCATGTGGGTCTCTAACCCATGTATGAGGTTAAAATATACGTACCCATGGTGGTATTTTTTATTAATGTTTTATGTTGCAGTTGATTCTATTTAACCTTTAGTGATGAACTTTTTGAGTGATGTGATTATTGATTCATAGGTTTTTGAGATTCGACTCATGGCCTGATGTGGAACAATAGTTTATTTTTCATGAATCATTCTAGTAACTTTGGAATAAGTATCACATGCATAATTATTATGCATGCATAGGAAATTAGGTTTTGGGTAAGTTGTTGAAATTGATATGTTTCGAAATTTCATGAGAAATTGAACAAAAAATTGGCACCTTATATAGAATTTAAACATTGAGAAATGATAATTTATGTGAATAGATGTGTTTTAATGAGACTTGAATAGTAACAATGATTTTACACTTTTTAACCATAACCTATATATAGGATGGTGATAGGTAGTGATAGTTCCTCAATTTTGACTGTGTGGTGGGGATTAAGAGGATGAATTATTAATGTTTTATGTGGATAATTGTTTTTTAATGTTGTGAAATACATCCAAATACATATTTGTTGATTTTAGATTTGTGCCTCCCTGATGATGATTGTTCTCCAGAGGATAGGAGGACAAGGCTGTAAAGGATCCTCCAACTATTGAATAAGAGACACCATTGGTTTAGGGTATTAGAGTTTAAGGGAAGTTCCATGATAACCTTCCTAATTATATAAAGGAAATGGTACCATGGGACATGAGTAATGATTTTCCCTTTTGAATTGTATTTTTTCCTATGTATGGGTGTTTTATGATATGAAAATTTGTTAGATATAGAACTTGGTTATATATTGGGAGGCCTCAGGGTTGGGATATATTATCTGTAAATGTGAATATTGAAAAAATTATGAGTTGGGATCTTGAAAGATATATTTTTGATGCTAGACTGAGATTTAAGATGTTAGTTCTTATATGTGTGTGAAATTTACCCTTGTTTGGGACCTAATGTACATGGTCTCTTGGTGCATTGGACTCAGTGTTTTTGGAATGGGGAATGATTACTATCATGATTAGTATTATTTTTAGTTTTGATGTGTATTCCTTCTATGTTGAGAGAGTGGTACTTATTATATGTGACCACATTTTAGGGATTTGTTGTATTCTTACATCTGAGGGTCACCTGTATGATGGGTTGGCTGGATTGAGAGGGCCTTTAGATGCATGTGGCATAGGTGGAAATTTGAGATTTTACAACTTCACACGAATAATGTATTAATTTGTGGGTTTTTACTAGAAGAATATGTGCTAAATTTAATGGTTTTGGAGGTGCAACATGAGTTCTGGATATGATTCAATAGCCTCAGAATCGAACTGTGGTTCCTTCCATTAGTATTGTTAAAAGTGCATGGCCACACCATATTTTATTTCTAATAAAGGAACTTGAGTGATTATGATTTGTCGTAAGGGTTGTTTTGGATGGAAGGATTGTTTAAAAAAATGGACATATAGTTTTGATGGAGTTCAATTCTGAAATCGATGATTATTTTATATTGACAAGACATCAGTGATCATATCATTAAGTGATGCTTTTCATATGAAAGTGACACCTCGAGTGAGGAGAATACATGAGGTTAAGAGTGTTTGTAAAAATGGTTGGGTTTTTTGGAGAGGGATGTTAAAAATTCCTTATGTTTGGGGTGGTTTTTGGACTTGGAGAACTGTTTTTTGGTTTGAGTACGTTTTTGAGCCTTGTATTGGGGTTTTTTGTTTTGTAGAATCATAAGATGAGTTAAATAAAAGATCATATGAGGGTGTATGGCCTTAATGGTTTTGAATTGGAACAATTGTTCAAAATGTGATAGGGATGCATGATTCCTATTTATGCAAGGGAAAATTTCGATTTCAATCAGTTTGGAGGGATATTTGGGTTTTTATTGTAATACTAAAGTGTCATTGTGGAAGAACATCATTGGTTGGTGGCAGTAGGGCCACAAGAAGATTCAGTTCAAGGCATCTTGGTAGTGAGCCTTGAGGTTGTGGTTTGTTCTGTTGGAAACCCCACTTGAGTTGTGGAGGTGGGATATTGATGAGATGTTGTCATGCAAGGAATCCTGATACATTCGATAGGTTATGGTATCTTCTTAGAGAGATGTAAAAACTGTGATGAAGAATTTGTGGTGGTGTTCGTCAGTGACTTATCAACATACAATAGATATTGATGATCATGTCTAATAATATGTCACATTCTCAGGTACACTGAGATAGATCATGTTTTGTGCCTTGTCATCAAAATGTGTTTTGTTTAGGGTTGGGGCCTCATGAATGTTGTTATTGTCGAGTGGTATATGTACAGTTGGATAGTGGTAGGTGCACCATCGACAGTGTACATATGTGGTTCTCGAAATGGACTGGGGGTGGATGAATGTAGAGCATTCCATTCTCATATTTTTTTAATGGGTAGTGGTTGATGTTGGTTATCTTGTCCAGTGAAAATCTATATGGACACATCCTCAATTTATATTTCAAATTTTTTTTGAATCCAAAGTCTTGGTTGGTAATTTCATGAAAAAAATAGTTATAATGAATCTCATAATGAGGGGATTGTTGTTTTAACTGTGGGAGTATAACCCTAATGCTATTGTGTTTTCATTTAAGTGTAACTAACTATGAGTTGGATTTTGTTTCATCATTATTACAATAAGGTACTGATGAGGTAAATGAAAGGCTTCCTTGGGAAAGTAAAATTTATTCTTGGATGTGGTGAATGTTTAAGCCGAGCATAATATTAGACATATAGGTGGTTGTAAATGAAAATTAGAGTGCTTATTTCCAAATTGAATTGTGAGGTATGTGTATCCTAGTGATAGATTTGGGAGAAGAGTATGTTTAACAATGGAATTTAAATGTATGTCACTTATAGAAATCATTACATGTACTCAAATGAGGGTGGTGTGCTTAAAATAGGAAGGAATTTTGGTTTGCTGATAGAGTAATGGGTAGATAGTGGAACATATGAATTTCTAAAATGGTTCATTCGGGGATTTCTTGACACAGTTGAGTAAAAAGGAATAGAAGTGTTGAGTTATGATCAACCTTTATATAGTGATTAAATGATAAGTGAGTTTCATGATTTGAAGCATGTCGTGGAAATAAGTCTTGTGGTCCTGGTTCATGTTTTTGTAGAAGATGTGTTTCTATCCAGGGTGGTTCTGATTGCAAGGCTAGATGAAAATATTCAATGGTGTTTACAAGGATGCTTTGTTTTGGTGATTTGGTAAATGTGTACATTTTTTGGGTAATATTGAGTTGAGGTTCTAGTGGTCTTCTATGATGATGAAGGTGAAAAATCCAATAGATACTATTTGTGAACTCAAGTGTATACTTTAAAGGATATTGGTGTTTTCGTTATGAAAAATGAGTTAGTTTGGTTTTTTATAGAGCTACTTCATTTGAAGGTTCTGGATTAGAGTAGTTTCTACAATTTCAGAAGCATATGGATATAGATCATGGTATACAGAATTCGTATGCTGATAGTAGTAAAAAAAATAGTGTTTACAGAGGGTTATAACATGACCCTTAGTTTTCTTCCTAGAGTTGGTCATCATAGGATATGAGGTGGTCATGTGGGAACCCAGGATAGTAGACCATTTCAGCTTGATGATAGAATCAGAATGGTGGTATAAAAATTGGATCTTTCAAAAAGTTTAGTTCTATACATGGAATTTATCATTTGTTGCAACTATGGTAGTATTGACCCTACCCTCCTCATGTTATCAATGTGGAATATGTAGAGCTTGAGAATTATGCTTCTTTAAAGAGCATCTGATATGTATGATGGATCATAGTGAGAGGGTATTGAAGGAAAATATTGTTCCCATAGTTTGTGTATTGTGGAAACACGGGTATGTTCAAGAGGAAGAATGGGAGAGAAAATCAGTTATGTGGGCTCAGTGAACTAAATGTTTTAACTTATTATCTTAAAGATTCTTGGGAGTACATTTAAGGGATGAGAATTTATAAGGTGGGATATTATATTGTCTTAAAATTTTCTAGATATTCCTAATTAATTTTTAGGTAATCTTATATCTTTTTTTGAATATCTTGCCTAGATTTTTCCTTGGGGATTTTAAGTGTGAAATTAGATAATTGTGGAAGGAAGAGGGACATTACACAGTTGTCACATGATTTTTTTAAATATTATGAATTGAGATAGAGTGGATTCCCATGACTCATCCATGGTTTTTCAAACCATGCACCCTTTTACTAGTAATAATGTGACACCCATCGGTGAGGTTCACTATTATGGAAAACTATGTTCCCCATACAATAAACCATGCATGCAAGATCATAAGACCCTAAAAATAGATTAAAATTACATGAACCCCCATTGACATCACCCTAAGTCAATCAAATTCTATCCTAAATGTTTCCCCTCATTTCTAGATGTCCCCATATGGATCGCAAGGCCTTCTGACCTCTGTTCATGACGATTCAATGCTCATATTGAATTTCTGTCCCATAGCGGTAAGATTTTCCAATCAAGTATAGTTTCCCCCTCTCTCCCTTTCTCACAATTCTCTCATCCTTTAAGGGGATTCTTTTCACAATTAATATCAGATCTGGATCGGGTTTTTTATATCTCTATGTCCTTATATCTTATATCTTGGTATCAAATATTGAACTTTTTATTCATATCATTATTGATCATTCCGCTTAAATTGGGGATTTCTATTGGTCAATATTCATGATCAATATTGAGTTAGGTGATCTAAGTGTACTTCATATATTCTTTAATTTCAATTACATTTATATGTGGTGAAAATAAAATTTGCATGTTGAATATTTAATCTTAAATTGAACAAATTACTTGATTGATTAATTTCTTGAAATGTGGAATTTAGCAGATAATGGGATTGTGGAGTTGGATTATTTAAATTGAAATTTAATTAATGGGTATTGTGATTCTAGAATTGGATTAATTAATTCGTGAATTAATCAATGGGATTTTAGGATTTTGGAATTGGATTAATTAATTCGTGAATTAATTAATGGAATATTATTATTGTGGAATTAATGGAAAATTAAGACATGATAAATTGTTAATAAAATTTATTATGAATTAATTGATAATGAAAATTATGGTATGGTCAACACGACCATTACTAAGTTATTGGAATATATGATTATATATTGATAAATTAATTATTAGTGAATAGATCATTTCACTCCATGTGAATAATGTAGTGAACCATGGTTTGTTTTCATAGTCAAAATGTTATATCAAGATGTAAATTTTTTTGATTATGTTGATGATAATTAACCAAGATAAATGTGATATATTTTATTTTTTTGATTTGTTGATAATCGTGTATGGGATATGGAGATCTTATTCCAAATACCTTAGTGATAATGAGTTTGGGACATGGAATTTTACTTCAAAAGCCTATAGTGATAATGATTCTAGGGCAATGACTATTACTTCTAAAGACTATAGTGATAATGAGTGTGGGACATTGATGGCTACCTCAAAATTCCACTTGTTTTATTGATTGATATTCATCTATGGGACATAGACTGGTACATCAAAATCTTATAGTGATAATGAATGTGGGACATGGACTGTTACTTCAAAAGACAATGGGAGTCTTAGTCATGGTATTCCAGGCCCAAAATGATTGTAATGGGTTATGTTTTTGATTGGTCATATTATGAATTGAAATGAAATTATATTTTATAACCACTATATTATGATATATTATATCCCTTAGGGGTAGTTCAGACTCCAACACTGGTTGAAGTTGGTATTGAGGGTTCCTTTCTCCTCATGAACTATGGAGTTTGTGTGGTTAATTAATGAAAAATTGAAAAATTTGAAAAATGTTCGCATTTTCATTGTAGTATATAATTTATAAAAATAATTACAATATTATTTGACTATACATAATTTAATATTCCTTTGGTGGTGGCCTACTGAGTTGTATGCACACCCTACTATGGCTACCCGATCGATACCCAAATAGATCTCCTGGTTGTAAGAGATTACTAGGGAAAGAGATTATGTTGATGGCTGAGTTAAGATGTTGCATGGATAAGGGAACCGAAGATTTTTTAGGTACCCATTTAGAGTTTATAGCATCTTTTATTTTGGTTTCTAAATAATAATTTGAGACTTATTATGGCATGATATATCTATAATTTTGTTTTTTATAATGTATTCAGGTTTTAATGATCATGTAATAATGTTTTTTTGGTTGTTAGTTATACCATATTGATATTGTTTATTTAATTATTTTGTTTTTCCACTTGGATAAAGAATGTATGGCCACCACATGATTATAACAAACCATACATTACATACACTCTTAATACATCAGAATTGATGTATATTTATTACAACATATAAGAAAACCATGAAAGAGCCTTATAGGTATAATGTCTTTAGAAATTGGGAAGCATAAACAACTGGTTCATAAAGAATCTATGTTGTCTCCCATTTATTTAATCATATCATGACTTCTTTTGGGAATATCATATTTAATACCCTTCTTCTTGATCTGTGGAAATAAAACATACATAAGGGTGAGACCAAATGCTCAGCATGGGTAAAAAAATGAAATGTCAATTATATCATTTTCTTAAGATCATAACATTTGAAAATGTTATCCTATATAAGAGGTCATAATATCATTTCAGGGGATAAATAAAAGAATTAAAATGTATTCCCAATCATCATAAAATAATACATGAAACATTGTGGCATACACAGATAATTATAGAAAATCATTTCATAATAGTCATGGATCATTTCCAAGACCACCGTAGTGGACAATGTCCATTACTGAACTGAGTTCACTCCCCGTTCCAGTCATGTATCTGTGAACCAGATTAACGTTCCATTCCAGCCATGTCTATCTTATGAGATAAAAATATTTACCCAATGCATTGGAGGGAGATATAGTTCCCAACCATCTCATAACAAAAAAATCAAAAATCATACATCATACCATAACCCATGTAATAAAATGGGATTCATAAATATCATGCCATCATAAGATAAAAGGACTTCATAAAAGTCATTACATCAAAAAATAATCAAATCAATTGAAAAATAGAGATATAAACATAACCCTATATCATCTTATATGGATAGTAATTTTGATAAAACACTCGAACTTAGTTATTGAGGAAAATATCCTTTCTTTATCAAAAATATTTTCTTCTATCAACATGTCACCGAATTATAAATTAAAATAAGTTAATTGAAAATAAACATGAAAACATGTAAATTATGATTACATGGAAATAATTTCCTATGAAATCATAAAAATATGCTCATTCCTTATAAGTTAAAAAACATTCTTCTCATACTTTGGCCTCAAAAGTCAAAAAGTATCTCGTACTGAAAATGAAAAAAATATTCTTTTCATTTCTCCTACTAAAAATTAATCAATATGTAAAATTGGATATAAAAACTTATTTGGAGGATAAAAATAATATAAAATTTTTAGTAAACATGGATGTGGATGATAAATATTCCTCAGTAAATACTGAAGGATAAACAATGTCAGATAAAAAAATGAAATTGGGATATTTTCCCTTACTTTAGGACTAATTTTCTTTGTATAAATCCAAACCTCTTGTATAATGATTTAAATAATGTCATTGAATTATTCTAGAATCATATTCCTCGTTATTATATCATATATGTTCATATTTTTATCTGTTTATTATAACATTTCAGTGTTACTCGTTATTCGTGTGTTAACTGCTTTATATTCTTATGCATGTTTTGTCAAATAAATTCTTATTCCTATTATTATATTATAGATATATTATTTAAAGAATGGCATTAGTATAATAAATATCATATTTATTCATTAATTTTATTTATATAATAATTCTTCAATGAAGATCATGTAGAACTAATTGCGTCACATCATGGAGATGGTAGGTCGTATGTACGCACGAGCGATGATATCCTTTCCATGATTATGGAATTGTATTGAAGTGTATGGTGTATAATATTTTAGAATTAATATAACTTTAAAATAATCATATATAGTAATTTTATCCATAATTATACCCATCCAAGTATGTTGGTGATGAAAAAAAGATTACACCACGGCGTGGAGACAGTATTTTGTAGGTAAACACGCGCGGTGATTTCATTTTTCGTGGGTTGGATAGAATATGAAATAGAGTTGTTTCAAATTTATAATAACATATTAGTATATTATTGATAATTATGTCATTACTTTATAATAAAACATCTAAATAAGAGGAAGTAGAAGATGAAATAAATTTGAATGAATCGGTAAAAGATATTACATCTTCCTCGAAGTGCCTCCTTTAGACATCCTATTAGGGCACTAGAGTTGGTATTTTGAGAAGACCAGCACCTCTATAATGTAAATAAAGGGGTTTAGAAGAGGGATTGGTAGGTTTTGGCCGATCCTGAAGACTCAAAATTGAGTGAAGATGAGAGGGAAGGGGGTGACCTTTTATAAGAGATGATATGGGCACTTTTGGACACCTAAATGTTATTAATGTATAATAAAATCCAACCCCACATAAAAACCTCTACAATGATTTTAATTTGAAGATAAGATGAGGTATGGTTGTAATCTCATAAACCAATAAAATTTAGACATGTTCTGATTTTATTTTAACCCTTATCATTTTTATATATCCTTATTTAATCTATTTAATTTTATTTGTGGTAAGGATGTTATAAATTTGAAATGGATGTAAATACTTTTGTGTTGTTAATTTTACATAATTTTATAAATCATGAAATTTCAGATCAATAAAAATTTTAATTTGTAATTTTTAAATATTTTTGTGATATTTAAACAATGAAATAATATGTTATTTTCATAAAATATCAATAGTGTTAGTTTTGACACAATTCATTTATTTGAATTTAAATAAAATCCACACATAAGATATTTTCAAAAAAAATTAATAGATTCCTAAAAAGCAATATTCGTCTAGATATTTCGTTGAGAAAATTAATTATTTGATAAAATTATTATTTTAATATATTTAAAACTATTTATTTGATATTTATCTTGATAAAATAATTAATATAACATTTTTGTATAATTATTTAATATAATTATTTTTTGAATAAAAATTAAAAATAAAATTCTACCATAAAGATAAATCGAATAGATTTCATAATAATACGTTTAATATATTTTATCTTGTAAAAAACCAAATTTTAAAATTTTATGTTTATTAAATTATGAAAGTGAGAATTTTGACATCATTTAAAATATAAAATATAAGTGTAATGATTAATTTTTTATTGCTCCAAATGGTCCACAACATGACCCTTGGATGCTAATGGTTTATATATACTCGACCAATATGGTTTGGTCAAGTGTTTGGTCCTTTTATGGGGTATTATTATTTTAATAAATTCAATATTATTGAATTTTAACTATATAAATAATTGTTGAAACATTAATGTATAAGCTATTAAGGTTATTATATATTTCATAAAAATTAAAAATAAATTTCAATGATAAAGAAAAACATTATATCTTTCAAATTAGTATTTATAATTGAATTTAAATTCTCTATAACCTTATATTGAATATAATTTAATTATTTAAGCTTGAGTGAGACATATTTCACTTTCCTTTAAATAAAATAAATTAATTGTCTCAATATCATCGAAGTGGGTTCTAATAGATAAAATTTCAACCAAGTTATATTTTTTGGATGAAATAAAATTATCTAATTATATTAATAAACGTTCTAGGGTAATTGTATAATATTATTGTTTCCCTTAATTACCTGATTTACCTTTAGCTGTGTTAAATACAATTTACAGTAGTTACTATTCATAATGACCAAATATAAAAGTAGCCTATTAAAATAATTTGGACCTACTTATTCCAAATATGGAATCCACTTTTCTAAATTCAAGACACGAAAGATCCAGAATTGGAATTTAAAATAAAACCCATTGTCGAAAAAAAAATGGGTTTTTGTTTAAAAATTTTCAAAAGATTGAAATGATTTTACCTATGAATTCATTATAAAATTAATGATAATGACATAAATTGTATTAAATAGTAAAAATATATTCTATTTATACTTTAAATAATTTAAATATTATAATTTAACAATAAAAAATATCTTGATGAATAAAGTTGTTTTCAATTAACATTTAGCATATTTTTACTATTCATCAAGTTATAATGTTTATTAGAAAAATATCGGAATTTTAACCAAAGTAAATTTTTATATCTTGATTCCAAAGAAAATGTTTACATTGTAATATTAAAATTATTAATGTGCCAAAATCTTAAATTAAAAATGGTTCTCCATTAAAAGGAGGAAAAACATTATTTCAATATCTATTTGATGAATATCAAAAATGTCATTTTAATTATATAACATACATATATTATTAATTTAAGTCACTAAAATAACTAATATGACATATAATTTCCATAATTACCCATTTCCTTGCACTTGTAACATTAAAGTGTAATAGGTGCATACTATACATCCTTTTCTCTCTTAACAACATTAGACATCTTTTTTCCATCACTGCAGCATTCAATTTCCCAATGACCTTATTTTACACATTTAAAACATTTAATTGTCCCTTTAAGAAAATTTCCTCCGTGTTTCTTTCCACACATTGAGAATATAAGAAAAATCCTCTTCCATACAGTGTGGTATTTAGATTTTCATTTGAACTCCATTTTCCTCTTCTTATCAAAGCCATTTGACTGATGGGTTACTAAAATCTCCATCTCAACCTTGAGATTACATAGAAAAATTTCCACATAGCTATTGAAGTACCTTATGTATAACACCCTTCAGAAAATTGGTTTTAAGCCACTAAAGAATCAATCGATCTTACTCTCAGGTTAGATAATAATTCCAGAAGCGTACCTTGAAAGTCATGTAAAATTTGCTTCATAGGTACCAATGGATTCATCATCCTTCTTCTTTAGTTCATGAAAATCTTTCTCCATCTTTGTTTGAATAAAATGAGGTAAGTACTTATTGAAAAATATATTCTTGAACTCGTCCCATTCCATGGACACAATTTCATATCTTTTCCTCGTATTCTTGATAAGATTCCACCATTGATATGCTTCACCATCCAAACGATATTCTAATCAGATGACTTTATCATGTTCAGAACATTGTAGAACTGAAAATATCTTTTCAGCGGTATTAATACATTGTTCAACCACTAATGATTCAGAAGACCCACTGATTGAAGGTGGATGCTACCTCATGAAGGATTCAACAAAAATTTTCTCCTTCCTTTTCTCATTTAGATGTCCTGCATTGTTCATAACTTGAGAAATTTGTCTGAGCATGGCTACATGATTTTTCGTTACAGCTCCCATAATGTTTGGTTAATCATGGGGATAATTATTGCATTGACCATCCCATTCAGCATTAACACAGTTCCTTCGAGTTCCAGACACTGACTAAAACCAAGAAGCATAGTGTGAGAAACACTAATTACAACAGTAAAACCACATAATCAAGAATAAAATTTCACACTTTAGGTTTTATCATAGGTTATTCATGTTCATTTCTAAACCACTCGGATTCTATCCTATTCTTAGACATATCTTTAGGGTTCTTACTAAGGCATTCCCATCCTAGTCTCCAAAGGATAACTATACATTTCTTCTAATACCAACTATAACAACCCATACATTACATACATTGTTAATAATTCATATTTTAAGTATATTTATTACAACATATAACAAAACCATGTCAAGACCGTATAGGTACAGTGTCTTTAAAAATTGGGAAACATAAACAACTGGTTCATAAATAATCTACATTGTCTCCTATTTATTTGATCATATATAGAATCCTTTTTGGCATAACATATATAATACCATTCTTCCAACCTGGGGAAATGAAACATGCAAAATTGTGAGCTCAAATTCTCAGTAATGGTAAACAAATTAAATTTCGATCTTATAATATTATTAATATCAAAATGTTTGAAAATCTTATCCTGTATAAGAGGTCATAATATCATGTCTTGGGATAAATCATATAACGGCAATGTAATCCAAATAATCATAAAATAAGACATGACACTTTTTGGCATACACACATAAGCTTAGAAAATCATTTAATATTAGTCATGGCTCATTTTCAAGACCATCTTAACAGACAATGTCTATTATTGAACTGATTTCCGTCCTTATTCCAGTCTTATATCACTGAACTAGATTAACTTGTCATTCCAGCCATGTCTATCTCATGAGATACAAATTTTTACCTAATTAATTGGAGGGATATATAGGTCTCACCAATCTCATAATGAAACCATTTTTATGTGTGCCACAAAATCATAAATCATACATCATAGCATAACCCATGAAATAAAATAGAATTCTTAAACATCACGACATCATAAGATAAAAGGACTTCATAAAAATAATTCCATCAGAACAAAATAAAATAAATGTAATAATAGAGATAGTAACATAACCATATATCATCTTAGATGGAAAATAATTTTGATAAAACAGTTGAACTTTGTTCTTGAGGAAAATATCCTTTCTTTATCAAAAAAAATTCTTCTCTCAACATGTAACACTATTTTAAATAAAAATAAATTAATTGAAAATAAACTTGAAAACCTGTAAAGGAATCTTATATGGAAATAATTTCATATGAAATCATAAAAATCTACTCATTCTATATAATTTAAAAAAACATTTTTCTCGTACTTTAGCCAGAAAAGTCAAAACGTATCTCATAATTAAAATGACAAATAATTAATTTCATTTATTTTAGTAAAAACTTCTAAAGAGTTAATATTGGATTTATAAAATAATAGGATAAAAATAATATTAAATATTGAGGAATATGTTTGTGGATGATAAATATTCCCTAGTAAATACTGTAGTATAAACAATCTCAGATTAAAAAAATGAGATTGCATGATTTCACCTTACCATAGGTCTGATATGATTTATATGTATCCAAACCACATTTATAATGATTTAAATAATGTTATTGAATTATTATAGAATAATAGTCATTCTTATGATATCATATATGGTCATATTCTTCTCTGTTTATTAGTAACATTTCATTGTTACACATTATTCGGGTGTTAACTGCTTTATATTCTTATGCATGTTGTGTCAAATATGTTCGTATTCGTCTTTTTAGGTTATATCTATATAATTTATAGAATTTTATTCATATAATATATATCATATTTATTCATTCAATTAATATATATAATCATTCCTCAATGAGGATCATGTAGAACGAATCACATCACATCGTGGAGACGATAGACTGTACATTAGCACGAGTGATGATATAATTTCAATGATTGTGGAATTCTATTTAAGTGTATAGTGTATAATATTTCAGAATCAATAGAAATTTAAAATAATAATATATAGTAATTACTTCCATCATTATACCCATCTGAGTATGTGGGTGATGAAAAAAAGATTACACCACGGCGTGGAGACAATATTCCGTACGTACGCACGTGCGGTGATTTCATTTTTGGTAGTACGGATAGAAGGTGAAATAGGGTTGTTTCATATTTATAATAACATATTAGTATATGATTGATACTTATGTTATTACTTTATAATGAAAAAACAAAGGAAGAGGATGTAGAAGAAGAAATAAATTTTAATGAATCAACAAAATATAATACCTCTTCCTCGAACTGCCTCCTTTAAACATCCTCTTAGAGAACTCGAGTTGGTCTTTTGAGAAGACCAAAACTACAATAATGTTACTATAGAGGTTGAAAAGATGGATTGGCAGGGTTTGTTCGAGCTTGAAGGCTCAAAATTGAGTGAAGAGGAGAGGGAAGGGTGTTCCCTTTTATAATAGAGGATAGGGGCACTTTTGGAAACCTCAAAAATATTTATTTAAAATAAAAAACAACACCACATAAAAACCTATAAAATGACTCAACATAGAAGAATAGATGCGACAGGGTTTTAATCTCATCAACTAATAAAATTTAGAAATTTTTTTATTTTATTTTAAACCTAATCATTTTGGTTTATCCTTATTTTTATCTATTTTATTTTATTTGTGGTAATAATGTTATAAATTTTAAATGGTTATAAATAATTACTTATGTGTTGTTAATTTTATATAATTGGATAATTTATTACATTTTCAATCATATGAATTTTAATTTATAATTTTTTAAATATTTATTTTATTTTTAAACAATTCATCAATATGTTATTTTTATAAAATATCAATATTGTAAATTATGACACAATTCAATTATTTGAATTTAAATAAAATAAACACAAAATATAATTTAGAAAAAAAAATATTTCATTGATTTCTATCAATTAATATTCATATATAAAGTTCATAAAAACATTAATTATATAATATAATATTTAATTTAATATTTTTAGATATATTTATTAGATATTTCTCTTGATAAAATAATTAACACAACATTTTTGTATAATTATTTAATCTACATATTTTTTGCATAAAAATTAAAAATAAAACACTATGATGATGTTAAACCTAATAGATTTCATAGTAATACTTTTAGTAGATTTTATCTTCTAAAAAAACTATCTTTTAAAATGTTATAGATATTAAATTATGAAGGTGACAAGTTTGACATCATTTAAAATAAAACATATAAGTGTCATAACCACTTTTATAAGGCTCCAAATTCTCTACTAGTTAACCCTTTGATGCTTATGGTTTATATATACTCGACCAATAAGGTTTTCTCAAGTGTTGGGTACTATTAATGGGTATTAATATTTTAATAAAAACTATATTATTGATTTTTCAATAAATTAATAATTTATGCATCATTAATGTATAAGCTATTAATGTAATTGTATATTTCAAAAAGATTTAAAATAAATAAACATGATAAATAAAAAGAATTATATTTGAAATGAGTATTTATAATCGAATATATATTATGTATAGCCTTATATTAAAAATAATTTAATTTTTAATGTTTGAGTGAGACATATTTCACATTCCATTCAATAAAAAAAATTCATTGTCTCAATCTCATCAAAGTGGGTTTCAATAGATACAATTTCGACCCAATTATTATTTTTTATGAAAAAAAATCTTTCAATTATATTAAGACATGTTTTAGGGTAATTTTATAATATTATTTTTACCCTTAATTACCGAATTTACCATTATATGTGTTAAATAAAATTTACTATTGTTACTATTCATAATTCCCAAAAATAAAAGTAGCATATTCAAATAATTTGGACCTACTGATTCCAAACATGGAATCCATTTTTCCAAATTCAAGACACAGAAGCTGCAGAAATTTAATTTTAAACTAATCCTATTGTCGAAAAAATCGGTTTTGGTTTAAAACATTACCGAAGATTGAAATGATTTTACCTATGAATTCTTTCTAAAATTAATGATAATGACATAAATTATTTTACATAGTAAAAATATATTATATTTATACTTTAAAACCATTCAATTTTATAATTTAACAATATAAATTATATCGATGAAAAATGTTGTTTATAATTAAAATTTAGCGTATTTTTACTATTCATCAAATTGTGAAGTTTATCAGATAAATATATGAATTTTAACCAAAGTAAGTTTTTATATCCCGCTTAAAATGAAAATGTTTATATTGTAATTTTAAAATTATTGACGTGCCTAAATCTTAAATTAAAAAGGGTTTTTCATTAAAAGGTGGAAAAACATTCTTTTAATATCTATTTGTTGAATATCAAAAATATAATATTAATTATATAACATACATATCTTATTAATTTCTTTCACTCAAACAACTAATATGACATATAACTGAATTAAATTTATCATATATTTTTAAAAGTTAGTTATATGTATTCCTGCTAACATAACGGCTAGGTTATAACGGAATTTTTTTATTAAGGGCATCTCACTATTTGATTAAACTAACGATTGCATGAAAAACAAGCTACTGAAGAATAAAAATTATTTAAATATTTCATAAAACACATGGAAATTACAATGATTGAATTTTACCCTCACTTATAATCTTCAGCCTCTAGTGTGTGTAGAGGTGTGACTAAGGTCATTTGACTAACTAGACTATGGAACCGTGTGTGGAACCAGGGTTTGGATGTTACATTAATAGTTTTTTATACTGATCATCATCACTAACATTTACATTTTGGAAGAAGATTACATGACTCCCCGAAAAATAGTATTTTAATAAAGTTAATTTGTATGGGGCATTCATGGGTGGTTTATCTCTATTCAATTCCATAGATAACATTTTTCCATCACTTCAGCATTATAATTCTTGATGACCTTCATTTTAATACCTAAAACATTAACTAGTTCCATTATGAAAATTTCCACAATGTTTCCTTCAACAATTCGAGCATAATAGAATTTGTATCTTATTCTCTCTATTTTTTTATAATTTCTATTCAATTCAATTATTATATTCATATAAAAACCATGATATTTATGGATAATTCAATTCTCCATACCCCCTTGATATCAAAATGATCATTTTCTTCCTAGCTAGAGACATCCCTTTCTGAAAAATCACTTCAGAGACATGGTATAAGGCACTAATGAATTGATCAACCATAATTTTAAGATGGATGATAATACTATATGCATACCTCACAAGTCTTGTGAATTTTTCCTCATAAGTTTCACGAGATTTATTATCCTTGTTTGTTAATTTATGTAATTCTTTATCTATATTTTTACAAAGAATTAGAGGAAAATACTTATTGAAAAATACGTTTTAAATTTGTCCCACTCTATAGATTAAATTTCATATTGCTCTATCATTCTATTTATTAGAGTCCAACACAGATCTTCTTCTCATTACCAATGATATGCATGTAGAATAATATTATCTTATTCCAAATAATGTATAAAGATATATTTTCATTGGTAATAATATATTTATAATCAACATGTGGATTAGTGGATCCGATAATAGAGGTTGTATATTATATCATGAAGGGCTGAATAGTATGTTTTCTCGCAATTTCATATTTATAAGCACAACATGATTCATAACATGATAATGTTTTAAATTTCATATTTATAATCACACCATGATTCAGAAACTGATAATGTTATAATAGAATAAGAATAACATTTTTCATTCCATCTCCAATAACACATAGTCTCTCATGAGAACAACCATTGAATTTTCTATCGCATTAACCATTTATATGATTCCATTAGGTTCCTGCCATTTATGGAATTCAGTAAATCATGGTGTTGTAAATAGTAGTCAATGTGGGAAACAACTTAATCATGAAAAATCTTTTATTGGATATCTAAATCATCACAATGTTTTCTATAAAAACATAGGATTAACATAGTTCATTCAAGATGATTAAAAAACATTTTCATTACATCCTATTCATAGACTAATACATTGGGTTTTTACTAATTTTTTTGCATCCTAGATTCTAAATGTTAACTACTCTTTAATCTGATATCAACTATAAAACCATAATTTTCATACATAGATAATATATATAAAAAGATGGATATTATTTCAATAACATATCAGTACATCCTGGAATAATATTGGTTTAGTAGAATTGAAAACATAGATACATAAAATATAGGTTCATAATAGGTCTAAATTGTATCCCACATAAATATTCATAACTATAAAACATCTTACCCATATTATATAAAAAAACTTTCTTCCTAACCTGGGAATGGAAGCATAATAATGGATGATCTTTGGTTCTCTGTAAGGTTAAACAATGAATATGACAATGATTAAATATGAATAAAATTATAAATAGTGTGGGAGGACATGCGGATAATACTTAAAGAGAATAAAATGTATATCATATATTGTAATCATGAGTCATTATATAAGTAACCATAGTTTTATGAAAAGAATCATAAATGAATTAAAGAACGTTATTCATGAGAGAATGACATTTCCCTAAGACATAGAATTGTGTCATACATGTAAGAATATAAAATAATTTCTTTAGTAGTCACGTGATGTTTATAAAACTATCACAGTGGATGGGTTCACACCCAAAACCATCATAGTATTCATGGTTCACACCCAATACAATTGTAGTTTAAAAAGTTCTTTGTGGAACTTTGTGGAATCCCCATTTCATTCATGTTTATGTCATTATATATCAATCATTACCCAAAGCATTGAGGGGTGATATTTAAACACAAATCACATAATTAAAATCATACATATGTGTTCCATAAGATCATAAATGATTCATCACATCCTAACCCATGAATATAAATGGGTTTCATAATCATGTTATTATATCATAACCCATGTAAATGAAATGGGTTTGATAAAAACATCATCATTTCATCAAATCATAACACGTAGAAAAGAAATTGGGTTCACTAAAAGTGTTCCATAATATTTATAAGCCATCTAGATAATAAATAAGGGTGGTATACTTCAATCAAATCTCAAGTAAATCATAAGTGAAATCAAGTGTTATTGACTTTCATGAATAGAAATGACATTAAAATATCATTAAATAAAGCTTTTGGAAAATAAAAATTCTATATTGAAATAAATTACTTGTAAAAGCCTACACAAATAATAATAATAAAATAATAATTTCATAATAAACATGTAGAAGTTTATAGTAATTTTCATATAAAAAACTATTCATGATGATAGGAAAATTCATTGATATTGTATATGTTAAATAAAATATTACTTATATACATTTTTAATAAAATTAATAGACTACCTTATTGGGAAAAAATATATTCTTTATTATCATAGATTTTTTAAATATCAAGACATGGGTAAAAATAAATTTATTCCATCACAATATAATATTAAACTCATCTTTATTTTTTTTGAAAATATGGATATTGAATAAAAATATATTTGATTGATGTGAGACTTGAAATTGATTTTCTAAATAAAACTATGTTTTATAATTTCTTCATAATGTAAGTAAAAATGGAAAAAAAATTTCTAGATAAATATATAGAAGAATAAATTTTATAATTATCATGAGAGGTTGATCATAAAAATTCACCATTACAACATAATCAGAAACTATCTCGATAAACAATGATATTATAATATGAAAAACCATACCACATTGTTATTAATTGAATTTTAATCCCCATCAATGAAATAATATTAAATAGTTATTAAAATATCAATAAATTTTATATTATTAATCATAAAATAAAATAATGGCTATTATATACACCACTTTAAGAAAATATGTTTTGAATATGTCATGTGTCTTATTGATATTAATGTTGGATGAAAATCCATTACATCGTGTCAAACATGATTAAAAATAATTATAACCACAATTACAATAAAATAATGTTTATTTTAATTATATAATAGATTTAATTTCATACTTATTGTATTATATTTTATCCCTTTATATCATTCTATAATCCCCTTTATTAACAATTCATTATTGAAATCGTGATTTCCCAGTTTTAATTGTTTTGTTGATTATGTTTATTTCTACATAGTAGTTCTATTACTTGTATATTTATCTCAGATAAATTATATCAAGAATATTAATAATTTTATAAATAAATTTATTTTCATTATTGATATATATATATATATATATATTTATAGTCATCCATAAATGTTAATGATTGAAAAATGAATTACACTATACATGGAGATGGTTAGTAGTACTTAAAGAAGAATGTTGTTCTCATTTTATCAATGGATAAAATGAATGAAATATAAATACATTTCATGTTTCTAGAATCATTAAAATTTATATGTATCTTATGTATTTATTAAATCTATCCTTATTACCCATATGCACAAGTGACGTTCTCAATTTCAAACGGAATGGAATGTAAGTATGTGTATGTCATATTATAATTCCATAATTATTATTATTTCATAAATATCATGTTTAAAATTTAATAATATCATAATATCAATTCCTAAAATATGGTGATCAGAATTGAATTGTATCGCTACATGAGGATGATAAGTCGTGTGTACCCACAACTAGCACCTTCACTTGTCATTTGATGGGAAAGAGAGTGTATAATGATGTTTCAATAATGATAATAAAATTTCAGAAACATTATTATGAATAAGTTATTATTTTAATATAAATACCTTAAATTTATAGGAGGTAAATAAGAGTATAAAAGAATGTGATCAGTTAAGGTGATTACCACTTTTTGAAATAAAAGCTTTAGATACCATCTAAGGGGCTATATATTTGGTATTTTAGGAAGACCAACACCTCTAGAATGTGTATATGTAATTTTATAGGATAAATATTTATACTCTTATTAATATAGAATGCTCAATGTGATGTATATATATGGGGGATAAGGTTAACTTTTATAATTGAGGTGAGGGGAACTTTTGGATTTTTCTCAAAAAAATAAATTATGATAAAAGAATTCTCAAGAAAAGTTCCTCCAATTGGAATCATATTCAAATATAATATAGGATTTTTTTAATAACATCAACCAATAAATTTTAGGCATTGTTTTTTTTAATATTAAACCTTATCATTTTGATTTCCAATTTTAATTTTTGCTATGGTAAAACATTTATCAATACAAAAGGGTTATATTTTAAATTATAATGTTTAATTGTGAACATAAATGTACACGTAAAGAAATTTTACAAGATATCATATACACTTTGTAATATTTCATGCTTTTTATGACATTTAATACTTTTTTAAAATATCATTTTTATGAAATATATATATTTTTGAAACAACCCAATTAACATTTCTTAAAAGAAATAAAGAAATATATAGAATTAGAAAACAGAATTTTATGAAAAAATAATATTTCATATTGAACTAATAAATTCCTAGAACACTATAACCTTCTAAAATTATATCACATTTAATGTTTTCCAAATAATTTAATTAATATTTCCATTTATTTAAAACATTTAGATTCAGTATTGTGTAAGCATTTAAATAAAGTTTATAATACCTAAAATTTATAACTAAATTACCAGCATGAATATAATTTCATTATGCACAAAATTAATATTAATATTAATTGAGAACAATTTTTTTCACTATGGGAAAACATAAAGGATATTTAAAATTGTGAAAGTGATATTTTGTAACTTTATTTCATTTAAATATTCTATGATTTATTTATTTTAAACGTGTTAATCAAAAATATAAAATTAGATCATAAGTTGATATGGTTATAATTAACTTCCTAAAATAAAATATAGGATGAAAATTTATTGTCTTATAAATTATTATTAATCTAGATTTACCTGATTTATCCTTTATTGAGGTGATAAATTTTGCAAGGGTTATGATTTATATAGACCTAATTTAAAAGGGAATATTTTAAAAATGTTATAATTATAAATATGTAATTAATTTTATATATTTTAATACCTATTAATTGTATAAATAAATTTAATATTAATTATATAATATAAGTTAAAAACTATTTTTTATAAAAAAGTACATTTTAATCATAAAACCGCATTAATTCAGATTTTATTCCTACAATAATATTTTTTAAATATTCATTACACTTTCTCGCATAAATAAAATATATGTTTCATTATAATAATTCCCCAATAAGTATTAATTATATTGTTTAAAATTAAAATATATTCCATTTATAGGATATGTTTTTAGGGAAAACATCACTTTATTTTCTAATTTATTTTTATTTTAATTTATAATTAATTGATAATAAATCATTTCATTTTATACATGTATAAATCATATACATATTATCATTTTTAGTTATTATTCATAACTGCCAATCCAATGGTTAAACGATAATGAACATATAATATTTTAAAATTGTTACACATTTCGTCTAAACTGACTATTTCATGTAATGCAGGCTCTCAAAAAATCAAATAATATAAATAAAAATATTCCATAAAAACTATTAGGGTGTTATAGTCTTCATATGATTTAAGACTAAAATTAATCACTTTATATAGAATAAAACACTTCAAAACACCTAGAATTATTTTTTTGGTGGTTTCTTTATATACTAAATTAAAGGTGTACTGTTATCATCATTTAGAAGAAATAAACAATTCAAATTTTGAAAGATATTCCATTATAAACACTACATTATTGCAATAATTCTCTAGGAGGGTCGTCTATATAAGTATATTTTTATCCATTTTATTGATTATGTAGTTCGTCCTCTCAATAACTCTATTCTACTGAGGTGTCATCATCAATGTCAATTCATATTGAAAGTCATGTTTCTCTATATATTATTTCACATTTTGAGTAGTGATTTTCATAAAATTGTTAGTTTTAGGGAATTTTAATATTTAGACGAAGAATAATTTTATTTTCTCTTCAGTACCAATTTGGGAACTTGGAAAACATTGTTTTTTTTCCAAAATTATCCATTCCATTATACTCAAGTCATAAACAAGAACAAAATTATACCTTCTTCAATGTGTGGATTTATGTGTCATTAGTCCACACACATACAAAAGTAAAATATTTCAATATCATGATGATCGTCCCTCGTTTCACTTCTATTTTCTTCAAACTATCTTCACTTGTTGACACTAATTACATGGGTTGGTGTTTTTATATGTGTTTTTTCAAATTCCTCAAGAACCATCATTCATCTTAATATTATCCAATGAATTCTTGCTCAAATGGACAAGATTATTGTAAAATTATCTATATTTTATTTCTTGTAAAATGTGAAAACTTTTTTCACTATTTCTCTAGATATTTCCCTTTTTTTGTATACCTTATAGGATGCGAAAACCACCTCATACATTAACATTTTACAATTTCCAATTAAATTCCATCATCTAACCTTGACACACAATAGGATTAATATTACCAAATTATGTCAGAGATATTCAACTAAAAGAATGTATTTATGTATCATATCATTTCTTCCAAAATTCTTTTATTAGAACCAATTTTCTAAATTCCCTCATCATTTCGAAAACAAATAAATATGCACTATTATATTTTATTCTCATAATGGGTTCTTCATTTATAGATATCTATGATGTAGACTCGCTCTAAAAAAATTATAAATAATACATATATATTTATCTCTACTAAATATCAACAACATTTTCAATTTAATGTCTTCTTTTCCTTACCCATGGATGTTGTTTAACATCTCTTATTAATTAAATGTTTTTTCACATCCAAATCAATAGAATTATACTTAATTTTAAGGATTGGATCACTTGTAATGATATATTATCATATTTTTTTAAATGTATAGCTATTGGTTTTAACAATCCCTTATATCTATATGAACCATCAATTTTGTCCTTGATTTATATTAAATTACCTTTTCCCCAGAACAATCGTAGAAAAATTTATAGATAATAGAAGAATAAGAAAATAAAAAAGATTGTTGCCTTTTTTTCTATTCTTTATCTCAAAAATATTTATTTTCAATTTAGCAAACATATTTATTGTGTCAAATCCTTCCACAGTTGTAACACATTAATTTTGGGGTCATTTTCTTAGATTTCTCTATTCCAGGAGTGGTCTTTTGAGAATTTTTCAAATACACATTCATTTTGGGTGATGGTGCTTGAGATTAGGGTTAACCATGGATACCTTATTCTTATTGGTATTCTGAACAATTGATTTACAGTTATTATTGAAATTTTTTATCTATAGAAAACACATAAAAAACATCCATTCAAGCCTCTTTGATATTCCATATTTTTTTTATGTACTAGAACTCCCTGATTTCATGCTCTCTGTAAAGATAATTTTTGAATCTTCCCACATTTAGCACCATGACCTGAATTTTTTTCACTTTTATCAACCCTATTGATGTAACATTACAAAACTTATATAACATTTAATTTTAATAAATAATGGTGATTGAGGTATATGAAGAAATTAATATGGTTTTTGGTTAAGGAAGGGTATATTTTTTAGGGTTTTTCGTGGGAGAAAATGATTTTTCATTGGATTATGGTAATCCCTAGTAGTATATCACCAATGGAAGATAATCTTGGTGGTAGATCACCTATTTCAAATCTATGGATGTAGATCCAAATGGTAGATCATCCTAGTGGTATATCACCAATGGTGGATAACTAATCTGGAAGTAGATCACTAAACTGGAAGTATATCAATGAACGGATGGTTGATCACTAAACATTCTATAGATAATAGAACTGGAAGTAGACCACAGAAGGTTTATTGTAATCTTGGTATATAACCAAGGTCATATTAATTAATAGATATTAGAACACTAAACATGTGGTAGATCATTGAACAAGATGTAGATCTCAAAAGTTAGATCATCCTAATGGTTTATCACCAATGATAGGTCACTAAATTGGCAATAGATTTTAGTAGATCATATAAAAAATTTTCAACCACCAATGGTAGATCACCCTTGTTTTAGATCTATAGTGGATCCTTTTTTCTGAAATTTAAATTTATTCCCTTTGGACATATTGTTTGAATGAAAATGGTTTTAATTAAATAATTAATAGAATATAAATATCTTATAATGGTGGATAATTAAATGTTATATTTATTAGAAGTATATTGAATTTATAAATGGTAATACCATATTGAATTGATAGAATCCTCCTTTATTTTTTTATTATAAACTTATCACATCAAATAGGTTTTGTATATGTTCATTAGAAAGACTATATCACTCATTTATTCATTTTGGATTACATTCTTTTGATATTTTAGGTTCTTAATCATTCTTCAATTATAGTCATGTATCCACATTGATGTTGATGGATTGAGTTCATCCCTAAAATTGGTTTCTTCTAGTTGTTTTCACCTTGTATCTTTTATAGAATATTGATGTAAATCTTCTTCTTAAAATGTAGGTAATTCTATAATTTATCCATTATGTGTATCATGTGTGGATGAGTTCTTATATTTATATATGTTTATATGATTACATATAAATTAAGAAAGATAATATAATTAGTTAAATAAATTTTATAAGGTGCAGTATAATTCAAGCATGTTCTAACCTTTATGATATAGTTTTGTTATTTGAATTTTATGGAAAACCTTCTACCTGAAAATTACAGTCGTTGGGGATCATTTAATGTGATGATATGATATGAATTCTAGAATGTGTTTTGAATGATTTTTTTCACCATAAATGGAATTCGATTTTCACTTACAATTGGTTAATGAATTGGATAACCAAGGAGATTATGTCTTGTTTGATAAGGGCCTTTATTAATGATTTTTAATTGAATGACTTACCCTCTACATAATCTGTAAAACTCTATGTTTGTGGTGTGGAATGGGTTTTTGGAGGATATTTTGTGATGTTTCATGGTTATGATGATGTGATGCATGGGTGGTGGATATGTTGTGAAATGTGTTGGGGAAGTGGTTGTTTTCTTGGTTTTTCATTGGGGTTCTGAAGGTGGTTGTGATGTAACAAAAGGTGGAAGTTGATATTGATATTATGCTATTATTCCATGTTATATTTTTGGTGCAGTGTTGTGATAGTTTCTCGAGTAGTATTATAATTCACATTGTTTTGCTAATAGTCTATAAATAATAAAATTAATTGGTATAAATTTTAATATGCTTTGTGTTTAAATGGTGGAATGTTAAATATAAATTAGATTGGTTGGATATAATAAAATAAAATTTTGGCCAAAATGAAACTGGATTATAATGTTAAAAATGGATAATATATTAATTTTAAATGGGGTCTGGATTGTGTAATGTAGATTATGCATTATTGTTTGGTGTTTTTCATTTAGAAGAGGCATCACGGGTTTTGGATGTTTTGAGGTGATGTAGTGATTTTGTGATATGATTACTACCTTGGTTATTAACTCATAAGATTATTCTTGTGTGTTTAATATTAACTTTATACCCTCATATATTACATAATATTTCTATATGATCCACACCCACACTGATAATCATGTTCTACACCCATATATATAAATATATATATGATGGGTGTTTTTTTCAACATACTAGTGGGAGGACGAATGGATGGGGGCCAACTCTTCGTTTCTCCCTCTTTTATGCATTGGCAACATGCATAGACTATAATGACTAGAAGATAAGAGTGCATATTTCTAGTTTTGAGGTGATGAGATTTGATGTCCCAAGTGCCTTTAGGGGAGATGTGATGGGGTGGCTTATGGTGGGTGATGTGTATGGTTGGAGGAGGGGACAAGGTGGATATCATTCATGTTTGTGATACCCAACTACCTTTGTTATGAGATATGGTATGATGTGATTGACCATGTGTCTTTGGTTGAGATATGATTCGATATTATGGACCAGGTGTTTGTGTTAGGGATGTGATGTGTTGTGATATGATGTTTTTTATAATGGGTGGGATTTTCATTGCATTCCTCATTAGGGTGTTAGAGTCGGAAATCAATGTGAAATTGGTTTAGGGTACCCTTTATGGATATTATCCATATTATGTAATTATAAATGGATTCATTATTTGGTGTGTGAGACATGGCGAGGATGGGTTTGGTTAGTATAATTTTATATGTTTGATTTGGTTATACTATTTCATCATGTGTTGATTAGTATACTTCTTCCAAATGTGCATCAGATACATGGTATTTCCCACAAAGCATACTTTTATGCACACCCTACATATTTATAAAATTATTTTTATGTTTACAGCAAGACTACATGGGTTTTTCATGAAATTACTTGATTATATCATTAGATAGTTACTATGTCTTTTCTTTAGAATTACTTACGAGTATTTAATTTGAATAATTTAATCAATATTAGTTTTATTTATAAATTCATTTTCCAGTGGTTTTTATATTTTTGTAATATTATCTCATGGAGTTTTTCGTGAATGATTAATCTTATCCCCCAATACAATTTGTATTATTGATGGTAATGCCTCCTATATGTGATATTTTTATCCCTTTGATGCTACTCCCCAACCCGGGTCCTACTGGACGTTTGACTTGAGATTTATTAACCCTCTCCCCTCATTTTTGTATCTTTAAAGGGAGTTTTTTTATGATAGTGTGGTATTATAGGTTGGTGGTTTAGAGATACGATGGACTTTAGTGTTGTAAAAAATGAAGATTTCATGATTTGGTTGGTAACAGAGACAGTTCACCATGGTACATGACATATTCATGGGAGACTAACCAGGACATAAGATTTTAGGACCCCAATGGTCTAGTTTATTAGTTCTATGATTATTTAACTATCATGTGAGGATGAAATTATTGCAAGGTAGACAACTAAGAGAGGTATACGAATAATGATGACATTTTTTATTGTTTTAATTGTGTGGTTCTAGTTCATAAAATTTTGAATAAGTTACATTGAATTAAATACAGCCTTCTAAAATTCAATACTACTTAGATTATAAATTCTTTGGTTCCTTTTTATCTATATATCCTGTTCATCTTCCATATTTGGATCATCTAGTAGAGGTTCAACTGCCTGAACCAGTTGACCACCGGTTAGATGATTTAGTTTAGGTGATTATCAGTGGTAGTGGACATTAAGATCTTTTTAGCATAATGATTTGGGGAAGTACAAGGTTAGTGTTTTCAATTTAGATACAGAGTGATTTCTAGAGGAGTAGAAGAACACTTTTTCTTTATAAGGGCTCCAATTATGAACAGGGTCCCCTTATAAGATGGTCAGATGTGAGGGTCTTCTCTTCATCGGTAGATATTTTACCTTGGTGAGAAGTAAGAGGTTGATGTTTAATGGGTCATCTTCTAGAAGGTGTTCCATGTACATTTCTTGTAATCTATCATGAAGGATGTGAATAGGTAGTAGTTATGTTCACTTTAGTAGGGGGGTATGTCTATACGGGACATTATGGTAAATTTCAAAGTACTTTTGTATATTTTTTGTGATGGTTTTCTTAATAAAGGCCCTTATGTAATGAAGGTGGAGGAGTAATCTGTCATTTGATCCAGTAAACACTTACTCCTTTTATGTTAACATCGTATCTTGAGGATTAGAAGAACGTGAAGGTGATCATGTGATTCAATCCTGAAGTGGCTTACCATGTGAAGAAAACCAGCAGGTTTCCTTCTGGAGGAGAGAGATCCATGGTAGGTCTCAGGCACTAAGGGCTTTGAGGTTTCAACAATCTGGGAGTTGACCTCAGTATCTTTCAATCTAATCTTCTAGGGTCAGTGGTTTGTGATCTCTTCATATGGATTTAAAACCAATGTGTTTCTTCTATGGGGTTTGTGGACATCATTGGTATGAGTTCCAAGTGGTTTTAAGAGCTCAGCCTGTTATAGGTCAAGATGTTTAGCATCAACATTAGATGAAGCTTCCAGTGAGATTGTTTTAATTAGATGAAAACTGGTGTGTGTTGAAGATAAAATAAATGGAGGGATGTAGGTTGAATTTTTGATGTTCATTGAGTTTACATACCTTGATAGGATCATGTTGATATAGGAGGCCATCAGCATAGAGGTCGATGAGATGTCCATGGTTAGTTTCAAGCTACAAATGTAGAAACTATATAGGAGACAAAGATCATTTTAGGTTAATTCATTTTATCATATACCTTGTATCATTCCTTTTTCTGATTTAGTGGATTCACACTACATTGTTTAACCTTTTCTAGTTTGTTCTCTAGTAAAATAAATCGTTATTCTTTTCATTACCTTGGTGTTGAATATGTTATTCAAAGGCTAGAAAAACGTTTTTGATGTGTTTTTGGGTATATAATGATAGTGGGTCCACATCAATCTTATGTGGACTTTTATTTTCTATAGAAGCATCCATAAAATGTTATCATTAGTATGAAATGACTTTATATGTTCCATTAATTTATTTTTTTCTTTATGGGGATATTTAGTTGCCAATATATGGATGGTCCGTGTGTGGTTTTTGTTTGTGAGGGGGTTGAATGATGGGAATTTTGTCGTTTGACCCCCTTTATTCCTTGATGGATGAGTTTTTCAGAAGAAAAAATAGTTTTTGCGATAGTGGGGATCTCCAAGGTCACTGGGGAGTTTATTTATGTTTTCCACAAGGAGGATGTGATACTGACCCTTTGATGTGATGTTGAATTTGGGTTAGAATTGTATTCTAGTGCCTCTCTAATTTCAATGGATCCTTATCTAATGGAACCTTATGAATTGTGAGAGTTGAGTATTTATATTATTGATCAGTTGTATAAGGGTTTTATTTGGACCATTGTATCATTGTAGGGTGCTCTAATTTTTTTCCTAAAATTATGATGGTAGTATGAGTTTTTTTATATTCAATTGGATGTCGAATAAGGCGATGATCATCAATCACTATCCTAATTAAAGGATCAATGATATTTTTGACCAGTTAAGGGAAGGTAACTATTTTTCGAAGACCAATATATGTCCAAGATATCACTAGTTGAGGGTGAAGGATAGAGATATCCATAAGATGACCACCAGATGTAGGTATGGGAAAATTGAGTTCATGGTCATGAATTTCAGTGTAACTAAAGTCCCATATGTGTTCATGGGGATCATGAACTCCATGTTCTATGAATGCATTACCTAGGACATGTATTTTTTCATCAATGACATACTAATCTACTCAAATTCATAGTATGATCTAATCGATCATCTTAGACCTATATTGCAGGTTCTTCAATGCCACCAACCTTATAGAATGTTTTTCTTGTATAATATTTCTTCATAAGAGGTGTATTTAATTAAGAATGTTGTGTATCGATAGGGTTTTGAAGTTGAAACATCCATGGTTGATGGGGGTTTTCATAGGAAACACCCATGACTGTTGATGTTTTTTATTGCTTCCTTGTCATTATGTTATATTATTAGAGGTTTATACCTGATCGCAGTTTAGTTTTAACCTTGTTGATAGTGTTGAACATGAAGGGCCATGATTTTATCTGGAATGCATAGTTCTATTTTTCATTCAGTTCCTTAATGGGGATTATTTTTAGTGATTTGGTGCTTTAGTCTCTAGTGGATGGTGTGATGTTGGAGGTTTTTATTATTATTCCCATATAGGATTGGAATGCATGGTCATGCTATTATATGTGATGATATCTTATGGGTCTAAGTAGTATTATTCCTTCGATAATGACTATTACACACATTATTTGGAGCTATAAGTGGCTACATTAAGCTAATGTTTGGGGGGGATTACCACATTATTGAGTGATTTTTTTTCTTTACAGATAAAAAATGCATGAGCTACATGTTTTACAAGCATGTTCAAAAGCTATGATAGTGTAATTGGAAAATTTTTAATCAGGATGGAAATTTTTCAATCTTCTACACATCATGAAAAGGGGATTTCATAGGGTATTCCTTGAGGAGAATTCCCTGAAAGGATGGGGTTCATGAATCTAGAGATGCTTGGAGAGTGGTAGAGGATATAGAATACCAAGACATTGATGCAGGGGTGGTTGATGGATGGGGTTTCTTATTTAAAATTAAGATTATGTCTTCTTTGATATAGAATTTATAGGATTCTTATTGGGGAGACTCAGAGATAGAGGTGATGAGATGTCCAATCAACCATAGTAATGCTCTGGATGGATGGTAGGAGAATGGACAGAACCATATTATGATTCATTGGAGGTTTCTTATCTTAGTGGAAACAAAATATGGGTGCCTCCACGAGTTTCATATATTACCTTTTGCAGTACACCCTCGAATGTCTATTATGTACCATCATCCGAGGACATCGTTTTTGTGGTCTATGATGAAATAAGTAGTTGTAGAGTTTTTGTTTCGGTGTCTGGTTTTCCAATATTTAATGGATACAAATATTTTTTCCTAGATGTTTATTTTGTCCCTTTGATGTTCCTGAGAGGAACGTTAATGAAATATAAATGGACTTTGTCATAGGGTTACCCAATGTTCAAGGTGGTTTTGATGCTATCAATGTTATCATTGACCTATTATAAAAATTGTCTCACATCATAAAAATAAATAATTTATGTGTAGTAGACAATTTGGATTGGTGGTATGTAGATGAGGTGGTATATATGCATGGATTTCTAACCTATATTGTATTAGTTCATGAATCAATTTTTACCTCATGAGTCTGGAAGATATTGAACCAAGATTTTGGAACTCAATTTTGCATCAGCAAATCATTTCACCCTTATATGGGCAGACACAACTGCCAATTATGATAATGATGGACATGTTGTGGGAGTGTGTGTCAGAATTTCATGGATCTTAGGTAGGAAACCGAACCTTGGTTGAGTATTCTTATTATAATTTCTATAACTCATCTATTATCATGGACCCATTTGAGTAATTTTATATGAATCCAATTTGTTCTCCATTATGGGGGGAAGTGGTTATGGAGTCTATAATTCTTGGACCAGTTGTGATGTATTTCATGATAGATAATGTTTACTTCTGTTGTTTGAGGATGATAGTAGCATATGTTAATAAGTCATTTTCTGAAAATCATTATAGTATTCCATTGCTATTCGATGTTAGAGACAATGTGTTCTTGAAGGTTTCCCGTGGTTGTGGGAAGTGGTGGTTCGACATGGGGAGTAATCTCTCAACCTGATTTGTTTGGTCCTTCGAATTTTTAGCGCACTGTGGTGAGGTGGATTACATGTTGGAAATTCTACCTCAACTTTACTAGATCCATGATATCTTCAACATCACACATCTTTGTTTGTATCATCACAATGATTACAATTTCATTGATTGTGGATTGTAGTATATGGAGGATGATGAAATATTTAGGGAGAAACCGATGGAGATCCAAGATAATCAAGGGAAGATTCTCTGAGGATGAAAAATTATTTTGGTTCATGTGATGTGGTGGTATGGTTTCCTAGAGGAGAGTAATTGGAAGAAAGAGATGCATATGGGTGACCAGTACCCAATGTTTCTTTGAGTTGTTGTATACTTATGTTCCCTTATTGTGATTCAATATGATGTTATGATGTTTATGTTTTATATGAGATGTAATTCATTTTTGATTTTTTATTTTTGATGTTTGATAAGGCTTCTAGAAAATGAATATGGAGTAACATATTCCTAATCCAGATTCATTATACGATGATGAAATTAAAATCATGTGTTAGTGTCACATCCACATGTAGTGGATTATACCTTGACAAATAGGGTGGAATTTTATGTTTCCGATTTTGGGGGTAGTACAATCTGTTGGGATTTTTTTGGTGCTTGGGTTGGAAAGTCTGGATAGTGGTGGGGATTCAGATGTAATAAGGTCTTTTAGATGTTTCTCCATGGATGGTTGTTTCGAACATTTCTATGATTCCTACTAGGTCAGATTTAAATTTGTATGGGAGAGAATAGTTTGAGAGTTATCTGATGTAATGGTACAGACCTTCCATTATATAAATTGTGGGAAATATTAGTTACTGAGTTAGGAGTGTTCAGTGGTGTTGGGCGAATGAAGGGATGAGTTTTGTTGTTTTTTATGTAATTTTTTGTTTTAGAAGATGATGGTAAATTAGGGTGATAGATCACCGATGTTATATCATCCTGGTGGTAGATCACTAATGGTAGATCTCTAGTTGTATTTCCCCAATATAAGATCTTTGGGGGATGATCCTAATGCTAGATTATCCTGGTGGTAGACCATTAATGGTGGATCACCAAACTAGTGATAGATCACAGAACATATAACAGGTCACTGAATTAGAGGTAGATCATTGAACTATAAGTAGTTCTATGAAATATATTTAGACCACCAATAGTATATCATCCTTAGGGTAGATCATGAAAAATAGATTTTTGATCTGGTAGAAGATTACTAAACTAGAGTTACATCACTAAACAAGTAGCATATTACTGAATTATTGATAGATCACTGAAAAAATGATAGATTACCAATGTTATATAATCATGGGGTAGTTCAGCAATGTTATATCACTAAAGATGTTTTAAATCACTAAACTAGTTGTCTATCATTTTACTATGAGAACATCACCAATAAAAGACCCCCTAGAAATAGATATACATTAAATCTAGTTTTCTCTAGAATTTATAGTTTTTACATTTGAATGACTATCTTAAAAAAAGGTTTTAATTCCTTAATTTTAAATTCAAATTTAATGGTGTATAATAATATATTTTATTTATTTAAACTCTAGATACTTTTTAATTGTCAATACCACATTTAATTGATGAGACATCAAATAATTGTCAATTTAAAAAATTTCAAGTCTCTCTAGTATCAGAAATGATCATTATAAATAGAGTCTTATTCCTTGATTTCTTTGAGAATACTTTATATTAGGAATATAGGCTCCCAATCCTTCTTACCTTGAATTCATGGAGCTCTATTTATGGTGTTGTATTGAGTTCTTTTCTCAAGGTTTTTTCTTACTGTGTATTCACCACCAATGTTTTGTGTATAATTTTATTGAAACACTTATTCCAACTCAGTAGGGAATTGCTTAATTTATTCTTCATGAGTACCATATGGGGAGTGTTTCCTATCATTATCTATAATGAAATGTTTGTATCTAATTTTAAAAATTAAAATAATTTAATAAAGAAATTTTATAAGATTTGGGTGAATTTATGAACTTTTTGACCATTTTTATATGAGTTTTTACTGAATTTATATGGGTTAAATTCCTGCTAAAAATTTTTGTGGTTTGGGAGTCCTTGACTATGCTATTGTTATGTGAATTTTGAAATTCATATTGTGTGATTATTTGATATCATTGTAAATTGACTTGGATAATCCAATATGTTTAATTAATGTATTATATTAGTACAATCATAGGTATTTTTTTGATAATCTAATTTACTAAAGAAATAGAATTGAATGAAAATACATATTCCTTATCTATAAAATGCTTGATGTATATTGTGGAATATGATTGTGGGTGTGTATGTTTGTTATAGCTTGGTTTTTCTGATTTGATTAACAGTTTGTGTCTGTGTTGTGATGTGTGTGTGGGAAGTGGTTATAGTGTGGTTGTGTAGTGTGGCTGTGAAAATGGATATGATGTGATGTAATGTGGAAGTTGAAGTGGTTGTTGTTCTACTGAGTCATGCTTCTTGTTATTTTTTGTGTTGTGCTATTATCGATTTTTGTGTTTTTTTGTGAATTTAGAAGTGGCAGAGGAATATTTAAAGGTTGTGAGGTGATTTGGTGATGTTGAGATATGGTTAGAACCTTTTTTGTGAACCCATATGATTGGGATTATGTGTTTGATATTATATAGATACGATTGTATATTCCCTATTATTTTTATACACACCCCACCCATGTCAAGAACAATGCATCGAACAACTTATATGTGTGTGGGGTGTTTGTTTCAACATCCTAGTGAGAGGATGGTTAGCTTGTTATCCACTCTTCACTACTCCAGCATCCTTGTATCGGTGACATGAACAATGTTTGATATCTTGAATTCAAAGTGTTTTTGTCTATATGTTTTGTGATGATGTTCGATAGCCTAAGTGTCATTAGGTGTGATATTATTGGATGGATCATGGGGGATTTGGTGTATGGTCGGAGAGGTCACAAGGTTTATGTCCTTCATGTTCACAATACCCTGTTGTAATGGATATAAGATGTTATGTGATTTGATGGAACATGTGTCTCTAGTTGAGATTTAATGCCGTAAGAGGTCCTAAGTTTCTATGGGTGGGATGTGATGTGATGTTTCTCAATGTTATATAGAAGGGGTGTGAGTTCCCTGACATTTATCATTGGGTTGTGAGAGAATAGAATTATTGGAAAAGAAGTGTGTTGTACCCTTTATTGATACTAATCACATTATGTAATTATAATTGGATGTTTTATTTTTTGAGTGATCCATCATTAGGATGGGTTTATTTAGTATACCAGTATAAGTGTTTTGGGCTTCTTGGTTTTACCATTATTGTATTAGTGTTATTCTTGAAAATATTCATGAGTGACTTTTGTTTTCATAAGGATTATACTTGTTTGCTCCCCCAACATACATATAAACTGATGTTTAGGATTCCATGAGGACTGCATGGAATGTGTTAGTCACTACTCACTCAGATCATTGGATTGTTATTATGTCACTACTTTTTCTATACTCAAGGGTATTTACTTTAAGGACTATTATCTATATCAATTTTATTAATAAATGGGTTGTGGGATGGTTTTCAGAATTATTTTTTATTTTATCATGGATATTATTTTGGTTGATTCATCTTATCTCCCAATATTTTTTGAATTTTAGAGTGTAATTCATCCCAAAAATGCTAATTTTATAACCAAAGTGCTAGAAGAGAACCTAAGGCATACTATAGGTGGTACTAGGGATTCATTAACAATCACCCTCATTGCATATTCATTGGAAGGAAGGGTCATGATTCTTAACCATATATATAAAAGTTATTTTTATTTCCTTTAAAATAAGGGACTGATCCCCCATTTTGAGTTTCAAGGAAAATTCATTATACAGATATCAGGAAATTTCAAATTTTATTATATTTAATTAGTCATTAAATTATTACCTTTCATCTTACTATTATTTTATGTGATGCATTAATTCATGTATCACTCTATTTTCACTCATAGTCATCATCATCTAAAACTTAATTTCTTCAAGCACTACCACTTGTTCTTCTTAAAATTCAACACTTCCATGAACTCCTTCATTTCATATATCAAAATAATCATCGTCTAGAATATCAATAATATCCACCAAAGAATATATAATGATTTCCATGTTATCCTTGTTGTCCTGAACATTATATTCCATTGATCATTCATTTTATTGTAAAATAAAAAATTTTCTTTCTGAAATAACTCAATTATTAGGATTTTAGGACCTTCCCCTAATTATATATTTTACTTTGATGAATTAATTATTCATCAAGACCATATTGTATATTTTTAAACTTGGAAGCATGATGTTATTCCATTTCACATCTAATTAAAGTAAGTAGATTCTTTCCTTTGAACATCCTTTTTCATATATTTAAAAGTATAAAAATTGAATTACTGCATCAAATTCATCTTCTTCTAGATCATACTTTAATAAGTTTTTACTCATAAAATTAAAAAAACACGTCATGATATTTCTTTTTTGTCCAATATTCAGTACCAATTTTCCACATTCCATATGAAAAGAGGGTGAAATATATGCATCTTAGTATAATATCCAATGGATATTTATCTGAAGGAAGTAAAACATTTTCATTGAACCATGTAGGTAATCTTATGAGTATTCTATTAATTATTTTAACATTTTCGAGACTCAAATAAATGTAGTGAACTTATTTCTCTATAGTATTCATTTGATTAAAGAAAGCATTAATGGAATATTTTTTGGATTATTATCAAATATTTATATATCTTCCACTAGAATTGAATGTTTTTCACTTGTAAATTTAAAATCATTTTTATATATGATTAGAAGTATTTATCTCATTTCAAGTGAGATCTTACTTGGAATAACATTTATGTAGATGGACCTAGATAAATCTCACCTATGAAAATTATTTTCATTAAAATCTAAATTTATTTATCTATGACCAATATCTATAAAATAATAGTTTTGTTATGATATTATAAATATCATACCTAGAAATTACATAAATTTCCATTCCTAATGATATGAAATATTTCTTTATATGGGTATTACATAAATTAAAATCATTATATTTGAAGACAGGTATTCCTTTTTTCATAAATATTCTGATTATTTTTATTAAAAGATAAAGATGAAAAATATTTATCTAAAAACCCCTACTTTGATTCCAGTTGTTTTTTCATTTTTATGTAATATATCATTGCGGTGAATCATGGTTTTATATATTTTATAATTTATTCAATGATTTTATTCTTGTTCTCTTAAAAAAAGAAAAGGTTTTTTATATCCCTCACTTTCTATCTATGAGTTAATAATTCTTTAATAAGAAAATAAAATTTTACATGGTTCTCTATATGCAAGATAATACAAGTATTATAAAAAGGAAAATTTCCAATGCATTTATGGAACTAAAGTAAACTTATTTTTTTCATTCAGATTGGAGTAGTTTCACTGAACTGTCAGAATCATTATCCTTACAATATTGGGTCATATTAATATTTTTTTTTCATATATTAGTTATCACTACTTCTTACAAGATTCAATTAATCATCACATTAATTATGTTTTGAATTAAACCAAAAATGGTTTTTTTCTTTTTCATTGTTGTGATGAATATTATGAGAGAAAATACTTCTATAACACATTATGTTGTTTATTCATTATTCCATATGATATCTAAAATTCCCTTTTAATTTAATATAATTAATATGATCTTATTATCTTATTCTATGTTTAAAATATGTAATATTTCAATTCTTTTATATCTCTTCACTTTTCCTTCACCGCCATTACAAGAAATTGGCACTCAATTTATTTCATCTTCAATTTTATTTTATTTCGCATCAATCCTTGTAATAATAGAAAATAAAATATATCCTTAAGTCATAGTTTATTTTTTATTGCATGTTTGGATAATTCCCCTGGAAGGAATAATATCCCATTCAAAAAGTTATTGTAGTGATATTACACATATTACATAATGATCACCTCATTCATGGTATAAGCCACAGATCCAAAATTTTAATCTAAATATCCCACCTTGAATTTTTAATGTGTATCATTTACATCAGTTGAATTACAGGACATGAACCCCATCTTGGAAGATTCTATAAATTATATCCAAAACAATTCACTACGTAATTTCCATCCTCGTGGGGATAGCATCACCCATGAAGAACTTCCAAAAATTTCGTATATTAATTTGTGTTATTATTATTAATTCATATCACAATCTCCATTTTCACATATCATGTTATAGTGATAGATATAATTCATGGTGTGGGGGTCATAATTATTGTAGAATAATTACAATTCTTCCATGAAACATCCATTAAATAATGTCCAATACATTATTTATGAATCATATCTTCAAAACCATATGGATTCATTTTGTGGCGTGATCTACCATCATTGGTGTGTACCTAATCTAGATATATCAAACTTAATATATCTTGTCTAACATAATGGTATGTAATTCATATTGTGGCTTGAATATAGACACCTTGAATATTAGAAGAGTGATGGGCTCTAATGAATTACATTTCACTGATGTAATAATCTATAAAAATTCATTTTCTTGACATGTTACTTTGTCTACTGACACAAATCAAATAATTTGGATAAAATTTTCTCCAGTTTATTGAAAGTCAATTATTATTATTTTGAAATCTCCATCACTATATTTTCCAATAAACACAAACAATAAATTCCTAAAAAAAATTTGGTTAATAATTAGACACAACAATTATCTTATGTGTAGTTAACATAACCAATATAGAAGAAATTATCTATAAAACTCTTAATGTAGGTGAGTTATGATCCCCTTACTCCCTCTAAAATCTTAGAGATAACCAAAATAATAATTTTATCTAGGAATGAATTCTTATTGTGATCTAAAGAGGATTATGTGAGTGATTAGATTCAACTGCTCATGCACCTGTGGATTCTATGGTGATGTCTAAAAGTTTTATTGAGAATGTGGGTCACCACTAAAATATTCTACAATTGGATAACTTATCCCAATGAATATAAATCAAGTGTTTTAAATTTATTTTACAATATAATATCAATTCTATGATAATTTTATTCCTTATATATCTATATATTAATTTAAAATAATATGTTATTACCTAATCTTGTGTATTTTGGGTTTGATTATAGTTGTGTGGAGAAATTGGAATGTGTTAATAAAAAACATATTGGGAATCAGCCCAATCACTTATGTTTCTCCATGAAACCCTACTGTGTTATAAGTGCATCCTTATATTAATTCATAATTATCAATCAATTTATTATTTATTTACTCATTTGTTGTTTGTTTTTCATTGATTAATATAGAATATTTTATCATAAAATTGTTAAGTTATATATTATTAAAAATAGATTAATAGTATTTAAATAATTATTTGATATACCATCATGAGGTAATATATATTCTTTCAAGACTACTTGGATTACATGGTGTATAATAGAAAAGTGCGTGTAATGCAGTCCGTTCAACAACCAAAGAACATGTTGTGAGCATTCCAGTACATCGTGTAGATTCTATTATACATCATGTATTAATTATTCCCCATGTAGCATCTTATATAATGGTATGAAATTTTGGGAGTTACATGGATTTAGTTAGATTACATATCATTTAAATCTACACGGTTCGCAAGAAGAATTTGTAGAAACCTTGTTGTCAAAGTATATAGTGTGTGGTTAATAAAAATCATTTAAGAGTAATCAAATTGTGTTACATATTCAAACATAATTACACAGCATGTATATTGTGTATATTTTTTTTAATGTATACTTATTATATGTGGATAACACATTGAGACCCTTTGAGAATATTTTGGGGAATTTTCAACATCATGTAGGAGTATGCATGCCATGTAATCATTGTAGCTTATATGATACACATTTCATCAAACTATTTCATGTGATTTAAATACAAGGATAGTTATTTAATTATTTCCTATCGATAGATTCATTAGTTATGTTTATTTTTGGATTATGGGAATTAGTGTATCCAACAATGGTTTGACTTCTCAACAATAGAAATATCATGGTTTTGTTCATATAGTAGGATGGCTTGATATAGTGATGGTCAAGTGCACCTCACATCCTCAACAGAACAATATTTGTACTATTTAGGTATAATTAGGATATTAATATGATGCCTGATTCGCACACCATGGGTATGTAGGTAATATTTTCTTAACATCAACTCCCTTTTCAAAACCCCTCAATTATTAATATGTTAGGTAACCTCATTGGAATATATCTATGATTTTATAGTAAAACCTGATCTATTATTCATTATATCTCTCCATGAATTTTTTTTCTTCAAATTGACGGTTCTAGAGTGATGATATTATTTATTTTTTATTTCTATTGGAGAATAGTGTTAATATAATCTACTAGTTTACTTTGAATCATGGGTTGATTCTTATTCTTCCTGAAAAAATAATGGGAAATGAGATAATGATTTTTAGGCATTGGGATATGAATGTCTTTTTGAAGATGGATTTGGGACTAGGTAAAGTGGTGTTTTTTCCTTATATAGGTTTGAAGGATATACTTCATATTGGTGATACATGTGATAAAAGTAGGAATTTACAGTCTATGCTTGCTGGATAACTCGTGGACAGGGAGTTGGTGAGTACTGACTTGTCTATAAGAAATTTAGATATATTGTTGATTTATAATTGATCAAAAAATGATTTCATCATTCATAAGGAAACACAATGGATTCCTCAAGATCTAATGGTTTTCAACATCTTTGAAATATTTAACCATGAATTAAAGGTGATTTCTACAATAGGGTTACTTGATAAAAAAATGAATGCAGCTTCTATATATCACAATAAAGAGGTACTGGAACCTAAAAATGGTTCAAAGGACTTGATGGTGTCTGAGAAATATGACACTGGTAGGAAATCATCACTGTTTCTAGTGATGTATGTAGGAAGTGGTTGAAGGTTTCAAGAAGGGAGATGTTGAGAGGGACCATCTTGAAACTTAATGTTAGTTATTGGTTTTGGAACCCAGATTTTGATGGTTTAGAACATGATCAAGGGAATGTGATACAAGAAAAAAACTATGCCAAAATGCAAACAATTAAACTCTTGTTTGATCATAGCTTTTATGGGACTAGATCCAAGGATTCTAGTCAAGTCTTACTAGAATGTGTGAATGAGGGTCATAGAAGAGGACCTCAAATTCATAGGAGGAATAAATAGTGGAATGAGAAAAGGGATACAAGGAGTTATAATATTTTAAAGGAAAAGAATACTATGTTCTGTAATGAATACTCTTATCTATCAAAGAAGATGGAATCATGTTCTTCTAAAAAGAAAAAGGTGATGGACAGTGAACCAATGGAACATTTTCTAGTAGTAAGGGGGAGTTTAATGAATCATAATGTTAATCATATGATAGACTCAGGTTATGTAATATAACCAAAACTACTTGATAATAAGATATATGATCTGATTCTAGAGGAGGTGGGGGCTAAGTATACCATTATAGTAATAGATTATTATGTCCAAACAGAATTGGGAGCATAAATTCTCATCATTCGTTCCAGTAATGATATGTTGGAGGAGAAATTTGAGTTCAATTCAACATAGGAGGAATATAAAAGAATGTTTTATAGGTTGATTTGAGTGAATATCCATGTGGTACAATGTGTTGGGACCTATAAGAAAATTATTGTTTTGGAACATGTCTTAATATTGGGGTGGGAGAATTTATCCAAGAGTGGGAAAATATGGGCAATAATTTTGAAGACCTCACCATAGATAACTGAGACACAGAGTCCCCTTCTCGATAATGTATTATTTATAGAGTTAAGGTTTCTAATAGGATAAAACATGATATAAATAATTTGGTAGTATTTTGTTTTTTCATTTTATTTTCTATCTTGATCTAGATTGGTTTACCACTTTTTCATTAAAAGGGATATGAATAATTAAAATAAAATTTTCAGTTTAACAAGATAGTATATAAATATTGCATACACCATGTGACATGTTTTTATTCAAATTAAATTATGAATTAATTACTTTCTAAATAATATGATATTTTAAATTTTTTATATTTCTTACACACTTCATGTACTTCTAATAAAATAATAGATGTACACATCACATATATTACACAATTTGTCCCTTAAAACTACATGAGAGATAATATACCACACATCTTGTATGCCTATAATTCATGTAAGTATATTTTTCATAGTAGTAATGGTAATATATATAAAAAACTCATCATTATATTTAATATTATACTATATGTAAAGTTATTATAAAAGTAGAGACCATGTGACATTGATTATATTACTTATAAAATACCATAGTGGTACACATCCTGTGTGTTGTAATCATGGATCGTTTACTTTGTAAATTTTTATAAAAAAATCATCTAGTTTATTAAAATTAAAAAACTATTTCCATCAGTATTCAGGTGTATTATTAAGAGAAATAGTTAACTAAAAAGATAAAATTATTAAATTTTAAATTGTGTATTTATCTTAAATAATTAATGATTAGAAAAAAGTTTTATCTAGATTAAAAATATGTATTCTGGAATGTTTGTATGATAATAAGTTTAGGAAACCCATTTATATGTTGAATTTAATTTATTTTAATTATTATTTCATGTGTCATATAATAATAATTTTATGTTAAAATTATGGAATGTATTTCATCACCTCCATTTTCTATGTATTGGTATGTGTATTAATGGTTTTATTTTATATAACACCATATTCCCAATTATTTTGTTCCTATCACCGAGATGTGAGTATATAATATATAAAGGATGGAGATCCTTGCAGCGTGGAGGTGATCCCAAGTGGAGCTGAGGTGAAGCAATCATGAAGATACATTTGAGTACACATTTAATGTTGTGACTCGAACAAGTAGAGTTGCATGAAGTTATTCTCATATTTTCAAAGGATTATTTAATATTTTCTCAGTAAATTGGTCATTATAAATATCATGATCATGAAATATTATTTATTAGAAAATTTAATTTTTATGGATAATTATTTATGTTTTTTCCCTTGAAATAACATAAAATAAATTAACTAACAATCATTCTAGGTAGAATGAAAAAAATAAATTTTATATAAATTATTTTATCATTCAAGGTTAAATGATCACATAAAATATAAAGAATATTTATAGAAATAATAAAATAATAAAATAATTATATGTATATATATTGATATAAGTCCCTAAATAAATATGTCTATCAATATATCTTTCTATTACATGAAATAAAATTAATTCACAATTTAATGTTCTTTACTCACCTCTGTTGGGGTGTTTTCTGTTTTGGAGGAGTTTTAAACATTTTGGGTTTTATTAAATAAGTTTTCATCTAGGGTTGTTCACATATTTGTAACTAGGTGTAACTAAGATATATGTAATGAGAAAATCAATGTCTTTTATATCTGAATTTTGGGGTCCACTCAACAAATCAATATGTTATTAGTTAATGTAATTGGAATGACTTGCCTACCTAAATACCATGTAATAGACTTTAAAGCACCAATAATGGTTATGAGAATGGAAATATAGATTATATTCACTATAATATGCACGTGACAAAAAATTGAATATTTTTAGGGCTATTGGGATCTGATTAAATAGTAAAATACTTTTAAATAAAATTTGATACATCAAAATCTAGTAGCCAAAATATTTTTATAAAAATTAGATTTTATTTATTATTGGAAAGAGTCATATGAAAAATATATATATACTTTTTATCTATCATGGAGATAGAAATTCAAATAATAAATGTGATTTTTTAGGATTGATATAAGCACTTGTAAGTTTTATTGTGACAACAGTAAAAATTATACATAATGGAGTCCCCACCTCTGATGTCTGCTAACAAGGTGGATTGTGAGTAAGAACTACCTATATATATATATGAAAATAATTTATGATGTTAATGAAATATAGTGATTGGTGGTATATATTTTTTTTAAAAATATCATGAATTATTATGTCAAATCGACTCGTACGAAATCATAGCTCATTTTAATGATTTATATTAGGATAATGATTGAAATGGATATATGAAATATCTGAAAAAACATTTAATATTAAATCTTAGGAAATGAAAACCCCTTTGACCTAATGTTGTCAAAATTATATTCTACTTTGAGTACTTTTAATTCTTGGGATTTCAGCTTCTGATGGGTTTTGGACAATTATAGTGCTTCCCCCACATCGTCTAAGATTATAAAGATTCATGGTGATTTATAATATGAACAATTCTGAGTAATAACTTCCATATATTATTACCTTATTTCATTAAGCTATCAAGGAAATGAGAATTAATAAACCTATAATCCTTATGGTTAATAATAATGGAGATAAAATTCAATGGTATAGAAGTATCATTCCAAATATAAGGGTATTGCACACTATCCTTTTATGAAGAATAAGATCCTTTGGAAGGAGAAGGATAACCATGTAGACGGTTTTTCATGTTGAAAGAGAGAACACTAATAGAAGAACTTCATGAGTATCAAAATGTAAGGGGAATCATTATTTATATTTTTTATTGAATGTAACTTATTAATTTATATAATTATGATTCCAGATATAGTATATTTTCCTCACATTTATATCCATATACAATAAAACAATTTATTCAATTGGTAACATGAGAGGAGTGGGATATGTGGTTTGTAATGGGGAAATGATTGTTTCATTATCAATTAGATACTAACTCCTCACATTGAAAATATATCTGATCTTAGTTTTAAATAATTGTTATTACATTTCTAGTGTTTCCAAGAACATTATGTACATCTTGTATTTATATTTATTTGAATTCGTATTCAATAATTGAAATAATATATGGTTTTTATAAAAATATCATATCTTTTGGTATTACAAACTTTAATAATAGTATTTATGTAATTGACTACTAAAACAATGTGGTGTTAATAAAAAAACATGTTTTCAATACTCAAATAAATATCACCAAACCTATATTTATATTTCATGGTAAAATGACCAATGTTAATCTAGTATTGATACATAGTCATGTGTAAAGACGTTTCGTAAAAAAATATAGAATTGGATTCTCATAAATGATTACTTTTACTAATATCTTCAGTAAATAAGACTTTACCAACTTGATGAGAAATAAAAATGAATAAGTACAAAAAATTGATTAATTAAAGAGTGAAGTGAATAATCAACATAGTATAAATATATAGAAAATGTGATTAAAATATGGTGGAGTGTATCTCATCCACTTTTTAATTAACCTTTTGTAGGAGTGTGGGATACTATCTAAACTCACTCCTAGTACCACACTGTAGAAAACTATTTGTAAAATAAGAAACCAAACATTGATTGATATAGTGAGGTTGGTGATATGTCATATAGATGTTTAATAATCCTTTTTATAACATGCATTATATATTATGGTACACATAATAAATTTATATCTGACTATATAATAAAATCAGATTCTAGAAGAGTTAATGTTTGGATAAAAACATATTCTATAGTATACTCTATTAAAGGATTTCATAAAACAATTATGGCCTATTATGGTGTCAATATAGAATATTTTGTTACTAAGTGTGTTTTAATAGCATACCCAAAGTAAACAAGGGGATATTGAAAATAATTACCCATGAAAAATAAATAAATAGTGCCTAAACAAGACTTATTATTTGCGAGGGAGTACATCCTCAAAGAGGATTATAGTAAAAATATTAATCATGATATAGTGGATGCTCTAAAAATAATTGAATTTCTATTGTCAAATTTTTTACAACATTGATGGATGTTTTGGTTCTTGAGATATAAGCATAGTATATGATCCCTAGAGAGGTTAATGAAAAAATAAGATATGGTTTTCTTGTCACCAAGGAATGTTATGTTCTACATCGCATTATCATAGGTTGTTTTAAGGATAAAAAACAATATATATTTATATATATACAACAATTGTTTTCTAATTTTGGAAAATATATCCTTATATTTTTGGAATAAATAGAGGGCTCAAAAGGAATGTGTTGTACCATTTAGATCAACCATCATTTTTTAGTGACTACATAGTGGGCACACAGAATGGACTATGGGGTCTAGCTAGATAAAAAGGATCTATTAGGGGATCACTAGTGATTTAGTGTACCACACCATCTAGACGGTGCAACCAAATAGCTATCATCTGGTATCAAAAGAACTAAAAAACTATCCAATTTTTAGGGAATTGTTTTCCTTGATTCAACAACTAATGTCTCTTTTTAATCCCTAAAATATGAAGAATGATCCAAAATCATTTGGAGGATATGTGTGTGTGTGTGTGTGTTTGGGTGTGTGTGTGTGTGTGTGTGTGTTTGTGTATAGTCCGAGATGTCCTTGAATGGAACCATTACCATGAAAATCATTTTAGATCTCCATTGTTTCATTTTTATTCCCTTTATCTTGCTCTCTTTCGATTATATCACACCCCCCTCCCATTAATCTTCTAAATTATTATTGGAATAATGCGAATAGGTGATGAAGGAATTACCTTAGAAAACCAATTTTTTCTTCTTATGGGTGTTCTTTATAATTTAGTGTGGGGGAATTGGTGTACACTACCACTGAATGCCTGTGGGGGGGGGTAACAGATTCTTTTCACAAACACAAAATTTCTAGCTATGTAATCAAGTTTCATTCTAAAAGTAGTTCCAATCAGGGGTCTTACATCGTGAAATGGTTTTGGTAACTATATCTAAATACATGGGTGTAATTAATAACCTTTCAAGGATATCAAGGGGATGAGATATACAGATCACACTGTATATTAATATTAAATCCCATTTTCTATAACAGGTTCTTTGTTATATAATTTTATATTCCCACCAGGATAAAATAATTTAATATTTATTTATCAATTTATTTGTTTTAATTACATGTAGTGTACTTTTAATTTATATAAATATTTGAAGGAAATTCAGCCCCTTATTTTAATATTTCTTCAAACATTAAATTGGATTCCGAGCCAGCCTTGATTTCAAAACCATAACTAGGTATGAGTAATGATCAATTAAATATGGCCTATACCTCATATAAAAAATATTATTCTTATAGAAACTTTCTTTTAAGAGATATATAAATTAATGGATTATAGTATTGTTATGGGAAAATTATACTTTATATTTTTCTTATAAGAATTGGATTTTTGGATTGGAAAATAATTATGCATGGTTATAACGTAACTCAAGAAATAGAAGTAAAAATGATGTATAATGATATACTGTCAACTGATATTGATGGAAAATAAGTGAATTATATATATTTTGGGCTATATAGAAATAAATGTAATAAATTATACTTATGTAAAACAATTCATAAATTTTTTAAATTATTAGACATTATGCATGGGAGAATAAATAAATTAAAAAATAATAGGCTTTATAATTTCTATCATGATTTTCAAATCTTTATAGTTAGTCTGGGTTGTATGTAATGTTTGAATTCTATGATCAGGAATTACTCTAAGGCCTATGGGCCATGTAATGCTTATAAAAAAAAGAGACCGTTAGATCTATCATACCTTATAACATTACAATGAAGAGGAAATATTATAAGGATCCCAAATTGGATAGAAAAATTCTATTTCCTATGAATCTAATGATGCTAAATATTCTATAAATGAAGAATAAATTTCTCATCCTGTAATGAAGATGGAGAATATTCTTCAAGACGAATAAGGGATTCCGCCATGATTAGAATGTGAAGTAATAATGTATACTAGTTTAAAGATAATGTGATTGTAATGAAAAGGGTCGCATAAATTTTGATAAACCCAATATAAAAAAAATAAAATGGAGAATCATAAAAGAGACAATGATTTTAAGGTGTAACACTGTGTGTAAGTGACGATTTCCTCTCCTCATCAGACTCATGTGATAGAATTGATAAATATCACATGGTAAATATTGAGAAAAGTAAATAGGTAAATTATTTCAATAATTATTATTCTTCTATTGATTTAAATTTTGATGATCTAAAATATTTTAGTGATCAATTAAAATAAGTTGTTGTTTAAAATGGCCTACACAATCCAAGATCTCACAGCGAAATAAAATCATGTAGTTTTTAAATAAGCTAAATTTAATAAATAATTTATAATTTATGAGATGAAAATGAAAATATCAAATGTTTTCTCACAAAATAATTATAAAAATCAAGAAACAATATTATATTTATTTTTAGAATAATGGTTGTTTTGAATATGTATTAAATAAAGTAAGAAATTATTTTTTTAAGGGATCATCCTAATATTGGAAAATTGGGAAAAAAGATTAAAGATATTTAAAGATCTCTTACCAAATTATTTCAAGGTTAATATAATTTTAAATTTATGTAGGGTTCACCACAAAATAATAAAGTTACATAAAATATCAGTTTCCCTAATGAATTATGTACCACTAGAAATTAAATAAAATGCAACATTATTTTATGGTAGATCTCAATATAAAATTTTGAATTATTCTATAAAGACTATTCTCTTGATTTATGATTGAAATTTTAAACAAAATATTATTATAGAAGACCCAAATTCATTTATCTTTTTTAAAAGTTTTATTCTATAAAATTTAAATGGAATAATCAGTTCCAAAATATATTTTTTCTAAGCTTTGTGGACCCAAATTTTTGGTAAAAACATATTTATTCCATTTATTTAATTAAAGAAAAAATATGTTATGTGAAATTACAGATGAGGTCGATAGTACAATTATTGTTTTTTCATGACACGTATGTTTGTTGACTATACTATGTTTGACCACATTCAAGAGATTGATGGTGGTCAGGTCACTGAAGGATAAAATCTAGGAGTTGGTTCATCGATATATGTACCATTTGAATTTCAAACTCCTCTTTTATTATTGATGATTTATATGTTGATGGTTTGAAGCATAATATTATTATAAATAGTTTAATTTGTTATAGTGTATTTAAATTTTAATAATAAAATAATTTTTTCTTATTTTTTTAACTTGTAATGATTCAATTTTATGATTCTAGATTTATAAATTATTATGTTATTTATTTAAAATCCCTTTCACAACAAAATGTTACTTATTTGAGTGAACAATATATAAATTCAATGATATACTATAGACACAATGGTCATTGTATCAGTAACTTGTGAAACATAATTGAAAAAATATAATAAAAAATTTTCCAAACATGAATATAAAAAATGACATTGTGTGTGAAACATGATAATTTGGAAAACAACACAAGTCATTCATTGAGTCTCAAAAGAAAGTGTAAACCTGAATGTTCCTTAATATTAAACACCTATATCTTTTTTATCTACCCCTGGTTACTATGATATGTTGTAAAACTTAATTATTTTTAAATATTCATGAATATACAATATTTACATGGGATTACTTATTGCGACATGAAAGTGAGGATTTTGTAGTATTTATTAAATATACAAGGAAGGATAAAAATAAATATACATATAATATCATTTTCCATAAATGTGATCTTATAGAAGAGTTCTAATATAAGTATTTTTATGGATTTTATGCCTTCCTTGGTTATCACTATTCTTATTCCTTTCCCGGTTAACCTTAATAATATAGGTTTCAGGAAATATAAAATTAAACATTATAAGAATCTTCTAAAACACTTTATAATGAGTTTAATATACCTCATTGTTAATTATGTGGTTAATAACACATGTTAATAAATTAACCATGTACTCATTAGTCCTATTCCTAACAGGATCCAATATGACATTTGGAATCATAAATTACCCAAATATAGTCATTTAAAAGTTTGGTAGTAAATGATCTGTTATAAAAAAATTATAAAGTTGGTAAATTTATCCTAAATCAGATGAAGGAATATTTTTTGGGAATCCAAAATCAAGTAAATATTTTAATGTTTTCAATAAAATGAACAATATCATTAGAGAGTTAGTTTACAAAATATTTCGAGAAAATTTACTCAAAAAAATATCAAATTGATGATATTTCGGTAGACATAGAAAATTTATCATTTAATGAACGACAATAAACTAATTAAATTGAAGTTAAAAAAGTACCTAACCCATACCCATGAAAAGGGTTATGTTAAAATTCTAATATTGAAAATTTCATCAATAATTTTCATGATGGTACTCATACTATGAGGTCTATTTTAAATTAAGTAGTTTATATTTATTTTTTGTCTCTCCAATATCCACAAAATATTGGGGATGATTTTTATGAATAAAATAGAGTTCTAGTCACACAATATGATTTAAATCAATTTACCTAGAACCATTGTTTGTACTCTCAAGGAATGGCCAAATGATTATCCCATATTTATAACCAAGTGGGTCTTTAGAAATTAATTTGATGAGAAAGTAAATATCGCTTGTAACATAGTCCAACATGTATAAACAACCTATAATAAATATAAATTAATAGATTATGTTAAGACCATTACCCTAGTCCTTAGGCTATAGTTCATAAAAATATAATATTAATTCTCATATTATTTTAATTTATGTTTTTTCAAATGTAATATAAAAGTTCAATTTCAATATTTTTATTTTATAAATTATTTTTTTGGAACAAACTCCATATTTTGAGGATTTTAATTTATTTTGTGTTTTCAATTTATCTAAAAAACATAATGGATTGATACAAGCTACTCTGGTGTAGTATGAATGGATAAATAAATTTATTTTGTAGAATGGTTTTGAAATATGAAATGAAAATTCTTCAATTTTTAGAAAATATATCAAATGATATTCCAATTATTCAAATTTATATTGATGATATTATTATATATACAAAAAAATAATCTATTTGAAATAAATTTTCCAATATAATGAAATTATAATTTGAAAAAAAATTTATAGTAAAAATAAATTTCATCCATGATTTTAATATATATCATGATTTTAATGGAACTTTTATTACCAATTGAAAATGAACTAGTGAGATTTTAAATACATTCGACATGTATAATGTGAAGGAAATTTTTACACAAATTAATATGTCTTCTAATGTTACTTTTGATGAAGCTGGTAAACATGTAGAAAATAAGCTTTATTCAGGTATGAATGGGAGTATTCTCAATCTTATAATGACAAGTATAGAAAACAATTTTATTGTATGTCATTGTGCCAATATTAAGGATAATCAAAAATAATATCATTTATAATATCACAATTGAATTTTTATATATTTTAATCTAACTAAATATAATATTATATTTTTTCTAAAGGAATCATCTTTTGAACATAAATATTTTTCCAATAATAATTTTGAAAATTTATTAGTATATAGGAATATTATAATTGGGACTTTCCACCAACTTTTAAAATCAATTATAACATGGATTAGTAAATTTAAAAATTCTATTTCTCTTTATATGATCAATTCCGAATATATTTCAACTGATATTTGTTTCTAGAGAACCTTTTTGATGAAAAGTACTCTTCTATATTATGGCATAAATTATGGTCATAATACAATTATGTTCTATAAAAAACAGATTTATTTCTATTTCAAAAAAACCAATTCAACACTCTCACATAATTAACATTGAACATTGGAACCATTTTCATAGATATAATTTACCATGATTTGATGAAATACAATATTTTTTTATCTAATCTAAAATTAATCAATATATTCACCAAACCCCTTGTGTTTGGTCATTTTTATTTTAAGTACGGTTATTTAGGAATTGAATTATTGATATCCTTTAATTTAATGTTTTCCATGGATGTGTTTTTTCATTTAATTTTTCCCTTGGGGTTTTTTGAATTATATAGTTTAATTGAATTTTAATGATAATTTTTTTTATTTGAGTATTTAATTTATTTAACTTTTTATTTCACTCTCTTTGTTGTGTTTTTGTTTTTTTATTTGAATATTTTCTAAATTTATTTTTTTGTCCGGACAGACCTGTCATAAAGTGATATAAATGCTAATTTATATTTAAAATGAATCATAAACCCTCACCAATGACTTTTTCACTTGATGATATTATATTTAAATTAATTAAATAATTTGATTACAATTAATTAAAATATATTTTTTATTATTCATAAAAATAATTATTTTTGGTTTTTGAAAAGTAATTCAACTTAAAAACTAACACTATCCAAATATATGGTGGTCGAAATAATTAACTTAGGGTATAATATCCGGGGTCCAAGGGATTGGTAATAGGGATTATTTCATTACATATTGTTAGATTAAATTCAATTAAATAATAAAATGACATCATAAATGTAATTTTATTCCTTACCTTGTGTTGTAATTTTTCCTTCATATGAAACCACTTCATCATAACAAAGGTTTTGTTCCTTTGTGATGAAGTAGGAAAAAATTTGTTATTCACATCATGGTGGAAATTCATCGCACCTTTGTATTTAACTCTCATCCAACATTTTCAGTATAATGTTATTCAAGAAAATAATGGGAAATAACTAAGAATCCTAGAAAACCTCCCCCATGAAAAATCCTCAAGTTACTCACTTTCCATTTCAATGAGATAATATATAACAATTGAAAGCATAGAATACTATATAATGTTATTATGGTTATAATATAAATAATAATGAAGGAAGACAAGAAAAAAATGTGAATTCAAAATATTAAAATGAATTACATTATAAAATTAATTGAGAATGAAAAATTGATGAACAACCCCTATGTCATCATCCCTATAGTGAAACATAGTGGAATATCCTCAAGAACTGATGATACATATCCTCTCCATGAGACTCTATTCAAAATCCTCTATCACACCATCAAGGAATGTTAATGGATTCATTATGGGTCAAAATGGACCTCTATCCAAAAAAGGACTTATAAAAGGTAACCCACCATAAATCTATCAAAAAATCATTTTGGAGTCCCATAAGGCCTTTTAACATCAAGAATAGTGTAAATGATGTGTCTTTTTGGGGTTGTGAATCTTCCCATTATTTGTTTCCTGTCAAGTATGTAATCTACATACACATTATGAATGTAAATCATAATTTGAAATATTTTTTCCATCAACGTTTTCCCAACTTCATCTCAACTAATCACTTGAAATCATTCAGCTTTTCCTATGACTTTCTTCATGTCCTCGACTATCTTCCTTAGGTTTATTTCGGCAATTTTATGCTTTTCTTCATCAATAATTTGTTTTAGTTTCCATATTCATTAATATAATGTTTTTTCATATCACTTAATTTCATGGTGTGATGTTTATTCAACATTCCTAACTCAGTATTTTTGTGTATTTTCAGAAACAAATACATTCTATAATAAAATACAAAATAAATTAAATATTTTGAAGAATAATAATTTAATGGGAAAAAATATGTTTTATAATCAAATATGAATGAAAAATATGACTCTCTCATGGACCCATATAGTGTTGAATGTATAAATCAATTTAGGGGGGATAATCAATTATAAAAACCAAAATATTCCAAGATATAGACTTGTTAAAAAATTATATGGTTGATTTTAAAATTTTTACAGTTCATATTTATGTGAATGAACATATAGATGATATTTTTTCATTTTAAAAGTCTCTTTAGAAATTTTTAAATCATTTCTGTTTTGATTTTTTTTTAAATATTCATTTATACGAAATTTAGTTTTATATTTATAATTAAATGAAAATTTTTTATCTCTCTCAAAATAATATTAATAATGATCTTAATTAAAATTCAGAAGATGTTTTTCTCATATACGCATTTCCTATCATTAATTATTTAACCATGTTTCTAGAAAAACTTTCTATGAACATATTTATAATATTTAATCTGTAAAGGACATTGATCATATTCAATATTTCTTTATAGTGAATATGTTATTTGTGAATTCAAAAAACAATTGAACTCAATGAATTTTAAATCTCTTTTTCCTTAAAAAATGATTTCAATGATTTTGTGATTTTAATATCCAATGGGTATTCGGTAATCACAAATTGTGTATTGATAATGGTAATCAAATTAAAAAAATAATTGTTTTGGTTGATGTGATAAGGGGGAATAAAGTCATCAAATTAGAAATTTTTGTGACAATGTTTTCAAATTGGAAAAGTATTTTAATAATTAATTTAAAAAAAATAATTTAACTATTAAACATTAAAAATATTCTTAAAATATTTAATGAATTTAATAATGATATATAGAAATTATTTTTAGATATATTCATGTAGTACTCTTCATTTCAATTCTTGAAATATAAATTTATTAAGTTATTTTTATCAAAGAAAGGATTGTGTGTATTGTACAAATTACTCTCATCACTGGTTCTGATGACCAAGAATATCAAATTGATTATTTATATATTTATTTTGATGAATTTATGGTTTTTATTTTAAAAACATTTTGATGGATTTTTCATTCAAAATCGAGGTGTCAAAATGTAATGTAGAGGACCATTTTGAATCCATCCACCTATAGGTGCTATTAGCTATGTGGTGGGCCATACTAGATGGTTGGTGGTGTCTTGAAAGGGAACGAGTTCTGTCTAGCCACCATTTTCCCGCGAGTGGCTCCAACTGGATATCCAATGGAATCTAGACATACTAAAAAACTCTTTATTTCTAGAGGGCCATGAAATTCTTAATTTTACCCCCAAATCCTCTGTTAGACCTCCAAACCCAAAATAGATATCCTAAAGTTAATGGATGATATAAATACTAAAAAAAATTCATTGATGGAACTAGATACCTTGAACATTATTTTAGAGATTGACGCACGCCTATCGTAGGGCGTGGTGAAACAATTATTTCCTCAGTTAAAATGTAGTAATGTTGTTGACCATGGATGTCTCTAGAAGAGGAGTGCACACAAAATGGGTTGTCACTTTAAAATGGGGGCAAAACTGTTGGGAAAGGAAATATGAAATTCAAATGATTGAAAACTATCAAATTAAAATGGTGATTACGTCATGGTCAGTTTCCTAATTATAATTCTATCCTTGTTCAATTTAATTCAAACATCTTCTTCTTAGTTGATTAAAGTGAGTTTCCACAATCGTTTCCTCTCACTTCCATGGTGAAATTATTATTGTGAGAGAAAACCTTACCAAGATCTTGGTTTGGTCAACTCTCCTTCCATGTGTAAAATATTTTTATTTAATATCCTTAATTTAATTGGTCAATACCCGATTAGGTTTTGTTTATCCCAAACAATAAAGAACATTCACTACACCTTTTACACGTTCTGACGATCGTCGAGTACTTCACCACTAATTCCCGGTTTATTCCATCGTATATAAACCAAAAATTAGTGGAGGGAGATATTGATTATTTTACCAAGGAAAAAATAAATAACGGAATTAATATTCATGAATGATCGAACTTGATAATAAAATACACTATAAGAAATTGAAAACAACATTGAAGAAGAAATAAATTTATTCAATTGCATCCAAGAACTCAAGCATTAGAATGTAGAAAACCAATCCTTCCCCAATCACTCCAAAGGTTTACCCCACCATGGTATGGGTAATAAAGTTGAATGGGGATGAAGAAGGCATTATAAAACTATGAAAAAGAAAAATAAATAAAAGATAAAGCTGAAAAGTTCTCCTTCTTGGTGTCCTGGAAGGAATGGTGTGGAGAATGGGTTGCTTTGAGAAGATGGATCTCTTCTCCTTTTATAGCCAGAATGTTTTCCCCCGAGAGTTGATGCGTTTTAGCCCCATTAAATGACATCTCCACGCGTTGAGCCCTTCTTTAATGTTGTTCATAATTCCCTTGGACGTGTCCCCTCAAAATCACAGCGTATGGGGACATGTATTTCGAGAGTTATGGCCGTTTTAGTATGAGCTTTTATTCTGTCCAGTTAGACACTCCAAAACGAAATCCTTTGGATTAGGGTGATTTAACGACCCCATAAAAGGCCAATTAACTCGGTTATTCCTTCATAAAAGATTCTCCAAAACTCCTTGCGCGTCCACCCACCGAATTTCACAAGCTTTGGGCCAACAGTGGATGAGTTATGGATCCCACATCAAAACTAGGATGAACTGAAAACAGTTTTCTTGATCCAACTTGTGAGCTTCTTTTGAGCTTCCATATGGCCGATTCAGCTTTTAGTCAAAAAATAGTAAATGAAGCCCTATAATCATAGGATCTTTAAAAGAAAGAATTTTGCAATTTGGATCAGTTTATATAATGTTATGTCCAAACTACCAAAATAATTTAAAACTGTTAAAAATCCAAAATGGCTTATTTTTACTATTCAGCTCAAAATAACACCATTATCATAAAAATGAAACAATTCATCTTAGCGGAACAATTTTGTGGGTTTAAAACAATGATATTAAATATAAATTAATTTAAAATATTTTCTCTATCAATTCCCCCAAACTTAGCACTTGGACTCCTGTACAAGTAAAAATCAAATCAAATCAAATCCAAAACACATATCAATGAGATCTATCAAATCAATTCCATGAAACAAAAAGATATCATGATTCATCAAAAACAATTTTTTCAAGTTCTCAATTTTATATTCTAATATATTTCCACATCATTTCTTATCCCATGCACACAAAACACCTACCTCACATGAATTTTCTCTCATCTCACAAATGTAAAGGCTGAACAAGGCTTTTCTCATCCAAAGTCACACAAGAGTCAACATAGGTTTGATAAATTCCTACGTCTACACCCGATGTGAGTCAAGGACATGTGTTTATCATGAGGACCTTTCAGGGTTGTTCTGTGGCTTTGGGATGGTAGGATTTAGATGTTTAACTTTCTGAGGCCGAAAAAAGGAGGGCATGGCTCTTATTGAAGAAAAATTGTCAGATTCTAATTTTCACTCAAATATGGTCTACTTCACTTCTCCTTTATTGAAAATAGGATCCATCATCATTCAATCAGATCAGCTGAAAGAATTTAAATCTTTTCAAACATGATTTTTTTTAAAGCTCCAGATAGGCACAACTTTCTTTTTACATTGGAAGCTCCAGAAAGGCACAACTTCTCTTGTCATAAAAGCTCTAGAAAAGGCACAGTATTCAACAGAATAATTTTTCAGCATCACAGACATCTCTTCCCCAATTTATTTTCCACCAAAAGTATTACCAAATGAGTTAGTACACCACAAGACATATTCCCCCACACTTAAGTTCAACTAGATCATGCAATTTCACTTCAAGAGCAGGTAGGATAGAGAAAATTGGCTTGTAATGTGGCTAACCTAACAGGCAATTCATGGCTACTAGGGGCTATAATGAAGGATAAATGTAAAGGTGGGCTATAATGAAATGGATTATTTTGAAAAGGGGGTCTTAAAACCAAATAAATGCCTCAATCATTTAAAACTGACGTATCCCAACCCTCAAGATTTGAAATGAATAAATCAAATTCTGGTTAAAGCAAGCATGGTCTGGTTCTCTCAAGAAATGAGGTGAAGAAAAATAATATGAAAAAAATGGTTCAGAATCCTCACATTGATGTTATTTCAAAGATATAGACAGTGAAATATGGAAGGATATTCAAAAATCAGTGTACTTTTCATGAAATTCTAAAAAAATGAACTTGAAAAAAATTCATTTCAGCATTTATTTAAGCTGAGTTTCATGAAATATATTGGTTCACTCATTGAAATGGGTTTCAAAAATGGTATTGATAATCATTTCAGCTCAAAAGTTTCAAAAACACACCAAAAACTAAAAAAAATAAACACACACAATTTAAAAACACACAATTTATTATTTTTATTTTGTGAAAACAAACATCAACATCAAATGAAAATCCTACACTACAAAGGTTCCCTCCCCACACTTAACTAATGCAGTGTCCTCAATGCATCTAAATGGGTTTAACATTTACGAATATTTGAAAATGAATCACACATCAAGAAAGTGTAAAGGAGAGGTATAACCTGGTTTATTGGTAGTGCAACATTGAGTTAATCACCTAAGTGTTTCTCTTTGAAAACATAAAAATAAATAAAAACAAAACATAAGAAATTTATTAAAAATAAATGAAAATAGAAATTGAATAAGAAAAAAAAGGATAAATCTTGGTTTAGTCCCTCAAGTGTGCCCTGGGTTTTGACTGCCTCTAGAGGGCAGTACCAAATTTTATCCATAATCTGTTGGTGGATGAATCTTCTTTGATTTAAACCACCACATGAGGCTCTTCCCAGCTTGATGTTCTTTGTTCTTGTTCAGGAGGACTCCATAGACAGAGTATACCAGATCCACCCCCTTCGCAATTTGGTACATCTTGCATGGTAGGGGTAGGATGAAGTATGTAACCTCCTCCTCTTTTATTGCTACTTGAGCAACCATCTTGTCTTGCAGTGATAGCTTCATGGGGGATTCGACCTCCTGTATTATTTCCTCATCCTTAGCAACTTAGATCTCTTTATGATTGGGCTACTCCAGTAGATATTCCATGACTTCCGGGAGCTCTAGGTGTTCCTCAAAAGGTGCATCTTCTTTTGTCTCTTCATCCTCCAGGGCATAATAGGAGTCATCTGATTCTGAAAATTCAAAACAATTGAAAGTTATACTCAAATTTGTTTCAAAAAAATTAAAAGAATTTGAGTTCAAAAATGTATCGTCTCCCTAAGTTGGTTCAGCTTGAATCTCTTCTTGATTTGAAAGTGCCTCTTGGAGTTGATTATCGCTGGATGGAGGTAGTTAGTCATGCTCCTCCACCTCGAGTTTGGATTCACCTTCATGGATGTCTTCAGTGAAATATGGGAAGCCCAGTGGCACTTCATTTTTGGCCTTGAATCTTTTTAAGTCAACTTGGAGTTCATTGACCATGGCCATCAAATCTTCCAGTGAGATCCATGTTGTTATGCCTCTTTCCACCTGCATGAACATTATCATCAGTGAATCAGCTCTTCGTTGGAGGGCCTCCTCAGTGTAGTCTTCTTCTTGCAACTGTGAGTAATTTTCATTCCATGTAGAATAATAATCATTTGAATTCATTATGGAAATATTTTATTTGTGTTTTTTTAGGAAAACAAATGCCAAAAATTCACAAAAATATTGCGGCACTACCTCCCCGGCAACGACTCCAAGTTTGACGAACGCATGTCATAGTGCATGTCAAAACAATTATTTCCTAATTTAAAATGTAGTAATGTGGTTGACCTTGGATGTCTCTCGAAGAGGAGTGCACACAAAATGGGTTGTCACTTTAAAACAGGGGCAAAAATGTTGGGAAAGGAAATTTGAAATTGAAATGATTGAAAAAATATGAAATTAAACCGGTGTTTAGGTCGGGGTCGGTTTCCAAATTATAATTATATCCATGTTCAATTTAATTCAAATCTCTTCTTCTTAGTTGAATAAAGTGCGTTTCCACAATCGTTTCCTCTCACTTCCATGGTGAAATTATTATTGTGAGGTAAAACCTTACCAAGATCGTGGTTTGTCAACTCTCCTTCCATGTGTAAAATAGTTGTATTGAATATCCTTATTTTAAATGGGCAATACCCGATCGGGTTTTTCTTATCCCAAGCAATCAAGAACATTCACTACACCTTTTACACGTATTGACGATCGTCGAGTCTTTCACCACTAATTCCTGGTTTATTCCATCGTATATAAACCAGAAATTAGTGGTGGGAGATATTAATTATTTTACCAAGGCAAAAATAAATAACGGAATTAATATTCAAGAAAGATCAAACTTGATAATAAAATCCTCTATAAGAAATTGAAAACAATTTGAAGAAGAAAGAAATTTATTCAATTCTGTCCAAGAACTCAAGCATTAGAATGTAGAAAACCAACCCTTCCCCAATCACTCCAAAGGTTTACCCCACCATGGTAAGGGTAATAGAGTCGAATGGGGAAGAAGAAGGCATTAAAAAACTATGAAAAAGAAAAATAAATAAAATAGAAAGCTGAAAATTTCTCCTTCTTGGTGTCCTGGAAGGAATGGGGTGGAGAATGGGTTGCTTAGAGAAGGTGGACCTCTCCTCCTTTTATAGCCAGAATGTTTTCCCCCAACATTTGACGCGTTGTAGCCCCAATAAATGACACCTTCACGCGTTTAGCCCTTCTTGAATGTTGTTCATAATTACCTTGGCCGTCTACTCTCAAAATCACAGCGCTGTTGGACATGTATTTCGAGAGGTATGGCCGTTTTACTATGCGAATTTATTCTTTCCAGTTAGACTCTCCAAAACGAAATCTTCCAGATTAGGGTGATTTAACGACCCCATAAACGGCCAATTCACTCGGTTCTTCCTTCATAAAAGATTCTCCAAAACCACTTACGCGTCTACCCACCGAATGTCACAAGCGTTTGGCCCATAGTGGATGAGTTATGAATCCTACATCAAAACCGGGAAGAACTGAAAATAGTTTTCTTGAGCCAACTTGTGAGCTTCTTTTGAGCTTCCATATGGCCTATTCATCTTTTAGTCCAAAAATAGTAAATGAAGCCCTAGAATCTTATAATCTTGAAAAGAAAGAATTTTACAATTTGTATCAGTATAGATAATGTTATGGCCAAACTACCGAAATAATTTAAAACTGTTAAAAATCCAAATGACCAATTTTTTCTATTCAGCTCAAAATAACACCATTATCATAAAAATGAAACAATTCATCTTAGAGAAACAATTTAGTGGGTTTAAAACAATGATATTCAATATAAAATAATGCCATGTAATTCTAAATTTTACCCCCAACTCCTCTGTTAGACCTCCAAACCCAAAAGAAATATCCTAAATTTAATGGATGATATAAATACTAAAAAAAATCATTGATGGAACAATATACCTTGAACATCATTTTAGAGATATATTATGTCAGTTATTTCCCTCATTCCCTTTCTCTCTTTCAATTACCTCACATCCTCCCTCTCTTTCTTGTTATACAATATTATTATATGATTTTTACAGGGAATAATTGGGTTTTCAAAAGAAGGACACTTATTTTTTTTATTAGTTTCTCACTACCATTAAATGTGAGGGGGTTTTCACACAACCATTAATAGTGTGGGGGTATGGGTTTCGACCCACTACCCCTAAAAGACAAGCGGTGTAATCATTTTTCTTGTTATTTAAGTTAAAAATCGGTAATATTTATTATAATGGTTTCCTTGGATACTACTGAAGATAATCGTTTAATGAAAAAAATCTAAATCATAATATGTATAGTATATGGTGGGGTTAATTTAGTATTTTTTTAAGTCCTTTATCAAATTCTTGGGCCTTGTAATTTAATTTTATATTTCCATTGTACTTAAATATATTAATTTTAGTTTATCTCTATAATTGATTTAATTTCATCCAGTTTATTATTAATTTATAAAAAAAATTAAGAAGGAAATTCAACCCCCCATATTTCTAGTATTACTCAAACCAACATGTAACACCTTATGATATGATGTTAACGACGCTCCCTCATATGAGGATCTAATATATAGATCTTTTTGTATAATATTGAAAGAAAACATGGATTTTTTGATGGATTTCATGAACAAAAACAATAAGAATATTTTTAATGATCCACCAATAGATACACATATTTTAGTGTGAAAGGAAAATATATTCATGGATAAACTGACATGAAATGTAAATATAGTACCTACAATGGTTGGATAGTGTAATGAACCAACCCGAATCATTTATCCATTGGGTTCCAAAACCACGTTGTGAGATACCTAATGGGTTCCTTAATCATCCAGGGCTAAAGACAATTTTCATTGGCATATATTGAATCAATAGAAATTATTTGACCACATAAAATTATTTAAAAGGTATTATAAAATTTATATTCTAATTCATAATATCTGATATCCATGCGTCTATTGAAAAAAGAGACAATATAAACCATTTAATAAATTTACAAATAATTAATTAAATAATTCCACTTCAGTGGTTGTGTAGTGGTGAAAGAGAGTGGCACATCCACACTGTTCTTTGGGAGGTTCAGGGGTTGAATCCTGGGAGTCTAATTTTTGGATGAGCCTCTCCCCCATGATCCACCCACCTTATCGGGTCTCCTAGTCTAATCTGGGTGGGAAAAATGAGGAGCGGACCAATCCCTGATGGATCTCTTGGTGGATCATAGCTGTTAGGCCATCACCCTGCAGGATGTTCTGCCATCATTGTTGGCAACGTCTCCTTCCCTGGCTGGGGTGCTACCTCAAGGAGTGACCTCGACATAGGGGAGGGGGGTTTCCATGTGTGGAGGGTTCTAAAAGGCCACACAATAGAATTCGCTTTTTAGAATAGAAAAAAAATTAAAGAAATAAATCCCATAACTCGCTTGAAACTCCCCCACAAAAAATACCCCTTATCGTTATATTCATAATACTATATATAAAATTCACCACACATAAATAAGTTTAATAATGTAAAATTTATATTTGTTTGATGTGATACGGATAACGAAATTAATAAATAACAAATATATCTCCAAACGAATCTAATAATCACCCTAAAAAGTACACCAACACACTCCATGGGAAAAAAGTGTGCAATAAGAACCAGAAATGTTCATAATCCTACGCAAAAAGGCGCGGTTAAAATTCTGAAGTAAACCACAACCCATTTAATGTATTTTAACAAAAGATCAATTTTTTTCTAATTTGAAATAAATTATTTAAAAAAGAGTTTTCCAATATTTGAAAGATAAAACCCAACATCATTTATTAAATTTCTAATTTTTTTATTTAAATGAAAAAAATCAGTTTAGCGAAATATTATAGCTCTATATATTTTTTCAATAAATACTCCATTTAAAAATCACCCTCTAAACACATTTGAAAAATAAAATCAGGAAACATTATAATAATATTTTACAAAATGGAAACAAATATAAATAATGGATAAAAATTCTATTAATAAAAGGTAATATAATTTAAGGTAGGAGAAATATGAAGTCATAAAATCAATATTTTAAAAATTAGAATCATTGGGACAGACCACCTATCATCACTACATCAATCGGCTACTATAACAAATACATCAATAATTATGGAGACCCACATTTAAAATAAATTGTTTAACATCATCATCCATTGGAAGAATCATTTCTACATCATTATCCTAACTACAAGAAAGGTAAGTCATCTCATTCTATGTTCACCTACCCACATACATAGGATTACCCAGAGGTTTGGTTAAAAAAAGAAAAATATAATAAAACAATCCTAAGGGATTATAAAATTACCATGAACATATAAAATCAATAAACACCCTCTAGAATATTCAAACTAAAAATCCAATTCCTTTATGATTAAATTTAAAAAATATCCAATGTTGATTCAATTTAATTATAATTCTATGTTGAAACATTTGTATTTAATGTTTCGATCAAGCCTTTTTTTCATTATTTTATAATATAATGTTATATACCTATGTTGAAAATAAATTACAATTCCTAAAAAATGACTTAAATGTTTTCTTATTTTAATAAATCCTTTTTTTGAACAAAATCCCCATTAAAAACATACTAAACATTTAGAAATCGGTGTAAAGGGCAAAAACATATAAATAATTCAAAATTGATTTATTATAATAATTGGAAAATTAACCAAACACAAGGTGTGAGAGGTAAATTGTAAAATATTTCTACACTGATTAAAATTTAGAAACACTAATGTAGTTAAATGTAAATAAATTGAGATTGATATTATATTAAATAAATCATTATATTATTTTAATATAATTTATAAATAAGCATCTCATTAAGGTAAACAGAGAATAAAGCATTTTTCTATTATTTAAAGACTTATATGTGGGGAAATAAAACTATAATCAAGTGAAATTCATCATCTTTAGTTTACATCTCTAGAATAGGATTTAGGATGAGCCTCACATTCCCTAAGGTCCAAAACTAAGAAAATTAAGAACACACCTTCTTCTCTAGGGTTTATCTCATGATGATGTGTTGTGTAATGAGTGATGAAAATCTACGAGAGAAGGAAGAATGATGATATTTCTACCCATATATTTTATATTTTATATTTCATAATTTATTATATAATGAATAACATAATGCATTCCCAAGATATAGATATACCAATTTTATTTGTCTAATTAAATACATATCAAGGAAACATTATATTTTGATAAAATGATAATTTTTTCAAACTCTATAACATTTCCTTAAAATTATTTTGATCTACTAAAACTATATGGGGGTAACATGGGAACCTACAAAAGAAAGTTGTGATCTATAATGCCAAGAAAGGGAATAATAAAATCATTGCCTAAGGAAATTAATATATGTGAGTAAATGGGAATATAATAGTGACAAAAATTGTGGGAAATTAGAAATATATACATCAAAGCATGAAATAAGATGATAACAGAAAGACATCTTAAGAATGTGGGAACAACATAAAACATTATGTCATATGAATATGTCAAGGATAACTACAAAGACATCATAAAATAGTGTTCTTAATAAAATAGAATATGAACTATCTGTGGTATATCATGATATAAAAACATTTCCCAAATCATCGGAGGGATATATAATTCTAGGCACACTAGTCACATTCCTATTAGGGACACAAATTTGTGTGTTATATATATCATACATCATAAGAACATGTTACATAATATTTAATACCTTGATTTATTGGTCTGTGATACATACATGGATGTACCAAATCAATGATGAATGGGTATAATTAGGTTAATTCCCTTGAGTGGAAGTAGGGATTGGTATTCACAAAAAATATGTTTTGTATGGAAAATCACATATTAATTTCGGTAGCACAATGGTTGTAAATGAAGGTCAAGAGAGGGTTTAATGAGAGTAAACTATGAACTATCACTAATTAGGAAACATAAAAAAAACTGAAAGGATGTGAAAAATCACATTAAATGAAGAATAATATTAAATAAAAAAGATTAATACAAAGAATATAATTTAATTAAAGGAAGTGTGTGATAATACCTTACTTGATTGGGTGATTATAAAATAATATAAGGATATGTTTTAAAAAATTGGAACACCTAGGGAGGTATTTTGAGAGGGATTGGGATTAGAGATTTATTCCCTAAGAGTTTTGAGAGAAGAGGAGTGGGTGGTTGGGGTGGTACTTATAGAAAAATAAAGTGTAATTATTTATTAATTCAAAACATTGTTTATGGACTTAAGGTGATTAAATAATAAAAACCACAAACATTCCCATGGTTTTATCCCACAATTACTACCAAATATATGTGTTTTTATATATTTTTTTACTCTATGAACTGAAGTCCCTAAAATAATACAATTCATGATTCGTAATTTATTCATGAACATAAATAATAGTTCTTACAAAATTAAGATAAATTATAGGTTTTGTAGGTTTAATTATGTGATGGTAAAAGTTTTTAAAAAATATTAATGGTAAATTTATTTTTAGTCATGGATAACATTTTTATTTTTTATTTAATACCTTTTGGGTTATTATGAAGTCCTAATACATATTATATATTTATACCACACCTAATGTTTTCACAAAATTTTGACTATCTCAGAAAATCAAGAATAATTAACCATTCGATAATTTTAATATTATGGATTAAAAAAATAATATTTATTATGCAAATTTTTTTCTAAATATTATAATTTAAACATTTAAAACCCCTTACATAGGGTAAATTACAAGTTTTTACAATACTAACCACTTTTTAACACTTATTAGATTTACATTGGATTTAATTAATTTTTATTATCATTTATATTTATATAAATTTTACTTAAAAGTAATATTTAATGATGAAAAAAATAATTTTAAATTTTAATTAATTTTTCAAAAGATTGATTTAATTTAAATTATATATTTCCCAAAAAAATTATTCTGTGGTATAAAAATATAATTTTTTTCAAAATAATTATTTAAATATGTATAATGATAATTTTAATTATAATATAATTAAATAAATAAAAATTAATTCCAAAATATTATTGATAAATAACCCCTTATTATACAACCAGAAACTTAATGGATATTGTGTGCAATGGTGGTGCTTTCTTGGGGTGGCTCTATGACCACATATTTATTGGCGATCTCAATGAGCATGAAATTATCTCATTATTTGGTGCCCTCATTTTTTGTTGTTGAATCCCATCATGGGATTGGTCAAGAGAAAATAGAAGATATTCTATCTCAATCGGAAGCTCCAATAAATGGGATTTATGGTTTTTCATTTTACTGGTCAAGACCATCACTTCTTCCATTTATTAAATTAGATATTATCACCACCCTTAATATATATTAATCATAGATATTATCATCACTTCGATACATATATTACCTTGTAATGAATTTATTCATTCATGAGGAAATTTAATTTATAAATGTCTCAGACATCACATTCTTCCACTATTAGAAATATCACCCTTATAATTTCATTTTTCACTAAATTAAATATACTACTTCTTTAACATCACCTCTTCAGGTTTATAGTTTTCCTCATAAAATATGTAGTTTTTTCATTCTTCTTTGACCAGATTAGTTGTCTTTTTCCATATATCATTTTCTTTTTTATAAATGATCTTTATCAGCTTCTCCTCATTTAAACATTCATTCCACACGGGTACCATCTCATGATTTAGTAAATGTGAGTTGTTTTGTATGTACTACCTTAAGTGGGATACATGGAACACATAATATACATGAGATATGTTATGTGGGGCTGTTAGTCAGTATTATACAAAAATGGGGAAATAAAGGACTAAAAGTGGTAAATGTATCTAGGAAAATGATTTCCCTTCTTCTTAAACCTCACGATTTTCTTCTAAGATGATATACAAAAGAACACCCTATCTCCAATTTCAAACTATATGTCTCATCAATGTTTTTCTATATATATTTTCAGTCAGCTTTGTGAAGATTTCATGGGATGATGAACAGTTTTATCCTTCCTTATCATATCATGGATAATATAGATTTCCATAAGCTTACACTATCTATATTTATCTCAATATATTGGTGTCTATCACCTCTACCAATATATAGCCTCATGAGGTTCTATATAAATGTTAGAATGAAAAATTATTATTATATTATAAATCTATTAGGGGAATGTGTTAATACCAAAATCTATGTAAATCCATTTAATAGTATATTAGAAAATCCATTATATTTTTAAGGTTATTTAAGAGTGATCATCTGTATTAGATTGATTATAAGTGCTAGAACTCAGCTCTGTATTCAATTGCTGTGTACGGATTCTCCAGAACCTAGAGGTAAACCACGAATTTCAATCACATACTATGATGATTGGTACTCCATGTATTCTTTCAACTTCTATTATATATATCATGAATCTTTTTTGATATGGAAATCATCCATGATAGTAATTAAATGCACTGAATATGTAAGCTGATTAACTACAACCCTAGTTTTTTTATAGAATTTAGGTTTCCTATGGATTCCTGTGATGAAATAAATGGTTATTTTTTACCATTTATATACTTTTAAGGGATGTGGTCACATTATACCATTATAATTTTATTATTTAGCCTATAATTTTCACAATTCCATGTTGCAAGATACAAATTCATAAATCATCCTCTTCATGTTATCTATTTGGATGTTTTATTTCAGGTATCTCTAAATCGTATTTCGTTCTGGCAATGTAGATAATTTTGAGTGATGTACATCATTAAAATGTTCACTCTCCAATTCTTGTTTTTATGAGACACAGATATGGGATAAAAAACATATAACTCTATTTTTTTCAAATTTAATCTTTGGGATAATCAATACCAATATCATTGATATTTGTCATCTTTTTATTCCACCTTAATAATATCATGAATGTGAAGTTTATAAGTTATTTTATAAAGACTTGGTGATGTTCCTTTTATTATTTTATGTTCTTACATTCCATTTTCTAGAAGTTTAGACCCAATTCAATCCTTGTTGAGGATAGGGTTACAAGAACCGTTATATACTGAGCATCTAACACATTATTCAAATTCCCAGTATGTCAATACATTGAACATTCATGTTGATTGATAATATCTAACAATCACCATTATATCATATTCATCACCTTCTTTGAAAATATTTACTTGAGACTTTTATAATCCATTTATATTTACCTCTTCTATAGATAGATATATTATCCACAAATAATCAATACAAAGATCACAAGAGTTGATTCTAGATCATGTGATTGGTCATCCAACTCATGTGTCTTTAATTAGTGGGGGGAATATTCTGGAACTTTTTTATTTTGAATTAGAAACATTCCCAAGTATATTTTGGATTCATCACTGTACATAAAAATTATTTACCAACATATGGGTAATGTTACCATGGGTTCAATGCATACCCTCTTATTAAAATCATTAAATCTTAGTTTTCATTCATCGATTAAAAAAACAATAATCCCTACTGAGTTATATTGGTTGGTGGGTTTGAGAGTTGTGAGAAATTTCCAAAAAATTGATGGTAATACCCATCCAGTGCATGGGAGCTATGGATATCAATTAAAAATATTGGTTTGGGACATACGTTATTTTCCTCTTTCATTGAAATATCAATAGATATCACTTTGATGATGATATCATGCCTCATGAATTATAATATCTCTACCCAAAAATCACTTTTACAATACATCGCATACAAATTTTACATTCATAAGATATTCCGTATAGAATTCGAATACACTTCGTGTTCCTCCTTCCATTGGGAGAAGATAAGAATATACTCTATAAATACTACAATAAATATATAAAGATAATATTTAAAGACACTATTAATTATGTCTAAAAATATATATGGAGAATTAGTGAGTCCAAATTTCATCACTAAAAACTTATATTACTATGAATGTTTTCAACAAACGTCTTGAGGATAACCTCTATCTTAAGCTTTACTCCATAATATCATGAACATATATCCACCACAGATATGTAAAGATCACCAAAAAGCAGATCGAATAAGTCATCAATCCATGGAATATAATACTTGATATTTATTATGATCCTATTAATATTGGGATAATCAATTTAGAGGTGTATTAACCAGTCTATTTTCTTGATGTAAGGGATTGGTGTGCCCTAAAGGGAGGTATTTGGGTGAATAAACCTTTAATGTCGACTATCATGTAGTATCTGTTTCCGATAATTTCACCGGGGCACACGCATCAGTCTATGGAGGAGGACGTGCTGTTGTTTCCCTGCATTCCCGCTTTCCAAAGGCAGGTGACATCTGCTCCTTATTCAGGGATGTTTTCTCCTTGATGGAAACCGGGATGATGGGATGTCGGTTCTTCCTTCTGTGGATTCTTCCCCAGAACTCGTCACCTAGTCCGGGTCTCCCTCATAGATTTAATACGTTGTTCTTGAAACACTTCCTAGTGCCATGTTTCCATGGACGCCGGTTAATTACACTACTTCTATCAAGACATTCCAAAGGGTCCGGTCAGGGCAGAAACCTTCAGTCGGGGGAGTAGTCACGTCGAGGCATTAGTACCGTTTATGTATGCTGGGGAACTGGCGTGTCTATCTTTTGTCCCTTATCATGGGGAGTCTCGAGGGCATGGAAGCCCGAGGCATCCCACATCGAGCGTGGGGAATCATACTCCCTAGGCATATATCTGAGGTTTTCCTCACCTTCCTATGTTTGACATAGGGTATGCCACAGGTTTAACATCTAGCGGAGACGGTTATGCTAAGGGCGTGCCATCTGAGGTTTTCCTCAGGCATCTCATGTTTATCACGAGGTAGGTTGCAAGTTTAATGTCCAGTGGAGATGGGTCGGCCTGATCAAAACACTAGCTGGAGTGAATAAAATTGACGAATTTCCCTTGACAGGATGTCTATATCGGGTCCATCCCGTGGGTGACTTCTTGAATGTTGTGAAGAGGAGTGGAATGGCATGATCTCGCCGGGATATGACTGTCCGGGTGAGAATCAGTGTGGATGATGGATAGGTTGATGAAGCTGAGGGGGGCCTGAGATGGGACTATCACAAGGGCGATAGTGAGATTGGGCTTGAGCCTCGAAGAGACCTCCTACGTATCCCTGTGGCAGGGAAACAATGTTCGCGTAGTTTGGGATGGTGCCGACGAGCCGACGTAAATGTGGACTTTGGCCCGATGGGCATCGTCAGCGAACCGACGTGAAGGTGAAACCTGGGGGTCCATTGGTGGGGGTCTTGAACCTCGTGAAGGCTTCCTACGTACCATTCCTTGACATGGATCAATGTCCCCGTAGTTCAGATTAGGTGTGGAATACAGTTTAACGTCATGCAGGACGAGGGTTAACAGACGTGAATGAGGTCGGAACGACCGGGTGGTGGGCTTGAACCTCATGAGGCTTCTTACGTACCATGCCTTAACATTGATCGAAGACCACGTAGTTCAAAGGGTGTGTCGGCAAACTGATGCGAGTGAGGACCTTGGTCCAGATTGTGTGGGGCTTACACACTAGGCTACCCAGGTGTTGGTGAAATGACGCGAAGAAGGTCGGGGTGACCAACAGGTGGTGGGCTTGAACCTCTGGGAGGCTTCCTACATACCATGCCTTCAGATGGATGAAAGATCATGTATTTTAGGTTGGACGCCGGAAGGCTGGCGTGAATGAGGAGGACCAGGGGGTCTTAGTTGTGGTGGCCTTGGACCTCGTGGAGGCTTCCTACGTACCATGCCTTAGCACGGATCAAAGACCACGTAGTTCAGGTTGGTCACAATGACTTCCGCTGGTCCGGAATGCAGTTTAGTGTCATGCGGGACGAAGATGAACCCTCACATGAATAAACGACTAGAGGTGGGCTTGAGCCTCGTAGAGGCTTCCAACGTACCATGGATCAAAGACCTCATAGTTCAAAGGGGCTTCTTCGGCGAACTGACGTGAAGGTGAACCCGGGGGTCCACTTGTGGTGGGTGTCGGCGAACCGACGTGAAGAAGGGACCTTGGTCCGATGGGAGATGGGATTGAACCTCAGGGAGGCTTCCTACGTACCGTGCCTTGACATGGATCAAAGTCCTCATAGTTCGGGTTGGTCGCAATGGCTTACCATCGGACTGGAATGCAGTTTAACGTCATGCTGGACGAGGGTGGAACCTAACGTGAAGAAATGACAGATGGGCTTGAACCTCGTGGAGGCTTCCTACATACCATGTCGTGACATTGATCAAAGACCTCGTAGTTCAGAGTGGTTGTGCAGTTTAATGTCATTGCGGGACAAGTTCATACAGTTTAACGTCATTCTGGACGAGGGCATACAGTTTAACGTCATGCTGGACGGGGGCATACAGTTTAACGTCATGTTGTATGGGGTATTATCATGGATAATGCTTACTCTAAGCCCACATGAGTCGTTCTCGGTATGAGAAACAACAGGCAGCAGAGACCTGACGATCACGTCGCGAAGGGTGCGTCCGTGAGAAACGAAGAGGGGCTTACACGTTGGGTGGCCCATGGTGATGGGAATTACTCTAGGATGGAGGCCCGAAGTGTGACAAAGAGCAGCGGGTGAGGGATTTGTGACCAAAGATGGAAGGTTCCTCATTCCCTATCGCGCCCTCCACTGGCCTTGCCAGTGGGGAAGTGCGAAGGTGCATGGGTGCTACATTTCGCAACAGATGCTTGGGGATTATACCAGGGTGGTTTGCCATCTCCCATGGACATACGCTACTCTGAGAAGGAGGATATCATCCGGTTTGAGGGTGATTCCATTCCCGTGGAGACGAGTGGTGTAAAGAATGTCTGAGCTGGGGTGGACCCTTCTTGCGAGGCACGGGGTCAGATCATAGTTTAACGTCATGTGTTGAGGACAAGGTGCTTGGCAGTTTAACATCCTGCATCTCAGACGAGAAGGGTTCACTCTACAGCCCTAGGATTTACATGACCGACACTCTCTGCTCCTTGGGGGAGGGAAGGTACTAGTAAGGCTGTGGTAAAAGGGGTTTGCGGAGCAAACCATCGAGGGGTCCACGTTTACGTGGCTATGCAAAGAAGCAATAGTCGTTAGTGTGCCTATGCAAATAAGCATTAGGCGAAGCAACGCTACGTGTAGAGACCCGAAGCTTGAAGTACATTGACATTACATTACATTTGCGGAATACTTAGTACATAACAAAAACACACACACAAGGATCGTAATAGTTTAGTGTCTTTGGAAACTCGGAATATAATCTTCTAATCCTAGTGAAAGATCTCCAACATCTCCCATAAAGATCTTCTTTTTTTTATACCTAAAACCTTTCTTTATATCCTGGGGAAAGAAAACATAAAAGGGTGAGCTCAAATTCTCAGTAAGGGTAAACAAATGAAATATCAATCACATCATATACATAAGCACATAACTGTTGGAGATCTTAACCTATAAAAGAGATCATAATTTCATAACCTGGGATAACTCATGGCAGTGAAATGTAATAACAATAATCATATCATAAAACATTAAACTTTGTGGCATACACACATAATCATAGAGAATCATTTCTTATTAGTTAAGACTCCTTGCCAAGACTATCTTAGTGGACAAAGTCCCTTTCTGAACCGAGTCACCCTCGTTTCAGTCCTGTTTCACTGAACCGGTATAACCTACCATTCCGGCCATGTCTATCTCATGAGATATAAAATCTTTACCCAATGCATTGGAGGTAGATATAGGTCCCACCCATCTCATAATGATACCATTCTTATGTGTGCCACAAAATCATAAATCATACTTCATTGAATAACCCATGTAATACAAATGGGAATCTTAAACATCATGACATCATAAAACAATTCATATAAGATAAAGGAATTCATAAAAATAATTCCATCACAACATAATAAAATCAATGTAATAATAGTGATAAAAACAGAACCCTTTATTATCTTAGATGCAAAATAATTTTGATAAAACACTTGAACTCCATTCTTGATGAAAATATCCTTTCTTCTTCAAAAATATTTTTCATTTCTTAACATGTCATACAACATTAAAGTAAAAGAAGTTGATTAAAAATAAACTTGAAAACTTGTAAAGGATGCTTTTGGAAATAATGTTTTAAAAATCCATTCATGTCGTATAAGTTAAAAAAAACATTCTTCTCGTACTTTTGTCGGAAAAGTCAAAAAATACCTCGTACGAAAAACGAAAAAAGATTCCTTTCATATCATTTACTAAAAACTCAAAGAATGGTAGAATTTGATATAAACTGTTGTAGAAGGATATAAATATTACATATTGGGGAATCATGGATGTGGATGATAAAATATACCCCCGTAAATACCAAAGTATAAACAATCTCGGATAAAAATGAGATTGTGAGATTTCCCTTACCATAGGTCCGATTTTCTTCGTAAGTGTCCGAACCTCCTGTATAATGATTTAAATAATGTCATTGACTTATTAAAGAATCATATTCATTGTTATTATATCATATAAGGTTCAATTATGACTTTATATTACCCGTTCTTTTGTAAATTCATGTTAAAGTAGCGTTTTGGGTAAAATCATCTCATTTGTCGTTCGTGTTTTAACTTGTAATTATTCATATGATTACATAGATCATTATTACTTCATTATAGAATATAAAACATGATTTATATATAATATATATTCAGAATATACATATATATAATGGATCGATAAATGGAACGAAATACACCGTTCATGGAGACGGTAGGCCGTACGTACGCATGAACGTTGTTTTCTTTTCGTTGTTGAATTGAGTGGAATTAAGTAGATGACATAAATATATATACACATAAATCCAGTAGCTTTATAATGTCATATATTTCATTATTATTGCTTATATATACTTTATAATCATTCTTAAATGGTTAACATGGAGAATGAATCTCATCGCGTCGTGGAGACGGTAGTCCGTACGTACGCACGAGCGATGATATCATTTCCATAATTATTGAATTGAATTGGAGTGGATGATACAATATATCAGAATAAATATGATTTTATAATAACTATGTATAGTTATTATTTACACCATTATACCCATCCATGTAAGGTGGTGGTGGAAAATAGATTACACCACGGCGTGGAGACGGTATTCCGTACGTACGCACGCGCGGTGATTTCTTTTTCCGTAGGATGGATAGAAGTTGAAATAGGGTTGTTTAATACTTATAATAACATATCAGTATATGTGTGATACTGATGTTATTACTTCATAAGGAAACAACCTAAGAAGAATAAGTGGAAGAAGAAATAAAGATGAAAGAATCGGTAACGGACATTACCTCTTATTTGAAGTGCTTCATTGAGACCTCCTTTTAGGCACTAAAATGGGTGTTTGAAGAAGACCAGAACCTATAGGATGTTTCTAGGGGAGTTTAGAAGATAATTTGGCAGGGTTTGGCCGATCTTGAAGGCTCAAAGTTGTGGGAGGAAGAGAGGGAGGACGTGCCCTTTTATAAAGGAGGAGAGGGGCTCCTTTGGAAAAACTAAAAATATTATTTTATTATAAAGTCATGTTCGGTTTTAAATAGCTCCAAATTGATTTATTTCGAGGCTAAGGTGGGTATGGGTCGAAATACTCTCATAAAATAGGATTTATACAAGTTTAGGTTATTATTTTAACCTTATCAATTAGATTTAACTCTAAGTCAAATAATTTAACTTTTACCGTGTCTTTTTGTTTTCTTACACTATATGGTTAATAAACTTACTATATCAAGCCAAACAAACCCCAAGTTGCTTATTATTAATATATCTATCCTTATCTAATTTATTTGGACGATCATTAGATTTTTAGGAATTAAATAACAATTAATAATATAATATTTGTTTTAAAAACTAATTTATGTCAATTTTGACACTATTTCGTACATGATTTTTATGAAATTTCTAACAGAATGATAAGTTCGAACCAAGTTACATAATTCAATAATAACATGTCATATTAACCTATAAAATTAGTTTAAGTTATAAAAAGTCTCAAATTACATTTATTTGGGAATTTATAACATCAATTATGTTAATATTTTCTTAAAAAGGTAATTACTGCATCTTTGTTGTGTCATAAATAAATTAAATTATTTAAAGTATAAAAATTACAAATAAAATACCATTATGTAGGAAATCGTTTTATATTTCTAATGAATATTTACAGTCGAAATTATATTATGTATATCCCTATATTAAAAATGTTTTAGTAAATAAACATTGATTTTAACTCTTTTAACTCTTCTTTGAATTAAATAATAATAAATGTCCTAATCTAATCCAAGTGGGCCTAAATGATAATATTTTACACTTAAGGTTGTTTTTGGTCTAGATAAACTTTTCCAATAGGATTAGGACATGTGTTAGTGTAATATTAATATCATTTTTACCCTTAATTACCCTATTTACTTTTAACCGTGGTAAATAAATGTAAAAAGTTACTATTCACCAAAAATTATTTTCATCTCATTGAAATACATTTTACTTACTGACATCAACCGTGTCTCTCGGATTTTTGAAATTCCATTCAAAGAAGCGGTAAAATTAAGATTTATGAAAAAATTAATTTTTTTAACTACCACTTAGTAGTTTCACAATTCATCAAAAATTGAAGTTTTTCAGAAAAATGCCAAAATTTCACCCTAAGCTATAATTGATATTCCAAATTAAGAAATGATTTCTATTTTACAAAATTCCCAACATATATGTTGAATTAATTAATTTTAAAATTAATTTCCGCTGTCACAACAAATAGCGTGTTTTTAAGAAATAATAGCTATCAAAAGATTAACAATTGTTTATGTCTGGTGTAAATGTGAAATTACATCCAATGACCAACATTGTATTGAATTGTAAAAATATATTCTAAATATACTTTAAAACCACTCAAATTAATAATTTATCACTACTAATTATTTCGATTAAAAAAGTTGTTTTTAATTAAAATTTAGTAATTTTAACTATTCATCAGAAAATGAAAGTTATCCGAAAAGTACCAAAATTTCACCCTAAGCTAATTTAGATATTACGAATCCAAAAATAAAGTCCATTTTGAAAAATAAAATTTACAAAATTTCAAAAAGTGGTTATTACTATTCAGAACGGCTAGTTTTAATAATATTTTAATAGCATATTGTTGTTTAGTGAAACTCGTTATTGCGTACTACACACGCTATCGAGGGAGTTCGTGATTGCGTGTAATGAAATGCAAGTCAAGGATTCGTGTTGTGAAAGATCCTTTTGGTGTAGCGTACAACACAAGACAATAATGAAATTAAAAAGAATATTTTCATAAAATCTCGGGGTGTTACATTCTACCCCCCTTAAAATGAATTTCGCCCTCGAAATTCTTCGGGGTTATAAATGGTTTAATATTCGAAAGTTTCTTTAATCGAAACCCACATCGTAAAAAGGAATACCAAAACCAACCTTTAAAAACAAATGTATGAAACGTAATGGTCACCCAAATAAACTAATCTCTGGGTTTCCACATAGGTGAAAATATGGATATGGAAGAGAAATCTAACCATCATGTTCTGATGGAGAGTGGTAGAGAACATGGCTATGAAAAAGCTAGCAATCACAAAGCCATAAATTTGTGACGATCTAAGGTACCATCTGATTAATCAGATATAAGAGCACTAGGACAACATTTTTGGTTTTCAAGATCGTTTCCCTAAAGTTGAAGAATTTGAATTAGAATAAATACTAACTTTATTTTGGTACAATCTCACTGTTGTTCATGCCTTGAACAATTTCCACTTCATCTCATAAATAAATGAAGTTGAATTTGTTATTCGTGAAGTGTTAGCAGATCATGTGATAGAATGAAGGGTCATTCCATCTTTCTCAAACAAAAGGTTAGCAAAAGTTATTAAATATACATAAGTCATTCTATAGTGAGATCAATCATATATGGTTCCTAAAATGGACTTATACTTCATATATCATACTTCTTTATATAATAAAACTAGTTTCTACTAAACATGGACTTCCTGTAGGCCAGTGTTAGGCGATAAAGGCCAGTCACACTTCGGTTGTGGGTTCGATTCCCACGGCCTTGTCCGACGCGATGGGTTGTCGCCCGTCCTGCAGGTTGTCCTTTTTCTAAAACTATATTACTATAACACCCCATCAATAATATCAAAAAACATCTATCCTTAAACAATACTAACTTATGTCCAATATAATCCATGCTTATCCATAATACTGCAGTCCACTCTCATAACATAGTGAAAACGATTACCGGAGATTTAATACCATCGTTCATCCCCATATATCATTAGATATGTTTTGTTGGTCACATTCCAAACATTCAAAGTCCTGAATCATGTATTATCTTGAATACCCATTGAACCCTAGTGAAAACATGAATGCAGTTAAAAGTTAACACCTTACACATACCAAAATCCTCAAAATTCTATATACTCAAACCATGATATCACTTAGTCCTTATGTCAATCATGAGCTCATGAATACTATAAAATATTTCATTTTCTCGTTTTCCCTTCATTATGCGCATATCATTATTTTTCCAAAAATATCTCAATCACTTTCCATGGTTACTGGTACCATAAAATTATTGAAAACCACAATAGACCAACACATAAGTATTCCAATATTCCACGATACTAAATACAACACTATTTTGGAATCCCATTACATAAAGACTTAATCATTCCTCCACATCATTGTCATATTCAACATCGCCAACAGTGATCGCATGTGACTTTCCATTGTCCTTTTCCTTAAGCGGTTGCTCATATTGATCATCACTAACCCTTGGATTAGGGCATTTATTGGCATAATGTCCCATCTCCTTGCACTTGAAACATTGAAGTGTTGGTGGTGCGTTCTCTGAATTCTTTTCTTTATTCACGTCATTAGAAACCCTTTTTCCATTACATCGACACTCAGCTGCTCGATGACCTTATTTTCCACACATAAAACATTTTCTAGTCCCTTTAAGAAAATCTCCACCATGCTTCTTTCCACACTTTGAGCAGAAGGAAACATTTATCTTCTTTTCACCATTATTCTGAGATTTCTCCTTGAACTCCATCTTTCGTTTCTTGTCAAAACCATGAGATGGATATGTAACACCAACTTCCATTTCTACCATGAAAGCACAACACACAATTTCTTCATAGCTACTGAAGTCTCTTATAGCTAATGCCCTTCGAAGACTTGGTTTTAAGCCACTGAAAAATCGATCAGCTTTTCTTTCAGGTTGGATGATAATGCTAGATGCATACCTTGCAAGTCTTGTAAAATTCGCTTCGTATATACCAACAGATTCATCATCCTTTTGCTTTAGTTCAAGAAACTCCTTCTACATATTTGTTCGAAGAACACGAGGGATGTACTTATTGAAAAATAAGTTATTGAACTTGTCCCATTCCATGGACTCGATTTCATCTCTTTGCCTCGTATTCTTGATAAGATTCCACCATTGATCAGCTTCACCTTCCAAACGATATACTGCTAAGATAACTTTATCATGTTCAGAACATTGAAGAACTGAAAATATCTTTTCAGTGGTACTGATCCATTGTTCAGCAACAAGTGGATCAGAAGACCCACTGAAAGAAGGTAGACGTTGCCTCATGAAGGACTCAATAGAAGATTGTTCCCTTCTCTGCTCATTTGGAAGCCCAGAATGCGTCATAGCTTGTGTAAGTATAGCAATAAGATTTTTTACTCCATCTCCCATAACATTTTTTTGTTCAGGAGGACAATCATTGCATTGTCCATTACAGTGATCAACATGGTTCCTTCGGGTTCCATCCATCGTCTAAAACCCAAAAAGAATAGTGTGAGAGGAAAAAATCATGCTAGGGAAAACAACATAATAAAAGGGGGAGTACCTTCAATGTCTAACATCTTAGGTTAAATTCTATGATCGTTACTGTAGTTCTGGGATTGTATCCTATACGTATACTTATCCTTAGGGACATCCCTAGACATACCATAGAAATATCTCTAGGGATCTCACTAACGTTTTCGCATCCTAGTTTCCAAAGGTTGACTAAACCTTTCCTCTGATACCAACTGTAGAGACCCGAAGCTTGGCGTACATTTACATTACATTACATTTGCAGAATACTTAGTACATAATAAAAACACACACACAAGGATCATAATAGTTTAGTGTCTTTGGAAACTCTGAATATAATATTCTAATCCTGGTGAAAGATCTTCAACATCTCCCATAAAGATATTCTTCTTTTTATACCTAAAACCTTTATTTATATCCTGGGGAAAAGAAAACATAAAAGGGTGAGCTCAAATGCACAGTAAGGGTAAACAAAAGAAATATCAATCTCATCATATACATAAGCACATAACTTTTGGAAATCTTAACCTGTAAAAGAGATCATAATTTCATAACCTAGGATAACTCATGGCAGTGAAATGTAATCACAATAATCATAACATAAAACATTAAACATTGTGGCATACACACATAATCATAGAGAATCATTTCTTATTAGTCAAGACTCAATGCCAAGACTATCTTAGTGGACAAAGTCCCTTTCTGAACCGAGTCACCATCGTTTCAGTCCTGTTTCACTGAACCGGTATAACCTACCATTCCAGCCATGTCTATCTCATGAGATATAAAATCTTTACCCAATGCACTGGAGGGAGATATAGGTCCCACCCATCTCAAAATGATACCATTCTTATGTGTGCCACAAAATCATAAATCATACATCATTGCATAACCCATGTAATACAAATGGGAATCTTAAACATAGTGAAATCATAAAACAATTCATATAAGATAAAGGAATTCATAAAAATAATTCCATCACAACATAATCAAATCAATGTAATAATAGGGATAAAAATATAACCCTTTATTATCTTAGATGGAAAATATTTTTGATAAAACACTTGAACTCCATTCTTGAGGAACATATCATTTCTTCTTCAAAAACATTTTTCATTTATTAACATGTCATACAACTTTAAACTAAAAGAAGTTGATTAAAAATAAACTTGAAAACATGTAAATGATGCTTTTGGAAATAATTTTCTAAAATCCATTCATGTCGTACAAGTTAAAAAAACATTCTTCTCGTACTTTTTTCAGAAAAGTCAAAAAATACCTCGTACGAAAAACGACAAAAGATTCCTTTCATATCTTTTACGAAAAACTCACTGAATGGTAAAATTTGATATAAACTATTGTAGAAGGATATAAATATTACATATTTGGGAAACATGGATGTGGATGATAAAATACACCCCAGTAAATACCAAAGTATAAACAATCTCGGATAAAAATGAGATTGTGACATTTCCCTTACCTTAGGTCCGATTTGCTTCGTAAGTGTCCGAACCTCCTATATAATGATTTAAATGATGTCATTGACTTATTAAAGAATAATATTCATTGTTATTATATCATATATGGTTCACTTATGACTTTATATTACCCGTTCGTTTGTAAATTCATTTTAAAGTTGCGTTTTGGGTAAAATCGTCTCATTTGTAGTTCGTGTTTTAACTTGTAATTATTCATATGATTACTTAGATCATTATTACTTAATTATAGAATATAAAACATGATTTATATATAATATATATTCAGAATATACATATATATAATGGATTGATAAATGGAATGAAATACACCATTCATGGAGACGGTAGGTCGTACGTACGCATGAACACTGTTTTCTTTTCGTTATTGAATTGAGTGGAATTAAGTAGATGACATACATATATATACACATAAATCCAGTAGCTTTATAATTTCATATATTTCATTATTATTGCTTATATATACTTTATAATCATTCTTAAATGGTTAACATGGAGAATGAATGTCATCGCGTCGTGGAGACGGTAGTCTGTACGTACGCACGAGCGATGATATCATTTCCATATTTTATTGAATTGAATTGGAGTGGATGATACAATATATCAGAATAAATATGATGTTCTAATAACTATTTATAGTTATTATTTACACCATTATACCCATCCATGTAAGGTGGTGGTGGAAAATAGATTACACCACGGCGTGGAGACGGTATTCCGTACGTACGAACGCGCGGTGATTTCTTTTTCCGTAGGATGGATAGATGGTGAAATAGGGTTGTTTCATACTTATAATAACATATTAGTATATGAGTGATACTGATGTTATTACTTCATAACGAAACAACCTAAGAAGAAGAAGTGGAAGAAGAAATAAAGATGAAAGAATCGGTAACAGACATTACCTCTTCTTTGAAGTGCTTCTTTGAGACCTCCTTTTAGGGATCTAAAATGGGTCTTTTAAGAAGACCAGAACCTCTAGTATGTTTCTAGGGGAGTTTAGAAGAGAATTTGGCAGGTGTTGGCCGAGCATGAAGGCTCAAAGTTGTGTGAGGAAGAGAGGGAGGAAGTGCCCTTTTATAAGGGAGGAGAGGGGCTCCTTTGGAAAAACTAAAAATATTATTTTATTATAAAGTCAAGTTCAGTTTTAAATAGCTCCAAATTGATTTATTTCGAGGCTAAGGTGGGTATGGGTCGAAATCCGCTCATCCAATATGATTTAGACATGTTTAGGTTATTATTTTAACCTTATCAATTATATTTAACTCTAAGTCAAATAATTTAACTTTTACTGTGTCTTTTTTCTTTCTTACACTATATGGTTAATAAACATACTATATCAAGCCAAACTAACCCCAGGTTGTTTATTATTAATATATCTATCCTTATCTAAGTCATTTGGCTGAACCTTAGATTTTTAGGAATTAAATAACAATTAATAATATAATAAATTTTTTAAAAACTAATTTATGTCAATTTTGACACTATTTGGTACATATTTTTTATGAAATTTCTAACATAATGATAAGTTCAAACCAAGTTACTTAAATCAACAATAACATGTCATATTAACCTAGAAAATTAGTTTAATTTATAAAAAGTCTCAGATTAAATTTGTTTGGGCATTTATAACATCAATTATGTTAATATTTTCTTAAAAAGGTAATTACTACATCATCGTTGTGTCATAAATAAATTAAATTATTTAAAGTATAATAATTACAAATAAAGTACCATTATGTAGGAAATACTTTTAGATTTCTAATGAATATTTATAGTCGAAATTATATTGTGTATTACCCTATATTAAAAATGTTTTAGTAAATAAACATTGATTTTAACTCTTTTAACTCTTCTTTGAATTAAATAATAATAAATGTCCTAATCTAATCCAAGTGGGCCTAAATGATAATATTTTACACTTAAAGTTGTTTTTGGTCGAGATACACTTGTCCAATAGGATTATGACATGTGTTAGGGTAGTATTAATATCATTTTACCCTTAATTACCCTATTTACTTTTAACCTCGGTAAATAAAAGTAAAAAGGTACTATTCACCAAAAATTATTTTCATCTCATTGAACCACATTTTACTTACTGACATCAACCGTGTCTCTCGGATTTTTGAAATTCCATTCATAGAAGCTGTAAAATTATGATTTATGAAAAAATTAATTTTTTTAACTACCACTTAGTAGTTTCACTATTCATCAAAAATTGAAGTTTTTCAGAAAAATGCCAAAATTTCACCCTATGCTATAATTGATATTCTGAATTCAAAACTGATTTCTATTTTACAAAATTCCCAACATATAAGTAGCATTAATTAATTTTATAATTAATTTTCGCTGTCACAACAAATAGCGTGTTTTTAAGAGATAATAACTATCAAAAGATTAACACTTGTTTATGTCTGCTGTAAATGTGAAATTACATCCAATGACCAACATTGTATTGAATTGTAAAAATATATTCTAAATATACTTTAAAACCGCTCAAATTAATAATTTATCACTATTAATTATTTCGATTAAAAAATTAGTTTTTAATTAAAATTTAGTAATTTTCACTATTCATCAGAAAATGAAAATTATCCGAAAATTACCAAAATTTCTCCCTAAGCTAATTTCGATATTATGAATCCAAAAATAAAGTCCATTTTGAAAAATAAAATTTCAAAAATTTCAAAAAGTGGGTATTACTATTCATAACGGCTAGTTTTAATAATATTTTAATAGCATATTGCTGTTTAGTGAAACTCGTTAGTGCGTACTACACATGCTATCGAGAACGGTCGTGATTGCGTGTAATGAAAGGAAAGTCGAGGATGCGTATTGTTCAAGATCGTTTTGGTGTAGCGTACAACACAAGACATTAATGAAATTAAAAAAAATATTTTTCATAAAATCTCAGGGTGTTACACTACGGGTGGTGTTGTCCATGGGATTTTGAAATCACATCGTGCAAACCTGGAGGGTCGCATGGGAAGAGGAATTGCCAAGAAAAGTAGTGTGCTTTACGAAGTGGAGTGCCTCTGCCTTAGCATGGGGTAGGGGTGTGAGTGGAATGTGCTTCGTGGAGTGTAATAGTATTCGAGGAGAACTGCCTCGCGAAGCAGAGGGACCTCGCGGAGCATGTTGCTGAGAAGCAGTGTGCATCGCGATGTACAGTGACCCTGCCTTGGCATGTGGATCACTTGTACCAGATGGGTGTTTCGCGAAGCATGAACGCTCTGCCGCTGCCCAGGTTCCATTGGGAATCTCCTTCCTCTGTGAATTCCATTAGGCATCGCAAAGGGCATCCATCTCTGAAGAGGGGCTCAAGACAAGACAGGGAGAAGGCATCACGTGAAGTAGAAGTATCTCGCAGAGCTCATGATTTCCCGGGGGGGCGAAGGGTGCTTCGCGATTCGGGAGCTGAAAAGTTGAAAGGACGGATCGTCCCTCTTTTCTGGGCTTAGGGGGAACCCAGTATTTATATGAAAGGGGCTCTGCGAAGTAGAGCTCACGCGGCGCAAAGGGGCGGCGTGTACTTCACGGCGGGTTCACGAACGTCAGGGCGTTCGCGGAGCGTTACCACCTCCTAGGCTTCGTGGCGGGCTCGCGAACGTCAGGGAATTCGCGGAGTGTTACCGCCTCCTGTGCTTCGCAGTGGGCTTTCTAACGTCAAGGCGTTCGCGGAGTGTTACCGCCTCCTGCGCTTCGCGGCGGCCGCGATGCTCTGGGGGGGGGGGGGGGGTAATTCGCGCCATCACTTCGAGAGGCGGCGCACAATGCTTCTTTTTCGTCCCTTCTTTGCTTGCAAGATTTTGGCGCCAAGAAAATCCCCCCCTCAGACTTGGATCTGCGGAGGGACGAAGGGTTGACGTCTGAGGAAAAATCGCCAAAATTAACGGTGGTTCACGACGCGGCCTCGCGAAGGGGCCCGCCGAGCAGCCGGCAGGCACGCGGTCTGGACGCGCCGCGATGCTCTGCACAGGCGGGACCTGCTGTGAAGCTCCGGGGTCACCGCCTATAAATAGGGGGCTGACCGCTCTTTTTTCCTCTGGAGACTCTTGTCCTCTTGCGCTCTCGACTTCTCGAAGCTCTCCGTACTCCGCGTCTACTCTTCACGAATTGAGCATCGCAGCAAACCGCGGGTCTCCAACTCCGCGACCGTGCCAAGAGAACTTCTTTTTGCCGGCCTAGGTCAGACTTCGTGGCTTGGTTTTGCACCCGAACTTCACGAGGGAGCATCACGAGCAGTCTTCGCGATCCAGTTTGAACAAAAATCCTTTTCTGAGTGCCGAAACCGAAATGGCCCATCGAGAGGCTGTATTGGGGGTCCTTGCATACGCCGCCCGGAGGGACGAGATGGCTAATTGTCTGGGTCTAGGGGAGATAGTCCGAAGCCACTCGGACCATACATCATTGACGGAACTGCTATCAGAGGGTCAGAAGAACTATCTGCAGTGCAAGAAACTGCCCTTGTATGGCTTCAGGCTGAGAGATGATGTCTTCATCCCTGAGGCGAGTAGGGACAAACAAGCTTGCTGGTTCAGGAGCACGCCATGCCAGCGCCAGTGGTTCAGGGTGGGTGATGGTCATGCGTGAGAGGATTTCACACCCGTCAACGCCGAATGTATCTACAACCATGTGAAAAATATTAACGGGATTTCACTGCAACCGGAGAAATCCCCTCCTTTGTACCGTACCATCCTGAAGGCGGCGTTGCAGGATCTGAAGAAGGGGTGGTCCGATGAGTGGGACCTACGCCAGGGCGGCAACTTCACCAATGACTGGGCGTGGTCCTACTGGGTAGGCGCCTCATGTGAGGAGTTTGGGGTTGAGCTGAGGAGGGTGGGTTTTTATGAGGCGGCATGGTCCTCCCAATTCCACATTTACCAACCCAAACAGCTGATGCCGGAGCTGCTGAGCAGATGGTCGTCTAGAACTAATACATTTCACCCCCACCATGGGGAGGTGGGCATCAGCCTGTAGGATGTCCACCAGATTTTGGGGGTTCTGATCTTGGGGGCCATGTATGATGAGTTCCTCCCCGTCATGAGTGCGTGGTAGGATACGGAGCAGATTCCATGACCGGCATCGGCATTGATGGCACTGGTCCCTGGAGAGGACAAGGAAGCAGTGAGGGATGTCCATTTTAAGAAGTGATTCGAGTGGTTCCTGAACTTCTCGGAGAATCGAGAGTTTCCTCCGAGGCTTCGAACTTGTCCAAAGGCGGCCCAACGAAGCAAGGAGCACTCGTACTGGCAGGTCATGGAGGACAGCCAATGGAAGACTTGGTGTTTCAGTGTCAGCACTGAACAACAACTGATAGTCAAGCTGGTGGCATTCATCGTGGCCCTTATCTACGGTTGGATTCTACCGGTGAGGGATACAAGCATGGGGGTGCAGCCCAGCTCGTATATCATGGCGTCGGTGCTATCCATGGGGCAATGGGTCAATCTGGGGATTCCAATGCTCGCCAAGCTGTACAGGATGCTACGGCACATTAGCGGGGGCAAGAAGCCGCCAAGGATATGTGGTCCCTTCCACCTTCTGTATGGGTGGATTGCGGCACACATCAGGGGGATTCATGAGTATCTAAACCCTATCTCACCGCCAAGATCGATCTTTCGTCCCTCCATTCTGAATCCGGCCGAGAGCTTCCCATTCAAACTAACCATGCCGATGGTGCTGAACAAGGTGTAGAGGACGGATGAATTTTTAACTTCCACCCATTTCCATTGCCGACGGGGATACTTAATGACGGAGGGTGGGGAACGGAAGAGCATAGAGCTTATCTCCTGGCCTTTCGAGGTAGATTTTTGGTGGCACGAGTGGATCGTGAGACGCTCTGTGAACCATACACCTCGTGTCATTTTGTGAGGCAGTTCTGGTGCCTCCAGCGGCTGACCCCGCAGGTCTACTGGGAGGTGCATCACGAGAAGCACTCATGTGTGATGAGGCATATGTGGCTCATGATCACACAGGAAGATGGGAAGATGCAAATTGCATTGCCTCCATCCACCGCCGCTTTCGTATGGGTGAGGGAGTATACCATTAGCTGGGAGGCTACTTATCTGGGGGAGATGCTGAGGTAGCCAACTATTAGGGTTGGTGATGGTGGGCCTCCTCTATCCCGAGGTTGGGGTCAGAGGGCAGCAAGGGCCTCTTACGGTGGCGGGGCCGCCATGGCGGCGAGACCCGCACAGGCCGAGGGTGTTGCAGCGGTGGTGGATCCGGTGATTCTGGAAGAACAAGGCCATCCGGAGGGGCGGCCACCGAGGGGATTTCGTAGGATATCCACCCAGGCTCTGGGGAAGCGGCTGGGTCATATCGATGTGGCAGAGGATGCGGTCTTCCGAGAGGCCGGGGACAATTGGGATGTCAACCGGCAATTCCTCAGCCCACCCGAGGTATGGGCACACTTGAATCACCTTGGGATGGAGTTACCGAGCATATGCCCAGTCTGGGCTGGTTTCACGGCGTCTCTGGCGGAAGCAGAGCGATACCTGGATGAGCTAGAGGAATACATCCACTCCAGTGGTGTCCCCCGCCCAATGACAGACCGGGTGAGGATACTGCTGGATCAGATGGTCCCCCCACAGCTATCAACCGCCGATCTACGGTAGCACTTCCCCATTCCGGACGAATCAGAGGACTCCTCTCGAGAGAATGAGGTTGGTGGAGGGATCCTGTTAGAGGAGGGTGAAGTCAGAGACTAAGACTCAGATTCTAATGATTTTACAGAGGCTCTCGAGGTAGCATTATGAACATATTTCCTTACGGTCCGTTCTCAGGCCATCACGGATTTCTCACCGATGTTTGAACCATGTAGGAGGAACTTGTATGCATGCCTCACTCTCGCCCCTTGGCGGGTGACGATGCAGGACCTTTAGAACCCGCGCCTACGGCTGCGTCCAGTTCTGCGTCTGGTGGGGCTAGAGGACCCAAGGTGGATCCTCAGGAGTCTCTAGACCTTCCAACAGTATACAGAGGGCCACGCCTCGGGGTCCCGTCAACATCTACTCAAGAGAAGCAGTAGGAGATCGATATCCGTATGTTTCCTCTATTAGATTCATTGTTGTCACATGTAGATTGTCCCAACTAATGTCTGTGTCTCTCTCTGTCGTACAGTTCTTCGACTGGCATGGGCTACTGCGAAAAGGATGGTTGGGATGTCTGGCGTCATCCCTCCTAGGGGCATACCGGTGATGGTGGAGATAGTCCCCCCATCTCCCCGAGCTGCTACATGCACTTTCACTGCCGAGGCCACCAGCAGGGTCGTGCCTGTGTTTATTTAAGTGGAGTCTGATGAAGAGGATCAATCAGCCGACCCAAGTCTCGTCACGCCTACTCTGGCACCAGATGTCATGCCAGATTCAATACCAGATGCAGATCCTGCCGAGGATATCCTGCGGGCGTATCCTACGTACGAGCCTGCCAATCGTGCAGACTAAGATGAAACGGCCTCTGATGAGGAGGACAGCATCATAGTCTGCCGTCGATCATGGAAGCTGATCACACGCTTCATCAAGGACACCCCCCAAATGCTATGGCTAAAAGAAATGGACAGACATCGCTCACGGCTGCCCGAACTGTGGGCTGGGGGAGTGGATTCCCAATGTCCTCATGCGCTCATCCGAGATCACATGGCCGAGCAGATCCGGGAGTATGATCGTGGGCTCAGCGTGGGCTGGCAGTGGAGGAAGGCGACCAACATCATGAAGCTCTAGGAGGCTGAAAGCGTGGTCCAGCAGATGCAGACCTGGGAAGATGAGCACTCAGCCTCTCTTAATGCACAATCTGAGCTGATCTCACGGTTGAAGGCCCAACTGGCAGAGGCAGAAGAGCATATGAGGCAGGCTTCTGGAAAGAGGGCTTCCATTCAGGCTGGCATAGAAAGGGCCAGAGCCAAGGCTAACGAACTGCGCCCTACCACTACTGAGGAGGAGCAGGAGTTGAGTCGGCGACAGCAAGTCTTGGATGCCAAAAGCCGAAGGGTGGCAGAGCTACAACGTTCTTTTCATGGGGTCAACCCATCCATGGGGGAGTCCACCCCTGGGTATTGTAAAAAATTACAAACCTTTTAATGGTACTTTTGCATTTCAATTTTTTTCTTGAATACCGTAGCATGCACGATTTTCACTGTTTTCTTTGGTTCATTACATCCCTATAATGTTGGAGGGACGTCTAATGATAATTCCCCAAGCTCACATGGGTCAAGCCTGATGTGATAAATAGGAGATATTTTCCTCATCGTCCCTCCCAACATGGGAGTGGAAAACAAGCTTCGGGTATCCAGGGTTTGGATAACCAGTCCAAATTTCCGGAAGGTGGGAGAGGCCTGGCCGGAGAAGGACGTCCTTAGAACAGCCGAATTATCGTTTCTTTAGCGTGCCCTTATGCACGAACGGTGCAATTGCAGGGGTGCTGAAATTAGTCCGAACATATGGAAATGGGAAGTGTGGATCACAATACCCAAGATTCGGAACACTGCGGGGATGGAGTGATAATAGAGGACGATCGTTAACCATGGAAGAGAAACGATATCCTTACATTGTTAGCCTAAAATGGGGACAACAAATGAGGGTCGAACATTGACCATGTTGGAAACATGGGACCATGTTGGAAACATGGGACCATGTCACAAATGTTGTCGGTCAATCCTTCGGGACGTTGGCCCAGGACAGTAGGCGGACCCTAGGTCGAGCATCCATACTGTTAGGGGGTCCTTCCACACATGACCAGTCTTCCGGGACGTTGGCCTAGGACGGTAGGTGAGCCAATGCAACATGGGATCAGGCCATTTGGGGGTCCCTTCTGTCATTAAAGGGGATGAGGGTCCGAAAAAGGGGTACGCAAAGCGTGGAATACAGAGTGATGGTTTGTTCGAAAAAAAATCCAACACTTAGGTAGTTACACCACCGTGGTGGGAGTATTCCAGATGGGAACATTGGTTTGGTCATGGATCCTTCCTTCTTTGGGATAGGGCCTCTCTAGCAAGGTGTCCGGCTAGGGGGGCAGAAAGGGGAATGATAGGATTAATGATTTCTATGGGCTGGACCCTAGGCAACATACCAGGGTGTCTCTACGTATCCCATGAGGATGGGAATCAAGCCATATGTAGTTCTAGAGGAGAACGGATAGGAAAGTTCCTATGGGCTGGACCCTAGGCAACATACAGGGGTGTCTCTATGTATCCCATGAGTATGTGAATCAAGCCATACGTAGTTCTGGAAGTGTCATTTAACGTCATGTTGGATGATGAGAAGCCTGTCCATGTTGGTACACATCCCGCCAAAACTACTAAGCCCATATGAGTCATGCTCGGTGTGGGAAACAAAAAGTAGTGGTGGGACTTTCCTGAGACAGAAAAGGGTATGTTAGGGTGAAGGGACTCTTGGTGAATACCAGCCCCATGATACTAACATGCCCATGTGGCACACTTAGATTCGCAAAGAGATAGAGCCGAATATGTTAGAATTCCACTTGAGCATCAGGAAGTGGAAATGTGTGAATCGTGTCGCTCGATAGTTGGATCACAATGACGGAGGCTTGATGATAGAGGATAACTGTTAACCGTGGCAGAAACGTAGTGTCCATATTGCGTTAGCCTAGAATGGAGACAAAAAAGTGAGGGTTAACTGTTGATCAAGTTCAAAACATGGGACCATGTCACAAATGTTGTCAAAGATCCATAGGGACATTGTCCTAAAACGATAGGAGAGCCCTTAGGCCCAACTTCCATGGAGAGCTCTTAAGCCTAGTATCGATGTCGTCTGGGGGTCCTTTTGGATATGGAAGAGGATGGGGATCCAAATAGCGAGCTCATGAAGCTTGGTCATGGGGTGGGGGGAATGTTCCTATGAAAATCCCACACTTAGGGATCTTTGTCAAAACACATCTAAATACGACAACGAGACGTATTAGATAGAGGGAGTAGAGTCCATTTGAATAGGGAGATCTTAGTTTAGGGTCATAGAATTCGGACCAAAGGGCGGGAGGAAACATGGGAGGCACACGGTGGGGTATCTCAGACACCTGACGTGAATGGGAACTGGGGGTTCCGACCACCATGTGCTTCTCGGAAAATTTTATATCGAGGGACCATAAACGAGAGTTGAGCTGGGCCCAAAGAAAAAACTCAAATGTGTTCCTACATACCCCATGTGGATGGGGATCAAGATGCACGTAGTTCTTGAGAGATTCCTAGTTTATGGTCTTAGAACTCGGACCATGAAGGGGTAAGGGGAGCAGGGGACACATGGCAAGGAGGTTATAAAACCCGACGTGAATGGGGACCTAAGACCTACTTACCATGTGTTCTTTGTAAAAATGCTCGAGTCGAGGGACCGAACATGAAGGTTAGGTTGGGCCCGCGGGGAAGTGCCCGGGCGCTCCTACATATCTCATGAGGATGAGAATCAAGACATACGTAGTTCTGAAGGGTGGCATGGTGAGATACCAATGCTAGGGGAAAAAGGGAAGTGCAGGGATGGCCCTTTCACTGAAAGAAGAAAAATTTGATAAATCTTGTTTGTCGATTAAGATGAGTGGTTTTTTTTGTGGAGCGATAGGCCTAGGGTAGCAGGCCCTGGTGTCGCCACAAGAATCAAGTCGTGATAGGCATTGACAAATAGCATGACACATGACCAATACCCAATCGTGATGTCCTCTAAAATGAGGTCATCACAATGCAGTGTCGTTTTTCGTCGTGCGGCCAGGACAATAATGTCACAGTTTAGGGTCGCGTGACAGGACCAAGCATGCATTTTAACGTCATGCAGCACAGACGTAGCAGAGACGATTCTAGGCGGGGAATGTGCGCAGTGCCATGAAACACAATTGATGGAGAAATGTTCCCACATAACACGTTATGCCACTCCAAGAGGGAGACCTCAGGGAATATATAGAGGTAAGAGGTGAAAAGAGGGGGGGGAGGAGAGACTAGCTCCCCAAATGGGCTGTAACTGAAGACAAGGCGTCCGGGGGGTCCTACGTATCCCATGAGGATGAGAATCAAGCTGAACGTAGTTCTAGATGGATCTTAGTTTATGGTCTTAGAGCTCAGACCAGGGTTGGATGACAACATTCCTGGTAAGTGCATACCTCGACCCTATCCCTAAGCCCACGTGAGTTAAACTCAGTGTGGGAAACAAGGGTGGAGGATCCTTATCACAATACCTAAAACATCCATCGGGGGGAGTTAGTGAAGAGCCCCAAAATATGCCTTTGACAAAGCTTTATTCCCCCAACGCACAGACGTGCATGGAGGAATAGTACCAAGAGCTTCAAAACTCTACATGGACAAGATGAAGTGAAGAAGGATGTGAATCATGTACCCGACACTTTGGGATTAATGGGGATTTGGCATGGCGATGGAGAATAAATGTTGACTGTGGCAGAAAACGGTATCTATATCGAATTAGCATTAAGTGGGAACAACAAACGAGCATTGACCGCTGACCATATTCGCAATGCGGGATTTTATCGATTTGTTTTCCAAAACCCTCAGGGGCATTGACCCATAACGGTAGGAGAGCCCTTGGGCGTAGTATCCAGGCCATTCTTGGGGGTCCCTCCGGGTGTGAAAGATGATGGAATCCCTAATGAAGGGATACGCAAAGCCTGGAAGAAGGGTGCGGACGTGTCCGAGTAAAGTCTAGCATTCTAGGTAATACACCAGAGTACCCTTAGGCACATTGGTGAACCGTCGGAAAGGGTCGACGAAACAACTCGAGAATGAGATGCGCATAGCATCTTTATTACAAGACTGACGTGAATGAGGTCATAATCTCATACCATGCCATATAATCCCCTCGTGGAGGAAGGGTAAACAAAGGGGCCAAGGTGGGATGAAGATTCCCGAGAGATGGGGTTGGACCTGAAGCTTAGACATACAGGTGATCCTATGTATCCCATGAGAATGGGAATCAAGCCACACGTAGTTCTCTAGATGCAGTTTAACGTCATGTGGGATGATGAGAGGAGTAATATACCCCCAAACAGGGAGGTGTACGGTACAGTGAATAAACAGATGTGAATGAGGACATAATCCCACACCACACCATACACTTTCATAAGAGAGGACTTGGGCCGGGGGCCCGAAAAGGCCAAGGGGCCTGATTTTTAGGAATTGGTCAGGAAGGCCTGACCTGCTTGCAGTTTAATGTCTTGTGGTAAGGACAAGGGAAAGAGATTACTATATCTCATCCAGGGAGGCATACGACGCAATGAGTAACCCGGCACGAAATAGGACGTAATCCTACACCACGCCGTATGTCTTTCCCCAAGGGGAAGATTTTGGCTTTTGTGTTGGGCCAATAGATGAAATGTCTGGGCATTCCAACGTATCTCATTAGGATGGGAGTCAAGCCATACGTAGTTCTGGAAGTGTCATGCAGTTTAATGTCGTGATGGAAAAGGGATGCATCTTATTTGGGGATATGTACGGTACAACAAGTAATCCTACTTGAATGAGGACGTAGTCCCACACCACACTGTACAATCCCATAAGAGTACCTGAGTCGACAAAAGCCATGGGGCCTGAGGTCGAGCCGCGGTCAAGAAGGCCTCACTGGCTTGCAGTTTAATGTCTTGCAGTGAGGACGGGGGGCCGTGGGCCCAAGGAGGACAAGGGGCCTGAGGCTGAGCCTCGGTCAGCAAGGACTGGCTGGCTTGCAGTTTAATGTCTTACAGTAAGGACGGGGCCAAGGGGCCTGAGGCTGAGCCTCGGTCAGGAAGGCCTGACTGCCTTACAGTTTAACGTTTTGCAGTAAGGATGGGGGATGTGGGCCCGAAGAGGCCAAGGGGCCTGATGCTAAGCCTCATTCCGGAAGGCCTGACTGGCTTACAGTTTAACATCTTGTAGTGAGGATGGGGGGAGATCTTAGATTAAGGTCATAGAGCCCATACCATTTTTTAGTTTATCATCCTACCGGACGAAGATGCAGTTTAAGGTCGTGAAAGACCCTTTTGCCCTAGGCAAAGTATCGCTTGAGGAACTTGGCGTTGGTGGGAGGAGTTATGCGCTCACCATTCGTGGTTTCCAAGGAGTATGCTCTGTTGGGGTAAACATTGTGGATGACGTAGGGTCCTCCCCATTTGGGCTCTAGCTTGGGTGGTTTCCTACCGGGGATCATTGGTGCTCAAAGGGCCAAAACCAGATCGCCCTGCAGAAAATAGCGAAGGCGAATCTTCTTGTTGAATGCCATTTCTATCTTATTCTGATGAATTTACAGATTTTGCAGGGCACAGAGCATGTTCTCGTCCAGTGCTTCCAATTCAGCTAGACGGATTTTGGCCACCTCATTTGGCACTTGTTGGTCATAGACTGTAGTGCATAACGATGGCAGCTAGATCTCAATGGGTAGGACGGCCTCATCCCCATACACCAGGGAATATGGGGTCACCTGGGTGGAATTGCAAGTCGTCGTCTGATAAGACCAGAGAGCATTGGGGAGATTTTCCAGCCAACTTTTCTTGTTCTGACCAACCATTTTCTACATAATATTTGAGAGGGTTTTGTTAAACTCCTCAATCTGCCCGTTTTCCTGTGCATGATAGCGGGAGGTATGGTTTTAACGGATTTTGTACTTGGCGTACAATTTTTTTCAGCTCAGCCGCTCAGAATTTGGTGCCTTTATCGGTGAGGACAGCGTGAGGGACCCCAAACTGGTGAATGATACTGGAGCTCACAAATTCAACGATGGAAAGAGCCTTGACCTCTTTGAGTGGAACTACCTCTGCCCACTTGGAGAAGAAATCTTTAGCATTTAGGATGAACCTACACTGTCGAGCTGTCACTGGTGGATATGGTCCCACTATATCAAGTCCCCACACTGCAAATAGCCAAGAGTACTTGGTGGAGTGGAGGGGTTCGGGCGACCGATGTAGGAAGTTGGCATGAACGTGGCACGCATGACATCTCTTGGAAAAGTCGATACAATCATGGATCATAGAGGGCCATAAGTACCCCAACCTCTGGATTTGATGGGATAGCTTTGGTCCAGATTGATGGGAACCACAGGAACCGACATCGACCTCTTGCATAACCTGAGAAATCTCGAATCCTTGAATGCAATGGAGGAGAACACCATCGAAGCTTCTCTTATAGAGGATCTGCTCAAGGCTAGGACCACTTTGGAGGGTAAATTGCAGCGCGCGATGTTGGATTCGCTCACGCTCTGACCTGTTGTCTGGGAGGCAACCATTTTGGAGACACTTGACAAAATTTTCCCTCCAGTCGCGAGTGGCTTCAACCACTGTGTCTGACGAACCTAGGGCCCCTGACGTAGAGGGCCCAGCGGTGAGATGACTTACCCGCAGGTCGTCATTGTCCTATTGGGTGACGGGGGCAATGAATCTTCAGTGTGCCACACGTATGATCAAATAATCTTGCTCGGGTTCCGCGAGCAACACAGCTAAGCCGGCCAAAGCGTTAGCTCGACAGTTCTGTGATCGAGGGACATGGGTGACCACTAGCCGAGAGGATAACTGGGCCATTAGGCAGAGGGTGCACTCCAGCAATGGCACAAGATCCGGCTTCCTAACGACATAATCGCCATTGAACTTCTTGATTACCAGCTCAGAATCTCCTTTCACATGAAGATGGGGCACATCGATCTTAAGGGCCAACTCAAGGCCGGTGATGAGAGCCAGGTACTATGCCTCATTGTTGGTACAGCCTTATGACAACAAGAACGAATATGGTAGGACGGATTGCGCCGGGGTAATGAAGACGATACCCAGGCCCAGTCTGTTGAGCTTAGGATCGTTCAGCCTCCTACTAGTGGGGCTCTGGGTGGCACCATCAAAGTGCATTTGCCAACATCGGACGACACGATCGACTGAGAGGATCATCTCATCAGGAAAATCCAAGTACAGGGATTGATCCATGGAGTTTGGATGGGAAGCTAAAAATTCTGCCAACACCTATCCTTTGATGGCCTTCTGAGGTACGAACCTGATATCAAACTGCCGGAGAATCAACACCCACAGTGCTAGTCAGCCAGTCAACATGGGGCAGTTCAGTATGCACTTCAGTGGGTCTACTCGAGAGACCAATTTCACATCATGGTGTTGCAGGTATTCTGCAACTTCTGTACGGAAAAAACGAGCGCAAGGCAGCCCTTTTCGATATGGGAGTATCTGATCTCTGTATCGAGAAGCATGAAGCTGAGATAGTAGAGACTGTTCTCCGTACCCTCTTTATTCTTATGGGCAAGCAGTGCACCAGGGGATCGTTCCAGGGCGGTCACGTAAAGGACCAGCATCTTTCCAGAGACAGATGTCATCAAAACCATAGGTTGGAGTAGGTACTGCTTGATTTCCTTGAATGTGGTCTGACACTCTTCATCCAATTCGTAGGCGGTTCCCTTCTTTCTGGGATGGGAAGATGGATTACACTTGCTGCCCAGATTCGCGATGAATCGGCGTATATAGGCTAAGTGGCCTTGGAGACCTCGAAGTTCCTGAATACTTCTAGGGAGAGGCATTTAGCTGATGCCCTTGAACTTCTCTGGGTCAATCACAATGCCCCGGTACCTAACAACAAAGGCAAGAGACTTCCCAGAGGTGACCCTGAAGGCACACTTTAACGAGTTCATCATCAGGTGGCGGGAACGGAGGATACTGAACACTTTCTCAAGGACTTTGAGATGGTCCTGTTGCTGGAGCAATTTTTCCACTAGGTCATCCACGTATCCTTCCACCAGCTTCTCGAGAATCGGCCTGAATATGTGATGCATGACCCTCTGATAAGTGGCACCTGCATTTTTCAGGCCAAAGGGAATAACCTGGTAACAGAATGTACCTTGGGGAGCCCTAAAGGCAGTTGACTCCTCGTCCTCGGGGGCCATCAAGATCTAGTTTGACCCAGAATACCCATCCATGAAAGAGTGGGCTTAGAACCCGGCCGTAGCATCAATTAATAACTCGGTCACTGGGAGGGGAAAGTCATCCTTTGGGAAGTGGAAATTGAGGTCACGGAAGTCATTGCAGACCCTGATCTACCCATTCTTCTTCCTGAACGGCACAATGCTGGCAAGCCACTTGGGGTACTGGACTTCCTTGACGAAGTTGGCTTTGATAAGCTTGTCAAATTCTTCCTCAATGATAGCACCGTGAGAAGTGTGTATCTTTCTGGGGGCTGCATAAACCCGCGATGGTTTGACGGGAGGCCCAGACAGTGAACGACTACCTGGGTATCTAGTCCTAGCATCTCGTTGTAACTCCAGGCAAACCCATCCTGGTGTTTCTTGAGAATGTCTACGTACCTCTGCTGCTCCTCGGGGGACATGTCTGCATTGATCAATGTGGGTCTCGGATCTTCCTTGCTACCAAGGTTCACCTGTACCTATTCATAAACCATGGTAGAGACGCCTTCCTCAAAGGCAGGGGGAGCATTCTCCAGATCTTCCTCTCCACCCATGGAGGGGCTTCCCGCAAAGGGGGCTTCTTCTGGGTTATCAAACCCTGACGGGCAGCTGGTGTCATCTTGGGCAGCAGTGGTCATCGTATCAGGAGAGCCACTCGCGACTAAGACCATAGCAATGAAGGCAGTCGATCCTATCCCATCTGGTCTTCGGCCCAAGGGGCCACGTTTGATGACATCAAAGCAGTGGTTACGCGTCGGCCTAAGTCGGTTGATTCTAGCCTGGAGGAAGAGACACGTATGACGTACTGTCATTGTCATAAGCTTGAAATTCTAGTACAACAAAGGGGTAGGAGGCTCCGGGATCACCTGAGCCTAGTTGGTGTAGGAGTACGAGGTGATTTTCCATCGTTTCTTGGACATGGGAACATGCCTTCCTTGCATACCCAAAACAACAAAACACTGCCCCATGTCCGGGGTTGTGGCCTCCAATCGATGGATCGGGAAAATGTAGGCATCATCCAGGCCTGCCCATGGATCACTTGTGACCGGGGCGGGTTCATCCTCACTTACTAGAAATTTCTTATCCTTGCTCTTGTAATAATCGGCATCCAGATAGCGAGCTTCACAAGATGCAAAGGAGACGCATCTCCTTGGAGCATGCCTACTCGACCATTGAGGGAGTATTTGAGGCATTGGTGATACGACGAAGGGACCGATGCGTGCAGATGGAGCCATGGCCTACCGATCAGTGCGTTGTAGGCAGTGTCCTGAGAGACAACTATGAACTCGGTGCTGGCAATTAGGCCACTGAACTGTGTCTTCAGGTGGATCATGCTGACTGGGGATTGCTCGGTCCTGTCGTATCCCTGGATTCTGAGGTTAGAGGGCGTCAAATCATCTTCAGACAGACCCATCTTTCACAGTGTCCGAGTCAGGATTAGGTTGATCCTGGAAACCGTGTCAACGAGGCAGTGCTGGAATTCCATGCCATTGAGGTGGCCAGTGATGTACAGTGGGTGAATATGCCCCTGTATGGGAGGGTCTTCATCTTCACCAGAGAAAGAGATAACTTCATGACATTTGGCGTTCTCAATTGCCTTAGCATTGATGGCTTCCACAGCTGCTGCCTCCGTCTCAAACTGAAGGGGGCTCTTTAGGGCCTCGACAAGTGCTTCGCGCATTTCAGATGATAGGCGAAGGGCCTCAAGGAAAGAAATCCTTGCTAGAAGGCCGACCAGGTACTTCAATAAAACATACTTTCTTGCCATGCGTGAGGCTCTGCTTACAGGAGGTCGTTCTACAGTTGGAGGCATAGTGGGTCCTACCGGTTGAACCAATGGTTGGATAGTTCTTGGTACGTCCCACTGTCTACTAGTTGAAGCTTGGAGAGTAGTCTCCAGATTAGAATCGAATAGAGGAGATTGGCTTGTAGATGGGCAAGACTAACTGTGATATGGACAATCCAGCTCTGCCTGATCTATTAGCACAAATGGTGGTGGAGTTAGAACTGAGGGTATCAGATGAGGTTGCGCGTGCGAAGCTCTACGTTGAGCCTGCTGTCTAGTCTCAGTAGCCTGAACGACCTGGCTGAATGTTCCCGCTGAAATGCCTCGATGACCGGTGTGGTTGTGGTTTCGCTGACGTTGATGTCGGCTGTAGACGTTGGGGAGGCTCGCCTGAAGTTCCCCTTCGTCCGGAGTCATATAGGGCTTTACCAGCTCCATGGTGTTAACCGAAGCGTACCCCTGGCTGTCGCTCAATGAGTCATCCACCACCAGGAGGATTCTGGGAGAAATCTCCATTTCAGGGGGCATAAAGTCACCAAGAGTGAGGGATGATGATGGTAGTGGTAGAGCACATTTCTTCTTCTTGCGTCGTCGCTCCTTGCCCTTTTGGGAAGAGGTCGGCTGTGAAGACGATGTAGAGGTACTGGCTACTTCCCCTGAAGGCTGCGGTTGATTCAGGCATGCCCGAATGATACCATGGGCACGAGCGATGGTTTTTCGAGACATCTAGTCATTGTATTTCTGGGACCCACAGACGGGAACCTGGTGCCACTCGCCTTCGCTATCGCTACCGATCTATAACCCTACAAAGACACCTGCTACTTGTGTTGGAGTCAGTCCCAACCTGACTATGTTGTTGTCGACCTGGTCTTGAAGCCCGTATTTATACACATAGCATTGCTTGAGGTTGTGCCCTAGAATCCGATGATAAGGACATTAGTTGGGGTGATCGGTGAGATTCGCCTCTGCCGGCCTTCTGCACTCGGGTAGGCGCACAACCCCTTGATCTAGAGAACTTCGTAAGTAGCCAGGGACCTAATTTTCGTTGAACGAATAGTTCTGGTGCCTTATTTCCGGATAGGGGGCCCTGGGGGCCTGGCCCTGGCGAGGGTCCAGAGTGGCCTTCCATGGAAGCGGTGCCTGATTGTCTCTCCTAGGTGGTGGTGGTGCATTGCATGGGGGGACCTGTCAATTCTGAGGCGGTCACTACTGGGCAGGAGCCTATGCTTGAGGTGGAGGACCTCTACGGGGTTACGGGGACGGTTCCGCTGGCAGTAATTCCAACTGCATCGGGGCTTCTATTTGGGCCACTTCGGCGGGTTCGGCTCTGGCAGCCCTCCAGGCCAGGATCACAGGGGGAGGAAAACGTGCCTGACTAGCCTGTTGCAGAGCCCTCTCGAGGCGCTGATCCTTATCTGAGAAATCCCAAAAACATCCAGGGTAATTCTGGGTGATCAGGGAAGGAATGAGCTACGTTTTAACATTCCCTACACACATCACCAGTAATTTCTCGTGAGTCAATGGCATGTCGAGGGAGTATGTAAGTCCCTTCCACTGGGGGATAAAGTCTGCGACTCGCTCATCAGGACTTTGTTTTCACTTAAAGAGGTCTGTGATGCTGTTATTTCGCGTGGTGGAGCAAAATTGGTACAGGAACTGCCGGCGGAGATCCTCCCAACCGGTCATCAATCCGATAGGTAGATAGCTGTACCAGATGAATGCGGGGCCCTCCAATTTTTTTACGAAACATCAAAGCTTGGCGGCTTCTTGTTGGGACGGATTCTCCATAATGGGGCCACACCAGGAAGAAAAGTGGGCCAAGTGCTGTGGTGGGACCCCTATCTCGTTGAAGGGAGAGAAAGTGGGGTTCCCAAAACCTGGGGGTGCGGGAATATCATCCTCCCACGCGGGATATGGATTTCCATCCAGTGGGACCACCACCTACCGCGTTTCCAACACTTCGAGGCGGGTGATGAGTGCCGCTATAAGATCATCTGGGTGGGGGTAACTGTCTTGATGGGGATCCCTAATCACATGTGTGTTTCCAGGTTCTTTGACACGGTAGATGACTTCAACAGCTCGTGGAGCTACCCGCGGAACGACTTGCGGGGCGGCCGGGGGAACCCGGGATAGATTCCTCAGATTGCCCCGTCGTTTATGAGGGTTTGGAGAGACGTATTGCACCCTCTTTTCGTAAGTTTCAGCTTCTACACTGTCTGCATAAGTATCATGATCAGGCTTGCCCGGAGGCATCTCAATGGGGGGAATTGTTCCTGCCCCTACTACCCCGGCTTGGGATTACCATAGTCAAGTCGACTCTCTACGGCATGCTCGGCCAAGAGTTCGTCAACCAACCTTTTCTGCTTAGCAAGCTACCGGCATAATGCAGACTTCTCGGGATCTTCATCTGTCTTCTATACAAAGGCGTATGGGTCAGAGTGCTTGACAGTTCCGATGTGATCCTTACCCTTACCGGAATTTCTACTGAGTACCAGCGACTCGGTGGGTACAGGGAGGCCTAGAAGTTTCCTCTGCTGATGGGTAACCCTCCATGATTGGTCCAGCAGTGGCGGTACGCCCTCGGGGGGTAAGTCTCCATCGAGAAATTCAAGCTCATCTTCCTTGTCCACTACATCAGCCATGCGGAATATGACCCCTCTCGAAGGAATTTCCTCAATGTCTCATAAAGAATTAGGCTGTCGTCGGATAGGGATGAAGAGGAGAGCGGCATAGTGTCCCCAGCCACGGACTTTCACATGGGGGGTAGCTTCTCTGATGACACTTCAGAGCACTTTGAAACTCTGAATGCACTTCCGTTGAAGGGTGCTCTGATGGCCTGGTGACTTAGGGTGCTGGGCCACAGGGAGTGCGGCCAAATTGATCAGGCGGCATTACTCACAGATTTATTCAAAGTTTGCTCGACTCCTTGGGTACATAACTCGCTCGTAACGAAGGCAGAAGTGTGTCACCCATAGGGTTCAACAAAAGCACTCGACTTACTCTGGGGTAAGGGAATCTGGTACTTGAAAGTTCGGCGCTGCCATTGGCCAGAACTTCTCTAGGAGGTGATCCGCGGCAAGAATGCTCCAGAAGCTCCTGGGTTCGGACTCAGGGTCTGGCCTGGTATTGCACCACTCATCAACTGGGGACAGCTGAGGGACCGGTAGAAGTAACGAGGCTGACAGCTGGGACAGTAAACTTGGCGGTGGAGAATATGGAAAATGAGCTGACTGGCCACTAAATTACGGGCCATTCTCTGAAGAGTGAGGTGACCTGACCATGATATCACGATACGATGGGATGATATCCACAGCTTCTGGGGCGGGATTTGCGGCCACCGGTGATGGGTTAAGATGTTGCTCTACCATAGTTGGTCCCCAAAACAGCTCCCCATGATCTCTAGTAGAGGTAGAGAGTGCATCTAGTGACGACGGTGGTGATTGGGCAGTCAGGACCTGTGACATTTCCACAATTGCTTCCTCCTGGATGTACCTGCGGAGGGAGGCAGGAATCCCATGGACCTCGCATTCTGGGAGAATGAGGCTGACGTGCCTGGTCCCTGCCCCATTCCTTGACACGGAGGAGCGGGGAGAAGGTTCTATCACTGAGTCGCATTCTGCTTCAGAATCCGAGAAGCGGGAAGGTTTGATCTCTAGCCGGGCCTTCCCAGGACTATTTTTGTGGTCGCGACGACCCACTCTCCTAGCCCTAGATGGATTTTTGGGACAATTTGGATCCTCAACATGTGGTCTCGGGGCAGTGCTGACGCCATGGTGGAGAGGGCTCCCGCTTGAGATAACCGGGGTGCGAGGGGAACCAGGGAAAAGGTCAAAGGGCACATGGGGAAGGCCTCCATGGATAGTACCCACGTGGGCAGAGCGGGGCTGACCTTCAGTCCTCGAGTTGCCGGGGAAAGGAGGACCTTCTCCTGTTGTAGATAGGATGTAGGGAGGACCCCCATGTTGGAGAGGGACCAGATGGGCAGTGCCTTCAAATCTATGGTCGGGGGTAGGAGGAGGGACTCCATACCCTGCATGGTGGGTGTGGGAGAGGTTTCCGCACCGAGCATCACTGCCGCAGTGCAGGTCTTTCTTCGAGATGGGGGTAGCACGAGGCATGTCTCCATGACAAGCATTGGAGCGGGGGAGGCCCAAGCTCTGCAGAATAGTGGTACAGGGAGAGCCCTCTGTATGGGTTGACATTACCGCGAAGTGATTCGGGGCGATCACCACTCAGGCCTGTAACCCCGAGAGCCAACCCGACCTGCCCATGGGGCGGTTGGAGCCTCAGTCCTGGTTGGGTGAAGGAGTGCCCCTGCGTAGTGTATACAGGGACTCCATGAAGCACGTTGGTGGTGGCTCGGGCCACACTATCTCTTGACGTTGACGCACCATGACGAGTGTCCTCAGCTCGGGCCCGGCGCTGACGTCGGGTCAGACAGGCTGGCGCAGGTGGTGCAGGGGCATAGCCTACCTGCTCTTCTAGTGAAGCCGGTCAGCGGTGCAGATGCATCCGGATGGGAGCCCTTGCCTGGAGCCCCTGGATTGGGACTCCGAGCGGGCCGATCCGGACATCACCTGCCTCATCAGCGTAAGGAGAGAAGTCGTCGAGGCGTTCTGGGGACAGGCTCCTTAAATGATTGAACGTTGGGGTGGGGAGCACAGGCTCCCCGCGTGGCCTTTGAGGGCAGAATTGATGGCGGGGCCTGGATTCCTCCAGGTCCAGGTGGGCCATATCCCGAGTAGGGTTGAACCCTTCCTCCTCGTACCTGCGTACAAGGTTTTTAATCACCCTTCGCTGGATGATCTCTGATGGGTAGAGGGGACGTAGGCGCCCCATATTCACGGATGTAGAGTCCATCGTGGCAGCAGTGGAGCCATGCGGGGCAGCTGTGCCGGTATTTACCCTGCCCTTGCGTAGGAGAGCGGGTGGTGATCGTGTCTCCATAGCAGCAACCTGGTTCCTAGGAAACGGAGGGATCAAATCATCAGCACTGCACGAAAAAGGATTTACAACCAGTGCCCAGTGTCATTCCATTCTCCACGTCTGTAAGAAGGATCCATGCCAACACATTGCAGAACGGAATGCCCCACGCTTTACTGCCCCAACTTCCGGTGAGTTTCACGCCATGCACGATATTTGCTTGGCAGGACCCAGCACCGGATATCTGGATCCGGTGACACATTAATCTACTGGTGTCTCAAATGCTACTAATCTCTATATTGAGGAGAATAATTTCACGTTGGGTTCACCATTTCTGTTTTCGACGCTTTCGCCTCGGCGCGTGCATCCGTCTGTGGAGGAGGACGCGCTGCTGTTTCCCCACATTCCCGCTTTCCAAAGGCAGGTGGCATCCGCTCCTTATTTAGGGATGTTTGCTCCTTGATCGATACCGGGTTGATGGGATGTCGGTTCTTCCTTCTGTGGATTCCTCCTCAGAACTCGTCATCTATTCCGGGTCTCCCTCATATATTTAATATGATTTTCGTGAAAATCTTCCCAGTGCCATGTTTCCATGGACGTCGGTTAATTACACTGCTTTTGTCCGGACATTCCAAAGCGTCCGGTCAAGGAAGTAACCTTCAGTCGGGGGAGTAGTCATGTCGAGGCATCAGTAGCGTATCTATATGATGGGGAACTGGCATGTCTGTCTTTTGTCCCTTATCATGGGGATTCTCAAGGGCGTGGAAGCCCGAGGCATCCCACATCAAGCTCGGAGAACCATACGCCCTAGGAATATATCTGAGGTTTTCCTCAGCTTCCTATGTTTGACACATGGTATGCCGCAGTTTTAACATCGAGCAGAGACGGTTACGCTAAGGGCATGCCATCTGATGTTTTCCTCAGGCATCTCATGTTTATCACGAGGTAGGTCGCAAGTTTAACGTCCAGCAGAGACAGGTCGGCCTGATCAAAACACTAGATGGAGTGAATCAAATTGACAAATTTCCCTTGAAGGGATCCCGATATTAGGGCCAACCCTTTGGCGACTTCTCGAATGTTGTGAAGAGGTGCGTAATTGCATAATCTTGTCAGGATATGACGGTTCGGGTGAGAATCGGGGTGGATGATGGATAGTTGGATGAAGCAGAGGGGGGGGGGGGGGCTGAGATGGGACTATCGCAAGGTCGATAGTGAGATTGGGCTTGAGCCTCGGAGAGACCTCCTATGTATCCTCGTGGCAGGGAATCAAAGTCCGTGTAGTTCAGGATGGTGCCGACGAGCCGACATAAATGTGGACCTTGGCCCGATGGGCATCGTCAGTGAACCGACGTGAAGGTGAACCCCGAGGGTCCACTGGTGGTGGGCTTGAACCTCGTGAAGGATTCCTACATACCATGCCTTGACATGGATCAAAGTCCCCGTAGTTCAGATGAGGTGTGGAATACAGTTTAAAGTCATCCGGGATGGGGATGAACTGACGTGAATGAGGTAGGAACGACCGGGTGGTGAGCTTGAACCTCGTGAGGCTTCCTACATACCATTCCATGAAATGGATCAAAGACCACGTAGTTCAATGAGTGTGTCGGTGAACAGATGCGAGTGACGACCTTGGTCCAGATGGTGTGGGGCATACACATTAGGTTGTCCAGGTGTTGGTGAACTGACACGAAGAAGGTTGGGGAGACCAATAGGTGGTGGTATTGAACCTCTGGAAGGCTTCTTACATACCATGCCTTGACATGGATCAAAGACCATGTAGTTCAGGTAGGATTCCAGAAGTCCGGCATGAATGAGGAGGACCAGGGGGTCATAGTGGTGGTGGGCTTAGACCTCATGGAGGCTTCCTACCTACCATGCCTTAGCACGGATCAAAGACCACGTAGTTCAGGTTGGTCACAATGACTTGCTGCTGGACCAGAATGCAGTTTAGCATCGTGCGGGACGAAGATGAACCCTAACGTAAATAAACGACGAGAGGTGGGCTTGATCCTCGTAGAGGCTTCCTACATATCATGGATCAAATATCTCATAGTTCAAAGGGGCTTCGTCAGTGAACCGATGTGAAGGTGAACCCGGGGGTCCACTTGTGGTGGGTGTCGGCGAACCTACATGAAGAAGGGACCTTGGTCCGATGGGATATGGGATTGAACCTTTGGGAGGCTTCCTACGTACCGTGCCATGACTTGGATCAAAGTCCTCGTAGTTCGGGTGGGTCGCAACGGCTTGCCGTTGGACTAGAATGCAGTTTAACGTCATGTTGGACGAGGGTGGAACCTGACGTGAAGAAATGACTGATGGGCTTGAACCTCGTGGAGGATTCCTATGTACCATGCCGTGACATGGATCAAAGACCTAATAGTTCATAGTGGGTGTGATGTTTTATGTCATTGCGGGACAAGGGCATACAGTTTAACGTCATGCTGGACAGGGTGTTGTCATGGCTAATGCTTACTCTAAGCCCATGTGAGTCGTGCTTGGTGTGATAAACAAGAGGTAGTAGAGACCAGATGATCACATCGTGAAGTGAGCGTCCATGAGAAACGAAGAGGGGATTACACGTTGGGTGGCCCATGGTGCTAGGACTTAATCCAGGAGGGACGCCTGAAGTGCAACAAAGCGCGGTGGGAGAGGGATTTGGTACCAAATATGGAAGGTTCCTAGTTCCCTATCGCGCCCTCCACTGGCCTTGGCAATGGGGAAGTGCGGAGGTTCATGGGTGATACCTTCCACAAGAGAGGCTTGGGGCTTATACCAGGGTGGTTTCCCTTCTCCCATGGACATACGCTACTCCGAGAAGGAGGATATCATCCTGTGTGAGGGTGATTCCATTCCCATAGAGACGAGTGGCGTAAAGAATGTCTGAGCTGGGGTGGACCCTGCGTGCGGGGCACGAGGTCGGATCACAGTTTAACGTCATGTTTTGAGGACGACGTACTTGGCAGTTTAACGTCCTGCAGCTCAGATGAGAAGGGTTCACTCTACAAACCTAGGACTTACATGACTGGCACCCTCTACTCCTTGGGGAAGGGATGGTACCAGTAGGGCTGTGGTAAAAGGGGGTCGCGGAGCGAACCATCGAGGGGTCCACATTAGCGTGGCTATGCAATGAAGCAATAGTCATTAGCGTGCCTATGTGAAGAAGCATTAGGCAAAGCAACGCTACGGGTGGTGTTGTCCATGGGATTTTGAAATCACATCGTGCAAACCTGGAGGGTCGCACGGGAAGATGAATTTCCAAGAAAAGGAGTATGCTTCGCGTAGTGGAGTACCTCTGCCTTAGCATGGGGCAGGGGTGTGACTGCGAGGTGCTTCGCGAAGTGGAATAGTATTCACAGAGAACAGCCTTGCGAAGCAGAGGGGCCTCGCAGAGCATGGTGCTGCGAAGTAGTGTGCTTCGCGATGTAGATCCACCCTACCTTGGCATGTGGATCACTAGTACCGGATGGGTGTTTCGTGAAGCATAAACACTCCGCGGCTGTCTGGGTTCCCTTGGGAATCCCCTTCCTCCACGAATTCCCTTAGGCTTCACGAAGGGCATCCCTCTCGGAAGAGGGGCTCAAGACAAGACAGGGCGAAGGCATATCACCAAGTAGAAGTACCTCGCAGAGCTCACGATTCCCGGGGGGTGAAGGGTGTTTCGCGATTTGGGAGCTGAGAAGCCAAAAGGTTGGATCGTCCCTCTTTTCTGGGATCAGGGGGAACCCAGTATTTATAGGCAAGTTGCGCTGCAAAGTAGAGCTCACGCATCGCAAAGGGAAGGCGGGTGTTTTGTGGCGGGCACGCGAATGTCAGGGTGTTCACAGAGCGTTACCACCTCCTGTGCATCGCGGCGGGCTCGCGAACGTTAGGGCGTTCGCGGAGCATTACCACCTCTTGGGCATCGCGGCGGGCTCGCGAATGTCAGGGAGTTCGCGGAGCGTTACCGCCTCCTATGCTTCTTGGCGGGCTCGCGAACGTCAGGGTGTTCGTGGTGTGTTACCGCCTCTTTCACTTCGTGGCGGCCGCGATGCTCGGGGGGGGGGGGGGGGGGGGTGCTTCGCGCCATCGCTTCGCGAGGCAGTGCGCAATGCTTCTTTTCCGTCCCTTCTTTGCGTGCAAGATTTTGGCACCAATAGTAACTTATTAACCATTTTTTGTTTTCTAGTTGAGAATATATTATGATCCATGGATATTTAAAAACCTCCTTGAATATGTTCAATTAAAAACCCAACCTCTCGGTTAGGAGGATGACCAGGAAATTATTTTTGGAAGACATCAACATATTTTCTTATAGTTTACATTTTATCATGTTCGGTCATTTCATTCTTCATAATTTTTTTTATAGATATGATTTCTTATAAGGAACCAATATTAATGCTGGAGAGAGTGATTCCAAAATATATCAATCCTACTCTTAACAATTGAATATAATTATAGGTTTATTCATGTATAATGGGTGATTTACTCCTCATGAAAATTTGTGGTTTATCTATAAAATAAAGTCAATTGATAACCAGAACAAAATTGAATTTCTCTAAAGGTTGTATCATATGTTTTTTCTGGGAAATTCCTCTAGTAAATATTGATAAGGGAGAAGCTATATAATTTGGATGAAATAATTTATTCGTTTTCTATTTTAGTTGATAACTTGACATCAATTTATTGAAGTGGTTTTTTATTTTTCTACTAAACATGCATGATTTGAAATAATACATTGAACCATAGTTACATAGTACATTAGACATTTTTGACTATTAGATATTCCTACCTCTCAATATTATATAGTGGTTTTCATTATTTAATTCATCCAAAATATTCTAAGGGATGAAATTTTTTCAAAACTCAGTCATATTAAAATGAAACTATATATTATAAAGGTATAACACATATAAAACATATATCCCTTAACATATGAATTTATAGGTTTTATTATTTTTTTTCAACAGTCTATATCATAATAGTAAATTTTATATGAATTTTTGCTCCATTTATAGTGGTTCATAAATCGCTTGTGAATTTATTAATGCATGTCCCTTAGAAATGAAAAACTATTCATTTGACAAGGAATATTTTTCTTACACCAGTCGCAAATCAGGTTAATACCAAATACAACCTTTTTGAAGTCATTACACTTAGGTGTAAATACGCTAGATCCACATCCACTGTAGTATCTAGTTATGGATTTCATTACTGGTGAACAACTCAATCAATACATTACAAAAATATATTGAGGATTCCTTATTATTATACATATAACTTGTGATATTCATAAGGATTTTTACTCATAACCCTTGAAAATAACTAGTCCTATCTCTGAAACTACTTATGGAAACTCGTACCTTTTAAACACTTTATATCAAGATTTATTAAATAAATATTACTACAAATTTTCCCAAAAGATCAAGAGGCATAGTGTCTTTGGGTAATTAGATACATATCACAAAAAAAGAATCATGGGAAAAATTTTATTTTTTAAAAACTCCACAAAATTCCCTTTAAATTACATTAACCTTTTAAATGTGCACTAGAAAACCTTGCGATGTACATAAGAAATGGGTGATCTATAAAGCCCAGTAAGGGAATGCTCAAAGAATAGAATGATTTAAGAAAAATACGTGGTTCGATATTTATATCAAAGTGACATCTTGGACTGATAATCATATACATAAACATTGAATCATGTCACAAGATTATAATATCAGGGCATGAAAGGAATGTTTCAACATAATAAAACATGACCTCATGACCATAAGTTAGGTCTAAACACTGAGACATCATAACATTGTGTACATAGGATAATCATAAATAAATGATACATGGTATATCATGAGATAAACAAATTACCCAATATATTTGATTGCTATGTAATTTGGGCCCACCTATGACATTCATATTAGGTATATGAATTTGAATACCACATAGACCATACAATTTAATAATTTCTTTCATCATATTTAATCCCACAATTAATAAGTGTGTGAAAACCATACTAAATTCCATAAAATAATGATGTACATGTTAATAGGTTTATATCCTTCATTGTAAATGGTGATGGGTATTGACAATATAAACATTTTTCAATGAAAATTGCCAAATTATTTCAACATTATAACAGGTGTACATAAAGGATCATGGAACGGTTTAATGAGAGTAAAATGTGGTCACTCTTTATTTTTGAATAATGAGGACAACAACAGAATGTGTAAAAACAAATTATAATACGAAAAACTATAGATTAAAATCCATTAAATAGAGAATGTACTTTAATAAAATGAAGAGTGATAGAATAGTTTACCTAAGAATATTGTCTAAAATATTAGGGGAATTGTTAAGTGATTTTGGGAAAAATTACAGGGATTTAGAGAGGGAGTGGTAGAGGGAATTTTCTAATTGGAATTTATTTTTAGATTAGTAGGGTATTAGGTTGGTATTTATAGAAAAAGTGGGGGTATTTATTTATTAATTTATTAACATAGGTTTTGGACTATATTTAATAAAAGAATAACAATTTAAAAACATCCAACAATATTTTATGATGGGTTGAAAAATAATATTGGCTTCCAATATTTTATTAGTGTTAGAACTGCAATAATCAAAACAATATCATTATTCATGTGGAATTGTTTCATGTTCTTAAAGAATTAAATTTGAAAAATATAAAATAAAATATAGGTTTTTGAGGATTCATTATAGGTTTATAAAACTAATAAATTAAGTTCAATTTTTTTTATTTTATAGGTAAATATTTTTTACTCATTGATTATTTGAAAGCATTCATGACATCACTTTTAGGCATTTATGAGGTCATAATACATACTATATATTAGTACCATCTTTTATTTTTACCCATCGATTTGGCCAACTCAAAAAAAATATTAAAATAGGAACCACAAGATAATTTCACTTCTATGATTTCAAAAATAATATTTATTTTATGAAATTAATTTTATAAATATGAAAATATAAAATTTTACATAAAATCCATATTTACTATAAAATACTAGTTATTAAAACAATAACACCTATCTAAACCTTATAATAATTACATCAGGATTAATTAGAATATATTATCTTTTATATTTAAATAATATTATTCCATATTAATATTTCATGAAAAAAACTATAATTTAAAATGTTATTTACTATATCTATAAAATTTTTAAAATTTAAAATACATATTTTTGTGAAAATATAGTATTGATTTATTCTTATAAAAATATTACTTTCATAAAAATCATTATATAATCAGATATAAATTATTAATAAAATGGATAAATATAATATTTCTTTTACTAAAAATAAATAATTTAAATTCATTCTATTAGGGTCCAGATACATAACCCCTTATTGCACAAATTTACTGCCTAATAGAAACATGTCCTATGGTGGTGCTTTCTTGTGGTGGTTTTGTTAACATGGATTGGGATGTAATCTTTTCTACTATAAACTTATCTAAATAATTATTTCCATTAAATTTCATTTTTGTAATCTTGTCTTGTGTTTGATCAATGGAAACCAGTTTGTGATTTCATATCCATTAAAATCATTTATATATGGGCTTCATAGCATTCCATCCAACATGAATGGGACATCACTTCATCTTCTATGTCATTAAATCATTATCATATCCCTCAAAAATTACTTATACAAATGGTCATATTATAATGGTTATACTCTCAATGTAAATTTTACATAACTGTAATTTAATCCCAACATACAAATTATAATTCTATCTTATAGTCATCTAAAAAAACTAATGAAATATTTTTCATATTTTTTCTAAATCATAATTAATTAATAAGAAACTTATTCATTAAGAAATTAAATTTATTAATAAATGTATTAGTATTAATGGATGATGGATTCTAAAATTTATGATTCACAACTAGATCATAGAGAATAATCATTGAATTTATTTGAGAGGAAATGTAATGGAGGGGGGAATGTGCGGTTTGGTCTCCGATGGGTAGTGTGTTGCATGAGAAAGAGGGAGTAGTGGTGATGCAAACATTTGATAAATAATATGTGAATTAATTTGATTGATTTTTTTTAAAATATTATAGTAATTGTGCACATTTTGGTTACATGTTAGGGACATTATTTTCTATTAGTGTTCCTCACATTGGATGGATTATAGAATATTGTAGGGATATTATGCATGGCCTACAAATCTATGTTCTATAATATTAATTTTGGTTATATTAAATTTTATACTCATTTTTTTAGTTTTTTCATAGTTTATACTAACCATAAGATACTTAATGCATGTTTTGTAGTTCTAAAATTTCATAAAATAAAACATATTTGACCAAAATTTCCATGAAAAGATAAAAAAAAATTAACAATTAAAATAAAAAATAATATGATTGCTTATTTATGATAATAATATACACCATAACACATTATATACCTCCCCAGAGAATCTTATATTTTTTTAGTCAATGAAAAAAACAAGACTTAGCCAACTAAAGAACAACATGATTCTCCAATAACAAGGAACAACACAACCATCACCAAGATTATAAATATATTACTAAATGAAATTAACCAAACTCAAATCCTATGATATATTCATCTCCAAAAGAAGCTATAATTCTAATACCGACACTTCTAAACCCATAGTGAAATGATATTACATAATTTACTTTAGACTGGTTTATCAAAAGTGTCATGTCCCAACCGACAATTTTTGTCTCTGTAATATATTCGAATTCCACCAAGACACCCTTAATCAATGAAACCCAAGGCTTGATACCCAAATAAATAAATAAAATCTATAAAACCATCATGGTACATAAACCATTAATCTCATTTAAATCTAAAACATGAATTCAAGGAATCATAGATAATTATTAATATGAGATATGAGACACGAAGGGAATCATGGTGACAGAGAAAGGATCCTAATTAAGGGATCTTAGTTTAGTCAATTAATCAATGAAACATTCATTCATTAAATAAATTAAGAAAATAGATCTTCAAAGTTATTGTTCAATAATATCACAACTACAAATCAATTATAAGAAAGGAGAACCTATATAGAAAGGCACAAGGTAACTTTCCTGAATCGACTCACTCAGACTATCACCTAACCAAGAAGAGTAATCCCTCAACATAACTCAACCATCCTCCAAGCTGAATGTATTATTTCAAAATATATAAAAAAAATTAACTTTTTGTAGCCCAATTAAAACACATTAGATCTTATAAGATAGTTTATCCTCACAGGATAATAGAACTCCACCATGGCCAAAAAAAGAAAGATCACCAGTAATTTTAGGATCTCATATGGGAGTCTATATCATCACTATGTCCCCAAAATTAAAATAATAAAATGGAGATAATTAAAATAAAAACACTCTTGTACTATGTTATGAATGAAGACCGCTATCAAAAACTAAAAATCCTAAGGATTTTTGTTAGATAATTAACAAACCAATTTCTTCTTCAACATAAGCAAACCAACCATTAAGACAAAGGTATGGATAAATACTAATATTGGATTCATATAAAAACTTCAACTAGATTATTAATGGGGAAATATACTATATGATCACATTACATAACCATAAGAGATAAAATTCAAGTATATACTAAAATATGAACATCCCAAAACCCATTATAAATTTTCTAGGGGAAAACTATTAAGAAAACAACATAAATTTGAAATCAAGACAAGTAATTATTCAAATTATCCAAAACAAACCGAAAAATAGTAAAAAAAGGAACATCGAAAAAAATAAGTCAGAAACAGTAATACCTTAAAATAAAATAAAAAATTAAAATTAACACCCAGTTTAACATACACAAAAGAGTAATTTACAATTACTATTCTAAAATCCTAAAAAACCCCTGAATTTTATCCCTTTTTAAATAAATCAAAAAGTACCATAATTATGGTCTCATCTAGAAAAAAAATAAAAAATAATCTTAATTTTATATTATCGAGAACATCTTGAATTATTTAATATCATATTTTACAATTTAAAACAATCATTTCCTTCAAAAAAGACAATTTTTCGATAAAATAATTTTTACCATTTAAAATGTAAATAATTTTTTATTTTTTTTGTAAATTATAGAATATTATTGGTAAATTAGATTACAAACAAAAAAGTATGTTCCTAATGTAATTTTGAAAAATCAATTACCATTTTCATTTCAACTTATTTTAAAAATTTCTATTACTAATATTTAACCACTCTTATAATAGTTTCAAATTTTCATAAATTTATCCTTGAAATCATTATAACATATCAAAGATTAATTTTTAAATCAATTTTCTTATATCAAACCTCTTAACAAAAATTTTAGAAAATAAATTATATTTATTTATAAAACCAATAAATTCTAACCAAACCCCAATCAATAACATAATCCAAAACCCAAAATACATTAATAGGAAATAATTCTTGTTTGAGAAACTGAAATGGTTTAGTGAAGAATGTTAAACAACGCAACCACAAATAGATGTTATGTTGAAATATGAACTCTAGTAACAAATGGGTTGTTAGGTATTGGGATCTCACTATGTAGTGATTCTTCACTCCCATAACCATTTATCAGACATAGAAATTCCTTAAATAATTCTTACATTATCAATATGGTTTATGAAATAAATAAAAATAAAATAATTTCTGTAAATAAATAAATAATTCCAAATATTAAAGAAACACAACCCAGCATCCCCTGGACACTTATAGTTAAATATGAGTAAGATCTTAATTGAATCTTCCTACTCCTTCCTCTAGAGTCCATAAATTATTACCTCCATCTACCAAACACACCAAAATAAAAAAATATTTAAACATGATCCTATTAAAACCCTAGTCACTAATACAATTTTTCATGAATCAACCAATGTTTTCCATCCATCAGAAACATAAGTTATCCTGGGACATACCCTATTGGTATTAATGATATAGCTATGATAATTACAAGTATAATTTGCACGAATACATTCAATGGGGGTGGTTTCAATTCAATAATTATTGTTTAATTAAAATTATAAAAATGAAAATCACATTACTTCATCATAAGACCATGAACCAACTAAAAAAATACTATAATGGAATAAATTATGTATAGAAAAATAAATTAATTTAAATAAATCTCAGAAATCACCCCCAACTCCCCCAAATAAAAAATACATGATAAGTTCCTCCATCACACAATATATAATATGAAATACCATTAATGATATGTAAAGTAGGAAAATACCTATTTGGTTGATGCTAAAAAATTAAATTAAATAATATGAAATTAACCAATATACCTCTACATGACTCAACTAGTCACCATTTAACATAATTAAAAACATTATCTATAAGATAAAAGCAGCTGAACTAGAACCTAAAATATTATTAGGTATGATCATGAAAACCCAACAAGAATTACAAATGAAACCACATCCCGTGCATAGTATCTAAATAAATGATAAATTTATTGACAGATTGATATACAAAATTTAAAAGTCTATTTTTCATGAATTAAAACATAATATACCAAATTATTTCATAAAAAATAAATTTATTTTATGTAAATTAAAACCATCACATTGAAAACAATTTTCATGGCCAAAGACACTTTTAATAAATTTCTCAATTAACAAATAACCCTCCGACGACTTCTGAAATATTATTTTTAATACACTTTATAATTCCATATAAATAATGAAGAATAAAAATCAATACTGAATAACAATGGAATAAATAAATGGTATCATAGTGTAATGTATGATTAAAAGGAAGTCATATTATCAATTATTTAAAAATATTCATCATGGGAGATATTTCTGATCGTCACTATGGCTAGGAGAACAAAAAAATTCTACATCACTAATTAGGGATGACCTTATTTAGTGAAACTATATCACATCATTATAAAATAAAATAATCATTCCCACTTCACTAGAATTACTTTTGGAAATGGAAAAGATCCCATTCAATGTTTACCTTCCCTTGTACTCTATATTCCTAAGATGATTGATTAATAATAAAAAAAAATAGAACAATAATGTACAATATCACTACAAGGTTTTAAAACAATTTAGAACTTTAAAACCAATAAATACCCATGATTAGTTTCAAATACAAAAAAATAATTCATTTAGTATTCAATTTCCAATAAAACCTCATGAATATTCTGTTAAAATTCAATGAATGGTTTTAAAATTCATTTTCTATGTGTCAGTTTGTTCTTTTTATCATTATATTAGAACTTTTAATTATATAATAATTTCAAAAACCAACTTTTAGGCCTCATAATATGTACTAAATGTTTTTTCATTTCAAGAAACCATTTTTCGGGCAAATAAATTTCTTAAAACTCAATGAAGAAATTATTTTTTTATTTTAAATTGAATACTAATAATAAACTACTAAAAATTTCACCATTAAAATATTTTTTGAAAATTTTGATATTCTTTTTATGTAAGGATAATGAAAAAAATATTTTATCATGCTTCTATTTTGAAAACAAATTTCTATAGAAAATAAAATAACGTTAAAATTGGTTTTCTATTCAAATAATCCTTATATATATTTTTTATAATTATAAATTATAAAAATCAAGAAGATAAAGATGACAGAAAATTTCGATCTAAAATCTAGCGACAAATATGAAGGGTTACCTACCTCAAACTGATAGAAACTCATGGACATTGATAAAAATCTCTAGAATAAGATTTAGGAAAAGAAACCCAAGCACTTGGAACCAATAATAATGAATTAATAACTCTGAATCCATTCTATGATTTGAAAAAAAAATGATGTGAAATTTTGGAAGAGAGGAAAACGTGTGTTAGACGAAAGATAGTGTGAGGAGGAGGTCATACCTCAATGATTCAGACTACAATTTTGATTACTCATCTAGTAATATACATGTTTGGGGGAGAAATGGAGGGTACTACAAGGAGATCTGGCTCTACATGGTTGTGATCTATGTGGGAATGATATATTATATAGATGATACATGGGTTTAGTAAATACTTAGTAGAGTTAATTTGTTAAAAAAATAAAATTGGTAATATTCATGTAAATTTACTTAGTTTGGCTATATGGATGGACAAGATGTAAATCAACCATGCGCCTCCTACTAGAATACATGGAGTGCCTCTCATAAAAATGGAACATGGATTGAAAAACCATTCTATAGCCATTTTTTGGTTATTTTAAATTATATTTTCATTTACAAAATTTCATCATTGTACACACTAATCATATTCAAAATCTGTGTCGGTGCTAAAATTTGAAATATTAAAAATATGAAATAATTTGGACTAGTAAATTAAAAATAATATCAAAAATCAACATATAAAAAAATAATTGAGAAATTTTTTTAGGGGTGTGATATCTTATACCTAATGTGTTTCAAAAAAACATCATGGAATCAACTATGATGATAACTTCCCACAAGTTTCAATTATTATATCCAATATAATTATACATTTCATCGATGTATACCATGACAAGGATATTTGGATTATGGATATAAAAAACCACTAATATAAATAGTTTTTAATATGTTTATATTACACACCTAGAACAGATTATCACTCCATGAAATTCCAATAAGGCTTTCATATTGCAATGATACCTTTAGGGATCGAATCCATCATACAATATATAAATAAATTCGTTTTAAGAAGTCATAATAGAATTTATTATTGTAAATAATATATGATTCCCCTCTATTGATAAAGAAATTTAGTTGGAGGGCATCCATTTTCATAGTAGTTTATATTGATGAAATATTACTAATTAGATATAAAATTTTAATAATATTAATATGGTTTAAAATGTACTTCTCTTTGAATAAAATATGTGAAACAAGCAATCTAGGGATAAAGAATATTTTTGAATGATCTAATATGTTGAATGATGAATATTATAAAACATATAATGACTATATAAAGATAAAATTAAGTATCGAACAATCTGAAATGTGGTTAGTCATAGTGTCACATGGAATACATCCGTTTATGAAAATGTTTTTGTAGACCCAACATGAGATAAAAAGAGGATTGTTGTGATAATTTATATTTCTATGATAGGATCCATATCAATTGTTTACTTATGTACTAGGCCTGATGTCAACAATTCTTTGATAATGGTAAGAAGATATCTAGAAAATATAAAAAAATAATTGGTGTTCTATGCGGTCTTACCATTATTTTTTGAGGGGTACAAAGAATAAATTAATTGTGCACGGAGAGGATATGTGAATAATTATCAGGTGAACATAAATGATTTTTTATATATAGATCATAAGAATCTAAAATAATTTTCATTATATTTGTTAACTCTAATGTAGCCAAGGTGGTATCAATAGATTAAAAAAGTTCACAAGTACCATATCTTGAGAAATCTTCCTCACAGAGGTGAGTTCACATTTAGAATTTTTCAATGGATGAAAATTTGGAAAACCCCATCACCGGAGACTTATCTTATAAGAGGGATAAATATCATGTCAGAGATATAAAATTGAATGGTATTAGTAGTTTTATCTTATAAAAATCGGATTCTGTTCGAGTTAGTTCCATAGAACTAACTGGTTTAAGCTTAGTTTACCTAAATATTCATTTAGTGAAAATTAATTACAAATGTAGCAGGAAGAAAGTGTTATTATTTATAATGTTTAAGGAGATAATTTCCTTAGAGTAGTTTGAATCTTAAAAGACGTATAAATTTACATGTTTTATTAGATCCTTAAAATGATATGAATTTATAAAAAAATTCATTTTTTATGATGTATTCCTTCATTTAATGGGACCCATATGATTTATTCCGTCTATGATATGTATATTATAATACCTTAATAATTCTTCTCAGGAACCTCTCCCTTGGTAATTTCCATGAGAGGATATTTTGATAATATACCCACCAATAGGAATTTCATATATTATATGTTTCATTGGTTGTTCCTTTATATAGACATGTGTAATGGTTTTTTGACATTTTATTATTATAAATCCCAAACATGTGTCATTGACTTTAATATATTAATGAAAATAATGATTTTTTATTATCGTTACTACGTAGGGTTTTTTGGGTGCATGTACAGAGGTGTGGGATTAATGAATAAATCAATATATGCCTTTTCATTACATATATTATGGCATATAATATATCAACCCCTTGAATGAAATATAACTTTCTAATCAGGTCAATGTCTATTGTGTTCATATCGATGTGCTAGTTTCCAGAAATTCAAATAATGGTGTATCAAGCATATTGGTTGAAAACACAAGTAATCCAACCTTCTTAATGATATATCGAGACCAAGAGCATAAATTACTCAATCATAATTTGTAAGATGTTTTTTCATTGAAACATAAAACATTTATCCATGGGTTCCTTATAATGTTGTTATATTTTATCAGTATACTATAGGGATGTTTAGCCTAATGGCACTACAAAATGGTAATAAAAGGTAACACAATAAGTGTATATGAAACCTAAATTAAATTAAATTTTAATGTACCATTTTAGAATAAATATTGTTCTATCGTTTTTGGTTTAATAATCTTTTAGTATTGGATGATTTCTAAGATTCAATCAGGTGTTATTTTAAAGAATATACATATTAGGTAAATATTAATAATTATTGACACATGAGTTTTTCTAAATATATTATTTATTTATTTATCAAAAAAGATTGTAGTGGTATTTATTAATTAACTAAAAAATATTTAACAATGATTCAATAAATTCTAAGGATGATAAATACAATAAATTAATTTTCTAACTCAAAATGATATATTAAATATAATCTCACAATATATAAATTTATTTATTTTACAATTGGTATTTATTTTATCTAAAGTTGTTTCACCCATCAAGTAATGAATAATATTATTAATATTCTTATTCCTAATGTGGTATTCTAATAATTAAGACATTTTAAGGGACTACTGTTAGATTTTGTTGTGTAAAACACATTCCCACATGATATACCTCTCAAACCCTGAGAGAACCAATTCTAAAAATCAATCTCATGAAAAATTGAAATGTCACTCTTCCTCCCTCTTATCACTTCAATAAAACATAAGGAACACTTTTTCATGTAAGGTATTGTTGTTATTTTTAAAATAGGAAAACTAATGTAATTAAAATCAACCTCTCTAGAACTCGATGATTCTACAGTGATGTCCCAATGTTTTGTGGCATGTTTTGATCAATTATACAAGGATTATATATATAGATCCTTTTCCCAAATGATAGTACAAAAAGAGTTCTCAAATGATTCAACAATGAATATAGAGTTAAAACATAAGATAATTATTCACATATATATATAATAATTATAAATTATTTTTGATCATCCTATATCGAGGATTACAAGGTAATATATTTATATTTGTGAGGATAAACCTAAAGAATATTTAGAAAACTAATTGTTGGGTGTGATATCAAATTTTTTTGATCTTCCATAAAAAGATAATTTTTAATTTTCCACAAAACTTCCTCCATGTGTTTCATTTCTAGGGACACTTCAAAAAGGATAGAGTTATAAACACACTTTATTAATATTTCACACATAAAATAGGATAAAAATTTTATTCCACTTGTAATTATTCATAAAAATTTCATGATTCTCAAACAAAACATTCCCTGATTACCTTAATTTCTGTTGATTCACTTTTCATTATGTTTTATCTATTCCCAAAGATAATATCCCACGAAATATTCTTCTTCCTCCTACACCCCTCCATTTCTATCCATCATTTTCATTGTCCCGTAATTATTTTTTTAACTATGAAAATGGATTCTTAAGGTTATTGTGACCATCGTCACCCTGCTCTAGGGAGTACAATATAAATATAACCAAATCATCACATATTTTAAAAAAACTTATTAGAAACTAAATTATTCAAATTTAAATAGGATGAATTTATTTTTAGAAAATTATGAAATAGATAGGGAATTACCTATTCCTCCTATTATAATTGGTTTTTATAGGGCTATGTGGCTTGGGTCGAACCGTCAGCAAAAATCAACATCTTAAACAAAAAAATACTGCACATACCTAATAATTGTTTTGGGTTGTATAGGTCTCCTTAATCAGTGATGTGTAATCTCTCATTACATAATCATTTCCCAATGGTATATAACCCATAATCATCCTCATAATTATGATCATATCCACAAATCCTTATTGTTCGACTTCATACTTATCAAGGTATACTAAGTTCAGATATCCTGCATGGGGTAATATGTGAAAATATTATTGCATTAAAATAATAATAAAAGATATAAATATATTCCTCTTATATATTAGTACATATAGCTATAAAACTACACGAACTTGAATTTTGAACATGGCCCAACCAAATGCATGAGATGTAAAAATCAACTCAAAATTCATTAAATAAAAATTTATTATAATGGTACTTCTAATTGATATAAATATATATATATATATATATATCACATAAGAAATTTTAAAAAAACATTTAAATCATTCCATTAATAATACCCATTAATTCTCTTATAGGATTCATCGAACATTGAATAATTAATAATTTATTACAATAAATATTATTGAAATCAATATTATATTCACTACAATCTTTTTTATTGTTTATTTTAATATTTAGGAATCAAAATATATTTTTATATAAGTTTATTATCTATAATTATGAATAAATATTTATTTATTTATTACTATAATAATATTTAAACATGGGATAAACTATAAATCAAATATTCTAAACATGAATATCTAATGATTGAATATTTTTGAAAGCAATATTTCTTAAATAATTATTAATCCACAATTTGAGAGAAATATTTTATCATACATTTTAATTAAATATAATTTAATGAGATTTTAGAAACATTTTGTGATTGACCCTCTAAGACACATTCTCAATGGAATTAGGTGCAGTTACCAGAACTCTATGATTAGCATCTTCCAACAGGTTAATGAACCCATAGATAAAATTTTTGATGTCAAAATAACAAAAAATATCCTATAAGCTCTACTATGTAATATAATCCCTTTGTATATATCTATCTTATCAAGTAGGTTGCATACATATTTCATCACAATATATGACTGAATTACCATTCTATGATTTTATAAAATAGACCTATTGATGAATTACTAGTGTCATGTTTTTAATTAAATAATAAATTTCTAAAGAAAGGTATAGAATTATTTATTTTATTAATTTTGTTGTGATAAATCCTTTTATGACATATTAATTTAATTCCTTGTAACTTATGATAAAACCTACCTATACTACCTTATTGTGAGTATATGTACTCATAGGTTTCTTCCATTTATCAAGGTATGTAATTCATAATGTACATTAACAATTATTCCATGTCAAAAGACCTATACACATGTTAACATATCATAATATAAAATAATATATATACATGTATAATTCATATTTGTGGGTATATCCTCAAGACCATCATTTATAGAGATCACCAAGTGTGAAATTCATAAGAATAATTTTCAATTTATTAGGCACCTCTAACACTTTATAGTCAAAAATCAACTATGTTTCCTTAAAGAGGCTATGGATTGACCATATGATATATGTTTAAGGATATTTACAATTCATCTATAGGATATCATTCAAATGGAGAAATTATATAATAATTTAATGGAAAAAATACCCTATATATATTAGTACATTAATATACCGTATAAAAATAATCAATTCATAATAAATTATTTATTAATATTCTTGTAATATAAATATAAATTTCATTATTTTTAATGTACCAAATCCTACAATATTTAGGTAGGTATATTATTTTTATTGAATGGATTAATTTTATTCATTTAATGTCAATTTACGTACTATTTATCTTTTAATTTGTCTAAAATTATATAGAGTAACAATCTTATAATTATTTGATAAAAATATGTATTATTTTATTTATAATAATAGAACAATTTTGAAATTTTGATAAAAACATGATTTTTTATTTTGAAATTCCCTATTATAAATCATTATATTAATTATCATAAATTGTGTATGAAATTTGGATAAGTAAATCTATAGAATTGTATTATAAAATCATTTTGGAGAACAAATGGGTTTTTAATCAAATAAATGAACCTTGACTACGTCTGATTGCTCTCAAGTGTTACGAAATAGATGTAATGGTTGGTTAATAATCAATAATATTGGTATGTACATTAATAGGATGTTACATGATTTGTAATATCGACTGGGCATGGTCATTATTTGGAGAAAAATTTTATTGAAATGTTATATATATGTGTCTCTATGTGTGGATCATTGTGTGTGTGTGTCTTTATATATGTCTATATGTATATATGTATATATGTTTGAATATATATATTCATTCATGTATGAATATATGTATTCAAGTATGTATGCTAGTATGTTAATTAATATATTATTTATACTTATTTTTGTACCATATAATATTCTATTTAATTCAATTTTCTTATTTTACATTCAGTTTTCAAATAATTAAAATTTATGTTTATCATTTTCAATATTTTTTTTGTAATGAAATTACTCTTATCATCATTTAACAAGATGTGATAATGTGTAAAATAGATCATGAATGGAATCCCCACCATGTTGTGAAAAAAATTTAAATTATCCATGAGAAACTTATTTAGATGACCATGAATAATTGTGAGTAGAACCCTTCATGTCATTTATTTAAACCTACCATGGATAATAATTGAATTGTCCATGGTTATATACCAACTATCTATTAAGCTACATTACTATCCTAAGAAAAATTATAATTTTTACGTTATCATATAAAAACCCAATCCCACATCTATTATAGTGTTGACTTATGGGAATATTATAATCATGGATGGGATAATCTTTAGATAAATTCATGGTGTTATGTAAAACAAATATAAGGGTTTATGTGATTGGATGATATATATTTTGGTAAAATAAAATGATCTCGACTGGAGGTATTATAGATACTATTCGTCCCAGCTATGGTGTGGAAATAATATCACACTTTTCTCCAAACACCAAAATTAGTTGCTCTGTTGGATAATGTGGATGAATGGTGTTACCTTGGGAAGAAGTATTCCAAGTAAAATTGTCTAAATGGTGTTTTTGGGTAAGGTAAAATATATTCAAAGATGTTTGGATAAATTGGATTATTATTTTGGGTGTACCAAGATGTGTGATTTCTGTTTGACAGTTGGATTTCAAAGTGAAAACCTAATCCCACATCGATTTTGATGTTGAATTTTGGTTTGAATATAATCATGGATTGAATACTACTCTTATATGTTATTTATTTTTAGTTGAAATCCTAGACGAGGTTATGAGATGCCTTTGGATATATTGATAATTGTTAAAAATAATTTTTACAACTAGATCACCTCATCAAATTGTAATGTTATCATATATTGAAAAAATAATGTTGTTTTTTCAAAGGCACTCTGCCAGAGAAATTTTGTTTATTCTCTTATCTAAAATTAAAACTACCTATCCAATAATTTTTATCTCAGAAACATAGATTCTCTCCCACCCTACAGATGAAGAATTGTATTCACCCAAATGAATTTTATTACATGATGAAGATTTTCTCATGCTCGAAAGAATTATTTTACACTAAGATGAAACAAATAGTTTCTATGTAAAGAATCATTTTTTACAAACACTTGTACGATCTATTTTCATTATCAATAAATTATAAAAAAAATATAAATTATAATAAAAAATAATATACAATCTTGAACATATAGAATCATCGCGTATTCAAATTCTATTGGTGTCTCATTTTGTTCCATCATCTATGATTCATTGACCATCATTGACACTTCATATAAGCTAATGAAATGGTGAAGACCCTTTCCTCGTTTAAACTAAATGAACAATAACATGAAATAATCCACCCCTAATCCATCTATAAAAATAATTTATATTTTTCAAACAGTATTCTATCCCTCCTATGAATATAACAAAAATAATATCTCCCTTTCTATAAATTTTTCTCATCTGTCTCTCTCTCCCTATATCTCTATAATTCAAAAACCCTTCGATTCCTTTATCTATAACACATAAATTTAATCATTAAAATAAGTAAATTCCAAATAATAAATAACTATATTTGAAAATTGAATACTTAATCATCATATTATCATATTGATATTCACCTCCACTGTTATTAACACTAAAATAATCATTTTAATTTTCCTGAACACCAACGTAAATAGATATCAATATTCATCAGGTCTTCAATATTCATAGTGACATGACTCATCACATCTATCATGGGATATATCACTATAGATATTTGGTTGATACCTTGATATATAACTGCAATTACATCTTAATAATATCTAGATGAAATTATGATGCTATAATATTATTTTTCAAGGCTGATTGCATCATCGCAACCAAAAGACGACACAAAGTGGATGAAATGAAATTAATCGATCAAATACTACACCAATTTATAAATATTTAATTTTTTAGAATATATACATGATATTTATATATAAAATATAATCATCTCTCATAATTTTAGAGCTATCTCACAACCTATCCACAGTAGTTATCATTCAATTAATATAATATATTTCACATCTAAATGAGTTTTTTAGAAACAATATGTGACAACTTATTTTCCTTGTGTAGTATCATTATTTAATCATAATTATACCACTAATTTTCACTATAGATAATTTTTCTTTGAACATATCAAAGTTATGATTACTTTTAATATAATAGATATCATGTAGAATCTCTATCTCTTTATATTTCATCGTTATCTTATCATTTCCCATCATCGATACTTCACATCCAATCATCAAAATATTATAGAATCTATCACAATTATGGACTCACATTCATCCATTTCACTAAATAAACGGTATCTTGTCGATCACCTTATATACATCATACAATAACTTAGTGTCAATTTTTCTAAGAAAAATCCACACCTCTCCCAATGAAAAATATATATATTATTTTAAAATGTCATTTAATATTTCCCTATCTCCATCCCTCAACAAAATTTCAAACCCACTTGTTAATTTTTTTGGATATCCCACTTCCTCATTCAAATGTCAAAATCAAGAAATCTTAATTTTAATGAACAATGGTATTACATGAAAATATTAGGATAAAGACTCTACTGAAACTAGTATTGATTTTATTTTACTACTATATTAAAATAAAATTCATATGTTAAATTATGTACATAATTTTATGAGTTTCTTGTTCAATAAACTCTATTTATACTTAACCATCCATGAGATATTATAGATGAATCACTAATATAATCCACCTGTGAGTGACTATAAATCATTTGTGATCTTTTATGGAATTGTTTCACATGGATGACACAAAAAAATTATTGTTTTTAATATTTAATGGGATAAATAATGCTCTATAAGTACAGTTGGGTGAGAGACAATATCCTACAAAAAAAACATAACAAGTTCCACTTTTGTTTATTCTTTAATAAATCATAGAAAACCTAATGTAGTTAGTGAACTAGTTTATTATTTGTGAACCATATCTCTAATAATTCATAATAACAGCCTCAATATTACAAAAATATTAACTATGTGACAAGAATGTTATGGAATCTTCTATTGGAATTTGTTCAATAAAAGGAATGAAATGAAATTCATATGATTAAAATCATAATTTTATTGGGTAATTAAAATATGTTTGTATCCATAAACTAATGTTATAATACTACATTAAATGTAAGGATAATGTTTTGAATGAATATCTTAGATTTAGGTGCACTACAAGTGTGATCATATAGACATGATATAGAGAGTTTGAATTGAAGAATGAGGCATGTATTGTGAAGGAGGATTTTATTAAGAATATTATATTGGAGAATCCATATGTATAATATGGAAAATTTTATGGAATTTGAATTGTTTAAAGTGCTATATCTCTAATAGAATGAAATTCTTGAGGAAATTACTTGATGGTAGATACGATATATAAAGAAGAAGAAATCACATTCAACATGTGTTTAATATGTGTATGTACATAGGACAACACATGGACTATAATGTTGAGTCACATTATTCCCTATATTATTATGTGAATGGTGTACTTCTAAAAATAATTTTACATACCTAATTTTTTAATGTGTATTCCCACTTTTTTTTATGAAATGAAGGAAAAGAGATTGGATAAATATAAAACAAATATGTTTTAAAAAACAATGGAATCCATACTGTAGAGATTCAACTTCCAAAATGGATACTGATCCATACATACATATGTTTTGTAATTTTAATTGTAATAATATATATATACTCAATAAAAAATTATTTTATGAATAACATTATTTAGATTCCATTATTTAAAAATAAATTTGTTTTTTAATTTAGCAAGAAAAAATTAGAAAATTTGAAATGGAAAAAAGATCATGTATAATTATTTAAACGGTTTAGGTAGAAATCCTTATATCCCTAAAGGGGAGAAAACCTATAACCAGTTTATTAAAATTTACATATACTTTTCTAAAAATATAGGTACTAGATTTCATCCATCCCAATAAAAAATAATTAGATAAAAATTATGAAAGAGTAAAACAACAATTTATGTAAAATTTATTTTCTACAAAAACATCCAATAATGTTCGAAATGATTTTAAAATAATTACTCCAGGGAAACATTAAATCACTATTTATATAAATATTATTTAAATTAGTCATCCTTTATATAGCATAACAATACTAAACTCATAAATTATCCACTTCCTTCACATGAAATAAATATATTAACATAACTCTCTGTCCATGATAATTGCTAATCATGATCCACAAATCTCAAAAATATCTCACTTGAAGAGTAATTCAAGAGATAATATTATCCACTACTATTTTACTATAGTTTAGTTACTCACCTCACCCAAAAATCATATTTGAGGATGAACTATGGCATAAAATCTCTACACTTTTTCAAAACCAATTACCTTTTTTAAATTATTACTAGATTTTGGTACCCATCAATCCACCTCAAGTCTGAAGATCAGGTATATAATATATATTAAATTAAATGACATTTTAGTTAAATATTATTGTTTCTAGATTAAGAATATTGATTTTTAATAGATTTGTTGCACTATAAATTTATGAAAATAATATTTTAACTTCTTTCTCTCTGTCTACTTATTTCAAAAAATACCATATACATATCATGATGTTGATTACGTTGTTAGAAGAATAATGTTCTTATATTATTATAGAATGTTATTATATATTTAATAATTATGAAACCCAACACATAACTATATCACAATTGATATAAATAGAATATGATTCAATTATTCTTCTATCTGTATCATCATCCAAGTAATAAATAACATAACATTGTTAATTCATCCCTTATTCGAGAGTTACAAACATGTCCTTGACATGTTTAAAATAGCCAAGAACATATTATAATTCATATAAGTGTTACTTTCCATTGGTTTTTATGTTCCTATTGACGCATACCACTACATGTGTTATGGGTATCCATGCACACACTATAAAATACATCAATCTCTTTATTGATGGTGCATCAGAAATTTCCACCATATATGAACAGTTATCATCCATCTTCTATAACTACTCTTTAGATGTCATTAAGGTGATCACAATGATAATTACAACCACATAAATTGATAGTATTAATTAAAAGTTACATGAAGATTCAAAATAATAGCAATGATCCATATTACATTTCGTGTTACTGTTATTCCCCATCAATTCATTCAATATTCAATTCCACTACCTTGGTATCTAATCGAATCCATATAACTTATTTTCCATGTTTAAACCATTATATTATGAAATATAATTAGTGAACCTTAATGGTTACACCATTTACATATCATACTCTATGTATCCATAAATAATGAAATAATTTACATACATTTTTGTACATCTAATCAATGTATAACTAGAATGTTAAAACACTTAAAGTGGTTTAAATAATGATGCAATCAATATCATAAATTTATTAAGATCCATGAATAGTTAGACTCACATTAGAAATTATGTTTCCATTATTTTATTATTTAGACTAGTACAAACATTTTTTTCCAATTATATTTTTCCTACTCAAAAATAAGTCGATTCTCAAGAATGGTTTTCATTAAATGATATATTTCATCATTTTTTTCCATTTCCCAATTTCCTAAATCATTCACATGAATTAATTCTTCATAGAACTCATATTATTCACTATCAATAAAAAATAAACAATTTAATGAAAATTATTTCCATTATTAAAAACTATATTTTATATTTTATTTCTATATAGAAAAGGTATTTTTTAGTCAACTTCTAGATGAATTTTATTTTTCTCAGATATCCATTATTTCTAAAGGTATATATAAACTATATTATTCACTAATACCATTTCAATCCCCACATATTCATGAGAAAATTTATATTTTCATTCAATATTATATTCAATGGGATGCATATCATTATAAAAAAAGTATTCATAAAAATAAAAAAAATTAATGGTTTTCTTGATTTCATCATCCTATAATTGATAACTAAAATTTTTATTATCTTAAAAAAGAAGTAAATTTTTTGGAATTTATCATCCAACCAATCCCTATAAGTTAAATCAGCTTCAATATAGGATTGAGACCCAAAATGTTTCATTATGTTCAATTTTCATCCACTACAGTCCTTGATAACACACGAATTCTCTTTTAATATAGTAAATACAAACAATAATTTTTTTATTGTGTTTCTACATTTGGTACTTCTTCCAAAATTTCCTTAAAAATACATATTCAATTATCATATAGCTAACATGTTTAATTAGTGTCTTATTATTTCTTCTATCCTTAATATTGTATTATGTTGTCTAAAGAACAATATTTTTAATTCTAATCTAGTTTGTTTCATTAAAATCTTTGAACTCTTAATGGTCAAACGCACCTTAATCTCTATTTTTCAAACACATAACCTTCATTATTATTCATTATCTATAATACCCTTCTAATTTTGAAATTAACATAATTATTTTTAAAAAAATATTTACCTTCATCATTAATTCATTAATTAATGTCACATAAAAAATGATAATATAAGAAATAATACTATATAAAGTCACCAAATAACATAATATTTTAAATCCAATTTTCATTGTCTCTATGTTACCCATTAATTTGTTAGAAAACATTATTTTATTTTTTAAGGTATAAATCCCTCATAGAATCCAATATTAACTAGTTTCAAATCTATTAGCATTCCATTTATTTTTAGAACCATCATTAAATATTCTCCTAGACAACCTAAATTTAAGTACCAGATTTGGGAAGTTACCAATAAATTTAATGATTTCACCATGTTATATAAATCATCTATCATTTAAAATTTTCAATAATTTCTCTACATATTATTACCATAACCATCTTCTTTATTTTCTATAATCTTATAAAAAAATTAGCATAGTATTTGTTTTCTTCAATATATGAAATAAATATTAAATTACTTATGTCACATAATATATCAATCATTAATTTACATTGAATAATGTCTACTTTAAAAGTTATTTTAATTATCAAAAATTCCAAAAATATCAACATATTTATCATCGATGAGGTATACCTTCAAAAAATTACCTTTATTAGTATATAAAACACATTATAAATATATTGTAAAATTAAATTATAAGTCGAATTACAATGTAAAAGGACCAATAATACTATAGAAATAGATAAAATGTTCATAATTATTAATATTTATGGATTTTTTTAGTGATTAAAAACATGAATCAATTTAACTTTTCTTATTGTTCTTCATCGCATGTCCCTTATTCCGGAAAAAGAAATATAAGGATCCATCATATCCTGTTTTCTCCAAGATCATTTTTCATGACTTTAACCAACCTCTAGAGTTTTCCAAATTTAATAATCTTAACCTTCCATAAACGATCAAATATTTTTTCTATAATTTTATTTATTCTCTTCTATGAATATATTCACTTAGTAATAAATCAAAAACATAATTAACTTTTAATTTATATGTTCCACGAGAAATAATCACTGTTGTTCTCATCAGATCATTTCTCTCTTGTAAAAATGAAAAGATAAACAATGAATTAATTTATTCTATAAAAAATAAAATTTAAAAATATATTTCATATAATTTCTATAATCTATTCATATAATCAATGATAGAGTCACGTTCAACCATTATCATGTGGAATAATTAAAATTATTTAAACAAATTTTTCATTATATAATGGTTCTCATATCTATTTGAAAATGAATTAATCAATAATATAGTAATAATTATAACATAATAATGAATTCAAAATTTCGCACCAATATGAGACATATAATTTATATTTCTTGTTGGTATATTAAATATCAATTCATTTTCAATATTATTTCAAATTTCTCTCTATTAGTGTTAGGTAAATATTCTTCCAATATTTATAGTCCTTAAACTATATGTTCTTGTATTTTAAGGTGTTTCAGTAAAATATATTAATCTTAAAATACCTTTAATCATGTTACCTAATTTATTAATTAATTATTATCCTTGAACTAAACAAGGTTATAACACAAAAGTTAAGGGAAATTATGAAATAATAATTAAAAACCTAATGTGTTAAAATAATCAAGAACCAGAATTTATGTCACTCGATAAGACTACCCAACATCCATGAATGGTGTAAGGAATTTAACTATTTTTTTAAAATTTACCTTTAAATTGATAATAATATAATTAGTAATTTACTCCTCCCAAACAATAAATGAATAGATATATATTTTCATAAGAGTGAAATTATAATCCTTAAGAAATATATTTTCTATACATACATCCAATGATTTTTTAAATCCTCAGGAAATAAATTAACCATTCACATATACAATAAATATATTACTCTACATTCAATAAATTATACAACAATTATAAACTATTTTAATGGTATCCTCAAAATGTTTATAGGGCCCATATATAAGAAAACTATTTACATATATATATATATTCTAGATAATATCAAATCAGTTCTGTATTTCTTAATAAGGCATGGTAACATCAAGATGATGGTTATGGTAGTGTAGTTAGGGTAAACCTATTTTCTAATAAAAACATATTATATAGTGTCCACTATAGAGTGGATAAAAATATGGGTTTTCTAACATGAAATCTTGTTGGGATCATAAAGTTTTATGTGATAAAATGTATTTCCTTAGAAGATTCAAAAAGACAAGTAATCTATTTGTTGTTTTTGAAGATTTTATGAACTAGTGCGAGTGAATAGGATCATGATTTGTATAACCAACATTATAAAATCATTTTGAGATATCTTGTTTGAAACTAGTATAATTATTCATCATATTATTGGTTGAAAAAATGAAACAAATCTAAATAAAAATATAATAAAGAAACAATGGTGGGTGGCTATTCATATTATATATTTTATAATTCACACACTACAAAATAGATAAAGACACAATTGTGATAAAAAATATATGTTATAGAGTGTATTCTATATGATTAAGTAGACTAATATTACATGAAGTGGAAGTATCGATTGAACTTGTGGAGATCTAGTTTAAATCATAAAGTTCGACTGTACTTTTTTATAATCTAATGAAAAAGCACCTAAGGTCATCATTCATTTAAAAATTTTAATGAAACGTTATTAACTATTAATCAATATCAATGTATTTTTATTCCATGTAATTTTTCATGGTTACCATACATGTGGGTTAAATGAATAGAAAAAACATATCCATAAGATCATTGTTTGTCCAAATGAGGTAACAAATTAATATACTACATAGGTGTCCACTATATAGTTATAGGGGTGGTAAAATGATGATGGGATAGATTTAATATGATCATTATAGTTAGGATATGGGTTAAAAGATCATGTAATTATATAATTCATTTCCATGTTGATAAATCCCTTTATTCTACATGGTAATGTACTTGTTACCAGTATTATTCATGCCAATATTCATGGATAATAGTGTCTTCGATATACTGAGGGGGTACCAAATCATATTTTGAGTTTTGAATATGTGAAAAATATTTTTGGAAACCTTATATCATAGATTTTTAAATGGGTTTATATAATCATTTTTATATATTGGAAAGGAATTTAGATATTGAGATGTGATAAATAATAATACTTCATGGAGATTACATTTCAATTGGATGTTTTAAAATAGATTGATATGTAAATTTATACAAGGATTATTGATATTAAAAAAATATCTATGAAGATGACTAATAATTGGGATGAACCAATTCAACTATTTTTTTATATTATTCATTTGGAAAATATTACAGGAGGTTGATCTTCTTGTTTCTTAAATATTCTTCTAAACTATATGTCTATGTTTTTTTATTATTTGTCCCATATATTATAAATAATTTTGATAATTCTTTGTAATTATGAATAATATCATAGGTTACCTCATCATGGGGAAGGATAAAATCTCCATATTACACTTTTTATATCCAATATAATTATTTTGATGTTAAAGGGAAATTATTTTTGAAGATGATACATTGATGAATCTATAAAATTAAGATGAGTTAAAATAGGTGAATCTCATTCTTTTGAATTATTATAGTAATATTTTTATATTATTGGAACTTATTCAAATCTTATATAATATAATAATTATTCTTTGTGATGTTTTGGGCCATGTGGATTATGAATCCCTAAAAATTTTGTTTATAATATGGTAATCCTTAACTCCATCTTCTCCATTATGTTTTTGGGTTTAGCCTTGTTGGGTAAATCACCTTGAGATTTGACTATCTTTGTAGGTTTTTGGTATTATTTTTATGAATAAAATTTTACACTATGGTAGCTTCATAGGATGTTATGGTCCCATATAAGCCCTATTTAAAATTTTAAAGGGGAAAACATGTGTGGTCATTGGCGTGCTATATTGGGGTAGCACTAGTGGGGCACATATTTGGTTACCTCACTACGCCCAGATTGGTGGTCTCATGTGGGGAAAATGTCTTAGGTGTCGTCAAAATGACATCAGGTTGGCTCTGTTGGGATGGAATACACAAGAACACTACAATAGTGGTGGATTTCATGATGGTGATGGTGTGGGTTTGGAAGTAGATTAATCCATCACCGTATTCCTCCTATATTAAATGTTTTAGTGGTTAAATTTGTATGATTATAATTATGGATATTTAAGTCAATTTTAAACTATTATTTTCCCCTGTTAATTTATTTTGAATTCATCATTTATGAATAATTTGATTGAGATGAATTCCATATGTTTTTCATCATTTTATGGTAAGGTTTTGTTTGAAATTCTATACTGAAGTTTCAGTCACTATTGATTCTTTCTCCATGACTATCCTTTCTTATTTGTGTTGAATGGTCATAACTTGAGAGGTTGGAACCAATTCTAGACTAACTAGATTATTTAAAGCCTTATACCTCTTCTATTGTTTATATAAAATTTAAATTATGATTATACATTATCTGACTATATCATATTTCTTCTTTTGATGGTCTTGAATGTTGAGAACCTATGGCAGGATATATTGTTTTAGATGGTTTGTGACAATGGTTCTGGTGATGTTGTTCATGGGGAACCTTGGTGTTTACCTTGAAAACAAACATGTAGGAAGTTAATTACCATGTAGTGGTTTTGTATCTAATTTTTAGCATGATATGATTTTGTGAGGATATATAATTTTGACCATAATTGATTTATATTGAATGTGTGTACTACTATGTCATGTGATGCAAAATTTGATGCTTGAGAACATGTGTGTGTGTGTGTGTGTTACCAGTGAGACCATGTTTGAGTATGATCAAATGTTTTTGTTTTTTCATGTTGTCTATCACTCTTCATATACTATGTTTTTTTTCTTTATGTGATGAAATTATTTCCAAATGATGTTTTGGTACATGATATTTTTTTCATTTTCATAGTACCAAAGTGATAGGTGAACTCCTCATTAATCGATAACCCTAGATGAATATTGTGTTCAGGTGTAGCATGTGATATGATTATAGGACCTTGTTGGACAATGGAACATGATTTCCTTCTGTTCTCACATGGGGTTATGATGGCCATATTTGACCAAACCCTAAAGGTGATGTTATGAAAAGATTGTTATTGGTGGCTTGATCTAGGAAATAATGTTGGGATATGATATCCATATAGCCCATCATAAGGTTTTTCAGAATACGATGGTCTTTTGGCCACACTCAATAGCCTTGTGGTTGTTTGGGATACATGTGGTGACATTTTGGATTACTCTATATCAATAATTCTCATATGACTGTGACTGAATCATGGAGATACAACAGGTATGCCTAGTTATTTTTGGATTCAATTTATGTACATTACCACTCTAAGAATGATAGTATGTTATTTATTGTGCTGTTATCTATTATCATAACATAAAATTATATAAATGTGCACTAGTGTTAAGGTTTCATTGGTGGTTTCATAATATGTTTTTACTCACACCATGCATCGTAATCTCAATGTGTGTATAAACAACATGATCTAGGAAACAGAAATGGGAAAGACCCAAGTGATATGAAACTATGATATAGAGAATAGTGATGGGAGTCATTACGAGGATCCATTCTAGAGTGATGTCATAGATTTTAATTTTTTACCTATATTTCTCACACTCATATATGACCTGCAACTTTTTGGGTCCTTGGTTTATCATTATATATAAATTTACATTTTATTCTTTTTTTATTTCTGGTGTTTGATGATTCTGAGGGTATAGTCTCCCAATGGATGACATTTAGACCCTCACTACTATTTGGAAACTTCGTGAACATTTGTAGGTGTAAATAAGGCCATGTGGCACTCCAGATTAGACATAGTTATTCAGGTTTAGAAATCAAAATGTTGTATCAAAGGAGGTTTCATGTTATATTTTTTATTAAATATGTTTTGGATAAAGTTAGAAAGAATTTGGTTTCTGTGGGAATCAGGTTGGGTATTTTCATATTTTTCGAGCCCACATATGTATAATTAACAATAAATTACCCTTGTTGGGACTATTATAATAGACATAGTTTTTCTATTTTTTGATATTACTTTCTAAATAATGTTTTTCTAGTTTAGTGGGATTTGGTTGCATTCTTGCATCATAATTAAGCACATAAGATCACATGTCAAATATATATTCATGGTGAGTGATTCATGGTATTTAAAATATAAATACCTTAATATATTATTTCAATTAGGTGATATACCTTTTTCACAAATTTTCCCATATCTCAGTGAAAGAATTTATTTTCTATACGTTATCGTACTTTGGTGATTATATATACATATATATTTGTTACCAACATACAGGAATAGATATGTCTTAATAGTACTAAGAGGTTATTATTTTCTTATTAAAGATATCCTCCTAGGATTGGATTTCTAAAATTCCATTGGTGATACTATTAACTAATTAGGTTTTTATCTAGATAATATTTTATAAACATTCTAAAAATTCATATTTCATTTTAGTAAATTCATCCTCAAAAAACGTTACTCAATCACTTGATGAAGTCGGGTAAAATAATGTGGCAAGGGAGGATGTTCTTGTTCTACATCTAGTCAAGCAAGAGAATGTATCTAAGCATGATCCCTCACCCACTCTAGTTGTTCAAGAAGAAGGTACTCATAAGCTATGAGTCTTCCACATAGTTCCTACTAAATAATATGGGTTTCTATTACTATTGTTGGTTATGATCAATTAATTTTCCACCAGCACCCTCTATCCTTCTTGGGTACCAGAGGCCCTTAGAATATTGAGGACTCTATTGATGCCATTGTGGGGTTCATTGATCCAATACGGTCCCTGTAGCATTAGTTGGTAAATATATCTTCTTTAATGATTTAGGTACATTCCATAAGTTGGTACGGTGTTATGGACCTAGAAGGGGGTTGCAAATGTCTGAATTGGATGACTGTGAAGAAATGTTTCTTGAAGAAATTTGTTCCCTGTATGGTAAAAATAGACCAAACTCAATAGTTTATTAATCACTATCAGGCCTCAGTAAATATTTCTTATTTCTCCACATGTTTATTCTAGTTACTTATCTGTTCTCTTATCTTGGATGAAAATGAGGCATAAAAGCACAAGATGTTTGATATTGTCCTTTGATCAGAGTTCAGGTGGTAGACCAGGAGCTTCAAACTAATGACATAAATACAGTTTCATTAAAAGTACATAACGATATTTAAGGGAATGGGGGAGGATTAAAAAAATTAATTCATTATTCATTACTAAGGTCGATGGACCTTCTTAAGCATCAGTGAGTGTCTCTTCTGGTAGTAGGTAGAGGATAACTAAGTTAACACAATAGGGTAGTATATGGTATCCAGGGAAGGGAATAGGGTCTTCTATAACTTTTATGAGAGAATTAGTTCCATGGTGTTTTAATTGTGGAAATACGAGGAATTCTCAAAATAAATCCTAAAGTCATAGATCCAGTGTGTTCAGGGCAGTAATATAGTGAATCTACATCATTTCTACAAAAGGCATTATGGTCAATGTATCATGGGGGTTTGAGATAAACATAGACATCAATCCCTGGAAATGTCTAGGTTTATTTATAATAGGATTAGACCCCTCAGATGATGATGAATTAGGATAGTTATTCTTATCATAGATAGGGTCAAATATATTAGGATAGTTGAGTGACTAAGTTCTTTCTATCTCTGGAAAAGGATCATAAACAATTCTACGTTAGGTCTTGATCACCTAAACCCTTTCTAAAGTAATTTTTTTATACTGTTTCAATCTATTCATTTAGGTACATAAACATTTTTTCTGGGATTGACCTACCCTCCTGGATTTAATTAGTATTTCTTTCCCCAAAAATACCTATTGTGATGAATGTGGATCATCTTCATATGTTTTTTATTTGTCATATAATATTTTATCAATACATGCGTATATGGTATTTTATGATCCTTGATATTACAAATGTGGATATTTTCTTCAAATATGGACTGGATGACTTGTTATTGGGAGTATATCAACTTCTATAGGAGACATATATTGATTACAATACCCATGGGAGAAAAGGTTGTTTTTGACAGGTGAATGGGACATCAGAGAAGTTAGAGTGGGGTAAGACCTAACTCATATCTGATCTATAATGGTGAAAGTAGTATGATTGGATATTGCACTAGAGAAAATAGTAGCCTCTTCCTTTCCCCCAATAGTGGACTTATATGAATATATCATTTTGGATTATATTTAATGTCTCCCTTAGGATATTGTAATTTATTTCACGATATAAATAATTAGAGTGGTAAAACATATATTAGTTCCCATATATCGTATAGCGAGGTTTGAGGTGAAATAACTAAAGTTAAATCAATATGATTTATTTAAGAAAGGAATTACTAGATGTAGCACATCACCTAGGGGTGATCCAGTACTGTTTACAATGAAGTTGTATGTTATTCTTTGGTTTTGTGTATACTACAGGAACCAATACCATGTGACCATGAATAACACATATCTTCTTCCACGGATCGATGATCTACTTGACTTGTTTTAGGGATCCCAGTGGTTTTCCGAGAATTAATTGTGGTCAGACGAAAACCATCATTGGGTCAGAGAAGAAAATATTCCCTTGAATGTGTTTACGAGTATGTATAGATAGTTTGAGTATATTAAAATTCCATTGAGATGAGGAATTTTCTTGTTCTATTCATGGATCACATGAATATAATTTTAAAAATGAACATTGGATCCTTAATTATGGTATTTCTCAATGATATCCCCATATATTTATGGAATCCAGATATTTATTCTAGGAATGTGGAAATTTCATTGTGAAATAAATCATAAAACTCTGTTTAATAGAAAACTCTCGAAATATCACTTCTATGTTTTAAAGGTGAGGTTTATTGGAATTGTGACCACTAAAGAGGTAATTTATATATACCCAGAAAAGGATGAGTCTGTGATGGATTGAGCATTCCATAGGAATGTGTTTGAGATTATGATTAGGCTTAGATTAACTGGGTTATATATATTATTCATATAGGACTTCTCGTTGTTTGATGCACCTATAGCTAGACTTATAAAGAAGGAAGTGAAGTTTAAGTGGATAGATTTGGGTGAAGAATTATTTCATAGATATATATATAAGGGTGATGATAGCCCTAGTACTAAAATTTATAGAGCCTTGGAATTGATATTAAATTCAATACCATTCTTAAAGTGTCAGGTTTTGAGATTTTTTGATAAATATATACCTAGTATTAGCTTATGATTCATGTTAGTTATTACCCCATGAGAAACACTAACAAGCTTATGAGAAGTACCGTAACAACCCAAGGTTTTAAAAAACATAAATGAAATTCCTGAAACATTGTTTTATGTAGATATTTATAGCTATCCTTTAAACAAAATTTTGTAGCTTCTATGTTTTTAAATTTGAAAAATAGTGATCTACAATTGTGTTCATTAAGTCATTTAGAGTCTGATAGAGCCAACTTTTTTGGGTTAATAGTAACATAAAATTTTGAATAGTAATATAAATTTTAATATGACCCTTATGAACAGTAAATTTGATTATGATTTTATTTTATTAATGATTTAAGATAATGACATGTTGGTTAATTTTTCAATGTTATATAAAATCAGTTATAGTTTTAAAATTGTTATTTTTTTAATTAAGTATGATTTTATTTAAAAATTAAATTAATAATATATAGAAAATTATATTAAAAAATGTAGTTTATTTTTGAATTCTACATGTAGAAAAATGGTATGGTTGAATGTTTGGGATATTTCAGAAACAATTGATTTTTCAGTGAATAGAAAAAATATAGTTTTGAGTTTCGGTGTGTTAATGACATCATTAATGATGTAACAATGATGTAATAAATCTGGTCAACTTGTGTGAAGTAATTTAATATGTGAGGTGTCCCAAGTGGCTAATAGGTTGGGCAAATACCATGGGCAAGCCCATGGTTTTTCAAATACCACTAACGAGGTGTCCCTTGGAAATTATTAAAATATTATCTCACTATTGGTGCAAATACCAACCCATTACTTCATTAAATTCATTCATAATTCCACATAAACGAAGCTCTAGCCTCCATACCTCCCTATTATTCCTAACATGGTTTCCTTAAGCCCCAAAGGTCTCATCCTTCTAGTTCTATGAGTTACTCTACATAGTATAGAAAATAATCAACTTATTTCTTTTTCCATTCAAGTTATCATTTATGTGGTATCAAATTATGGAATCTATAACATGTTCTTATTTTAATATTTTTATTGATTTATTCAATATTATGATTCATTTCTTGATTGGTGACCCTTTTCCCCTCTCTTTTTAATGTTTTCTAAAACCATATTTTATTGTTGTTAGGCTGCTGAGTATTTGTAAGGGATTTCTCAACTATTGTTTTATTTTGAGTACCGTTTATTTATGATTCTTTCCTCATATCATCTTACCTAAGAGGAATAAAATCTCTAGAGATCATGAATATTCTGGATGTTCTCATGTTCATGTAAAATTAATCATCATTCTTTTTTTCCTCTCCCACTTAATAATTGAATTAAAACATTGTTTGTGATGTGTCGAATTACCGACATCGTGGAGGATGTGATTTCAATATTCTTTAATTATTTCATGAATGGTTAGGAAACCATTTTTATGGTTTAACCAGGTTATAATATATTTTTTATTTTGCATCCATGGTTCTATAATTATTTTGAAAACATTGTTTTCATTTATAAAGCAAAATGAAGTTGTTATTATCAAAGAACCACTAAAACAATCTAAATGAACATCATTGATGTTTTAACATATGAATCATGGTCTTATAAAACAACAAAAATTATAAATGGTATAATTTATAGTACTGGAAATATGTAAAAAACTTTTCATTCCAATTCTTTATTTTCACTTCCAATCGACATGAATGTCCATCATGAACCATTCATGGAAATATGGTAAACCAACGCTCTGAGAACAATGCAAGGAAGAAAATAATAACAATTAAAGGGTGAAATGATGTAATGACATGATCATATAAGATATTATAAAGATTGATATGTTTCTGTAAGATATTAATAACACTATTTTAAACATTATTCATGTGGTTTAAAGAAGTTTGAAGCAATACAAACCCGAGGTAAGGGAATTTTTAACCAAATTTCTACTATTTGGGTTAACATTCTTCTTTATTAATTATATGGTATTAATATTATTGGTGTGATTAATTTTTTTATATATTATTTTTCAAAATGGGTATTTATAGTTTAAACACATATCCACTCTATTCTATTACTTCTAACTCCAATTATATTTAAAGGGACTTTCCTTTTAAAATCCTTTTAAAACTATCTTTAATAAATTTCAAAAGGATTGTTTTTTATGGGTATGTAATGCGTAGTTACTCCCCATTTAAAAATACATTATTACCATGATATGTTACTTGGACACTATTTTTATTGGTTAGATCCCATTATAGCTCAATATACGTTGGTTTGTCCCCTTTATAGCTTAAGATATGTTGGGTTGAGCCCATTATAGCTTAAGATATGACGGGTGTTCCCCATTATAGTTATCCAATACATTGGGTACATCATATATGGAAGTTGAAAAAATGGTTATTCCATGTGTGAGGGTGAATATAGGAGTGGTATTGTAAATATTTCCCAAGTAAACTCATCCCAAGTTTCAAACTATTTTTCACAATATATAAGGATTGTTAAGAGAAATAAGGGAGTCATGCTGAATAATGTGGAGGGTTGTTAAAGAAATCATTCTTTATGTTTTAATGTTTTATATTTTGAAGAAAATTGAAACTTTTTTTTGTAGTATCCTCTTGTATGTTTTTGGTATGTTATGCATGTAAGGTATCATAATTATCTAAAAATATAACCTCAAAAGGATCCTTAATGTGTAATAATGTATTCCATTGACTAAAATTCAAGATTAAGTAATGTTTTAAAGTCGGGTCCTTATAGTTGGTATCAATGGATGGTTTAGACAACATTATGGGTTGGGATGATATTTAATGAATACCCTGACAGATTTTAACTATATGGTAATTTAAAATGTTATAGAATTTAAGGATTACCACGTTTCTTCATAAATTTCATGTTTTTACATAATGTTTTCCACCGAAAAAATAGGGATGCTGAACAGGAAGGTGCTGAAAGGGTAATGTCTGTCTGAATCTGCAGCCAGAAATGGTGGGAATCAGAACTGAGCCATTTGTGAAAGTAATGTCTTAGTTGACTCAAGTAATAAACATTAGTGGTATCCATGCTAGATAGTATCATTATCTACCATGAAGAAATGTGTCTTTTATCAATCATTTTATGAGGAAACATCCTTAGTAATATGTGGAACTGTAGATCCAGTGTTAACCAAACAATGGATCAATGCTCTAGAAATGATATCTGATGTCATGGGATGTTTGGAATGTAAATAGGTAATACTAGATAATTATCATTTGGAATGTCAAGCCAATCAGTGGTGGTCTCTGTTTAAGTATATGGGAGAAATAGATGATCTTCACAGTTTGGAATGGGATGATTTTAAGAGTCTTTTTTGAAAAAAACAAATTCCCAAAACTATTCAACTATAAATGGAGATACAATTATTGTAACTGAAGTAGAAAGATGATGATTCTGTGGTAGCGTATGAAGCCAATTTTACAAGACTGTCCTAGTATGTACAAGATTTTTCTCAGGATTTTGAAAATATAATTAATATTTTTTACTCTAGTTTGAAACCATTTTTGCGAAGAGAGTTGTCCTTAGGAGAGTTTAAAATCTATGAGAAGATTGTTCTTTGTGATTAAAAAGTTGAGATGGAGTTTTCTAAAACATATTATCATCATGATGACAAGAATAAAAAGAAATCTAGATGGTGGGTAATGGGGAATAACTCATCAAATAATTTTGGATGTAAGAAATTGAATTTCCCTTCTCATGAAAATTATGGTAAAAGGAATCCTGGTGAATGTCTTGTAAATAATGGGAAATGCTACCAATGTGAAATGTTTGTAAACATGTATCTTGATCGCAAGGAAAATGATCAAAAAATTAATTTGAATCAGATTTTGATATTCATTAACTATAAATAATTGGCTCATATTACTAATATTTGTCTGAAGCTAGTTACACAAGCATGGAATCAGCAAGATTGGAAACAAAATGGTTTGCATTATCAACCACTTAAGTAGTTTTTGAGTCGTCAAATGAGGTGGTATCGTTTAAATTTTTTTTATAGATTTTTCAAATGTGTTTTTTGATTCTGGGTATACACATTAATTTATTTTTGGGAAATTTCCGGAAAAATTGGGAATTCAATCTCATGAAATGAAACTGGTTCTCATGGTAAAAACCCCTGGGGGAAATATTGTGGATAAAAAATTATAATAACATTTCTATCGTTGTATTTGGAATTATTTTACCTAAAAACCATATTTTTTTTCCTTTAATAGAGTGTGATTTTATTCTCGCAATGTAATGGATTTATTTTATAATGGTAAGATAGATAGCAGAGAAAAAGATTTTTTTTTCAAAAATAATTTCAATTTGTTTAAAAGAACGATCCAATACCATTAATATCATATTAGGAATCTGAGAAACTGATAAAGGATAAGAATGAATGTTATGTTGCTCATATTTTTGAAGAGAAGGAAACTATCCCGATTAATGATGTATTAGTGTTAAATTAATACCTGGATGTTTTCCCTATGATTTTCTTAGTGTTATTCCTAATCGAGTGGTTTATTTTACTATTTACTTAGTTACAAAGGCTATGCCTATTTTTAAACCCCCTTATTGAATGGCCCAAATGGAACTTTTGGATTTAAAAAAAGCATTTGGAGGAATTATTAGATAAAGGGTTCATCCAACCAAGCACTTCACCATGGGGCACTCTTGTCTTCTTTGTTAAGAAAAAAGATAGTTCAATGAGACTTTTCATCGATTATAGATCTTTGAATAACATTACTATTAAAAACAAGTATCTTTAGCCCCATATTGATGATTTTTATGATCATATCTATGGAACACAATATTTTTTGATGGTTGACCAGATTTTGGTGTAACATTAGTTGAAATTAAAGGATGAAGACACCCTAAAGACTATGTTCAGTACTAGATATGGTCATTAGGAATTTGCAGTTATTCCTTTTGGGATAACTAATGCACATTATGTATTCATGGATCTTAGGAATAGAATATTTCATGAGTTCTTGGATAAGTTTTTGGCTGTATTTATTGATGAAATTCTAGTATATTCTAGAAGTAAAGGGTAGTATGAAAAACATATAAGGGTTATTTGGAAAACATTAAAATTAAAGAAACTATATGGAAAATTCAGAAAGTGTGATTTACAGTTCAAACATATTTTTTTTCTTGGGCACATAGTAAATATGGATGGAATAACACTTTATCCTTCCAAAACAAAGGTGGTTGATGAATGGCCAAGACCTCCCATTTTTACAATGATTCATAGTTTTATTGGATTAGTATTTTATTACTAACAGTTTCTTAAAAACATTGCCTGGTTATCTAGAACACCGACTAAGTTAACTCTAAAAGGGGTTAAATTTGTTTGAAAGAATAATGTGATGTTTGTTATCAGGAACTGACAAAGAGATTGGATAATGCTCCATTTTTGGCCTTGCCTTCCAGAAATCGTGAGTTTTTCATCTACGATGATTCTTCATTTAAAGAATTTGGTTTTGATCTAATTCAAAATGACCAGGTAATTTCATATACATCAAGACAACTAAATCCTCATGAGTTAAATAATACCACACATGATATGAAATTTGCAGCTGTTGCATTTTCTTTTAAAATTTGAGGCACCATTTATAGGAAGAAAAATGTCAAATATATATTGACCGTAATATTATGATGTATATATTAACTCGTAAGGAATTAAACATGAGGCAAAGAAGATTGATTGCACTGAAAGAGTATAATGATCACACGATCAATTATCATCCAGGAAAAGAAAAAATGTCGTATATTCATTGAGTCGAAAACATCAATAATCATTAACCATGTTACATTAGGAAAATGATCCCATGATTGGTGATTCGATGAATTTTTTCTTAGATGTTATAGGTGCAGGGAATACAACTATTTTTTTTAGGTTTCAGTGCAGTAATCATTATCAAAAAAAAAATTAAGTAATCGCCGAAGGAAGACTGTGAGCTATAGAAAAAAAACATTGGTTAAAATGGGAAATTTTCCAGAATTTAACATTGATAAAGATTGTATTTTATGATTTGAAAATAGTTTGTGTGTGCCTTGTGATTCTCAATTAAAGAACTATTAGTTATGTGAATCTCACAGTTCACTATTTTCTGTTTATTTTAGAAGTTCTAAGATTTACATAGACCATCAAGAGTATTACTATTGGGATGGAATGAAAAGGGATATTGAAGAATTTACTGTGAAATGTTAGACATGTCAATAGGATAAAGTAGAGTAGAATTTACCGAAGGGGGTACTTTAGCCTTTTCTAGTGCCATAGTGGAATTCAAAAATATATCAATGGACTTCATGGTGGGACTACCTAACAATTCTAGAGGTAACAATGTGATTTAGGTTATTGTCCATCGGCTGAAAAAAAATGTACACATTTCTTTTCTATTCGAGATACAATTTCATTGGATCATCTTTCTTGACTATACTTCAAAGAGATATTTAGGTTACATGGAGTTCCTATTTCTAAAGTATTTGACCAGGATCCCAAGTTCACTTCTAAATTTTAGATGGGGCTTCATAACTCTTTGGGCACAAAATTGAATTTCCATACAACTTTTCATCCTCAATCAGATGAGAAGTTAGAACGATTGATTCGGTCTTTGGAGGATATGCTTCATGCATGTTCAATGGACTTCCAAGGATGTTGGGATCAATATATTTCTTTATTTGAGTTTTCTTATAATAACAGTATTCATTTTAGAATACATATGGCACCTTTTGAGGAATTGTATGGGAAGTCATGTTGATCTCTATCTTTTTGGGACAAATTTGGGGAAAGGAAGTTGATGGGACCAAATTAGTAGAGGAAGTGGCCGAGAAAGTGAAGATGATCCAGCAGCACATGAGGACAACACAGTGCAAGCAGAAATGTTATGGATATAAGAGAAGGAAAGACTTCTCTTTCGAGGTAGGTGACAATGTTTTCCTTCACTCCGTGGAAATGTGTGATATTTTTTTAATAAAGGAAAGATATGCACATGATTCAGTGGTCTTTTTGAAATCCTAGAGAATGTTGGACTAGTTTCATATCGAGTATATTTGTCTCTGATTTTATCGCATGTACATAATTTTTTTTTCATGTTTCAATGTTGAGAAAGTATGTGCTAGATTCATCACATGTTTTGATCCTAGAAGCAGTTCGCCTAGAAAAGAACCTTTCATATGAATAGAAACCAATAAAAATTCTTGATCAAAGGGAACAAGTATTGTAGAATAAGGTTATCCATTAGGTAAAGGTTTTTTGGAGAATCCACATGGTTGAAGAAGCAATATGGGAATATGAAAATTGATATGAGGGAAAGTTACCCTCACTTGTTTAATGAGAAAATAAAATTGGGAGTACCCAATTTATAGAAGGTGGGGATAATGTTACACCCCAATGTATTTAAAAAAAATTAAATATATGAAACATAGTTTTAAGTAGATATCAATAACTAGACTATAAATATTATTTTGCAGCTTCTATGTTTTGAATTTCAAAAACAGTTATCTATAATTATGTTCAATAAGTTATTTAGAGTATGATGGAACCAAATTTTTTTGGTGAATAGTAACATACCATTATGAATAGTAATATGAATAGTAATATGAAAATATTGAATATTAAATTGTATTATTATTTTATTTTCTTATTGCTTTAATATAATTACATCTTGGATAATTTTTCTTTGTGATATAAAAATTGTTATTGTTTTAAAGTTTTTAATTTTTTATTAAGTATGATTTTATTTAAAACATAAATTAACAATATTTAAAAAATAATTTTCAAAACATAGAGTTAATTTTTCAATTCTACATGTCGAAAAATTGTATGGGTGAATTTTTGGGATTTTTCTGAAAAAGTTTATTTTTCGGTGAATAGTAAAAATACAGTTTTCAGTTTCGGTGTGTTAACGAAATCATTAAAGATTTAATAATGATGTAATAAATATGGACAACTTTTGTACAATAAAATACGATGTGTGGTATCCCAATTTTCTTATACATTGGAAAAATACAATGGGAAAGCCCGTTGTTTTGCAAATACCACTAATGTGGTGTCCCTTGGAAATTATCAAAATATTCTCCCACTTTTGATATAAATACAAACCCATTCCTTCATTAAATTCATTAAAAATTCCTAATAAACAAATATATGGCCTCAATACCTCTATAGTATTCCTCCCAAGGTTTCCTCAAACCCCAAGGTCCCAACAATCATGTTCTAGTAATTACTCTATAAGGTAATAAAATTATCATCTTCCTTCTTTTTCCCATTCAAGTTCTATTTTATGTGGTATAGAATTCAACAATCCATACCATGTTATTTTTTAATATTATTATTTATCTATTATGTATTATGATTCATTTATGTATTGGTGACCCTTTTCCCCTCTCTTTTTAATGTTTCCTAAAACCATGTTGCATAGTCCTTAGGCTGCCGAATTTTTGAAAGGGATTTCTCAACTATTCTTTTATTTTGAGTTTCTTTCTATTCTTATAATTTCCTCATATCCACTTAACTAATAGGCCTAAAATCTCCACAAATAATCTATATTCAGTATTTTCTCATGTTAATGGAAAATTCATCATCATTATTCTTCTCCTCTCCCACTTATTCAAGGAATAAAAACATTGTCTCTGATATGTCGAATTACCAACATCGTGGACGATGCAATTTCAATTTACATTAATTATTTCAAGACATGTCATGAAAGAATTTTTAGGGTTGAACCTGGATATAATATATGTATTATGTCTCAACATGGTACTATAATTAGTTTTAACACATGGTTTTAATTTATAAAACAAAACGAGGTGGTTATTATCAAAGAACCACTAAGATTATCTAAACAAACATAATCAATGTTTTAACTTTTGAATCATCCTCATATAAAACATCCAAATTGATAAAGTCTATAATTTTTTACACTTGAAATTTTTATATACCTTTCCATTCCATTTCTAGAGTTTCACTTCCAATTGACAAGAAATCCATCATGAGCCAATCATGGAAATCTTGTAAAGATACATACCCAAAACAATGCATTGTACAAAATACTAACAATTAAAGGTCTAAATGAAGTAATGAAATGATAATATAATATTTTATAAATATTTATATGTTTTTTAAAATATTAATAACACTTTTATAACTACTATACATGAGTTTTAAACAATTTTGAAGCACGAAAACCCCGAGGTAAGGGAATTTTTAACACAATTTACATTCTTTGGGTTAACCTTATTCTTTATTCATTAAATGGTATTAAGATTATTTGTGTATTTTTTTGTATATAATATTTTTTCTATGTGTGTTTATAGTTTATACACATACATGTACCATTCTATTACTTCTCACTCCAATTATATTTTAAGGGACTTTCCTTTTAAAAACCTTTTAAAACTCTCTTTAATAAATTTCAAAAAGATTTTTTTTATGTGTATGGAATGAGTAGTTTTTCCTTATTTAAATATATATTATTACCATGATATGTTCCTTGGGAATTATTTATGTTGGGTTGATGCCATTATATCTCAAGATATGTTGGGTTGAGCCCCATTATTGCTCAAGAAATGTTGGGTTGAGCCCATTATTGCTCAAGATATGATGGGTGATCCCCATTATAGCTCTCCAATACATATGGTACACCAGAGATGGAAGTATACCAAAGGGTTATTCCATGTCTAAGGGTGAATTTAGCAATTATATGGTAAATATTTCTCTAGGAAAATACATGATTTTTTTATGCATATGAGTTTTTATTATTATAGGTTTTATTGGTTTTTATGTTATCACTTGACTAACACTTTTTTAATTATATCCCATTCTATTTTTTATACTCATATCATGTATAAAAATGTTTTTATAGGATATAATGATGGGTAAGAGAAATAAGGGAGTCGTGATGAATAATCTGGAGGGTTGTAAAGGAAATCATGATTTATGTTTTAATGTTTTATATTTTGAAAAAAAATGGTAACTGTTTTAGTTGTATCCGCTTCTATGAATGTGGTATGTTATGTATGTATGGTGTACTAATTCTTTAAAACTATAAACTCAAAATGATCCTTAATGTGTAATAATGCATGTTCTTGAATAAAATTCATTATTAAGTAGCGTTTTAAGGTCTGTTATTTATATGTACCTTTTAGTTTTGTTTCATTCTCTATATTTTTATAAGATTTTCTCTTTGAGGATATATTTATTAAGGCCACTAGAGCCTCAGATATTTACTCTCATGGAGAGATCTCAACCATTAGTATTGGAATTGGTTAGAGTATCTAAAAACACTCAACATCATAATGTATTATTCTTTAAGGAATGGTAATGTCATTGCAGATTCATCTATATAGAATAAAATACATCGAATATTGGAGAGAATAATTTATAAAATAATTAACATCAGGTGAGTTTGGTTGATGGGTGGATTATTGATTCATCACAGGACAATGGTGTGGTTACTTGTTCATCTTTAATTATAACATCTTTATTAGTGGACCCCGTGAAGACTAAAAAATATTCAGACTCTGAGTGTGTGGTGATTCAATAATTTTTGGTATGAAGTTACCAAATTCCAAGAAAGAGATTAGATTATAATAATGAAATTCTCTATATAAATGAGATAGAAATTTTGATTTCTTTCTTGAGGTTGGAGTTGATTATATACTTTCATGTTTCAATGTGGTTAGTGCAACCACATTCAATGAAGATATACCATTACATAAACAGTTAGTTTTGGTGTCTAGGTATGAAGAGGTACATAACTAGTTTTTTAATGATTTCTTCCATATATAATGATGGGAAATAGAATTAGTGTCCTACGAGATTACATTATCCACATAAGATGATTATTTAGATATGGTATGACATAATTAGGGACTTTATAATAGGGTAACCCCAAACCCAAAGAAGGTATAATGTTGTATGAGTGAACGTTTACCAATTAATGAAAGTATCACATTTCTCACCAAACCATAGGATTAAATTTTTAGAAGATATTTTAAATCTATATTTTTGCAAGATTTTAAATCATCGGGGAATTTCTTATAGTATCATATCATATAGAAGTGTTTATTTTACATTGAATTTTTCAGAAGGCTTGTAGAATTATTTGGGAACTTTTTTGAAGCTATATAGTTTTTAAATTCCATATATTAATGTAAAATAGGTGTGGAAGACTTTTTACATTGAGAAAATACTTTTGGATAGTCTCCTGAACATCTTTTTAGAATTGGATTCTTATCGAGTCTCGATGGATTTCTCTTACCACAACAGTTCACAAGATTTTCTTTTTTATGTATCCTTTTGAGGATCTCAATGGATTGTCATTTTTCTCATAAATAAATTAGAATTAGGCATGTAACACCTTAATAATTTAATCCATATTTATTTTTATCTTAATTTTATATCATTTTTATCTTGCGATGCATGAAAAATTGGGGAATAAATGAAAACTGATAAACTCTAATTTAAACCTAACCATTGTCACCTAGCCTTTAAGTTTAAAGGTATGTAGAGGGAAAACAAAATTAAGAAAAATTATATGGTTTACACAGTTATAAAATATGTTCAATGGTTATCTAATAGTAAGAATTAAATGAGAACCATTTCAAATTATAATATGTGTTTTCTGAAAAAAAAAATACATTTTTTTAAAGGAAATTTAGTCAGACTTTGAACACATAATTTAAAATTATTTTTTACTAATTTTGGGATAATTATATTGTTAAATTAATTACACATATGAAATCATCATATAAAATTTATCATTGGATTAATTTTTGTATTGTTTTTAAAATGATTCATTTGTTGATGAGTATTGAAAAATAAAAATTTTTATAAACAATACTCCCTTTATTTTAAAGAATTTCAAATCCTATTTTTATTTTATTATTATGTTAAAAGTTTCATTATTTATGTTATATATTAATTAATCGAAATTAGTTGACTAAAAGTTTTAGACTACCTAGTTTCAATACCCCAATTGGGGGAGTCAGGGTGTGGCATACTAAAACATCTCATCCTTCATATCTTCTTTTGTTGTTAAAAAACACACTTACCCCCATTACACATATAAATGTATAGATAAAGTTTAAATAAATAACCAGAAACATAAAGATTAATTGGTTCACCTTCCACTGTTTATCTTCAAGGAGAATACAAAGGTAGTGTTCTTATATACCAAATCCACTAAGGTATACTACTACGAAAAAGTTTTAGGAGGAATCATTGTCCCTCATAGATTACAACCCATCATAATTAGACACATCACTATTATCTCAAATAATTTGAGATCACAATTTCTTCAAATGAATCTTATTTTGATCACTTGAATCAAAAGGTTTCACGCCTCATTTGGTGCATAATTATATTCCACATGCATCCACTTGATGAGTTCCACTTTACCATAGAATTACTGAGAGACAACATAAATGTTAATAAAAATAGGAATTAATGCAACCTTTTCATGGATTTCATGCAACTCTACCGACTTAAATGCATCATTTATGATCTATCAAGAAACTTGAAAATTTATTTTAACATTTGGTTGGAAGTATAATTCCAAACTTTCACACTAATTTTTTGTTTTCGTAGAACTCCTTTAGTCAGAATTCTATTTTTTATGAAATTGATATCTAAATCATTATAGAATGTATGAAATTGATTAATGAAACTCTTTCATAATTTGGATCCTTGATAATATATAAGTGTTGAGGTGATCAAATGATATGGGTGGCCGCCTATTTATAAACATGGATGACCCATCACGCAAATCCCTTATATTACATCCACTATGCACCAAACATCCCTTGGGTATTGAGATTCAATGTTTTGATGCCACCTTTTGTGCTCAACTAACAATGTTTTCAAAACTACATCTTTTTCTCAGGGGTTCATGTAACAATCCATGGGTTGAAAAACTCTGATGTTTTTGTACGTTCAGAACTTTTGGGAAAGACTTTCATTAGTTGTATTTTTTATGTGATGATATCGAAACTTTAATTAATAATCACTTTGTGAAGAACCTTTACGCTATCATGAAATTCTTTTCATTTTTAGGAAAATACATCCTTTTCCAAAAACTCATTTCTCTTTCCTCCAAATTTTGGACCCCAAAAATTTGGTAAACACTAGGAAATGTGGGTACCATTTATATGATATTTTATTATACCACTTTTAGAGAATCCATTAATTTGTGTTGAATTATTTACAATGAACCCTATCAAAAATATTTAAATAATCCGTCTAATGAACTTAGAAACATGCGTTGTCATCAAACACAAAAATCACAAAAATAATAAAAAGTTACATTGAGGGAATTTTTCCCCAACATATCTCCCTTTAGGTTTATTGAAACCAATAAACCTTTTGATAAAAATGTAAATATTCTTCAATATTAAACCAATAATTTAATTTTATATTTCCATATAGTAATCAAATATTTACTCGGAACACACTCTATGACCACATGATTCTGGCTCAATGTGAGAAACAACAGTATCATGCGATGATTATCAATGAATAACATCATTTCAGATACCAAATTGACCCTTTCCTGATAACAATTTAATCACAACACATTTTACATAAGAATAATAAAATAATCATATATATATATATTGTAAATTGGTATCATTGTGAACTTCTATCTTGAATTTTATTCATTAAATAACTTCTTCAGCATCTTCATATTTTAATCCCCCTACATCTATACCCATGTCTATGTTTATCAATATAATTTCTCCCCCTTTATGAGTGAACCCAATGGTCACTCCTTTGAGGATACACCATTATAAAGAACAAATATTAGGGAAAAATGAAACAACACACCATGCCTCAGAAAAAGGGGGTCACACACCCACTCTTTTTCAAGTGTGGAGAGTTGAGTGAACTCCATGATCTAGTTGATGTTGCTCAAATGAATATTTCTGAAGGAAATTAATAATAATATTTGAAACCTGTAGATCTATAGGCACAAAAACCAACTTCATAATCCCTTGATCCTCCATATCCTTGATAATATACTATTTGATTTCAATGTTCTTTTTCCATGAGTGATCGACTAGATTTAGGATTATATTTATTGGGATGGAATTATCACAGGGGATTTTGACTGAATACAAAACATAAACTCCCATATCCCCATATTGTTTCTTCATCCACAAGTATGTGTCTTTCCATGTGATTTATTTGTTATTGTGATACCTTCCATGTGTGAAAACATTATTGGGTCGTTTTTATGTTATGTATAATAGATCACCGATGATCTACTTGTATTATATGACATAAACCACTTTTCCTTCATCATATTTTGACAGTTTCATCTAGGTGGAATCCTAATTCGTCCTCTCTTTATAATTATACATTCCAAATATTCTCAAAATCTATTTAGATATTTGGATTGATAAATAATTGTGACATTCCTTTCTTGTCTCACCTATCAACCATGTAAAAAACAAGTTAACCAATCTATGACATCTTAAACACACTTTTTATTAAATCAAAAAAAAATTGCACTACGCTTCATCTGGTCCACCAAGTATCATCTTTTTGACAAACACTAGAACCATAATAGTTTGATTACTATCATTTTTCACATATAAATTGTAATCTACTCCACCATGATGAAAAATGAACTTCTTCAAAATTTGATCATGTATTTCATTCCATTCTCTCAATGCGTGATATAACCCATATAGTTCATTCCTCAGTCGATAAACTATTATCGCACCACTATGAATGAGAAAAAAATTCTTCTTGTCTATTTAAATTTCATCTTCAATAACCCCATCTATAAATTTTTACATGATTTCCATCTAGAAAACATTGAACATTCATTACACTTATATGGATAAGAATATGTGAATAATCACGAGCCTTGTAACATGTGAAAAATTCTTGAAAACATAGAATCCCTCAATCTAGAAGTCTTTCATTCACACTTTTCATGTTTTATTCTAAATTACCAATCCAAATTCATTTAGTTTGTTATTGAATACCCATTTTTCCTTGATTTAATACTTATTTACCATTCTCAAAAAAATCTCCCATTTCTATTTCTTCTGAATTTGTTCAAGATCCTCATTCATATCCTAAAACTAGTTATCATATCTCGGTGCTTATGCAGAACATTTAGAATCTACACGGTATAGGAAGTGTAACGTCTCAGCCTGGGTTCTACACACCAGTTCCCCATGTTGGTCGGTCACATGTCCTCAGGCATACCTCCTTGTATTCGAAAGGATGCCAACAAGTAGCAAGGATCTGATAAGTCAATCATGGGGAGACTATACTCTTTTTATCATAGTAATAAACAAGTGGAAATAAAAAATGAAAGTCAGAAGAATTCACTGATAGGAAAAGAAGGATAGGAGCAGGAACACACACCTACTACAAACAGGGAATGGGCGTATATTCCCATTACGGTAGCTAAAGTCACCATGAAAATTTTGACAATGGTGAAATAGCAGAAGCAAATCCCTTCCCATATTCTGGATACCTGTCATAATATTATAACAACTTCAGTGACATCATAGGGAAAGAAACACAAATATATCTCTATCGGTGGAGTGACTAATAAACATATCACCCCGGAGCAGATACACACCTCTATTCTAGACCAGGAGGGTCGTGGGGTATACTCCCCCATGTCATATGGACAATCAAGTTGGGCACATACACCTGATTTAAATGGAGATAATCTGCCTAACCTGACCATTTTTCCTGAGAAGGCACATACACCTACCCATAATAACCACATTCATCAACAAGTGGTTTCCAAAGTGAGTAAGAAGGAATCCAAGAAAAATAATCATCTAGCATAATTAAAAAATCAAGAGCCAATCTGTAATAAGGCGGTGCTCAATACTAGAGTTCATGAAGCCCTCATAAAATTATCTATTTCAAATCAAGATTCTACTATCTCATTTACAAATTCCGGAAGTAACAACAATAATTCTGAAGGACTTAGTTAGACACTTCCTCATGAAGGCTTGCTTCATAACAATTCAGTCAATCTCAAAGTATCATCTTCAGATGAGAGCCATGATAACCCTCCGCATGGCCAGAAGACCAAGGATAAAAAAGTTTCAACTTTTACTGTAACCCCACATGGCGGTCCTCCCCATGATGATGAATTTAGTTTCGAAAGTCCTCTCCATAATAGTAATTCTCATTTCCTCAAAAATTCGTCAATGGACAATGAAGTAATGAGAAATTCCTCTTATCTAGTGGCACTTGCAAAAGTGAAGATAGCCATGTTTGATGCCTTACCACTAGTCGGTGAAATACTTTCTCAATCATATGATAGCTCGGGGTGTAGGTCATTCTTCGAACCACCCCTAGGTCATTCATCATCTAATTTGACAAATGAATTCTCTGCCAATCTTGTTGAATCTTATGAAGAAATAAAGAAGCACCATCTTTGGTCTAATCAGGTAGAATAATCTTCATCAAATGAGAAAGAGGAAGTGGTTAATAGGAGAAAACAATTGGCGAATGGTGAAATACCAGTCATGTTTTGGCTTTTGGCTTACTCTCAGAATGATATTCCAGAAATGTTGACGGAGGATTGTATTCTTGACATTTGACTCAAAATGTTGAAAACTCTTTGTAACATAAAAGAAAAAATATTACCTTATGATGAATATCAAAATCATGTTAGGGTAATACAAGGGTTGAAACGCAAAATTGACTTGGCATATCTCTCAATTTCATGACATCCAACGTTTAAAAACCATTAGAGAGCCCTTCAGCGTACATGCCTTGGTGTATTAAAAAGGTTGTGCCAATTAATTACCAATGCCCCATCTGGTATTCATATCAGGGGATGGGGTGTTCCTGGAGAATTGAATTTCAATGTACCTTCCATTCAATAAATCCTACCAAAAGTGGTATCATGAAATGTTATTTCCCATGGTTAGCCACATCTAACTGGTTTTGTGTGTAATCAAAGTCTTTCTCAAGAATAGGCCTCAACTAGTTCTTCCTAAAGTCAGGCATATAAAGAACAAGTTGCCGAATTACTCTTGCATAAAGCTAATGATAATATCGAACAATATTCTCATTTAGAGCTTGTTCATCATCAGGTGATAGAGGTGTTAGAAATAATCCAATGGTCATCTGAGCCAGATGATTTGAGTGGATATAGGATGATGTATCTAGTCAATTTCTAGACTAAAATCCTCAAAATCAGGAGAGATTTTAAGAATGTATTAGATGTAGCTTCTCAAGAGCCACATCATCTTGCAAGGCTGGGGAATCTTTTAATCCAACCCTGAGGATCAATAGATAGGATTTGAAGAGTTGAGCAGGAAAAATAGGAACACCCCAGTCCACCGGACTGGAGACTTTTTAAAATTCTCAATCTCTTCCTCAGTGAATGTCAGTATTCTATTTATTGGGGAAGCAGCCACAAGTGGAACGCAACATTTTAATTATCATAAAATTCCCTCCAAATTATGGTTCATCAATAAGTTCCTGAGTGATCAATAAAACAAAAGTAAATGTCTCATAAAGGACATGGAAGAAGACAGTATATCAGAAAAACTGTCAAAAGGGCTACAATGCATTATGCATCAATAAATGTCATCCATACTATTGTCATTGATCCCCCAGAACATGTGGCTCAATCATAGGGATTAGATGAAGAAGTTCATGTTCAAGGGGTTGTACGTATGGAAACAAATGAAGGAGGTGTGCATACCAAAAGCTCGAGGATTTCTTAGTGGAATGACATTCCTTCGGATAATGCCCTTCCATACTCCAGAAAGTCACATGCCAAGGAAAAGGGTAAATGTTAGGTTACATTCCACCCTAACTATGGAGAAGGCCAATCGCCCTCATTAGAGGAAATATTCACACAGCAAGAAGAATAAATGAAGGAGTTAAGGAGGTTAAATGAAGAACTGCATCAAGGTTGTCTTCCTCCTAAGCATGCTAGAGTTAATCAATCAAGGGAATTTGTTGTAGCTATAGAGATGGATCAGGAATATCCCCCTTTACAAGTACACCCTCAAAGGTCCAATCCTATGGGTCATACACAACAACAACCACCAATACTACTATATGTGGCAGTATCGATCACCACACTCGTCCAAACTCCAATTATTGAACCTGGTCAGGTCCAAGCTCAATCAGATGTTTCTCAAAAATTAATGACTACTATTGAGTCGCTAATAGCTCTATTGGAAGATATGAAAGGAAAACGGGAACAAGTTAAACTAGAAAATAGAGCTTAACCTGAATGGGGGGATTTAATTCCTCCCCCTTCAAATTATGCAAAAACCACATTCCCAGTTTTTAATGGTTCGGGAGATCCATAACAGAACTTAACACATTTTGTTTCTCCTTGTGATCCTATGATAGGAACTCCACAACAACAAGAAGTAGTTAAGGTCATGTGTTTTTTGTAGTCATTCCAAGGACCTTCTTTTGTCTGGTATACAAGTTTGCAATCTTGGTCAATTACTGAATGGGAAGATCTCTGTCAAATGTTACTTTTTCAATTTAGTTCAACATTACCAAAGATGATAGTTTTTTATGTTAACTATTGTAAGCAATGGGAAAATGAAAGAGTTTCGGATTTCATTGCTCGCTGGAAGGATTAACATATTCATTAAGGATAGCACTCCCTCAAGAAGAGTTGCTGCCAATCTGTGTGGAAAATCTGTGTGATGAATTATACACATCGTTGATCCCTATGAAATACAAAGGAGGGTTTCGAGACCTTACTTAAATCGCTCAGTAGATAGAGGACTCTCTTATAATGATTAAGGCTAAAAATTGTATAATTCCATCAGTTCTAGGAAAAAGAATAGGGAAAGAAGAGACTACTACAGTTGGAGTTAAACAATAACCTGTACCTACTTTTATTTGAAAACCTTCATCATATCGAAGGGCTCCACCTCCTGAGCGTCAACAACAACAGTTGATTTGTCAAGATGATCAAAAAGATCAATGTTGGAAACAATTTGAGGATTTAAAGAAAAAACGTTTATTCTTTCCAGAATGAAAAAGTTCCTAGTTACTTCATCACGGCTCTGGAAAACAATCTGCTTCAGTTGCACAGGCCCAAAATGCCAATAAAATAAGGAGATGATGATCTCCCCAACTTTTTCCCGTTTCATCAGATGTCGGGGCATCCCATTCAGGAGTGTTTTTTCTTCAAAGACCACCTATAAAAGATGGTGGACTCTGGACAATTAAAACTGAAAGGTTCTTCAGCCTAGGTAGCCTGTTTTACGTCTACTGATCCAGATAAAGAAGGAGAGTGGCACGAAGTCAAAAGTAAAAACGTGACGAAATATGATGATTGGATGATCAGGAAAATGATCAACCGAATACATTAAATTTTATGAACCCAATTGAATCAACTAATTGTGTCTTCTACTATTTCTGCCACAGCAAAACCCCCTTCATCAGAAAAAAAATCCTCAAAGAAGTAGGATTATTTGAAGGAAAAAGATCATTCAGAAGAAGATGAGCTCATGTCAAAGCGTCTAAGTTGTCTTTGACTCTGACAGATTTTATGCCATCTGCTTCAAAATATGGGCACCGCCACACCAAATGGAACAACCTGAACTGGTTAATCAGGCAGAATCTTCATCAGATAAAGAATTGATCTTTGGTTCTATTAACATGATTCATTTAACGAATCCCTATGCCAATGACAGTTTCGATCAAGATGAGCCTAAGTTCCATGTATCTAACAGAGTAATTAGAGGAATATATAGAGTTCTAGGATACAGGGGAAGACATGGATATTCTAAAAGCCACTAGTAAAATCCTACCCCTAATAGAACTGTGTATGTGGCAGAAACTCGTGGAAAATCCATTCAGCAAGCTCAAGAGGAACAATAAAGTTCTTCCACACATGGAAGATTTAGTCCCGACATAGTTATTTTAGAGGACCGGTTAGAGGTTACACCTTCTTCCTCTAAGAAAATAGATAGACCTTGTCGGTCTAATATACTGAAGCCAGGAGTGTTTCCAATTCCTACCCCGATACGGGATGTATCTACTACCAAAGAATCAACTTCCATGGAACCTGCAAAACCAAATTTTAATGATGGGAAACACATACCTTTGGACCAAAATTATGATTTCTTGAGACATTTTGCCCATATACCGACCAAGTTATCAATTCTAGATGCCTTCATTCTATCAAAATATCTTCGAGAGAATCTTATTGAGGCTTTTTTATGTCCTTAAGAATTTGAGACTGAAATTGTTGTGGTTGTGGTCTACCATATAGAGAATGATCCTGTAGAATTTGATGCAGTGATATCTTTTATAGATGAAGAGGAAGATGATGTTGTACGTGGACATATCAGACCATTTTATTTGTCTTGAAAAGTCAATGATATAGACATCCGATGAGATTTCATTGATAATGGATCAAGAGTCAATATCATTCCTATTCGTACACTTTGTCAATTGGGCCTCACAGAATCTAACTTATCTTCTTCTACTTTGATGTTTCAAGGATATGATAAGAATGCACAAGAACCTCTGGCCGAAATTACACTCAATATTCAGTTTGGAGACCGTGTGTCTAATTCAGATTTCATGGTTGTTCGTCAGGACACGGCCTTCAACATTTTTCATGGAAGAACTTGTCTACATCAATATACGATCGTACCATCTTCATACCACGAATGTCTCAAATATTGTTTCAATGGTCAAATTGGTACATTTTATTGTGAGAAGGCCCCATTAAAAACGTGTGAATCACAATACATTTAGGCGTAATTTTATCACATGGCGGGAAAGAAAAAATCCAAGAAAAATAAGGTCACCAAAATTAATGCTTGAAATGGTTTGGAAAAGATTCCAGTAAACCCATTCATACATTTGAGTAAAGATTATGTGTTTCCTATCCGTCAAATTGACAAGATAGATCTAAATCCAAACACTCTTATGGAAACTTCCATAATATAAATTACAGCTACCAATCTAGACAGCATTGGAGAAATTTTTGATTCGCCAAACAGTGATGAAAGCTTAAATGGATATGTTTTTATTTCATCCACTGAAATCCAGTAATTCTATACTTCATCAACCAAGACAAAAGAAGGTATTTCAATACCAGAGGAAAACAATGATGTCAATTCTCAATCCACCATGTCCTCTCTATCACCCCAGGGAGACCCTTCATCTTCAATAGGGTCAGAAATGGCAGCCTCTTCTCTATGATATTCAAATTTTAACTTCTCTCCTAACCCTAGAAATTATTCTTCGTCATATACTATGCAAGTAGAAACAGAAGATGTAAAACATATTGAAGAAGAAGAAGAAGATCTCTAGGATTCTCCTCCATCATTTGAAGTGGGTATCTCTACCACTGTAGATGAACTCAGAGAAATAAATTCGGGTACAAAAAAAGATCCACACCCCACTTTAATTAGTGCTGCCATGACTATTGAAGAGAAAGAAATGTATAAATCATTTCTAAAGAAAAATTGAGATGTATTTGTTTTGAATTATACAGAAATGCTAGGTCTTGATCATGATGTTTCCACTCATCATTTGGGTTTTCCATAAGAACATGGAGGATTCGAGGAAGCTGCAAGAAGAACACATCCAACTTATTCCTCCAAAATTGAAGCTGAAGTTGATAAGATAATCAAAGCTAATTTCATCAGAGAAGTTCAGTATCCAAAATGGTTGGCTAATATTGTTCCTCTGAAAAAGAATAATTGACAAATTAGAGTTCTCATTGACTTCAGAGATCTTAATCAGCATTTTCTCAATGTTGATTTTCTAGTTCTGATCACATAACTCTTAATTGATGCAACAGCTGGTTACGAAGATTTTTCCATCATGGATGGTTACTCTGGGTATAGTGAAATATGAATGGCCCCATAAGATGAGGAGTCTACAGCCTTCAAATCTCTTCAAGGTGTGTTTTACAATCATTTAATTCCATTTGGCCTGAAGAATGCATGTGCAACATACCAACGTGCCATGCACCATATCTTCAAACCCTTTTAGGGAAATTTGTTGAATGTTATGTTGATGATATGGTCTTTAAATTCAAACAAAATTATTATAACTTGGATGATCTGGATATCATATTCAAAAAACTTCGACAACACAATTTGAAGATGAACCCCTTAAAATGTTCTTCCGGGGCAACCTAAGGAAAATTTCTCGGCTTTGTTGTATGCCATCATGATATCAAAGTTGATCCTGAGAATAAAAAATAAATCCTTGACATGTCACCTCCTAGAAATTTTAAATAATTAAAATGACATCAAGGACACTTGGCCTATATTCAGCGTTTCATTGCCAATTTGGCAGGCAAGTGTTTTCCCTTCACCAGATTAATGAAGAAGGGAGTCACGTACCAGTGGATTAAATAACCTCAATAAGCATTATATATCCTCATTAAATATCTCTTGAGTCCAATGGGATTAATGCCACCTTTTTAAGGGAGATAACTTATTCTCTATGTGATAGCTTTAGAGCGATCATTGGGTGCCTTCCATGCCCAAAAAAATGCTTTTGGGAATGGAAACAGCCTTTACTATCTTAGTCGGACTATACTTGAGGGAGAAACATGATATTAATGTGTTGAAAATCCTACCAAGAATTAACCTTTGTAGTTCATAAATTAAGACACTACCTTCAACATCATTCGGACCAATTGGTATCTCATAATAACCCACTCATATTTATCCTTAGTCATCCAATGCTTATAGGACGTCTGGAAAGGTGGGAAGTTATTTTTTAGTAGTTTGAAATCTAGTATGTGTCTCAAAAGGCAGTAAAGGGCCAAGCTCTAGCTCATTTCCTTTCTGAACAACCAAATGTAGAAGATACATATTTTAATATTGAACTTCTTTATGTGGAATTATTCTCTATTCAAGATAATCCTCAAGCATGAAAAATGTACGTTGATGGTGCCTCCAGAAGTCCAAAAGGGAAGAAAATGGAAGATACTAAATTCAATAATGTTGGGTTAGGAATTGTTCTTATTTCCCCAAAAAAGGTAGTACTACCATATTCCTTCTTATTGCTAGAAGGAGGTACAAACAATGAAGCAGAATATCAAGCTCTCATCGTAGTCTTAGAATTGGTGCTTAAGGCACATGTGAATAACGTGAAGGTAAAAGGTGATTCAGATTTGGAAATCAAACAAATCAATTGGTATTATGCCATCATAAAGGAAGATTTAATCCCTTTTTATGATTACTTATGAGAGTTAATGATGGAATTTCCCTCAAAATCGACATTTTATTATCTCCCATGACCAAAAATTTCCCATGTTGATGCACTGGCTAATGAAGCCACAGCCCTGGAAGATCCAAATCGAGATGAAAAAATGATTAGCATTGACCATTATCGTGTAGTATCACCTTCTATTCAAATCATAACAGAAGAAATCAATTAAATTATTCCCATTTCGGAAGCATATGGTCGTACTACAGGATAGATGGCACCTATCAAGCAATACCTTCAAAATGGAACACTCCCACCTGATAGAGCCGGGAAAGAACAAGTCTGGTGACGTGTGGTCAATTTTACTCTTTATGATAGCCCAGATCACCAAAAAAATATCTACAAGAGAGGTTTTGATGGAATTATCTTCTTATGTATTGATGGGAAGAGAAAATGGCTATCATGAATGAAGTACATGCAGGAGTTCGTGGTGGTCACTAGTCTAGACGTAGACTTTCTGGTCAAATTCTGAGGCCAGGATACTTTTGGCTTTCAATGATGCATGATTGTGTTGATTTCACTAAGAAGTGTGATTCGTTCCAAGTATGTTCCAACTTCATTCATCAACCACCAGATTTGATTCATATGGATAAATACTCTTGACTATTTTCTACATGGGGAAGGGATGTAGTAGGACCATATCCTCTGGCTACAGTTAAGCAGTTTAGGTATATTATTACTACTACTGACTTTTTTTCCAAAAGGGAAGAGGCAATACCTCTAAAATAAGCAGGCAATAAAATCATTTTTAGCTTTGTCAAGTCCAAAATCTTTTCCAGGATTGGTGTTCCTCATACCATATAGATGGATAATGGCACCAACATTTGTTCGTCCAAGGTAAGAAAATTTTATCAAGAATACAATATCAGATCCAACCATTCATCTCGATATCAGGCAGTGGGCAATGGTCAAGTAGAGGATTTCCATAAGAAACTTTCAAACGTACTTCAAAAGATGGATTATAAAGATAAGAAGTCATGTCCTCATAAAAATGTTCATGCTCTATGGGCTTATCAAACTACTACCTGCACTGCTAGACGATCAACTCCATATTCATTGGTATATGGAACAGAATCAGTCTTTCCTATTGAAGTCCAATTACCTTCCCTTAGAGTTTCCATTTGTGATAAGTTATCTATAAATGAACAATCTCAAAATCTATTGGATGAATTGGAATGACTGGATGAAAAAATATTGTGCACACTGCACCATTTAGAAGTCTATCAAAATCGAATAGCATGAAATTTCAATAAATAAGATGATCTTCATTCATTCATCCAAGGAGAATTGGTATTGGTCCTCAAAACCCCAATGATAATGGGAAAGAAACCTCCAAATCATGAGCCAAAGTGGGAAATACCTTACTCAATACATAAGGTGTACTCTAATGGAGCTTATTCGTTAATCTCAATGGATAGAGAACTCATTAGAACTACAACCAATGCACGATTTTTGAAGAAGTATTTTGTGTAACACAAATACACCCCTTGTCATTGCTACAGGACATTAAACAGAATATCCCTCTCTAACATCCAACATGAAATTGAACTATGTCCCCCTTTCATCCAACATGACATTAAACTGTGCATCATCCATGATTCAAGACATTAAACTGCCAAGAACCCCAAGTCTGTGACACATGACATTCAATTGTGTCACTGCATGCACAATTGTTTTTTTATTTTAACTTAGTTGGCATGTGTTCCCCAGGGTAGCTAATCATGCATAATCCCCATACCATCATTCATGGTTGTATCTTTCACGACACGATCGTCATGTCTGTTGCTACTTCTTGTTTCTCACACCGATCATGACCCAAGTGATCTAAGAGTAATCTTCAAACATGACATCTTCTATGGGCCGCTAACCGTGCTTAAGTCCCAACATCATCTTTGGGTCATTGTAATTATTTAGACCCCGATCTCCAAATCCCTCTCAAATTGAACTACACAGACTTTGATCCTTGCCTCCCAGGCCAGGTACGTAGGAAACCTCCTGAGGTTCAGGCCTGAAACCACTTTCTTCACATCGATTCACCTCCATCCCATACGATGTTGATCATTGAAGCCCCTGTCAACCATCTAATTCATATTGGTTCACTTTTATCCTACATAATGTTAAAATATTTATTTCTCATCGTCTTAGCTATATGACGTTAAACTACATAGTTCCCCATTGTACTTGTTGCACGACATTAAACTGTATAGCACTGGTCCATGCATACGACCTTAAACTATTTGTACTTTTGTCCTGTATGAAAATAAACTGCAATAATCCCTGATACCCTCACTCGAGAGGAATCATCATTAACATGGTCTCCAACCATGTCATGTTTCAAGAACTACGTGTGGCATGATTCTCATCCTTATGAGATACATAGTGACACCCAAGTCTTTAATCTTGGGTCCATCCATAATTCCAATTAATTCCTCCTAACCCCTCATATGTACGAACCAAATATGTACAAAGGGTATTTCAAGAACTATGTGCATATTGGTTCCCTTCCTCATGGGATACATAGGAATGCTTGAGAATTCCTCGAGTCCAGCCCCATGCCTTTGGGCCTAACCCCAAACACCACTTTTAGTCCCTTGGCTGAAAAGTCCCCCTGGGAGCACATGGTGTGAGGTGGAACACCATAGTCTTTATTCGCCTAAACTTTATTCCAAATGCACTATGTGTCTCCCTCACTATGGTATATTCTCTACAAACCTAAACTAATATCTTCTATGCTTTCGTCCTGCATGAGGTTAAAATGTATTTCAAGAACTATGTGTGTCTTGTTTCTCATCCTAATGAGATACGTAGTGACATCCAGAATCTCAATTCAGGACCCAGCTGTGATATTATACAAATAATATTCATGATCTCCATAACCCTTATCTTGACTTTTGGTCGCAAAATTTATGATACATGAGAATTATTTTTCCTGAAAATGTAACACGTGCCCTTAGGTGGCCTGGCATAAGTTGTCTATATAACAGACCTGTTAGCCCAAAAGATGATAATATTTGACTATGCTGCTTATGCCCCAATTGGCCATGCATAATTCAACCTCCATAACTGGTTTTTCATATAGTGGTAACTTCATTCTTAGGAGAACCATCTTTTTTCCCTATTGGTCTTAATGACCATATGTTGGGATCTGCAAAAAAAATTGCCATCCTTAACATATTTGTTCCATACTCATTTTCATGATCTGAAAATATTATGTCGTATAATGTTTTTATCTCTTGTTTTAGTCATATGATTTAAAACCACAGATAATTTTTTTCCTACATTTGGGTCAGACCTTCGTAGAAGTCACATTCCACCAATTCTTTGAAAATTTTAATTAGAAATATTCTCTCCATACTCAAGTACCTTTCTCTATAAATAATCCTCAATGATTTGGAAAATTTGAATCCCCAAAAAAAATTCTTCATCTTTTAGCAATAGAAAGTCAAATTTATAAGAGTTATTTTTTCCGACTATGCAGCATGTTCCCTTAGATGGCATTGCATAAGTTATCTACATGACGGACCTCTCATCCAAACGATGCTACTATTTGACTATGTAGCTTATTCCCTAGTTGTCCCTACATAATTCAGCACCCATAACAGGTTTGTCAAATAGTGGTAACTTTATTCTTAAAAAATACATCCTCTAATTCCTTTTAGCTCTTTTCCCATGTCATTCCTCAGATAAAAAATTTCTCAAGTTACAGTTTACAATTTTCCCCTTCCATAATTGAATACGATAATATGTTTCCAAACAGATTATCAAGAATTTAGCCAATATCAACCATTCGGTCAAAGCTATTCAACCTTAAATATTATCCTTTTTATATTCCAACATTTTTTACTTTAAACATTCTATAACAAAGGACATGGTACTCAATAAATTGGTAACCCATAAAGGGTACTTTGAATAAAAGTCGAGTCCTACCTCCCTAAACATACATTTTGTATGATTTATAAAATATTGATAAATTAAAAGATAAAGTATGTAGGGTTTTTTAAATAACCATGGTAAATATAGAATTATGTTTACTAGGCCCATTGGATTATGTAAAAAGAATTGCAATTATAAAAAATGAAGGTATAGATTATTGAAGATGAACTGTTTTTCATTAATGAACGAGATTAGAAGAACATCCACAGACTGGAGTCTCTGCTTTTTTTGAGAAATTACAGAAGACTTTTAACATGATTTCTCATCTTTTGCACAGTATCTCGAGCTTCATCAGCAGCCACATGAAGTTCATTTACCCGACTAGCTTCACTCTCTTAAGCTCGATGAATTAATTCTTTGGCACCTTTGATGGATTTTATACAATCTTATTGGACTTCTTCCAACAAATTATGAAGATGGTGAAGCTCCCTAGTAACAGAATCTAACTCTTGTTGAAGGTGAAACTGCTGAACAATATTCTCCTTGATTTTTTTCGTCAGTTCCTTCAGCATTGTAGCATGATCAGCCTCAGCTCGGGACACTACAACCTGAAATTTACTAATATTGATCAGTAATCTAGCTCTGATCAGGTTTTGACAACACCTTTTCTCTTGATCCATCCTTCGAATGACTTGTTTCACTACGACATGGATTTTATGATATCCAAAATCACCAAGTCCCAACATGATGAATAGGGGTGAATGTCTTGGAATTTTCGAAGGTTTCTCTTCATTAGGCACCTCAGCTATTATCTTCCATATATTATTCCATGCCTTGAGACGTGATTATTGGAGTGCCTTTTTCACCTCTGGGTCAGATTCAACATCACTATCACAGGGAGGAACATAGTATGGGATTAATACAATTAATTAAGTGCCCTATTCTGCTCCTTCCCGGACCTTAGTTGCTTCACCTTCTGCTATTGTTTGGGCTAAGGATGAGGCTTCACCTCCAGATCTTGCCATTGAAGTTCACAAGCATGTTTGGTCAATTTAAAGAATGGTTAGTTTCAGAGGACAGTAAAAGTTGATTGATTGTCTTGCATGTTAAGTGAGATAAAAATATCATCATCTTTTACCTAACAGTAGATCAGAAACTTGTGAATGCTCCTCCCCATTTTTCCTAGCTTCAAAAGTATTTTTAGGATGGGTTTTAGGAGGGTCTGCTGTGTTAAGTTCTACCTAAGCCAGTGTTTTTTCAATAATAAGGTTAACATCAAAGTCTAAAACCCTTTCAAGCATTGTTGGTTCAGTAGTTTCTTTAGATGGAACTATAATTTTTTTTACCAAACATGGTTAAAAGTATAATCATAAGAAGGTTAATAGGACAAATGATGAAACTCATGTCCAGTTGATTCTATATCTAGATCTCCAAAATCTTATAAATCACATGCTAATTTAACATGTTCTAAAATTATTTCAAATGACATTCCAAGATTCATCATTTTATCCAATGATGTCCCAGATCCCAGGTTAGTCTCACTAGCGGGAGCACCCGGCATGTGTTCTTCGTGAATTTTATCAGGCAATCTCTGACCCCTAATAGCATCTTTAGAGATAGTTGTGGGGTCTGCTTCGGAAGTTGGAAAATGTTTTGGTTCATGTGTTGAACCTAAAACATCACAGAATAGAAGTCAGTTATTGTCTCATTTGAGGTTCTTTGAGGTGTTGTTAATTTACCAAAAGTCTATTCTCTCCTAGCATCAGAAATAGGAGCAGTGTTGGGAACAGATGTCGGATCATCTTCTCTCAGTATTACTTCAAGAACAACCATTTGAGTAGGAACTTGTGGCCATTCTACAACACCCTCTATTGTACTCTGAGGATGGTCAGTCCTTTCCCTTAAAGTGGAAACTGAAGAATCCCCTACAATCTTGAGAAGTTTGAGCACTTTTTCATAGGTTAAGATTCATGACTACCAGAAATACATACCACTACTGATAAAGCGTTTGACTATGGTCTTCTTTCATTGATGCGTTTTCTTCTTGGGATTTTTGGGTGGATTGATTTCATCATCTCCAAAAATAGGTACCAGATACAATAACACACATTCTAACTCTTCATCCATGACTTGTTGTCCTAGAGATACTTCGCCGGGCACACGAGGAGATTCAGTGTCTCCAAGAGCAGTGCCATCAGGTCTATACTATGGCAAAGGGATTTCCATGGTTCTTTACATTACAAGTTGCAGGATGGAGAAGATTATATTCCTTAAATAACAAATATTTGACTAAATTTAAATTAAAAATTAGATAAAAATTTGAGAAAAAAGGAAACATACATCATTAAGAGCTACGTAATCACGCCACTCATCGTCTAATGAAGGACCAATCCCCTCAGTGGTACCACGGTCCATCATTTCCTTAACTTTCCTGGTGACTGGTACTGACTTATCAGTGGCATATATGATAATTTCTAGCTCTTTGATATAATCCCTCACTTCATTTGGGTTGTCCTCAAAACGGATGTTAGAGGAATCCTGAAGATTCCCCACTCCAGGGATATGAATCCCTTCGTATAAGTCCATCCAAGTGGTTTCAGCATAACAATATAAACTGCTCCATTTATGGACAGCCTCTGGTCATAAATATTCAGAATGTGCACCAGAAGGTCATGAGGAGGGTACTACAATCATGGACTTCAACTTCTTCCCAGCTCCTGCAATCATAGATATAAGATAAAAAAATGAAACAAGTTTCTCTTTTAAAAAATGGCGACTACATTTCCTCGATCATTTAACTCCCAAAGAATACGATGGAGTGGGTATCTTGACTCTGGTAGGTGGATTATATCTGGCATGATGCCGCTTTGACGCATTTCGTGACTCATCATCCCCATCCAAGGAATTTGGTGAATCATCTTTGGGTGAGGAACCTGGTGAATTAGCTCTCGGTGAGGAAGAATCACGTACCAAATGAAAAGTTTCCTTCATAATGGTTTCTTCTATATCCCCACCTGATTAACTGGCTAATTTAGTACACCTTCAGGGTATGATGCTACATAGCTCTCAACATACCATATAGTCAATCGACTTGCCGCTCCAACATCTAGTATATCAAACACCTCCCCAGTCTTCTCCATAGATTTCAGCAACTGTAGTTAATGATCAACCATCAGATACTGCTCTAACCTGACATGCACCGAAGGGTATACCATAATTTTCTATAGACATTTGAATTGACGTGTTAATATATATGAAGTATAGGCCTCACATATAATTTCTCTGTCAATCCTCGTGGCCAATGAATCGTCTCTACATGCCAACATATTCTCCCTTCACTCTAGGCTGGCTATTCCAACATCAACAAATCACCCAGTTGGTGGATTTCCATAAGGAAAGAGAAGAAACTCCTTGAACATTCTCATCCTTATTTTGATATCATAATCATTGAGGGATAAGGGATAAATTCCAGAAAATGCCTGAAAAGATGGCTGAATAGAACTTCCAAGAACCTGTACCCCAATTTTTATACCATATTTCCTTAAATGGGTGGCGATCCATCCCCATAAAACAGGGAATGGTCCCACTATTCTTAGAGGAGACTTACCCAGATAAACATGAAGTAATCTCCTATGAATATTTTTTAAACTGGGGTGGCCAACCCAACCATCTTCCTTCTATCCATTTTGGCTACAATGACATCGGTCCCTGGCCTCACACCTCCTTTCGAATCCCTAACTGGTAAAAGGTAAAAACTGAGACACAAGGCCAAAAAGTCTACCAGACGGGTCTTCGCTGGAATTTTCTGGTTCACTTCATACCCCCACTTATCAAACTCTCCTACTTCCAGAGTTGGACAAAATGTTCCCGGAGCACCCCTATTTTCTGCTCTAGGGAAACTAGTAGGAAGAGTGCATGAATTTCCCTTCTCTCTCTTCTTAATCAGAAACATGTCCAAACAATCATCTAGAAGAATATATTTTCTGGAGAGGGTTTTCATGGTTTTGGTATTCTTATGCTGGTAGAAAATTTTCATTAACTCTCGAGCCAAAGCTGGAGTCTTCTCCGAATAATTTCAGGTCACCTTGGTGGGGATGAATTGATCATACGTATCTCCCAAAATTGGAGTCCCTTAAATCTTGTAGACATCCCACAAACTGATGCTTACTTCTCCATGAGTCATATGGAATGAATTAGTTTCCGGGCTCCAGTGGCTGATTAACTACAGTACGAAATTGTCATTCCTATAGACATATTTCTTCCTAGCCAAGATAGCTTCGTATATTGCATCTCCCTTCAGATCATCAACAGACTATGCACAGGTTTGTCGCACCCAATATTCCCACATCCAAGTCAGTTTCACACCTCCTCCAGGATGGAAATCCCAACTCTTCTTCCATCCCTTATTTTGGTCCATCTGAGAATTTTGGAAAATAGAGGGATAACAATGAGACTACAACTCAGGCGTGTGAGGCTTCAGATCTGGAGCACATGGACAATGATGCATTATGTATGCCTTCTCCACTCTCCCAGTATTGAAAAATAATCCCTCAATTGAGACATTTAATGAAGAGAAGTTGGTGTAGGTTTAAAAATAGGAATGAGGGATGTAATTATTTCCCTCTGGAACGTGAACTCCTTGCAGATGACTATGGACATACAAATGCAAGTAGATGATCTGTAGAAAATTTGAATGATATTTCTTCAAGTACATATCCAAATCGTGGAGTGTACTATTTCAGATAACATAATAGTCATGGCCGAAGACGTTCATCATGTAATATATTCACTTGATAGCCAACTCATAAGTTGATCCAATTATTTTGGGATCCATTGAATCTTTACAAAGATTTAACAATCAACGTTATGTAATTTTGTATTGTGAAAATAGTGATGAAGGAAATCCAAAAAAATGGAAAATCCATTAAGGTGCGCAAGTCCAAAACATGTCGCACAAGTCAGCCCCATCGTGTGAGCCTTGCCACCCCTAGTCATGGCGTGCAAGTCAAATACCTTCTGCAGAAGCGCGACAAAAATGTAGGAAAGTGATTTATTGAATACTGAAGCACCTGCGCGATGTGAACTCAAGTTTAGGGAATCCAAATGAGTTCACACGAGAGTGAGCCTATATATATAGTCATTCCAAACCACCTGTGTGCCATATTTTCATGCCCCAGAAGCTACGTGCCGAACTTGCATGCCACAAAACCTTGATTTCTCCATATTTACATTAGATTCAGATCCTCTTTCCTTTTAGGATAAAACTATGTTGGGGAAATTATTTTGACAATCTTTTCCATCAAATAGTCCATAAAATGGAAAAGGGGAATACCTTAAGCATAAAGAGGGTCACCCTTTTAAGAAAATCAAAACATTTGACAAAGGCATGAACCAAGATCTCATTTAGATTGAGGCGCACAAGTCACTTGTGCGTCGTGCAAGTCACTTGCGTTCCCTATCTGATTTTTCAACCAAGGTAAATGGTGGAATATAAATAGACCCTGTGGGCCCCCCATTTCAAATACAGATTTTCCAAAACTCGGATTCAAGTTCTAGTCACTCATGTCTTCAACTCAACTCTTCTGAAAGCTTCTAAGGTAACTTTTTACTTAGAATGGATGACTTAAAGGATTAGGATAAGGCCTAAATGTTTAGAATTCGTCAAAAGTTGCATGCCTAAGTGTCCATACCTCCTTAAAAATGGAAACACCAGTGTGCCTCCCCACCCTCTTGATGAAACTTGCGGCTGCCCTTTTGGAAACATCTTAGGATATTACTAAAGGTTTGAGTTAATCTCTCCCAAGTATTACCCTATAGTTTATTCATCGCCCAAGTGAACCCATGTCGTGCAAGTACACTTGTGCGACCAAGAATTTCATGTCAAATGATTTTCACGGCCAACACTTGCGCGCCAACTACATTTGTGTGTCTCTCTCCTGTTCACCTCTCCTCTTAACGATATTATCCCTCTAACACCTTTTCAAATCCATTTATGGCATGGTTCTTTTGTTGTCTTCCTTATCTGAAAGGAATTCTATGACAATATATCCTAAAATCTCATGGATTAAAAGATTTATTTCACCACAGTTAGAAGTTTTATCTATATAACCTCATCCTTTAAGATGAGAATAACTTTTTCATTTGGCCCTCCTTCTCAAGAGTAATCCCCAATCATAATTCCTTTAATTAGGTCCTCCTTCTCAGGACTAAGCCCCAAGTTAAAAATTTCCTTAACCTGGGCCTCTTCATCAGGAGTAAGACCTAGTTATAGTTTCCTTTAACAGTGGGCATCCTCCTTAGGAGTATTCCCCAATCTTAATTTCTTTTTATTTGGGCCTCCTTCTAAAGGATAATCCTCATTCATAAGTCCCTTTTAATTTGGGCCTCCTTCTCCAGAGTAATCCCTAGGGTAAAACTCCAAATCTCCATAATGTACAAATAACTTTATGGACCTTGATCTTGTGCTTCTTTCTTGAAGTAAGTAATGATATTCATCTACTAGGGCATTCATTCATACGTAAGCCCCACATCATTTCTCATCACTGTATCTTTCGTGGTGTCATCATCCAGTGCACTGATACCTCTTGTTTCTCACACTAAGCATGACTCACATGAACTTAGAGTGTAAAAGTAATAACAATAACTTTTGTTGGGCCATTTACCGTGCATAAAATCCATATTTCTTATCGAACTATTTGTGTTCTGATTCCTTTTTAATGAGAATACGTAGGTAGCCCATCTGCGGGTATGATCCCAACTCTAAAATAATCCATGTCTTTTTGAATGAAAATAAAATTCAAGTGCCCCACTAAGTGGTTTTAAAACCAGTATGGTCATAATCATGACTATGATATTTCTATATAATATATTCAAGGATTCCATTGGCTAAGAATCTCCAATACATACGGATTATTCTCTACCGATGAAGAACCTCAAATACATATAAATGATTCTCTAAATCCCATACATATCAATCATTAATTTCCAAATATAATGTAAAAGTCATTTTATGCTTGGTGAATTAATAAGGATTCGTGAACATAACAATATTCTATTAGAGAGTCCTAGAGTATGAAATAATTCCCCTAAAAAGGTGTGATGAGCCTGACCTCCCACCCTCTCGACCAATGAAAATTCTTAATCCTCATCTGTCCACAACTACTGAGAACCTACCTTTGGAAAGTAGGTCCAAATGTATATAGACTCATTGGGTGTTTCCGGTTCTATGAATAAACCCATTAGAAATCGATTGGACAGTTTGAACCTTAGACAAATAAGTTCATTCCCATTTCTAGAGTAAATAGTGGTGAAATCCAAGTTGGAACTTTGTGTTTCCTTGAAAATGTTTGTTTAAATGTGATGTGATGAGAATGAATGATTGGAACCTTTTAATGCCTTATGAACTTTATTTGGGACATATGTTATGTGAGGGATGTTGGGTATGTTTTGGATATTTAATTAAAAACCTGAGTACTGTGAGGTCAGGTTTGAATTTAATTCTGATTTGGGAAGGAATGATGTTTATTGTCTATTGAGATTATTGGGTTATATTATGAGACAACTAGAATTTGTGATGTGCTCCCCTCTAGTGGGTGATGCGTAGGAACATTTTTTGTATTGTGTCTATTATATCGTATGATGAGATCCCCTATAATGGATCATGCATGATAACCTTGTTTTTTGGGGTTTTTATACCAAATGTTGCCAAGTATTTTTATTATTAATATTATCATGGGATTCTTGAGCGTCATCTAGATGGATGAGTGGTGGTTTCTTTTCTACCCTGATTAGGGTTCTTACTACTCCCCTGGACATGATAGGGCTAGGTGGGATGTGACACTTGATATTATAGTTTAGAGAGGCTAGTTGTTTATTGACTCTGGAGCTGCAGCATATTCTAGAAGAAGATCCTGATCATGGCATGTCCCATGATCGCTCTAGGGATGTTCAAAAAATTCTCATGAAACTATATATATATATATATAATATTTATATCTTCTCTTTATGGGATATTTTTTCTTTAGTTATACCTATTTTTTGGTTTCCTCTATATTATAGGTTGTCCCTATTGGGTTTCTCTTTTGATTTATGTTTGGATATTGGTTTGTGAAGCCACCATTTTTTTAATGTGAAACCATTTTTTGAAAAAGGAAAACATTATGTGCACGGGGTTTTGAAAAAGGGAATGTATATAAATTTGTGTTTAGCTTTTTGAAATAATTTAAGGATATTTTCTAATTTTTTTCAAACAAGTTTTTATAGAATATTTTAGGAATGGAAATTTCAAGAATCTATGGTGATTACCTATTGATAAATTTAATCTCACACCCTACTTGCACCATTCTCTGTCGGTAGACCCAATCTATTTGGATGGTTTTGGTTTTTGGTTCCGGTAAGACCTCAGATCAGTTTATTATTGTGGATGGTTGTGACCAACAGCTCACATGGTGATATTTTTAGAAACATACAGTTTTAGTATTTGTATATAGTTTTGTTCTTTTAGCTAATGTTGTATATGGATTAATATTGTATTCAATAAGATTCAGTTATAGTTAGTTTTTTCACATGTTCAGTTTATTTATTTTATCCTAGTATATTTGGGAAAAAAACATTCATATTATGATTACATTTATTCTTCACACTAGTTTCTAGCTGGTGATTATCGAGAACTCCCTTCGGGCCTTGTCTTGGAATGGGTTGGATGTGGGATTGGATGGAATCCAAGCATGGTTCCTAAAAAGTTTTATCAGAGTAGGTTATTTTTATTCGGAGTTTTAGGTTGTTATATATTATAATTTTCTAGACTTGATAGGTATGTATGGGAAGGACTTCATGAATTCTATCTCCTTATAGTCCTTGAGTTCCTAGGTGTAGTTCAGGTTTTTTTCTTTGTTTAGTTGTCGTTTGTGTGGATGGGGAGTGAAAATGATGGTGAACTGGTTTCATGTTGTGACCTTACATGGAGTAGTGACACATGTTGATTCAAAGTGCATTGTAAAATTTCATCTTATTTGTTGAATCTTACTTGGGGAATGGACCACTAACCATGTCTCCAGGTTAATCATAGACACTAGTTCCCCATTCTGGTTGTTTTGTATGAGCTATTTTTTGTTTTTTATTTAGTTGGTTTGAGTGGGATTCTAAAATGAAAATGGTTTTTTAAATAAAAATTATTTTTCATGTGGATTTAAACATAAATAGAAAATTATTTTTAAAATAACATGTTATTTGCATTGAAAATTAGGTGAATGATTAGACTTGATGATAAAATGGTGTATGTGACTCTTGGTATTTCTCATGAACGTTCAAATATGTGTGGAAATATAATATTGCACACATTAATGAATTATATAAAAGGAATTTGTATGAACTCACATGTGGTGGTTCATAAGATTTCAAGGCATGGCCTTATTTCCAAAAAGTGTTTTGAAAAGGATAATGGCTTTATGAATTTGTTCATTTTTAAAAATAGGGTTCTTGTTTTGTGAATAATGGACTGTGGAATTTGGAAACTATCCTTTGAAGAAGGTATTTTTGAATGTGGAATGAAATGGGTTTTAATAAATTTTAGTATTTTTTCTTTTTCTTGTATGTGTTTGGATTCTGAGCCTATTGTTATGTCATGAGATATTTTTCATTATTATGTTTTATGTTGATTCTAATTCTAGTTTTGTGTTCCTTGTATTGTTCAGAATATTCCCCCAGAATGGTCAAAAAAATTCAAGTGAGTATATAAAAGTTTCTTCTTCTTCTCATTTGTTACCCATATACCATGGTGATATAGGTTTTATAGAGTAAGTATATTGGCTTGAGGAAGTTGATAGTGAATTTAGAACATTGGGAACCCTCAAAACTATTTGAGTGTGTTTTGTCCTAGATTTTTTTGATGGTCCAAGATTTGGATCAGTGCAAGTTGATTTATCTATCATTATACATGTTTGGATGAAGTGGGATGTGATTAAGACCACTTTTTAACAATGTTTTATACCTGAGGAGGTGATCATAAAGAAAGTGATAAATCTCATGAGTATTTAGTAGGGTGAGTGGTCAGTGAAGGCAAATGTTGAGCATTAGAAGAATCTCATTTCATTTTATTCATAGATAGTGTCATATAATCTATTTAAATATCCTCCTTTTATTTTGGTTATTTTTCATGATATCATGGTGTGATTCTTCACCTCTAGTGAATTTCATTTTGAGAATTTGGATAATGAAGTGTTCTTATCTTAGTTTAATTTTGGGGAGTAGATGGTGGTTAATGGTACTCATGATGTTTCTCTATATATAGAGATATGTGTGCCAAATGAACCTATTTCTAAAATGTATCATTCGTTAGTGCCAACTTCCTGTTCATTGGACCATTCTCTTTTGTTCATCAAGTGTTGTTGGTTTGAGCATTCAAAGTCATCGCACCATAATCTTTTGAAGTCTTGTCGTAGTTGTGGTAATTTCCATCAATCAGAGATTTTTCTTAAGAATCATTTCTAGTAGAATAATTCTTCATTGTATAATGTCATATTCTTGTTTTGAGGTTGTATATTATTAAACCACCAATGCTCCATCAATAGGCCCTATAGTGAAGCCCGCGTTCCATCAGGAATTGTTGGGGGTGTGAAGAAACTGGTGCAAGATTTTGTCCCCCATTTAGGGGTGGAGAAATTTGAAGTCTCCTTGTTTAATAATTTTTACTTTTATAAATTATTCATAGCATTATAAAATAATTATGGACTTGTTCTTCCATATTCGAGTGGTTAGGGTTAAAAATATGTGGGTCCTAAATTGATTTTTTTCACTTGGGGTGTCTTAGTCCTTGCGTGTTCTAGATTCAGTATTAGTTTTTTCTTGTTTTTAAGATTCATGGATCTTGATAAATCAATGTTTATAGTTTTTGTTTGGGTTTAATATTTGGATTGCACATCTTTCGTGGGTCTCCATTCATTCGGGTAGTTTTTTGGTTTGATGTGAGAGTTCTCATTTTCCCTTGTGATAGGTTTTTCACGTCAGTGCCTCCATGTTTTGGTTTTAGTGTTGGTGGTTTCAATTTAGTTATTATTGTGTGGAGAACCCTCTCAAGGTGACTTAATTTATTTAATGATTTGGATCCTTTATAATAGTCAGGTGTTACTTGTGAAGCCAAAGGTGACCCAAAGGTTCACGATTTTGTTCGACTCAATTCATTTATGGGATCATGTTTTTTTATCATTCTACTAGGTGACATTATGGGTGTAGAAAGTGTTTTTGGTGGGGAATCATTTTGGACCACGACCTTGGAAATCTTTTTATTTTATTCCTATAATATCTTTTGATATTCTATTGGAGTTTTGGGTTGATACTCTATTTAAATTTATGATAATTTTTAGAAAATTAATGTCATTAAGATTTATATCAGTTGTCATGCAGTTGGTGAAAAGATAGGAGAAATTGGGAACCACCCCAAGGTAACTATATAGCACGTGGTCTGGAGTCTAGGGCATGGGGCACTTCATGTGCACAGTTTGGGAAGCTATTAGGATACCATGTGGTTGGATTCTGAAAAGGGGTGGTGTCATTTTGTATTACTAGCAGACAGTTTTAGAAAATGTTTGGTCATCCTATGTAGGTTTCTCCATATCTATAGTAAAGGTAAAACTGTGTGAAAAAACATGCGGCCAAACCATGCATGTTTCCCAGATTATTAAAAATTTGAAATTATACTTTTTACCCTTAAATATTTTGACCCTATTTCGGGTGTTCCTTCCCATTCTTGACCTAATCTCACCATGGGGTCCTCCAAGATCATCATCCCTTTCTCTTATTCCATTATTAATCCAATAAATGGTTTATAGGTAAGCTTATTTGGGGTTTTAGTTATTTTCCCACTATTTAATTCTTTATCACTTGGTTTCATTGTTTTTCAATGTGAGGGTTCCATCATGGTTAAACCCTAAAGGAATGGGATGAAGTGTCGGTTGTTTTATTAGATTTTAGGGTGTTTGGATTGTATCTTGGGATTGAGTCTTCCTTATCCTAAGGTTTAGCTATGTTCGCATATTGTTGAGGTATGTTTTTTCCTTTAATTTTATTTTTGTCACATTCTATTAATGTTTAAAAATTCCTTTAATGCTTTTAAAATATTATAATAATTCTTCTCATGTGATAGTTTGATTATCCTAGGTAACATCATTATAGAAAAGTGATGATAAATGTGTTTTCAAAGTATTTCTTTAACAATTAGCTTCTTAATTTCATAAAAAGTGTTTGATGAAAAGACAATTGTTTTCTAAAAGAAACATTGATTACGAGTGTGGTTATTTGGTATTTTTTATTTTAATATATTGTTGAAATTATAAATTGGTCATGATGTGTGGATTATATTCCTCTTATGATATGATAATTTGTGGAAACAATTTTGGAAATCATTTTCCTTCTTGTAAATGCTTATTGGGGATCTTTTCATTGTGTGACTTGATCAGTTGATTGAAAATCATGTTGTGTTTCTAGAAAACATTTATCGGGATGATTTAAGGGAAACATGAAGTTTTTCATTGTATTTCGGCATGCATGGGGTGAAAATATGTATGGGAATAAAAATGATGATTCTACTTATGAGTGTACCCCACAAAAACATTTCTTGCTTTGTAAATGGTTTTTTGGTTCTCCATGTGACTTTAATAGTCGTTTCAAAAAAATTGGAATCTTGACACATTTTTCATTTTTTGATATGGTTGGTTCCTAAAATTATATCAAGGATCTTTCTCATTGGGAATTTAAATGTGAGGTTTTATATAAGATTTATAAATTTTATAAAAAAGGATTTTCGTAAATTTATTTGGGTTGGAAATGTGTTTCTTGGTTGGCACATGAGATATTCATGTAGTTTTTTTAAACTCGCATGAGGTGAAATCTCATTTAGCACTTTGTGTTGTCTTGAAAATTTTGTTTTACTTTGATTCAATGAGAAGGATCAATTGAAACCTTATAATATTTTATGAAATTTATTTGGAACTTATATTATGTGTGGGAGGATGGGTATTTTTTTTAAAATTAACTGAAAACACAGGTTGTGTGGGGCCCGATTGGTATTTAATGATGATTGTGGAAGGAATGGGTTTTCATGTGTGTTTAGATTTGTGGATAATATGTTGAAACCTCTAGACTTTGGGATGTGATCTCCTCTAGTGGCTCATGCATGAGAATGTTTTGTATTGAGTGTGTTAGACCTTGGGTTGGATCCCCTCTAATTCCTCATACACAAAAAATCATTTTTTTCCTTCATATACCACATATATCTATGTATTATTATTATTATTGCCTTAGAATTCATGGGTGTCACATATAGGGTCATGTAACAGTTTCTTGTCATCCCTGATTTATGGGTTGGTACCCCCCTGACATTATTGTTCTAGGTGGGACATTCCACTACATTGGATAGTTTTGAGCATCCAGTTAGTTATCAACTGTGGATCTGCACCATATTCTGGTAGGTGACACCAATTATAGTACATACAGTGGTCACTCTATGTATGTTTATGAAATTCTCATAAATCACTATCTATATGTTCTATTTATTTCTTTTCATTTTGTCTATTCTCTTATTATTTATTCTTATTTCTTGGTTTAAATTATTTTCTGCATAGTACCTCTTGTCTTTTTGGTTTTGATACATGTTTGGATCTTTGGTTTTAAAAATAAAATGTTTTATAGTTGAACCATGTTTCAAAAAATGAATTTGGTGTGTGTTTGTGGTTTTGAAAAAGGTAATTTATTGTAAGTGGTGTTTACTTATTAGATATTATTAAAATTTTATTATAAAAATGTGTTTTCAAACTAGTATTTATGAGATTATTTAGTAAAGGATATGTATTCACTCTATCGTGATTACCTACTAAGTTGTTTAAGCTCACACCCTACTTGTACCATTCGATGATAGTAGACCAAAGTTGTTTTGTAGTTTTAGGATTCAGGATTGAGTGGTCCCTTTGATAGGGTTGGTCTTGTGGATGGTGGTGACCAAGAGGTCACATGAAGATATTACTGGTTTGGTCCACTTTTTTTCATTGTATGAAGTGTTGGTTTGTTTAGATATTGTTTTATATGGATCAGTTTTTTATTCATTGAGATTTAGTTTTTGTTAATTATTCTGCATGTTTAGTTTATTTATTTTATCTTGGTTTATTTTTGTAAAAATCATTCTCCTTGTGATTACATTGATACCAGAAACTATTTTATAGCCCGTGGGAATCAGGAATGACCTTCGGGCCATGTCTCAAACTAGGTTGGATTTCATGTTGTATTGAATCCCTACTGGGTTCTTGACATTATATGTTCCAAAAATGATTCATTTTAAAAAATAATCCTGAGTTCCTAGAATGATACATGAATACTCGACTCTTGATCAATTCTGGGCCACTAGTCATCCCACAAAATCTCAAATGAAATCACATAAATAATAATGTGTCACCCATGGTGAAATAATATTTAACTATAGTAGAAAACATGAATAACTGCAATCCCATCAATGGTACATGGTTTTCCCCTGTAAATGGGTTTTCAACTCCCATGGACATTATCATTCCCAAGATTTGAATCTTCCTAGTATCCTATATACCATTCCCCAAATAGTATAAAAAAATAAATAGAAAAGAAAACTCCTCTTATATTATGCCTGGGTTCCACACACCAGTTCCCTGAGCCTGTCAGTCACATGGTAGAAATCTAACCCTCACGTACACCATAGCCTTCTGACTAGCTATCAAGGTCTTATAAGTCGAACATAGTGATATTATACCCTCTTTTATCAGATTAATACACCATAAAAATAAATAAACAATGATGAAAGAATATATAAACATAAACAATACCAATATATCCTGATTTTAAAAAGACGGAATACAATATCCAACTGAAAAAAATATTCAATTCTAATGTATGTGGGAAGTGTCAAAATCATAATTGAAAATAAAGACACTAATGACTCCCAAGAAGGTCTCAAACCATGAATGTTTTCCTTACGTATGCACTATCCCTAACTCATCCATTTATCCCAAATCTTTTTCCCTTAACTTGTACCTTAACAATAAATTCTATTCATGTACCGATCAGGAATCCTAGTTATGGTGTGAGTAATACTCAGTATAACTCCACCAAGAATATCTAAAATAAATATTTTCAATAACATTGTATGACATTGTATAATTAAATAAGTAAAATTCACAAAGAAACATTTGATCACAATATTTAATATTCTCTATTTAACCACATAAACCCCCCGAGTTCCTGAGGAAACTCAAACCCCAATACTTTCCTTGACCTATGTCGGAGTCTGATCTATCCCCAAGGGATATCATAGTGGAATATCAATGTTACCATTCATAATACATAGTTGAATGTCCATGTTACCATTAACCAATTAATAATACATAATTGATTAATCATTTTACCATTTATAATACTCTGCTAAAAGTCCATGTCACTATTTACAAATTAACAACATATATTTTATTGATCATGTTTCCATTCATATTACATGTCCAAATGTCACTATTTCTGTTTACCAATTAAAAATTCATAATTCAAAACATCACAATATTACATATATCTCAAAAAACCATTAATTAATTCATGAGTTAATTATAAATACTCATAATTTTAATATCTCATAATAAATTCACTAATTAAGTTTTAAATTATTAGCATCTATATCTCAAAACTAATTCCAAAATTGACTATCTATATTCACAATATCAATATCACATAATTAATTATACTTTTAATTATATAAAATCAGAATATCAATATATCATAATTAATCCCCCAAATAATTATCTAAATCATAATACATTGATCTCAAAATTAATCACCAAATTAATTATCTAAATTACCATCCTTAAATTTCATAATTGATTTCCAGATTAATTATCTATTTAAATTAATAGATAAATTAATCAATTGACCACATAAATTAACCTAATTTTAGAATTCTAGTTTCTAAAAATATATAAATTATAAAATTTTATTCACATAATCAATATAATGACTATGTGGATTAAATATTAAACAAACAACCTCAAATTTTCTATGAAAAATTTCTCAATAGAAATCTTCAAAAATTAAGAGGCACAACGATGTAGAACGGGATCCGAATATCAAAACCCAAAATCATTATTAATTAAATAATGATCATAAATATATATATATATATATAGATTAATAGAGAAATATCTGAAAAAATATATTTATATTTATCCATAAGAAAGGATTACTTCACTAAATCAAGGTGGAAAGAACCAGAGAAGAAGGATAAAAGAACCAGGATAGGATTCACTTACCAAGAGAAGTGTGGATATTTGATCTGGGCTTCAAATTGAGATAAAAAAGTTTAGTAGGTCCTATAATTTTCATGGAGAGATCTAAATTTTTAAGGACCTCCTATGGTTGAATGGGAGTTGTAATGTGTGAGTTTTGGGGGTTTATAGAGATTTTTAATTAATAATTATGTGTGTCAGACCCGTTTTTTCATGTCACTGTTTTGATCTAGTTCGATGGAAATACCAATAATTTTCTTGGGTTTTGGGTGTGATGAATTTTGATTTTTGAAATTCCGTGTATGTATAATAATCCAACCATCGGTTCCTGATAATTGTTTTGAATGTTTTGGAGAAAATTGTGGTTACTTCAGGATTTGGGCAAACCGTAATCCCATTCATAGATTTAAAAACCAAATTTTTTTCTTTTATAAATCCTTCATTTATCAACATTATTTTCACATAAAACTTCCATCATGTCTTTCACTTACCTATTCAAACCACCATATCCATTTGGACACCTTATATGGTCATAATAAGGGTGTAATTTTTTGATTTATTCAGGCATTGGGCCAACATGTGATCCCATTTTAAGATTTAAGGAAATTATTTTATTTAATTATTATCTCATTCAGTTTTTATCATTTTTTGGTCATTCCACCACTCAATCATTACTAAAAACCCTAGGCGCACCCCCATTTTCTATTTTCCAAATTTTTAACTCATTGGTTTCACAGATTAGTGAGAATGTATTCAAGATTTCTAAAATATTTCGTATTTGTAAAGGTAATTTTTATCATTCATTAATCATTCATTTTTTAATTCCCCACCCCAATTTTCCTTGGGTTATTCGAGACCTACAGATACTTTCCATTGTGTTTCAATCCATTCCCTCTCCTCAATGTGTGTGGATCTAAGGGAAGGCGATGAGTTCTCTAGATTCCAATTTGAGATTCCTTCTACTTTCTCCACCCTCTTTATACTCTTTCCATTATTTCATGGTTATATTTTCTCCCCTGGTTATGAATTACCATGGGTTACATTTTGGAATTATTTTTATGGGGGTTATGTTGGTTTAGGTATGGTATATGTTGTTTTAGTGTTTATAAACCCACGACGGGTGATTTCGGTTGTGCATTTCCATTCTTCCATGTTTTCTAGGTTTGTTCTCCCAATAACATGCCTTTATATTGATGTTTCTTGTTTTTAATTATCTTATGACCATATATACATGAATAATATTTTTTACAACCTTTGTGTGATCTATTTCTTGTGTAAAATGTTTATTTATGCCTTGTTTTGTGTAAAATGGAGTTGTTTCATTATAAAAGTACTCACTTCTTTTTTAAATTAATGGTATGCTCGTTTTTACATATGTATTGTGATATTTATAACCTGGTTTAACTAATATATTCAATTTTTGGCATGCAAAATTGGGATTTTACCCATTTGGGTGTTAAAAAGAAGTAGTTTTTTAAAACTTTTCATGCCTAGTTTTTGAAAATGTGCCTGGTTGGATTTTGGGTCCTAAATGTGATATAAAATGATTTTTTTATTATATTAAAGTACATTAATATTGTAAAGTGATATTTTGGGGTCTTTTATGGATGTTCATTGGGGTTTTAGTTTTATAAAGAGATGGGTATGGGTTTTTCACATGTTTTTTCAAGAGTTGCTGGAAAGTGTTTCATTCGGCATCTTTAAGAAAATGGTTGACCATTGAATATGTAACCTATTAGATTTAAAAGGATTATCTAAATGTTTTTTTGGAAACTAATGGTGTGTGTACAAATTTTTTTTAAAGGATTAATTTTTAATTTTTATGCACGTTGGTTGGGTAAAATGATTAAAGGCTCCTTTGGCATTTTTCTCTAAGAAGGGTTTTCCTATGAGTTCAATGTTGCACCATATGGGGAAATTTTATTATCCATTAAGTGTATTTCTTAAATGAATTTTGGGCTTAAAATTTTATTTTTATAAGGAATTGGTGGGTTTTGGGCCTCAGAAGATTAAATTTAAATCGGTGCTATATACAGATCCTCGTTATACTTCTTCAAATTGTTTTATAAAACCATTATGTGGTTTGTTAATATGTGAAAGAATTGTGAGTCATGTGTTTTGAATTTTTTTTGGTCTGAATTATCTAGTTATGTGTTTTTCATGTTAAAATTATATTTTATAATATTTTGAACTTGATTGCATGCTAAATGGAAAAATGAGTATCTAGGAGGGAGGATGAGTACTAGTATGCTAGTGATCTGAATGGGTTTTGTCCCTATTTCTTATAAGAAGTTTTATGATTACAAAAATAACTAATCTATGATGATTATGTTGTTTGGTACCACTAGGTTATGGATGATTCTCATAATATTGGATCATGTTTATGAAAAAGTATATTTATTATGGTTACCTTCACCGCGATAAGAGGAACCTATGGCTCACAAAAAACTAGTTCCTAGGGGTGTTCCAGTGACTTACAGTTATTGGAAATCTTTTACTCACCATCAACATATGGTGTGTTTGGTTGGTAAATTTAGTATCATGTGTGTTTTATTTAAAAGTGTAAATTCTTTAAAGAATCCCTCTTGAAAACAATTTTCATTTTGAAGTTTTACCTCTTTGAAAATTATTACTAGAATTATTATTTATAAAACATTCATGTTTCTGACTGGTAATTTTTATAGCATGTAACTTCATTTGAAAAAAATAATTTTATAGCTTGTATATAAATCTTGATATTAATGTTTCTATTATATTAAAGTAAGTGCATTGAGAAGAGAATACCAGGCTAACCTACTGAGTTTTAATTCTCATTCCTATAGTCTTGTTCTATTTTGAGCCCTTGTGCAGGTTTCAAATTGAGTTATATTGCCTTGGGATATGCGTGATTGTTGATTTGGTGAGTTACTAGTTGGGTCACATGGATTTAGTTGGTTGTTAGGTTTTTTCGGTTTAGTTTTTGGTTTAGTTTTACTTTTGGTTTCTTGTGAAAATATTGTTCAGTTCAATTTTTATATAAATTTATTTTGGGCAGTATGTTTCATTCTGATATTTGTTACCTTTTTTATATTTTTGATAAATCATTCCCTTCTGTACCATATTGATTTACTCAGTGCTTTTTTCCATCCTAAGAGGATCTCGAATGCCTAACATGAATTTTTGTGAGCTGGCATGGGTGACTGGTTCTCGGTCAACTCGGGCTGGTTCATGACAAAATAGTCTCTAAGGTGTTTAGATATTAGAAAAGATTTCTTTTTAGAGTGAAATTGTTATTTGGGGTATGTCAAGGTAGATTAAGTAAGATTTTTGGGACTTGAGGGGTATGTGTGAGAATATCGTCACGAACTCTTGCTCGTTTTGATAATCAGGTTTCGACATGAAGTCTGGTTTTATTAGTTTCCTTTGTTCTTTTTTATTGTTTGGTGTTGGGATATGACAAGGGGAGTCTGAATAATGGACTCCATGATCTATTCTGTCCTCAAAATAAATGTAGATACGTGTAATGGTCCTCATAAGTCTCTCTATGTTGTTGGTTTTTTGACATATGCCCTCCAACCATATGATCAAGTCACCCACCAACACTAGTTCCATTTTGTCGGACTCTTTGACCATTCTTGAATTCTGAATTTTTGTTTCAAAAATTATTGTGTGATAATTATGGAAATTAGTTTTAAAGGGAGAACTGTATATTTAGAACAAGAAAAATGGTTTTCCAAACTTTAAATATATGAATGGTTTTGGAAGATTGTGTTTTTGTGAAAAAACATTGGGGAGGTATTAGAAATGATTTAACATGATTGGATTTTCCATAATCTAACATTGTTGTTTGTTGAAATGAAATGTTTTGAATGTGTGAAACATTTTATGTTGATTTTGAAGCATTGTTTTAAATGTGGTGTTTTGGGATGTTGAAATGTCCTTGAATCTAACGAAATGGTTTTGAATTGTTAGTGTTTTCCTAGAAAGGGTACTGATTTCAATGGCTATCAGATGATGAAAATATGTCTTGTTGAATTTTAGAAAATTGTAAGGGTTTATTTGGAGTAGCTTGGTTGTTTTGAAAGTTTTTAAAAATGAAAATGGGTAGGTTTTTAAGAAAATCATTCATGATGAAGTGTGGTTAGTTTTATGAAATATGAAAAGGTGTTTGGACTGGGTGGTTAGTGTTTCTTTGGAAGGTACATTATTTTTGGAATAATTTTGTTTTTCTTAGACATTGGTATTTTCATGGGTGCTCACATGCATGGATTTATTGATATCTAGAAGGATGACCTATATGGACTAGTGTTTGGGTGCCAATGCTGTCATGGAAATTTTTATGTGAGTGAGATTGATGAAACACCATTAGTGACTGTGGAGATCCACCAAGTTTGTTTTTTTTCAAAAGTGTTTTGAGCTATAATATTTTGGCATTCATTTATAAACTGATCGTTATGTGGATAACTTTTTTCTATGACTTAGAAGAATAGTTTGTTCATTATTCTTCTTTGGGATCTAGAAGTCATATTCTGATTGTGTCTTGAGATGGGATCTTTTGGGGGGATAGGTTTTGTTGTAATGTAATGTTGGTTTCTAAAGATGTTTTGTGTGTTCTAATGTGTCCATGGATAGTTCTCCATTAGAAATATGTCTTGTTGAGCAACCAATGGATTCATTTCTAATGTCAAATTCACCTCATTGGAAGATTCCTCGGCCTATTTTTTGGAATATAGAGATGTTTGGAATTGATTTAAAGTGTTTCCATGTCATGATAATTCTTTTGTACATTACTGTTGTGTTCAGTGATGTTGTTTTGTTTCGCCGTATTCCTTGTCTATTATGCTCCTTGTTCGGAGTGAGAGAGAATGGTGATATGTATTTAGGAGTGCCTTTTTATATGAAGGTGTATTTTTATGAAACTGATTTTTTGGGGTTTTGTGGTACTTAGCACCTTAATATGGTGTAAAGGATACTTCAAGCATCAGGTCTCCATCCATAAGCCTCAATGTGAATCTTTTCACACAATCAGAAAATTTCCAGAGGTCTGGGGAGCTTGACTAGACTCATACCTCCACCATTTTGGTAAGTTAGTTTCATTGTATCTATTTTGGTTACTCGTTGCTAATAATTTGTTCCTTTCACAATGAGTGTGGTGGACATACCCCTCACATAGTTTCAATGGTTATGCCTTCATGGATGTGGGTTTCCAATCAATGGCCTTATGTAGACTTCCGGTGTAAATTGGGTGTGCTCTTGGTTTTACCGATTCATAGGTGTATATTGTTGTGTAGTTCCTATTTTTCTTTTTTTGTTTCAATGGCCTAATAATTGGGTCCCCTTCCCTCTCCTCCCAGATTGGTGGGGGTCTGGATCCGTGCAACAATATTTGGACCAATTCTGGTCCCCTCAGTTTGGGAGTGGGGGTTTAAATGTTCATGTTCAGTTCTTAAAATCATGGGTTGGTATGTTTTTGATGGAGATTTTGTGTGGGATTTTGTTGGAGATACCCATTCCTAGTTCATGTTTAATTCTCGTTAGTTCATTGATCATTTATTCTTAATGGTGGGGATAACCATCACGGGTCTCATAGGGTTTCCTACCAAGAATATTTTGAGATCTAGTTGTTTCTTAATGGTGGGGAGTCCATTCCACACTCCCCTAGAATCATTGTCTTTCATGAGTGATATTTGTTTGGGTGACCATTGGGTTCATTAGGTTCTTTGGGACAACTCCAAAAAATCTAGTTCTAGGTATGGTTTTGGAGGTAGTGACTCGATCATTCGGTTGATTCTTAGGAAGTGGTTGGGATTTGGTGTTTTGGTTGAGGTAAAATGCTTAAGTTACATTAATGGTGGATTATGTTTCATTGAATTCAGATTATGTAACATATTGATAAGGAATACTTAGTTGTTGACCAATCATCTAGAATGTGTTGTGGCTTACTGGGGGTGGAAATCTTTAATGGTGGGGGAAATTGTGACACTTTATTTTTTTCATGTAATGGTTTTGATCAGGTTAGTTAGAAATCAAGATTATTTTCTTGGGATTTTTGGTGTGTTGAGTGTGTAGTTTTGAACTTCCATGTAGGTCTAATCATCCTAACATGGGTTCCCAATATCTTTTTTTGGAGTTTTGGAGAAAAGGGTGGTTACATAAGGATTTGGGTCAACCCTGAGCCCATTTCCAGATTTCAAAACCAAAACTATTTCATTTATAACTCTTTAATTTTTCAACATTAATAAATAATTACACTTCCCAATTGGCCTCTACTATCCTATTAAATCCACAAAATCTATTTGGACACCTATGTAGCTCATAATAATGGTGGATTTGGGATATTTATTCATACATTGGGCCAACCTCTGTGCCCATTTCTTGATTTAAGGAAATTATTTCATTTCCTTCATATATAATTCATTTTAAACATTTTTAGGTCATTCCACCTATCAATCAATCCCAAAAACCATACATTCACCCCCACCCCATTTTCCATTTTTCCTCTTTATATCTCATATTCATCATGAATTTGGGCGAAGTTCTTCATGATTTATCAAATCATCTATATTTGTAATGGTAATTTGTTTCATTCATAAATCATTATTTTTCATTATTTTTCCCCAAAATTTATTTCCCCTTGTTCTTTCAGACCTAAGTATTCCTTAAATTTAATTTTAATCCATCCCCACTCCTCTATGTTTTTGGATTTAATGGAGGACGATGAGTTCTCTGGTATCCAATGTGAGATTAATTCTTCTTTCTACTCCCTCTTCCTCATCCTTCCATTGTTTCATGGTTATTTCTTATACTCTTGTTATTAATGACCTGTGGTTTTGATTTGTCATGGAGTTTTATGGGGGTTATGTTGTTTTAGGTCTGGTCTTCATAGGTTTAGGGTTAATAAACTCACAGTGGGGGATTTCTGTTGCGTGTTTCCATTCTAAATAGTTTTTTCAGGTAGGTTCTCCCAATAACATGCATTTATTATTTAATTTCAATCTTATTTATGATTTTATAACCTTTTATATAGGGTTATTATTTCTATAAAACCTTTTTATTCCTAATTTGGTGTTCTAAATGGTTATTTATGCCTACATTTTTGTCTAATTAAGTTATTTCGTTATAAAAGTGAACATCGATTGTTTAAATAAATGTTCAATTAGTTTTCACATATGGATTGTGATTTTTATGACCTTTTTTAACTACAACAATAAATATTTTTCATGAAAAATTATGTTTTTACCCCTTTGGGTATTAAATAGAAGTTTTTCTGCTAAATTTAGCATGCATAGTTTTCAGAAAAGTGTCTGATTGGATTTTGTGTCTTAAATGTGATATAAAGTGACTTGTTTGAATTTAATAATGTATGGGAAGCATGTATGGTGATATTTTGGTGACCTGTTTTGTCTTTACAAAGGTTTATTGATTTTATAAAAAGATTAGTGTTGGTATTTGACATGTTTTGGAAAGAGTTGTCAGTAAGTGGACCACTTGGCATTTTTAATCAAATGGTTGAACATTGGATGGGTAACCCAAGTGTTTTAAGGGGATTTCATAAATTTGTTTCTGCTAATAATTGTGTTTTTACTCCAATTTATGAAATGTTTATTTTTTACATTTGATTCACGTTTTTTTGTTAAAATTATTAAAGGCTCGCTTGGAATTTTTCTTAAAAAAAGGGTTTTCATGCGGGGCCATTTTAGGATTAATGAAATTTATCTATTAAATGGTGTTGGGGCTGCCATTTTTTTTGATAATGTATTGGTGGGTGCTTATCCTTGAAAGGGTTTTTTAAAAGGGTTTTATGTGTAGAACCTCACTATACTTCTTCAAATAGTTTTATGAAAATTTAATGTGGTTTATTGATCTTTGAAAGAACCGTGAGGCATGTGTGTGGGATCTTTTGTGTGTGTTTTCTCTTGGAATGGAGTTTTCATGTGAAAAATATATTTTATAATATGGGGAACTTGATTGATAACTAAAGGTAACTAGAGTATCTATGTGGGTGGATGTGTAATAGTATGCAAGTGATATGGAGGGGTTTTCCCCCGGTTTCACGTAACAAGTTTGACAAATAAAACATTAACTAAACTATTATTATGACGATGTTGGGGACCCCTAGGATATGGATTATTCTATTACTATTGGCTCTTTTTCTTGAGAACAGATATTTATTACGGTTACCTTCATAGAGATATGTGGTACATGCGGCTCACAACTAACTAGTTCCTAGGGGTGTTTTCGTGACTTGTGCTCCTTGGATATTTTGTACTCACTGTCAGCATACATTGTGTTTGGTTGGTAAATTCATAAGCAGTTGTTTTTTTATTTAAAAGTGAACATTGTTTAAAGAAAACATCTTGAAAACTATTTTCATTTTAAAGTTTCACCTGTTTGAAATTATTACATGAATTCTTATTTATAAAACATGAAAGTTTTTCTCTAGTAATTTTTATAGAATGTAAACTAATATGGGAAAAAAATACTTTTACATATTGTATTTAAAAATTGAAATTGAAATTTATTTTATTTTAAATAATTTTCATTCGGAATAGAATATTTGGCTAACCTAATGTGCTTTAATACTCACGCTGATAGTCTTCTTCTGTTTTGAGCCTATATGGAGGTTTCAGCTTGAGTTTGATCACCTTGGGTGACATGTGATCATTGTGTTGGAGTGTGACCAATGAGCTCACATCAGGATTGTTTTTATCATGTTTGAACAGTTGAGTTGTTTCTTTATTTGTACTTTCTGTTTCTTGAATAAATAATGTTCACATCAACTTTTATGTAAATGTATTTCGGGTTGTCTTTTTCTTTCCCCTATCTGTTTGATTTTTTATATTTGGTAGAAATCGTTCCCATGTTTACTCTATATATAACATCGATGTTTATCTCCATCCCAGGAAGATCATGAATGCCACTCGGGACTTACCGTGGGTTGGACTGGGTTTCTGATTTTGGGTCGATTTAGGGTGGTTTATGACAAGTTGACATTTAAAATCTCACACAGTTTTTAGGGAACGCCCACATAGTTTTCCCTAACCGTACTCGCTAAGAATTATCTTTTTATAATGGGGGAACATAGTAAATCCTAAGAGGGCACATGGTTTGGGAAAAATACATGCCAACCATGCCTGAATGGCCCAAAGGCCTTCTTTTTTATTGATTTTTGGTAACTTCCTTTCAAGGGATGAGAGGTAACCCTTATAAGGCCTGTAGGCTCATAGATTACAATGCCCATTGGATTAGAAGATTACATGAACCGAAGGACTTATTTAATTCAACCATAATATGTACAAGGAACTGCCCCTCCCCAGCATATGCATCATGATAATAGCTCTCCACCTTCGCATGGCCATTTCATTAGGCTTCCTATGTAAGCAGAGGCTGGTACCGATGGCATAGCCATACCATCTTATTATGATAATCCATTTGGCTCTACTCTGGTGAGTACACATTCTATTAAATCTCTTCTGGGGCTGCTCATTCTTTTAGAGTCTATCTGGGGAAACTACATGTGGCCCAAAGGCCTTGAAGTGGCCTAAAGGCCTTAAAGGTACAAACCCGAAGGCCTAGGTGGCCTGAAATCCTTAAGCACTCTAATCCCAAACCGATATCCCAAGATGAATAGTTCCCACTGCTACAATAACTAATAGTACCTACTATATTAACTGCTACAGTTCCTACTATAGTGCCCACTTAGTGTACAGTTCCACTACAGTACCGGCATAGTGTATAGTTCTGCTGCAGTGCCCTCACAGTGTACAGTTCTGCTACAGTACTACTGTTGTACCTTCTACAGTACCAGAAATATGTCTCTACCTAGTTTCGAACCTAGGTCTCATGGACTCACTTAAGGATACCTCAGCATCTTGGTTGAGGCTCATGTTCATTATGTGCCAACCATGCACAACTTCTTTTTCTTCCATGTTTTTCAAATTTTTACCCAAACACACCCCATAGTAAAACCCAGTCTAAAAATGTAAAACACAATGAAAAAGAGTCCATGAAAAATGATCCGGAGATAACTCTAGAAATGGTTGGGATCTTCCAGGAAGGATTCCTCCTATAATGATGTAATTATTCATATTTTAACTGCAATTATCTAATCACTAATGATATTTATCTTATTGTTTTAATCTCGATTATTCATCATCCATATATATAAATATTTCACTTCATCCTCCTTATCATTAGTATCTTCTTCTAAATCAACATTTTCCACTTTGAATCCCCTTGAGGTTCATACTTGTTCATCACTATCATCAGGGAAGTGTTCATTAAGTTGTTAAATATTCTGTTCATTCTCTACTAGAGTGAAATCATTTATTTCAACCTATATTCCAAACTATTTTTTGTAGAATTTACAATGTTTTATTTTACCAAAATGGAAAATAAATATATATTCATTTATTGTAGATTTTTCTATATTGAAAATAATTTATTTATAGCCCAAAATTTGAAATTACTTTAATGAAAGAATCCTTTCATACAATATCTCGTATAGAGTCTTCTCTTATTTCAAAAATAGAAAATCCCTACTGTATATGTAGACCAATGAAAAGGGTTATTATTTTTCTAGATTTTCACTAGAAGTTTCTTTTTCAATAATCATTATTATGTCATTATCGTTTATTATATGATTTCTCCTATCAACCACTCCTTTTTTGTGTGGATTTATCACTATAGAAACATGTTTCCTTATCCCGTGTTTCTTGAGATAATCCTACACTTGGATTTTTGTGAATTCCATACCATTTTTAGTATAAAACATCATAATTTTTCCCCCAATTATCCTTTCAAAATCCCTATGATATTGTATTGTTCAAGTATACACATAAATATTCTGGGAAATGAAAAAACATTGTGACATCCTACAGAAATCATTAATGAAAAGAATATAAGACATCTTCAAATAAATAACTTTTAGTGTGACAGGTCAACAAACATATATATGTAACAATTCAAGAAATCTTGTTGAATTGTTTTCCTTATCACCAATATATATTTCTGATAATCATTGTTCATTGAAAAGCGTAGTATGTGTGAGTATGTCCACATGATAGCTTTGGGAAATCCATAGCTCCCTAAAATTTGAACATATATTCCTGGGAAAGTTGGAATAGACTGCCATTCCATTTATGCAACAACATACTTTCTTCCTCTCGGGATAGAAAACACAAATATTATTCTCCACTCATAAGGTAGAGATTATCCTTTGTGCACTTTCCCCTTAGAGAAAAAAAGCATTATTTTCCATTTATGATACACATATTGTAGGAAAATAATACAGCATGAATTTAGATACACAATTGACTAACATTTATCATGTTATGATTGAGACCTTTGACAATAAAGAAATTATCACATCTCAAATCATTTCTCCCAAATTTGGAATTTCATGAGCCAATAATCATTAGGACGTCATCAATTATGAATTTGACTACACCTTATTTGTCATGTTTGATACCTATAATAAGATCCTTATTTCCCATCATATTGGATGTGCATCCACTACTACAGATTTGTACACCAACCTGATATAATTCTTTAAGGGTAATCCTTACAACAATTTCATTATAATCAATTTTCTTTTTGAAACACATCTTTGACTTCATACCTATTATAGAGTGATAATATTAATTTTCCTCGAAGTGTGAAGGAAAAAATTCATCTCGAAGATCTGTAAATAAAATTTTCATTTTTAAATAATTTTTTTATTCTTGGATATGGTTCTTAAAACCACTTTGTTTTCAATTTAGTACATTAATATACATTGTTCATGAGCAGTATCATTCCATGGTTCTGAATACTACACACCACGAATAGTGACCATAAAAATAGTTCATGGAATATTTAACACTATGTGGCTTATTCTATTTACTCTTGTACCCTTTAGTACCATTTGGCTATAGACCCTGAATTTTGATAAAGTCTCATCTTTCCATTATAATAAAGCCTCATATGAAGTGAATTCCTATAAATTATTATGGGACTTTATATTCCTTTATTATATGAGTCTTTTGATTCTGATTTCTATCCATATTATTTCTGACCCTTGGAGTGGGAGCTTGTGGTCTGAAATGAATCATCATTGCTTTCTACTTGTGATCATGTCCCATACTAGACTTATCATTTGGATATGACTATTAAATCTCTTTTTGTAGTCTTCTATTCTCCCCTTATAGTTTTTTTCATCTTAGTAACATACATTATTGATCTCATAACTAGTTCTAAGATCTATCCTTTTCGTTTAATTTTCATCTCAAATAGACTAATTCCTATTGATGTTCTCCAATACATTTTCATTTTTCGTTTTCTTTTTTAGTCAAACCATCTATCAATATTTCTTGATTTTAAAAATTCATCTTGTAATAAAAAAATTTCTAAATCATATAGAGTTGATGACTTAAGAATTTATATTTCATCCATCATCAGAAAATTATATTCGTTCTGCTACTACATATATATATATTCATAAATACGTTGTTGGATTTATTAATTTCAGATCTCCAAACATAAATATCCTTAAGAATGGCTTCTAATTCATCTTGAAGATTGATTGTTTTTTTGACTTCTTCATCAACATTTTATTTTTCTTCCACTGTCTAGGATGAACCTATAACTTTTCCCATTGTATTCTCCTCGTGATCCTTATAATTATCAATCTCATTTCAAATAGAATCTTATGAACATTCATTTTATTATCAAATAAGATTCATCTTTTTGATGAAATTTATCTAAAAATTCATCATAACTTTAACATAGTCTGAATAAATCTTTATGGTAATTTCAACTTAATCCTTATCATCATCATGAAACTACATGGGGAACCTTTCTACATGATATCCAACATTTCTACATTGGAACCATGCTAGTGTATGTTTCCCATGGGACATTCATTTTCTTCATTATAGATTTTACGAAGGGAATGAAATTTACTCATCTATCTAATCTAATTTATAACCATCTTTAGTATTGATATAATTCATGGATTTGAATTCCACCACATTTGACTACCCTTTTTACATAGACTAAATATAAGGATTTATCATATCTTATACGTGATGAGTACTGTGTGAGATTGACATTTTTATCACATTTGGATCATTATATTCTAGTATAGATACTTTTGGATTGAACTGAAGTTGAATTATTCTCAAGATTCACTTAATTAACATTACTTCATCAAGAGTTTCTCTGAGACCATACATGTCATCCAGAACAACTTTAACTTAGTCAAAAAATTAAACTACATAATCTTCGGGGTGAATTATGAAATCCTAATGTTTGTTCCATAGAACATGTAATTTATCTCCTCTAACTTTTTAATATACCTTATATATATTTAATAACAATCCTCATGTGGAATGTTATGACTTACAGGGCATTCAATTTCCATAGATTTTGTTGGTTAATTCTCCCCATAATGAATTTATTCCTATGTTATCAACTTATTATTCCCTTAAATATGAATATGATAATGCTCCAATATCCCTTGTAGCAAAAATACCATGAACCATTGCTATAAATACATCCATTTCTGATGATCATAAGTAGTTCTATATCTGATTCTTCCACATATAAATTGTTTTTCCATCAAATATTGAAATCCATTCTTGATTAAAAACCTCGATTTCTTTATCTGGAAGAGAAACTAAAATTTTAATCTAACTATGATACCAATTATTATCCTAACTTTGTGAAATTAACTAAGGTGGTCATGAATCTGGGTATGAGATATTAAAACAATTACCCATTTAGATCTATTTTCATAATTAAATAAAAAACTCTTCTCTCTCTTTCTTGATGAAATTCATGAATGTAAATTAATGAATAAATGAGAAACAACAAGATTAATTGGTAAACATGTACTAGGCTACATCCAAGCAGATTATTAAGTAAATGGGTCAATTTAAAAAAATATACTAAATTGAATTTTTGTTACAAAATTCAGATCACAATCACTATCCCTATTTGTTGAAAACCAATAACAATTTGGAAGCTCATTACTCTGTAGACTGATGTGTGCTCATTGGTACTTTAGAAGGTTATTATTTTTATCACTTAAATCAATATGTTTTAAACCTAATTTTTGGCAACATTATGTTCCTATTTAATTCTGTTGGTGAGTTCCACAATATAATTTAATTTCTAAGAAACTCTTATAGGATCACAAATCGTTGTATTTTATGAAACCCGGTCATGGATTATGATAAACTTTACAAACATTCATGAATCATTTTTCATTTTTCATGAGACACCCAAATTTCATGCAACATTTTGTTTTCTATGTAACTCCCAACATTTTTCTGCCTTTTGGGTTTCATAAAATTCCTTTTGTCTTATATACATATGTCTATTTTCTTCACGTAATTAATATCTATGTCATTGATGTGCATAAGAAATAGCTTCCTAAAACTCTTGCATGATTTAGAGCCCATAATTTATTGAAGGGTTGGGATTCTAAAATTATGGGGTATACACTTATTTATATATGCATATTACCGTTAATTAACTCGCTTACCCATAAGACACAATGCACACAACATCCCATGTGCACTAAAATTCAACATTTTGACATCAAAATTGGCGCACAACACAAAATCATCACACAAGTATATCTCTATTTCATGGGTTCATGAAACTCTACATTTGAATTACATTCTTGAATTTTATATAGTTTCATAGGTTCTGTGAAACACTTTCTATTTTGATATTTTTATTTGATGGTCTCAAATATTCACATCTGCACAACTTTTTGAAATACCTTCACCCTTTAGTGAAACTTTTTATATTTTCATCGAATAAATTCTTTCTCTAAAAACATATTTTCCCTTCCTCCAAATTTTTGAAACCAAAAATTTGGAACACATTGACCAAAGATGGCACCTTATAAAAAAAATTCTAAAGTGCTTCCAGAGAATCCATCCCATTGTACTTGATCTTTGTCAATATACTTGTCAAATATCTCCCATGAATTCCAAAAATGAGCAAGGAAAAGTACTTTTCCAATAAAAAAATCATCCAAAATACACTTATAAGTTACCTTGAGATTTTTTCCCTACATGAATAAATTTTATACAATATTTTGTTATAAAAACGATTACAACATTTGAAATTTGTTCTTTTAGAAAACTGTTTTTTAGACATCTACAAGTTTGATTTTGAATTAAATTCTACAAATTCTATTATTTGAATTTTTGAAAATGGATTCAATAATTGTAATTTGAATAATTAATATTATCTATTTAGGTTAACATACTTTTTTCCAAAATACATAGAGGAAATAGTAAAAATAATATACCATGGTTAAGGTGAAAATGGGTTTACCAGGGGTTAAACTAAAAATATAAGTATAATCATTTAACCAAAACATGATTAATTGTAATTTAATGGCCATATTTCCGCATTATATATTATAATGTTAAATAATGGTCTACATTGGAGCCTTTTTCTAATGAAAATGTGATTTGAATTCTTTCCTTCCAAAAAAATTCAAAGTGTGTCCTCTCCCCCACTTATAAAAGGCCAACACATCTGCTCTACTGTAAACATATCCAAAAAACATCGGTTCATCCATCCCCTAATCAAATACCTTTATTAATTCCCTCCGCTCATCTTATAAGCTATGGTTTGGTCCAAAAACCATCTTATGAAGGCTTTTGGTGCAGACCTATATCACTTGTCTGAAGACGTGTTAACATCCTTAACCGAGCGTTTTATTTTACTTATTCTTATACCTTTTTAAAATCTTATTAAAACAAGGTGATATAATATCTTATGTACATTACATATAATTATATTTTTTTATTTTATATTTATGACCTATAACCATATCATCCTCCCTCAAATGGAAGAAAACTATAGATAGTGTGTACGGTGGACCACTGCCTCATTAATCAACGTAATTAATTTTCCATCACCACATATAATGGATAGATATAATAATGTATATAATGATCATAAATTTTATTTATGAAATAATTGTACTTCTAGAATTACAATATCATCTATAACTTCTTACCATCCATTCCATATAATATATGATGACGTTGCTCAGGTGTACAAAAGACTATCGCCTTGCAATTTGATGTTATCCATTTTCACTAACACATTACAAGGAAGTTAATTAAACTTTATTTGAAGTTTATAAATTATATTCTGGAAATATTTACCAGAATTTAAAAAGAAATATATCATATAGTTTCTTACCTTATCATCCATTGAATAAATGATAAAATTGTGTTTGTGTGACAGACTAAATATTCATACATAAATTTGATTTTTTTTATTATCGACTCACATGGATGGTATGGTTAATGGAATTTAATGAAAGAATATGATATTTATTATATAAATATCACCCTAAAAATATAAAATATCTCTAAAATTTTTTATCGTTATCATCAAAAAATGGAAACATTACTCATGTGTATATATGTCCAACTGTCTCCATGATTGCAACATTATTAATTTTTAATAAATGACTTTATTGGTAGTTTTAAAAAGAATCATTTAAGTATAAAAATGATAATTATTCCACAATGTAAATTCTTTTCATGAGTTTTTAATAGTATCGTTGACTATATTCAACTTACCAAAGTTATGCGGGGGATATAATCCTCTTATTGTAAAAATGCCTGAGGTGGAATTAACCAGATAGGGAATTGAATATGAAATAGTAACAATTAAAAAGAAAGGATTAATAAACATGAAAAAGGATAATAATAATTTAAATAATTAAATAAATTTTATTATTCTTGGAGATAAATAATGTATGTGACCAATTAGTCTTAGGTTAGTGGATCTTTCTAACCCACATTTTTATTTGGGTTATCATCAGTCTCTCTCTAACTCGCTTTCCCTATTTTATAATTATGGAATAATTATAAATTGTTTATATATATATATATCTCATGTAGTCTTATATAATGACCCATTCCATTTTTTGGATAATACATACCTTATGATCATATCTCAAATAACTTCTTTGATGAATCTCTTTTGATTACGTTATGATGAAACATTATGATACCAGTTTTCTTCAATGGGTTATTCGTATGTTTATGCACTATGGTTGATATCCTTATGTGTAATGAATATTCTTGTGCCTGAAATGAATGTTAATTGTGGGAACATAATTATATATCTCTCTAATTAATTGGGTAGTGTTTTACTCTCGTGAGACATGATGTATTTGATTAGGGAGTGAACTTAATCCATTACAAGACTCTATGAACCATGTTATATTTTCTTGATAGTTAACCTTAACATATTTTTATTTCATGTTTTTTTTCAGATAAACTTTTCCATGTTGTTATTGTCTTATTATACTGTTATATTTATGTTATTCTTAGTCTTTATTACTCATTTAATTTCTCTTTTCGGATATCTTGTTATACCCTTGACTCACATGTTATGCTTCCTTATCTGGTTTGTTACCATACTTATTTTTCTAGCTCACCTATTTCATTCATTAATTCATATTTTATTAAATGATGTTTTTAAATATATAATGAATTTATAAGTACATAATAGAATATTAAATAAACATTCCATTTTTTAGTATCATTCTATGTATCATTGACCCAGTCTTCTGACTGAATCGTCATGAAATATCAAATTTATCGTTCCTTTAAAGAGTATTTATAGTATATTAAATACCCTAGGAAATCTATCAAGGACATTTAGTTGTTTATAGTGTGAATTTTTTATGAAAAAGAACTAAAGAGGGGGTGGTTTTGAAAATTGTTTTATAAAAATGGCTTGATTTAAAGAGTTTAATAGTAGATAAAAATGTAGGTGTCTTATAATTATCAAAGAATGGGATAATTTCAAGTTCACAACACATCCAATATAGTTCATTATTCTGAAAATGTTAAATGTTTTAATGTAATCATTTGGTTGAGGAGTATCAAGATCTCGACTTCCCCATTGCCACTTAAAAAAATGACCAAAGAATCATCCATTAACACAATAATATTGTTTTCAAATATTAGTTATAAATCATAAAAAATTGGATAGAAATCATACTGAAATATTTTTTATGTGATAGAGAATGAGGATTTTTTTCTAGTACAATCGTAACAACCCAATATTACAGCTTGAATTATCATCCTAATAGTTTTTGAAAAAAAATGGTTTCATTTAATTATAACAAAATAAATATATTCAGAGGATAAGAACATCCAAATTAAACATAATTGAAATATTTAACCCAAAAATTACACCAACCCAATAGAAGAAAATGTGGTGGAACTCCCTATGAATTTTGTGTAGCTCCCTCGAAATGACCATCCACCGTTTATCTCTCCAATGAGATAAGGAAGAGGTTCATGTGGAGCTTCACCTCTATCTTTGATCCCCATATGAGGATACGTTCCTCCAAAAGTACTTGGATGAGGATAGGACTACATTGGGTCTCTAAAATACTAGATGTTTTCCACCTGACCAAACTTAAAAATGAGGTTCCCTAGGTATAAATTCATAGGTAAAATGGATGGTTGTTTTGGGTAAGAATATTCTGTAAAACCACTTAGACCATTGTTTTTGCTGGGTAGAAATAATTATGTCACATTACGAAGAACTACAAAGCCTTTTACCCACAACATCACTATATCCACCGATTTCTTGGCTTCATTTGGACACCTACATCATGGGATATAAATAGATCACAACACACCACTTTTGACTTCATGTAGATTCAGTGTGCTAGAAACATCAGGTCGGTTGGTCCACTTAATGTCAGAATTGTTCTTGGAAATCTTCATATGAGTTGTATCCCATTGAAATTTTTACCATACCACAAAATCGTATCCCATTTGGATGCATGTATACTATGTAACATTCACATTAGTTGATAGGTGTTCATGGATCCCATGTAATTTTGGCCCATTTTTCTTCCACTTCATCATGGGCCCTCCAAATCAACACCCCCTACATCAAAATCACCAAAAAAAGTATAATTTACACTTTTAAAATGATAAATTTTGAATAATTGAATAAATAATTAGGTGTAATTTTTTTTATTATTTTTATAATTATTAATACATAACATGTTTAACACAGAGGTGTAGGGGTGAAAATGAAACAATGAATCGTTGTGTGATCACACCCCCACACCTAAAAAATTTTAGTCCTCTATAATGTATTATTTAAAAAATATATTTATGTTGATATTTAAAAATTCATAAAGATTTAATACTCCAAGAAAATATAATTCCTGAAAGAAATGTGATAAAGAAATACATCACATTGAGGATTTATTCTCAGTGATCATAAAAAAAAGGTGTTGAAAAATTTGTATCAGAATTAAATTCCTAGAGATACATAATACCAATCAAAAAGAAATAATTAAAAAGTTAATTATATCATTAATTTTACACCAATGTGTTTGGAAACCATTTCATGCTATTGTTTTTATCTTTTTATCAAGTACATAAAATTTATTTTACAAATTGTCTACTTACATGATCTTATCTACCAAAACTTCCCTACATCATTTGAAATAAAATTTCAAGACCCACTCACTTAAGCATTCATAGAAATAAAACCATAAGCTCTCAAACAAGATATCCCTATAATCTCTCGACCAAGATAACCATTAATTCATATTGATTAAAATATTATTTATGCTACTGTAAGTGGTGGACTTGTTGATAAAACCACAATTGCGGAAAAAAAACTAATTGAGAACATGTCTCAAAACACTCAACATTTCCTACCTATCATAGAGGAGATCTGGGTTCGACCCCTATAAAGGAGGCAAAATATGATGATATTATCATGACATGTCAAATTTATTATGCTATAAAAGGGTATTTATAGTATAGGGAAGACCCTAGGTGGTCTCTCAATGATCTATGGTGGTTTATAGTGTGAATGATTTTAAAAAAAGGAAAAAATAGGAATGTGGTTTTGAGAACAGTTTTAAGAAAATGACTCGATTTAAAGAGTTTAATTGTTGATAATTAAAGGTTTTTTTTTAGAATTTTGGGAGCACGATAGCATTTCCAGTTCACTAAGAATTTTGGATAGTTCATTTTTCTAAAATATTTATATGGATTAATGTAATTCTTTAGTTGAGGGTTTTCAAGATCACAACTTTCCTCTGGACTCTTAAAACGATTCTCAAAGAATCACCCCTTGACATAAAAATATTTTTGTGATGGTTTGGTTATAAAAAATAGAAAAAGGGATACAAAATCATGATGAAATATTATTTATGTGTGAATTAATGCTTTTTCTTTTGTTGTCCAATCGGAACAACATAAGATTCCCACTAGAAATATCAACCCTATCACTGTGGGAATAAAAAGTGTTTCACATAATTATAACAAAATAAATATATACATATCCAAAAAACATACGAAATTAAACATAAGGGAAATATTTAATGCACAAATTACACAATACTAGAAGAATAAAACGTGAAGAAAATCCCTCTTAATTATGTATAACTCCCTCGAAATGATCATCCACTGTATAGCTCGCTATCTAGAGGATGAGGAGGTTCAGGTGGAACTTCACCTATATCCTTGCCCCCATATGAGGATAGGTGTCTCAAGAACATATTGAATAAGGATATGGATTCATTAGGACTCCGAAATACTAGAGGTTGGACTTTTTTTGAATATACAAATGAGGTTTCCCAACTATCATTTTATAGGTAAAGTGGAATGTTGTTTTAGGGACACATATTGTGTAAACCCACATGGACCATTATTTTTGGTGGGTAGAAAAAATTATCTCACCTGGGAAAAACATTTTACCCCACTTTGTTTCTATCTACAATAAATTTTTTACTTCATTTATTCACATACATCTCGGGATATGAATATATCCCAAAAAACAACTTTTGATTTTGTTTAAATTTTGTGTGTTGGAAAAATTAGGTCGGTTTGACCACATAATAACTGAATTGGGATTATAATTATTAATATGAGTAGATTCCCTTAAAATTTGTACTATCCCAAAAGAAATTAGCACCATTGGATTCATGGATTCTTCGTAACATTCACATAAGTGGACAACCATTTAGGGAAACCATTAAATTCTGACTAATTATTTTCAACTTCATCATAGGCCCCCAAATCACCACCACCTACAATGAAATCATCAAAAAATTATAATATCCCCTTTTAACAGTGTTAAATATTATATAAATGACTAAAACATGATGATAATGCTTTTATTATTTTTATTATTTTCAATAAGAAAATAGTTTAGGATAGTGTTGTAAGTGTGAAAATGAAATAATGAATCAGTGTGTTATCATATTCCAAAGACCGTAGGACTTTAAGATCCATACATTCAAATTAATAGATATTAATGTTTCAGAATCGTGTAATAATATGTGAAAATAATGGTTTGGGATGGTATTGTTTGTATTATAGAAAATTATTAGTTAAACATTATAAAATATGATGAGAAAACATTAGTTAACCCCTGAGGATATTTCAAAGGCTATGTATAAGGATAAGACAATGTATAGGAATATGTCCTATATATTTATTGAATATAGAGTTAGTGGATTCTAATAAATTACACCCCTACCTAGAAACTTCAAGTTGACATGGTTCCAGAACATATATACCAAGGGGTAATAACTCAGAAAAATGCATGTTAGTATTGACTCGAGCATTTCCTGTTATATAAAAATGAGTCTTACTACACATAGGGTTTTACTCTCCAAGGGGATATGTTTTATAAATTCAAAAAAAAATTAAAGACCATTATAAAGGGATAAAAAATCCAATAATATTTTATATTGGTAAATTGATCACATGTAACTTGGGTTGAAAACTGGAAAATCATATGTTGGGGAATATATGTCAGGTATGATTTATCCCTTTAATGAAAATTGTTTTTGCACACTTTTTTTAAAAGTTTAAAAATAAAAAACCACAATTATATTTTTATTTAAAGAAATATGGCATTAAATAATATAATTTATGTAAGCAGCCATTGTGAGGGGAAATTTCATTACTGCACAAATGAGATTCCCAAACTGATAGAAGAAGGAGTTTGGAACTTCATTATAATAATTTTTTAAATACCACTGGTTCTGAACCAATAATTGAATCATGAAAAAATATCTAATCCTACCAAGAAATAAAATGTTTCAATTTATCCCGTTATTTGAAAAGGTCCTCCAATATTTATTGGATCATCTGATCTATTATTTGAGAAACAATGGATCAACTCCATTGAAATGGTCTTTCTCTCCATCAATACATGGAGTAATGGGGGTGTAACTAGTTGTTTATCATATAGAGGGATAATTTGATTAGTGATGGATGATGAAGAAAAAAATTTATCAGGTAAAATATATAAAAGATATGGACTCAAAATAATTTCATAAAAATTTATTCGAAAAATATTTTCCCCAAAATATCTGATTTAATTAGAGACAGAATTTCTTAGCCACAAAAAAATGACAAGTCCATTGGGGAGTATGGGTAAAACCTAAAAACAATTTCATAATATGAAACCATATTATTCATATCACTTATAAGTAATGTTGACTAAATATTTTGTGGGATAAATCCAAATCTGAAAAAAAAAATTAAAATTCAAGACAACGACAGCTATGAGGAAATTATTTGATGTCCCACAAATGATGAGATTATGGTTACTGAATCTAAAGGCTCTCATTGATATAGGAATATGAATATGGATTTCACTATGGTGGTATGATGGAAAAATATATTGATGGAATGAAATTCTAGTATCCCATTGGTCGAAAGTGTGGGATAAAGCATCTTAAAAATTATCTGAAGGGGAAAGGAAGTGATTTAGGTATGGGATTGAAGTGAACCTAGAAAGTGATTAAAAATGGTAGAAACCCACCTATAGAATGGAATAAAGGAATCCATCAACGAACCCTCACCCTGTTGTATAATGTTACAACAAAAAAGAAAATAGGACACTATGTGAACCAAATCACTAATACAAGGGTTGTTGAAGAAACTGACCATAATAACCACTATGTCCAAGAGAGAAAGGGATATATCATCCAATCACAACTAAGGTGGTGGATCCCAATAATGAAGTGGTGACATGTATCCTAGTTATTAATTCAATAATAGATAATGTACTTTTTTGTATTTTAGTTCTATGATTTATTATGACAACCCTGCTCTTTATTACAACTTAAACATGCTTTATTACATAAATCTTCACTTGATACAACAAAGAAGATCGAGAGGTTTAGTGTCTTTGGGGCGTAGGATCTTTACATAAAAACTTTAAACATGAAATACAACATCTTTATTGAAAACATCCTTTACATGACCACTACATTCCTTCGTACTTAGCATTGCATGGGATAACCTGAGGACATGCATAAGAAAAGGGTGAGCAATAAAGACCAGTATGGGAGTACACAATGAATAACATGAGGATTACAATACATTTTAGGCAATAGGAACATCAATAGAGCATAAGAGTAACATGAACATAAAGACATGATAAAGCATGATAATCATAACATGGAAATGTGGCAACACCACTTAACATTGAATTAGCATGAGCCAAGGCTCATTGCACAAGGAGAATGAGTAAACCCTCATTGCCATTGAAGCACGAGTAAACCCTAGTTTCACTTGAATTAGCATGAGTCAACACTCATTGCACATGACGTATCATGATACTATACTTTACCCAATGCATTGGAGCTCTATAAGGGCGCACCCTTCTTAAACATTTCATTTCATGCAAAAGTGTGCCACATGGATCATAAAACATGGATTCATAAAACATAATCATTTGTTCCATGATAAAGGAATGTGTAATTCATACATGAAACTTTAAAATCAATAAGTAAATGTGCATAAAGGTGAATACTCTTGATGGAGAAATGGGCATGGTATTCACTACACAATGACATTGGCTTATAAAATCGGTGCGATTTCGGCAGTGTAACGGCGTGACATAAGAATTCATAAAAATGGTTGATGAGAGAGAAAGGGGTTCCTCATCATATTTACATGTAATGGACAGTAAAGAGGTCATATATATACATGTCCCAACAATTGAAATGGAATTTAGATTCATGATACAAAAGTATTTCTTGAATGTAAGAGAAGTTCCTTTCGGAATTTCGACATAGTAACGGGTGTACATCGGAGGATTTTAATGACAGAGAAAGGGTTCTCCCATCATTCAAACAATAAGAGGCCAGTATGGGGGAGGTTCTAAACCATACCCCAACATTCATAATTGGAATTAAAAGGGTAGTACAACTTAAATAAAATTGACAAAACTGAGAAAGGAAGAAAAAACCCTTACTTGGAAGTATGCTTCCAAAAGCTAGAGAGAGGCTTGTGAGAGGCTTCTTGGGAGCTTGGGGCACCTTGAGAGGATTCTAGAGAGAGTAGGGAAGAGGTTGGACGAACTCCAAGGGCTTTGAGTGAGGATTAAGTGGGAGCTTGGGTGGGTTTATATAGGAAAGGTGAGAGAATTCGTTATTATTTAGTTTTGGGAACCCTTATATTAAAATAATCCAAACAAAAAACAATCCCATGGTATTTGCCCATGGTTTATGGAAAAGGAAATAGGAAAAAAAATATTTTACAAGTCCAAGGTTCGAAATTATTAAAAAATTAGGGTTTCTTATGTGGAGGTGAGTCACACTCCCATGGAAATTAATTTAAAAAGGCAAAGTGCTGAATACGTCTTGAGGGCTCCATTAATGCTTTGAAAAGTAAGTCAAACAAACCCAAAACCTCATTATTTTAATGATAAAACATATATTGGCCGAACATAAGGATTATGGTATTTTATTACATCACCATTGGGTCATTATGATGTCATAAAACACATTATATATTTAAATGGTATTTAATTTTTACCCAAACATTTGACTGTCTCAGAAAATTATGAAAAATTCACCGTTGGATAATTTCGATGTCCTGATTCCAAAAATTATATTTATTTTATCTAATTAATTTTCTAAATATGTGAATTTTCACTTTTAAAATAAAAACTGACATTTATAAAAAATTCACGGGTTTTGACATAAATGGCTTTCAAACCTTAATAAAACATTTAATTGAATTCATAAAATTATAAGATCATTCATATTTAATAAAAATTAATTTAAAATTATTAATAATATTTTATTAAAATATTATTTAATTCAAAAATCCTTTAATATAATAAAATATAATTCTTAATTAAATACTAACTAAAAACACCATTTGTACTTTAAAATCTATTTACAATGTATCAAAAATGACTAGAAATTATATTCATTATTATATAAAAAAATAATGTACCCGAACATAGTACTACTTATTTGTTACATAACCCCTTAAAATAGCTGTGTAAGACCTAAGGGTAAGGTGTGCGAGGATAACATCGCTCGAGTGGTAATCTCTATCAACTTCCACTTTTCCCGTAGACGGTCCCGTTCAAGCTTGACATAATGAAGCTCATCTTTGGATTGGTCAAGGGAGAAGCCTAAAGACGCCACCTCTTTTCCGAGCTCCGACAAATGGGCTTCATATGGTGTAATTCTACTAGATGAGGCCATCGCTTCCTTTGTCTGAGTAAAATTGGGTTCATTAAAGCCATATATTTATACTACTCATGTGATCACTGTTCAACGGCTATAAAAGAAACGGTCCCAAATATTATCATAAAACCAAAGAAGTTGACATCTTATAAAAACATTTTTCATAAAGTGACATTTAACTGGATCAAGATGAATTTTCATTAATGAAACTTTGGGTCATTACAATATTCCCCCCTTAAGAAATTTCGCCCTCAAAATTTTCCTTTACCCACACTAAAATAAATGTGGTTAACTAAGCTTCATCATATCCTCCGACTCCCAAGTTGCTTCTTCAAACTTGTGTTTTCTCCACAACACCTTGACGAGGGGAATTGTCTTATTTCATAGAAATTTTTCGCTACGGTCTAAGATCTTCACTGGTTGCTCCTCATAAGAAAGATCATCATCCAATTGTACCACCTCGGAAGAGAGTACATGTGAAGGGTCTGGTATGTACTTCCATAAGAGGGATACATGGAAGACATCATGCACCTTGGCCATAGTAGGTGGACGTGCTAGTCGATAGGCCACATCCCCAAAACGATCAAGAATCTCGAAGGGGCCGATGTACCTTGGACTTAACTTCCCTTTCTTTCCAAACCTCATGACCTTCTTCCTCGGAGATATGCGTAAAAACACCATGTATCCAACTTTAAACTCAAGGTCTCATCGACGATTATCTACATAACTCTTCTGTCGACTCTGGGCTGCCTTGATATGCTGCTGAATGGTTTTCACATTCTCCACCATTTATTCAACCATTTCTGGTCCAAGCAACTTACGTTCACCGACGTCATCCCAACATGCCGGTGTTCTACAACTTTTCCCATACAGGGCTTCATATGGTGCCATTTGGATGCTCGAGTGGAAACTATTATTATAAGAGAACTCAACAAGAGGAAGATGTTGATCCCATCCTCCTTTAATGTTTATTGAGCACGCTCTCAACATATCCTCAAGTGTTTGGATAGTCCTCTCGGATTGGCCATCAGTTTAAGGATGATAGGCTGTACTGATGTTCAGTTCAGTATTCAGAGCATGTTGAAGACTCTTCCAAAACATAGAGGTGAATATTGGATCTCAGTCAGACACAAAAGATAGTGGTACTCCATGCAACCTTACAACTTCCCTGATATATATCCGTGCCAGTTGATCCAAAGATAAATTTTCTCGAATACAAATGAAGTGTGTAGTCTTTGTAAGACGATCCACAACAACCTAGATTGCATTGTTGCCTTTGGATGTCCTTGGAAGTTCGGTGACAATGTCCATGGTGATGTTCTCCCATTTCCATTCTGGTATGGGCAATGTTTGCATCAGTCCCTTAGACTTCTTCCTCTCTGCCTTCACTTGCTCACACACCAGACACATTGATGTATATTCAACGATCTCCTTCTTAATATTATCCCACCAAAGGTTTTCTCGTAGATCTCGATACATCCTTGTGCTCCCTGGGTGAATAGAGAAATTTGAACTATGTGCATCATCCAAAAGATCCTTCTTCAGCTCCGGACTTGATGGAACACATATTCTTTTCCCAAACCGCACAATTCCTTCTTCATTAACATTAAACTCAGAGGATTTTCCCTTTTTAATAGATTCCACTTTTTCTTGAATTCACGCATCATCCTTTTGAGCATCCTTTAACCTTTCCAAAAGAGATGGTTGAGCAATAATTTGTGAAAGGATTGATGATGTTCCCTTCTTTATGATTCCCACATCCATATTCATCAAGTCTAAGAAGATTGGATCCTTCTCAATTCTCATAATTGATAGTATAACTGGATCCTTTCTACTTAGGGCATCCGCCACCTTGTTGCTTTCCCAGGGTGGTAATGTATTGAACAGTCATAATCCTTTATGAGCTCTATCCATCTTCTCTGGCGCATATTAAGCTCTTTCTGTGTGAATATATATTTAAGACTCTTGTGGTCAGTATATATCTCACATTTCTCTCCATAGAGATAATGCCGCCAAAGGCAAAGATCACCACCGCCAACTCCAGATCATGTGTTGGATAGTTTCGCTCATGGATTTTCAACTGCCTTGAGGCATAGGATATTAGTTTATCATTCTGCATTAGCACAAATCCTAATCCCTTCTTTGAGGAATCACTGAATACCACAAAAAAGTTCCCCACTTGTGGGTAAAGTGAGCATGGGTGCAGTGATAAGCCTCCTTTTCAACTCTTTGAAGCTTTCTTCGCATTCATCACTCCAAGAAAACTTTACTCCCTTTCGAGTTATCTTGGAAAGAGGTTTGGACAATCGTGAGAAATTTTACACAAATCGTCTATAATATCCACCTACCCCAAGAAGCTACGGATAGCAGTCACCAATGTTGGCCTCGACCATCCCTCAATTACATCTATTTTGGAGGGGTCCACAGATATCCCATTGCTTGTGATGATATGGCCCAAGAATGAGACTTCCTTCAACCAAAACTCACACTTTCTGTACTTTTCATAGAGCTTCTCCTTGCGCAAAGTCTCTAGTACAGTTTTTAAATGCTCCTCATGGTCCTCCTTGGTTTTGGATTATATTAGAATATCATCTATAAAGACTACAACAAATTTGTCTAGGTAATCTCTAAAGACTCTATTCATCAAGTACATGAATATTTCTAGAGCATTGGTGAGTCCGAAAGGCATTACTTTGAATTCATAGTGCCCGTACCTTGTACGAAAAGCAGCCTTGGGGATATCTTCCTTCTTCACCCTTACTTGATAATATCCCGACCGCAAGTCCACCTTGGAGAAGTATTGTGCCTCATGTAGCTGATCAAACAAGTCATCGATTCTTGGGAGAGGATACATGTTCTTTATCGTGATTTTGTTAAGTTCACGATAATCGATGCAAAGCCGCATTGACCCATCCTTCTTCTTGACGAAGAGGACTGGTGCACCCCATGGTGATGCACTTGGGCATATAAACCCTTTATCCAGATTCTCCTGTAGTTGTTTCTTCAGCTCTTCAAGATCAACAACATCCATTCCATATGGAGTCTTGGATATTGGTATCACCCCACGTACAAGTTCAATTGAGAACTCAACATCTCTTCTTGGAGGAAGACCAGGAAGTTCCTCGGGAAACACTTCCGAGAATTCCCTCACAATAGGCATTTCTTCAAGGGTGGTTTCTTCCTTGGACTCAATCATCTGAGCCAGATATGCGTGCTCATAAGGCAGTAATATCCATGTTTGAGATGATGGAGCCAATGGAGATTCATCTTCCTCCTGACACTTGTAAAGAATTGGGGGTCGATTCTCCATATAAAGTGTGATTTCCCTCTCCCAACAATTTATGTTGGCTCTATATAAGGAAAGGAAATCCATGCCAAGAATTGCATCAAATTCCACCAAAGGGAGTATGATGAGGTTCTCCGGGAAATTAAATCCACAGATTATAATATGGGAGGACTTATACTCATGTGATGCAATGATTTCCCCATTTTCCGTACTCACCGACATCTTTACTTCCATGATTTTTGGTGGTGCATGGATTGTTCTACTAAACTTTTGAGATATAAAATAATGCGTAGAACCTGAATCAAAAAGTACGTTCACTATTCTTGAATGAATATCTTGCGTACCTGTCACCACTTTGTTGTCGGTGTTCACTTCGGTAGAAGTGATGGCAAATGCTATTCCTTGCTATCTTGGTGGTTGTTGGTTGCCTCTGAAAACCCTTGGATTAGGGAACTGATTTGCAAAATTACCCGGTTCTTTGCATTTGTAGCATTGAACAACGTGTTGAGGTTCGAACGGAGCGTTCCTCTCCTTTGTCGCAGCTGCAGGTCCTTCTTACCGACAGTTAATAGCTAGGTGCCCTTCTCTTCCACACCTGAAGCATTTTCTCATCCCCTTAAGGCAACTTCCAGGTTGCTTCTTTCCGCACTTTTGGAAAGTTGGGTGCTAGAACATCTTAGCGCCGTTGGATTTATCCATCGGACCACCAGCATTGATGTCCACCTTACGCTTCTTGTCCCCATGATACCCCTGTGATTCTTCGATCTCCATTTCAACCTTGAGGGCACATCGGACAATTTCCTCATAACTGTCGAAGTCACGGATCGCTAATGCTTTCCGCAAACTAGGCTTCAACCCACCAAAGAAGCGGTCAACCTTGCATTTGGGGGTAACGACAAAGCCAGAAGCGTATCGTGCAAGCCTTGTGAAGTTTTCCCCATACTCTCCCACAGATTCTTCATCCTTCTACTTGAGGGAAAAGAAGTCCCTTTCCATCTTAAGATGGAGGGTGCGCGGAAAATATTTATCGAAAAACATCTTCCAGAATTCCTTCCATTCCAAAGCCTCGATCTCCTCCTCAGGCTTCGTATTTTTGATCAACGTCCACCATTGATCAGCTTCAACCTCCATACGATAAGCCACCAGGAGAACCTTCTCTTGTTCAGAGCATTGGAGGATGGAGAATATATTTTCAATGGAGTTGATCCATTTTTCAGCGATCATGGGATCAGATGATCCACTAAAAGTAGGAGGCCTTTGTCTCATGAAACTTTCAATAGAGACTTGTTCTTTCTTGGGGGGGGGGGGTTTAACGTTCCTCTTGACCCATGTTTCTATTCAAAACTTGAGTTAGCTGATAGAGAAGCGTGACAAAGTTCGCGATTCCCACTCCCATTGGATTGGGCATCTCATTCGTACAATCATCACACTGATTTTCACAACGGTTGTTAGCCCAAGTCCTCCTATTACCGGCCATTGGCTGGAATAAAAGGAATGTTAGGGGTAACACATAAAGGGTAATCCAAATACAAAAGTTGATGACTTATAAATACACTTTAATCGCTTTAAATCATGAGTCTATAGGATTCAATACAGGCTTTTCATGATCTACCTTCTAACATATATTCTTAGGGGCATTTTTCCCTTAATAAGGGTTCATACCAAGATTGTGAATTTATCAAAACATATCCCCCAGGAGTGTCGTAACCAAGAGTGCAGCAAGGCCCATTGTCGTGCACCAGTTATCGTTCGAGTCTAGCTCAAAGCGGTGTTTTCAGGTTTTACCCCTAGGATACATCTGTTCCAGAGTCGCCGCTACCTGCTCGTATCCAGACAGGGATGTATTTGTTTGATAAACCACTTAATTAGTATTTACCGAAACTTAGGGATGTTTTTATTATACTTAGTCTTGTATCTAAGGATTTACTAGGGTTTTTTAATCCCAAAAATAACTAAACCTGTCGTCTGATACCAACTATGACAACCCTGCTTTTTATTAAAACTTAAACATGCTTTATTACATAAAACTTCACTTGATACAACAAAGAAGATCGAGAGGTTTAATGTCTTTGGGGCTTAGGATCTTTAAATAAAAACTTTTAACTTGAAATACAACATATTTATTGAAAACATCCTTTACATGACCACTATATTCCTTCGTACTTAGCATTGCATGGGATAACCTGAGGACATGCATAAGAAAAGGGTGAGCTATAAAGCCCAGTAAGGGAGTACACAATTAATAACATGAGGAGTACAATACATGTTAGGAAATAGGAACATCAATAGAGTATAAGAGTAACATGAACATAAAGGCATGATAAAACATGATAATCATAACATGGAAATGTGGCAACAACACTTAACATTGAATTAGCATGAGCCAAGGCTCATTGCACATGGAGCATAAGTAAACCCTCATTGCACTTGAAGCACGAGTAAACCCTCGTTGCACTTAAATTAGCATGAGTCAGCACTCATTGCACATGACGTATCATGATACTATACTTTACCCAATGCATTGGAGTGCTATAAGGGCGCACCCTTCTTAAACATTTCATTTCATGCATAAGTGTGCCACATGGATCAGAAAACAAGGATTCATAAAACATAATAATTTTTTCCACCATAATGGAATGTGGAATTCATACATGAAACTTTATAATCAATAAGTAAATGTTCATAAAGGTGAATACCCTTGATGGAGAAATGGCCATGGTATTCACTACATAATGACATTGGCTTAGAAAATCGGTGCGATTTCGGCAGCGTAACGGCGTGACATAAGAATTCATAAAAATGGTTGATGAGAGAGAAAGGGGTTCCTCATCATATTTACATGTAATTTACAGTAAGGAGGTCATATATATACATGTCCCAACAATTGAAATTGAATTTAGATTCATGATACAAAAGTATTGCTTGAATGTAAGAGAAGTTCCTTTCGGAATTTTGGCATAGTAATGGGTGTACATGGGAGGCATTTAATGAGAGGGAAAGGGTTCTCCCATCATTAAAACAATAAGAAGGCAGTATGGGGGAGGTGTGAAACCATACCCAAAAATTAATAATTGAAATTAAAAGGGCAATACAACTTAAAGAAAATTGACGAAAATGAGAAAGGAAGAAAAAACCCTTACTTGGAAGTGTGTTTCCAAAGGCTAGAGAGAGGCTTGTGAGAGGCTTCTTGGGAGCTTGGGGCACCTTGAGAGGATTCTGGAGAGATTAGGGCAGAGGTTGGACGAACTCCAAGGGATTTTAGTGAGGAGGAAGTGGGAGCTTGGGTGGGTTTATATAGGAAAGGTGAGAGAATTCATTATTATTTAGGTTCGGGACCCCTTATATTAAAATAATCCAAACCACAAACCATCCCATGGTATTTGCCCATGGGTTCTAGAAATGGAAAGAGAAAAACAATATTTTACAAGTCCAAGGTCCGAACATATTAAAAAATTAGGGTTTCTTATGTGGAGGTGAGTCACACTCCCATGGAAATTAATTTAAAAAGGCAAAGTGTTGAATAAGTCTTAAGGGCTCCATTAATGCTTTGAAAAGTAAGTCAAACAAACCAAAAACCTTATTATTTTAATGATGAAACATATATTCTCCGAACATAAGGATTATGTTATTTTATTACATCACCATTGGGTCAATATGTTGTCATAAAACACATTATATATTTAAATGGTATTTAATTTTTACCCAAAAATTTGACTGTCTCAGAAAATTATGAAAAATTCACCGTTGGATAATTTCAACATCCTGATTCCAAAAATAATATTTATTTTATATAATTAATTTTCTAAATATGTGAATTTTCGCTTTTAAAATAAAAACCGACATTTATAAAAAATTCACAGGTTTTGACATAAATGACTTTCAAACCTTAATAAAAATTTTAATTTCATTCATAAAATTATAAGATCATTCATATTTAATAAAAATTAATTTAATATTAATTATAATATTTTATGAAAATATTATTTAATTCAAAAATCCTTTAATTTAATAAAATATAATTCTAAATTAAATACTAACTAAAAACACCATTTGTACTTTAAAATCTATTTACAAAGTATCAAAAATGACTAGAAATTATATTCATTATTATATACAAAAATAATGTACATGAACATAGTACTACTTATTTGTTACATAACCCATTAAAATAGCTGCATAAGACCTAAGGGTAAGGTGTGAGATGGTGACAGACTCTTGGGATGGCTCGGATAACATTGCTCGAGTGGTAATCTCTATCAACTTCCACTTTTCCCGTAGACGGTCCCATTCAAGCTTGACATAATGAAGTTCAGCTTGGGATTGGTCAAGGGAGAAGCCCAAAGACGCCACCTATTTTCCGAGCTCTGACAAATGGGCTTCGTATGGGGCAGTTCTACTAGATGAGGCCATCACTTCCTTTTTCTGAGTAAAATTGGTTTCGTTAAAGTCATATATTTATACTACTCATGTGATCACTGTTCAACGGCTATAAAAGCAACGGTCACAAACCTTATCATAAAACCAAAGAAGTTGACATCTTATAAAAATAATTTTCATAAAAAGACATTTAACTAGATCGAGAAGGATTTTCATTAATGAAACTTTGGGTTGTTACATTTATTACATATCACACATGTTTTTTAGAACTATTCCTAAACCAACTCAAATCATTGAAGTAGATGTTTCAGTGATGATATAATATTGGTCAATTATTTTATCCCAAATATATAACTAATCCCCTATCCATGTTTTTTGGATAAAACTTCAAGAAAACCATTTAAAACGTTTTGTAGGGTGATTTTATAAAATTATTTTAATGGATTTTTATTTTTTATAAAGATTTGACAAAAAAATTAGTGAGAAATTGAAATGAAACTCCAAATCGTGAATCGACCTATGATTCAATACTATTACAAAGAGGTTGAATAATCTATTTTGGTATCATCATTAGAAGAAAGGATAATATTTCCTTCTGAGAAATCATATATTTCACTAGTGGTTGAGACTAATTTAAAGGTCAATCTTAATTGCATACCAGTTGTGATGGATTTTACAGAGGCATTTCATGAATAGTAACATGTTCTTCCCCCTAGCCAGGAGTATAAATATTCAATTGATCTTATATCTGTAATTTTATTATAATATAATACTATATATAGGCTTTCCAATGTTGAAATTGTGGATCTAAAGAACAGACTATTCTAGAATTTTTAAAAAGGATTTATATTCCCATATTCTTCAGAATGGGGTGTGACATTCCTCATTATCAATATGAAAGAAAGGTAGATTCACCTCATAATTTATTATTATGAGATCAACAATATCACAATAAATAACAGTTATCCTCTCCACTGATGGGAGACTTGTTTAATCAACTATGTGGGGATACTTATTTTACTATGGTTGTCCAGGAGTCATGATATTACCAATTCACAGACAAGAAAAAAAATATTCCCAAAATTGTATTTAAAATAAGGAATGACACAATGAGTTCATAGTGTTTCCATTTCAACTTACTAATTATCCATAAATAATTATAGACTTAATTAATATAGTCTTTAGCGATTACCTAATCAAAATTGTAGTAGTCTCAATATATGCTATAAATATATACTACTAAATCATGTAGGAGCAAGATGAGTATTTGAATACAATTCTAAAGGCATTCATAATAGGGATGTTGTATTCAATGTGTAGTAAAAGTAATTTTTTGATTAAGGATGCACTTTTTTTGGGGAAATTATCACATATAAATGGATATATTTATAACATTATATGACAATGGTAATTGGGGATTGTCCTATACTATAATCTGTAAAGGATATTGTTAGTTTCTTAGAATTATTTAACTATTAATGATGATTTGTGAAAAACAGTTGATGATTTTACAACCCAATAACCAAGAATCACACAATGGAGAAACAGTTCTCAAGACTAATGAATGTTAAGAGATATTGAAATATTTGAAAATTATTCCTATCACTGAACCACAACATACACTTCCATCAACTGGGGAACTTTTTATAATATAAAGATATACTATAAAGGAATATTTTGGCTGTGTACAAATAAAAAATAATAAATTAATATCCTACACATCAGGGTTGTTAATGTTTCATAAGAAGAACTATCCAACACATAATATGTTGTTGTTTATAGTGATCTTTAATTTATAGTTCTGGAAACATTATATCTGTGCGGAAATGTATGAAATATCTATGGATCATAAGAGCCTCAAATACTCCTCCAATGGCCTAAAGGCCTTCATTTTTTATTGATTTTGATAATCCACCATTAAAGGGGTGAGGTGGAACCCTTACAAGTCCCGTAGGTGTAAGTATTACATGGACCATAGGCCTTAGACGAATTCATTGCCCGTAGGCTTGAAACATTACATACAACCCACACTAACTACATGGAACAACACCCCCTCAGCATCTTCATCATGAAATCAGATCTCCACCTTCGCATGGCTATTCGGATAGGATTTCCCATGCCTGAATAGGCTTGTCCTGATGGCAGGTTCCATACCCACTCATTCTTGAAATCTTTTTAGCTTCTGCTATGGTGAAATCTTCTTGCTCCTCCCCCTTCTAAAGATTGTTCCTTGTAGGTTGTCTAGTTTGCATCTACACATAAGGTGTCCTGATGGCCTTGAATTGAACCGATGGCCTTACTAACACGAAGGCCTAGGTGGATCGAAGGCCGTAAAGGACTTTGGGACCAAATCGGTGTCCCGAATACCCAAACAGGGGAATATTCCCAACTATTACAGTGCCAAACAGTGCCTTCTATAGTTTCTGCTACATCCTTCACAGTACCTACTACAGTACTGCTACAGTTCCGCACAGTGCCTGCTACAAATGCTGCTATAATGACTTTTCTCAAATATCATTTTAACAATCCATTGTAGATAGGGTCAAGGAGGCCTAGAATGAGGATTAAGAGCTACAACAACAATTTTGAATATTTTAGAGTTCAAACTTTGTAAACATGGGGTTAAACGGTTTAGAACCATTATAGTTTTTCCATAAAAAACTACACTAAAGAGGGATCTTTTTGATGATGTTCATATATTATCATTCAATATTCATTGAGGAAGAACTAATAAGTATAAATATCTAAAGAAAAAATTGGTTGGGATTATATGAAGAGGGGAATTGAAAATTTTGTATGTTAATGCTAGTTTTACAAAAATTCAATGCTAAACGATTGATATATAAATGTATAATTCAACCATTTTCCATGGAATTATGAAAATTGGAAAACATAACCATTTATTTTATCATATAAAACCCAAGGAAAAATAAGGAAAATAATTCTATCTTGGTGGTGAGTTTTTATCTTCAAAATCCAGAACAATTAATTTCTATGAAAGAATATTTCCCTATTTAAAAACATTATAACATATACAAAAGGGATGTGGTATTATTGCATCGAGTTCCAGTCTCAATATTTTTTTATTGAGCTCTAAATATTACCTCAAGCTTCTGGAAAATCCTTCAACGAGAATTATATAAATTACCATGTTTTAATAATGTTTATCACCATCAAATGAATTATCATTTTGATACAACAATACAAACATAATATGATATATTCTGAACGTTTTGAATGTATTTCTGAAGGATATTGGGAATAGTAACTTATCTTAGTGTAGTTCATATATTTCAATAATTTCCATTCTAGCTCTCAAATGGAACCTTTTGTGGATCTTTAAGGGAATCAGTGTTGGAATCCAAAATGTTTGGATAAAGATGAATAGAGGATGTTTATGGGACCTAGTATTTCCCTATAAATGATAGTGAATCTCTAATTTATTTAGTGTCCCATAAAATCCACTAAATTCTGATAGAAAATCATTGTAGAAAATAATCGATGAGAATTATATTTTGAGGTTGCAGATAAGGTGGTTATATATATGTCATCATAGAATAAATTCATGAGTTTGGAGAATAAGGGAATACATAGTCCTAGATACATTGATACCTTTAAGACCCTTTATTATATAAGATTGGTGTCCTACCTACTACCACTTCCACCAAACTTAACTCATGTACATTATTTCTTCCATATATCATTCTTAAGGATGTACATATGAGACCCAAATCATGTAATGAATCTGGTGGTGGTATAGTATGAGAAAGAAATTTCATATGATTTGTTTGGGAAGATATTTGATCATTAAGACAATGTTCAATGAAAAAAGAGAAATCAATAGGTCAAAGATCTATAGTGAAAACATGGGTTTGAGAAAGAAACTTAGGAACCAGAAGAGACGATAAAGAAAAAATACCCTCACCTATTTTCACCTTAGTGTCTAATATGGAATTTTAAGATAAAAATTATTTAAGGGTGGAAATTTAACGACCTTATACATTAATAAATATTAAATTTTAATTAAACTCAATCTCTTTGATGGCTTTCTATGCACACCACACAAGTTTAAAATGAAACGTGATACCTTAATATTTAAAATGGTACCTATAATATTTCCTTTAACCTGAAGGGTATGAATATGAATAACTAAAATATAAAATATTATATGGTTTCCACTTGTATAAAATCAAATCAATGGTTTTATACTAATTAAAAAAAATACCATTTGAATAAAAAAGGAATGTTTTCTTAAAAATTTGTATTTTTCTCTTAAAGGTTCTACAGTCACACTTTGAAAAAAATGATTAATTAATGAGTAGTAGTTTTATAAAATTTATTTTACAAAATTAACTTAACTATTAGAAATAATTATATAAAAAATTATCTTTGGGGTTATTTTTTTTTATTTTTCTAAAATGATTCATTTTTAGAAAAATAATAAAAAATATGAATTTTTATTAAAACATACTTTTCATTTAAATAATTTACAAGAACCATCTTATTTCAATGTTTTTTAAAAAGTATAATTATTTAAATTATATATTAATATATATAAATTATATCATTGTAACAAATTATTTATTAAACTTTGATATAAACCCCTTTTCATCTTTAGAGAGTTTTTATATTGGAAAAAGTTTTTTTTGATACTTCTACATGATTAATTTTAAATTAAATTCTTCCAATTCAATGAGTTTAATTTATAAATACGTATTAAATATTTTTAAAAGTAATAATATATATTATCTAATATGTTCAAATTAATTTTTTCCCCAATGAATATTAAATATATTATAAATTATTTATAGTAATTAAGCAAAGATTAGGTTTAATGGTGGTTAAACTAAACAGGTAAGTGTTAAAAATGACCAAAAACTTCTATTACTACTATTATACGATCATATTATGACATTATATCTTCTAATACTCTCAAAGGATCCATTTTTGTCCTTTTGGAATGAGAAATATTTTGGTGGAATTCATTATTTTCAATAATTCCTAGTGTGTCCTCCCTCCCCCCCCCCACACTTATAAAATATAACACCATCTCTTTTCCCTTACACACGTTTAAAAACCATTGTCTTGTCAGATAGCATACCATATAACATTATTAATTAACTTCCCTCATACTATGATCCTTTTTTGGTCATAAAACCAATCTGGTAAGGATTTCGGTGAAAACTAAAAGTTGTTTTTTATGAAGTGGTTACATCCTTAACCAAGAATTTTATATTATTTCATATCAATTACAGTTAAAATACTATTAAACCATGATTATATAATAATATAATTATGTTCTATAATATTATATATTTTTTATGTTAAGGTAATTACCAAAAAACATTTCCTCATCCCTCAAATGGGAAACAAAACGGCTGATCATGTGTAGGAAAGATTACAACCTCATGAACAGTTGTATTTCGTTTTCTATCATCACTTCTCACGAATGAAAATAATGATGTATATAATTTTAATAAATGATATTTATGATATTATTGTACTTATTTATTTAGAATCTCACATATACATTCTTACAATCTGTTCCATATATAGTAAGATAATATCGATTGGGTTTATGGTAGACTACCACCTCGTGAAATAATGTGATTCATTTTTAACTAAGGTTTTCCATGGAAATTAATACGGACTATTTTGATGTTTATATTTGATCATAGTTAAAATTTTAACCCTATGGAAAATAATTATATCAGATACATTCATATCATATCATCCATTGAATAAGTGATAATGTTGTTCAGGTGTATGATGGCATACCGCCTCGCCAAGAGATTTGATTCATTCAATTATTACAGCAGACGGATAGTATGTGTATATGTATTTAAAGAAATTATATTATTTTTCTTACATAATGGTAATACTAAAAATATAAAATAAAACCGACCTTCTTTACATCATGATATATGTTAAACAAAACTATTATTCATTCATACATACAGCCTAATCTCTCTATGATTCTAATGTATTTAATTTATCATAAGAATATATGATAGATAGTTTAAACTGTATAATTCATGTGTCCAAATGATAATTAATTTCTTTTTATCATTATTAGTAAGATTAATTAATAATAAATATTACTTTCTTTAAATTTCTAGTGTGATATTGGATATATGATCCATTTATTATTATGATTTCTGATGAGAAATTAATTGGTTAGGTAATTGAATATAACATGGTTAAACATAAAATAAAAGGAAAAAATAAATTGAAAATTTTCATTAGTGATTCAATTAATTAATTTAATTTAATTATTTAGTGAGACAAATAATTCATGGGACGAATTGGTCTCAAGTTAAGGGATCTTTCTAACCCACCATTTTCTTCATGCTATGAACATTCTCCTTTAAACTCGCTTTTTATCTCCTTAAATATATGGAATTATTCTAAATTTTGTATATATAACTCTCAAATTTATACCAGGATTATTATCCATTTATTTTTTGGGGTGATACGTTACTGATAATCATGCATCAAATTTCTTCTTTAAGGAATATCTTTTTATTATGTTATGATACAATATTATGCAACCCATTTATTTACATGTGTAATTTTTACATTTATCCATTGGGCTTTATATCATTTTGTGGAACACATATAGATGTACATTGAATGAATTTTATAGGTGGGTCCAAAATTATATATGACTCCAATTAATTGGATAATATTTTAGTCGCATGACACGTCATGTATGGGATTAGGGAGTGAACCCAATACATTATGGGGATTTGTTAACCATTTGATGATGTATGGTCCTTCAACTTTGATTTATGTTTATGTCATTTTTTATGTCATTTACACTTTCCCATGATTCCACGATCATATGATACCTTTATCATTACGTTATTATTATAATTTATCACTCTTGTACCTTCTCATTCATGATATCATGTTATACCTTTGACTCGCATTTTATGAGTCCTTATCATGTTTATTCCCATAATAAGATTTGATGGCTCACCCATATATTTCATTTATTCCCCCTATCTTCCCATGTATTTTTAGGTTATATGAATGATTTCGGATATCAAAATGGAAGATAAAATAAGGATTCCATGTTTTAATATCCTTCTATGTAGTATGAAGAAATTCTTCCAAAGACAATAGGAATTTGTGATCCTTAGGTTTCAGTTGTTGGATATTTTTTTAGAATACTTTAATAATATGTGTATAAATTATTGGTTTTATAAATTTAATGTTATTAAGTAGTTTCTTAGATAAGTACAATATTTGATACCTCATATAAAGTACAATTGATAAATAGTTGGTTTGTCATCGCTCAAATGTCCCAGTGATCGTATGCCTACTATAGGAGACAACTACTGGATTTCATTGTCATTGATTAATATTTCTTTCTACTTATACCTCAGTTAGGGAATCATTATTTTCTAAAAAAATTGAAGATAGAAACGTATATTTTTCACCATTATTGATCAATGAATATATTGGAGTAGTGGATTATTGACAAGACCTTCTTCCATGTTTTTAAGGAATCCATGATGTGTCACAAATTTCTTATCTTTAGATGTACATGTTATATCCAATGATTTTGACAGAATATGAGAATTTTTGTTTCAAAAAAAATGAATAAATTTTGGAACACATAGCACGGATCAAATACCAGAGTGATAAGGTGTTTTTGGGGAATACAGTTTCACTTGTTTGAGTCATGTGGCGGTACGGATAGATCTGAGAGGAATCATGGGAGTGGGTGTAACACTTGAGATTAAAATACTGTATATGAATATTATATTATAATAAAAACACTATAAAGTGAAAATTTTAATATTTCAGGGCCCAATAACTATATTTTTATATAATAAATACTGATTTTGACTTTTCTTGGTTAAAATATGACTAGAATGACTTTTTGAAATGTTCCCTTAACAAAAAGATTTTATGAATAATAAAAAAAAATGATATATTTAATGTTTCACTATTTTATTCATAATAATATTTTATTATACCTAAAATTAACATTTTAGTCACTATAATTTTTATAGAAATAAATAAAAAAATATTTTCACTTAAAACATATATTTTTCAGAAAATGGTTATTTTCATAAAACTCTTTTGATTTAAAAAGGAATAATATTTATCCATTTTATTTTACCATTAATAATATATGATTTACATTATATTTATAGATTTTATATCGGAATATATAAACTTATATTCATATAATGATGATTATTATCCATATAGTTAATATAAAATCATTTTATTCTTGAAAAATGGATTTCTTGAAATGCCTTTTTTCAACACTAATTTTGGGTTTATTTTGAAATTGGATGATACCACTAATAATATTTGAATTTGATAAATTGAAATAATTTTTATATTAAATTTATATAATATTACATACTATGTTCAACATAAAATTTGGTGATATTGAATATAAAAAAATATTATAAAATTAATTACCATGGTTATTGTTAAAACTGAGTTTTCTGTGTTATATGTACTTATGTAAAAATTAATTTTTCGCACACATGGTATTTTTAAATTATAAATTTGATTAAATTTTTTGAAAAAAAATTGTAAAAATTATCTAATATGGTTCAATTTATCTAAGGATTAAAGGATAAATTATATTAGTTAAAAAAACAAGCCATCGTGGTGAATACTAAAATGGTAAAATTGTGTAACCTTGGAGGTAATGAAATAACATGTTTGAAACCTGAGTATTTTTAGTGGTGGTGGGTTTTCTAGGAATTATTTTCTCTCTAAACCCTTATTTATCAATTTTGGAGTAACTTTGGGTGATAGTGACTTCCCATTATTTAATAGTATGTATATTTATGAAAATGTTACTCCTCCTAAATTATAAAAGAGAATCTCTCCCCTGACTTATTCATATCTCCCCTGAAATTTAGCTCAAAATAAACCTTCTATGATATCTCCCATAAATCCTTATCCACTTTCAATAGGTTCAATTTTTTCCATAATCCAACCCTATGGTTCATAAAAATATATCTAAATGGGGTTCTTCTAATCAAAGGTAATTGTCTTCACTAAACTATTTCTTTTTTCTTCTTCTCTTACCACCTTCAATTATGTATTAACACTTTAAATATATTAAAACTAGAATATAAAATATACTTAAATTTTATAATTATTTTGTAATAATATCTATCCTTATCCCCCTCCATCAAATTCGAAACAAAATAATTTCTTGTGTATACGAAAAACTACTGGCTCACGTACTGAGGTAATTTTTTTCATCACCAACTCACATTCACAGTAATATAGATGGAAATATAAATATATATGATAAATATAATATGATATTAACTTTATAAAATTAATATATCTTCAAATTTATTACCCTTTCACCCATTAAATAATTGTTAACGTTGTGTGTGCATGAGTATATAGGACCAAACATCCCATGAAGTGATATGATTCATGTTTCTATGTCCATCATTTTGGAAAGGTTGTGAAATTTATATAATGAATACATGTGATATTTATAACATTTATATAATTATTTATATTATGTATATATTCCCTATGAAATATAAAGGAAAATTTAGTTAAAAAACATGAATGAGAAAACAAAGGATTTGACTCCAAAATCATGGGTAATAATGAAATATTATTTACGAATGGTTGGTAAGATGTTATTTGATGATCATATATGATATGATAAATATGAATATATTTATATTATAATTTAATAGCATTATTATAACTATTATATAGGAGCATAAATCACATTCAACTAATGGGAAGTGGGAGGGAAATGATTTTATCTCAATTTACACTCTATTGGGACATATTTGTTTTCATAATCCTTTTCAAATTTATATAGGGTATTTTTTCCTTTTGATTTTTTTAACAAAAATAAATATTTTTTAATGATGATTAATTTTTTATCTCAATCCTATTCATTCAATTAGTTACAACATAAATTCCACTAGATATATAATAATCTATTTTACAATCTCAAAAAAATTGGATAGCTTTTTTTCAATAATCATATCATCTATCCTTCATAAGTTCCAATAATTTTCTTATCCACTAGATATATATGGAGTTATCAAATTTTCTTCCATTATTTCCCCTCATTAGTACATAAATTTTGAAGATAAATGTATAAAATAAAAAACATATTTTATCTCTCATTAAATCAAATATATTTTTCATCCACATCCATTATTTTCAAAACAATATCTAATGAGTACTTTTATTTTCTAAAATTATTTATTAATAACATTTTATTTTATCTTTTACTTTTATTAATGGTTTTAAATGAAGAATTATATTTTTTCCAAAGTAACATTTTAGAACTTCTTTGAAAAAAGTGAAAAGGAATGTTTTTTATGTATACGGTGATAATGGACGTCCCCAAACCCATAATAGTTTTATGAATTTTAACTTCTTCTACACATTTTAAATGGATATAAAAAATAAAACTATTTTATGAATTCTTATTTTAAAATATCACTTCCATTGAAGTTATTCTTCTGAAGAACATGATGTCATTGCAAACATTATATTCTCAATAAACTTGTGGTCACCAATCATTTTTTGATTAATTATTTGGTCGTTCACTACCAATTTTTACAACAAATTTATTGTGTAGATTTTTAATTGTAAATTACATTTCTCTTAAATATACAAATTATTTATCAGGTACATGATTTTTTCATAATCCATATAACATTTCTATATATAGTGTTTTACATTTAATGTTATTTTATTGGTTGGGGAAATATTTATATTCCATATTCTTTATTCAATAAAAACATTAATTGATACGATATATTATTACTATATTAATTAAACCATTAGGTTTAGGAGGAATACTTTGTACATGTAGTGAATGGTTGGGACATGAATTTTATATCCCCTTAATGCATCGATAGGTCTCATGATACAATTCAGATTTCCAAACCAAATGGGTTTTACCCATAGTTTTAAACTTCCTAGGTGCATGGTCCTCATAGCATAGGTCTAATGATATCAAAGATCATGAAATCCAATATTAATCATTTCATTAATTGATAAATTAGTTATTATTATCCCTGATATTTCAATATTTATATTATCTATGGATTTTCTTCAATACAATGTGATTATTTAAATGAAATTATATGATCATAATTTTTTCATGACATAATACTCTTTTTATCAAGTTTTTGATTAATTTAAATGTGTTGTCACTTATTTTCCTTTACATATTTTATATTCCTTATCAAATCCCGAGATATTATACTATATGAAAACCTTACTAAGATTCTAATATCTCCCGTATATTTTTTCCATTTCCCTATATATAGAAAATAATTCATTGAATGAGTTTAAGGATGTCCAATTTCTTCCATTACAAATTTCTATATTTTATAAACAAAATAAAATGGGTATTATTTATTTTTATTTCTCACTATGAATACTAAATGGATCGATCCATCAGAATTTGACGTCATGTATCAATTTTGATGTAATGATGTAGACACATGATCTAGGATACTGAATTCAAGGTTGTTATAGTGGGAGTCTTATTTTATTTCTCAATGCCCTGTGTTGTTTGAGTTGGACCATATTAGTCACTTATCAAGGATGCAATTCCATAGAGGGTTGGTTTTAATGCAACATAACTTTTTTTATAATATGTTAAGACATGATTTCATCCTCTCCTTTAAATTTTTGGGATAATCCAAATTGGGTAAATTTACTTTATACTTGAGTGTATTGGAGTAATTTTGTTATCATTTGGTGAAAAATTGTCCACACCATTGCCATGATGCATGAAATTGTGGTCCCCTATGAGCCTTTTTCATAATGTGAAACTGGAAAATATGTTATTTCAAAAGAGTTCTTTATTGGAAAAACACATGTGGTTCATGGAATATGTGACCTCATAATGCCCATAGTGGAAATATAGGTGAGGTAAAATGGTATCGATGTGAGAAAAATGTTATTGGTATATCACTTTAAAAATGTAATTCCTAATAACACCAAGGTCATGGTGGTTTCCATGGTGCAGTAACATTGATTTTGAAAAGCATGAAACGACCACCTTCTCCCTTAAACTATTTATTGTTTCAAATTGGGAATGTGTATGATCCTAGTGAACTATCTTTAAAGAACATAAAAATTATTATTTTACCTTATGAATCAATTCAAACCTTCTATTGTTTATTCTGTTGATCTATAAAAAATCTAAATGTTTTCATGTAGTTGTAGGGAATGTCTTTAGATGAACTGCATTTCGGAAGCTACAGTTGGAGTGATTATGTGTCCATAACTCTTCCTTATTTTCCTTGATAAAATATATCACCATGGGGTATTGTGACATTTTATTTATGATCCATGTTCATAAGTCCCTTTAAAATCTTTTATTTTATCTATCCAGGTGTGATAAATTATCTCCTTTCTATAATAATACATGGTGATTGTCATTGATGGTGTTCAATGTTGGGAAGTTTTTGAATGTGATATTACTCTGGTTGGTGTGTAATTGTGGTTCAGGTGATAGCTCTTCTGGAGAACCTTGACTTTGAAAATAGAAACCATACGGTAGGAAGGTACATAACAGGTAGAGTTTATGTATTTGACTCTTATCATGTTATTAAATTGTGTACTTATATGATTCAAATTTATCTTGAATTTGATCACATATGTGTGTCTATCATGTGATACCACGTTTGAGGTTTTATCAAAAGTGAGTTTCTATGTATCCCGTCAGACCATTCTTGAGTTTGATCACATGGGTGGTTGTAAGGACATTACTTCTTACACTCGATATGTTATGTTTTGACATTGTATGGGATGCCATTTTTTCCTTGTGATATGTTTTATAATAAATATTTTTGCTTTTTATATTGTTCCAAAGTGATAGGTTAACTCATTGTGGCATAATAGTCCTAGAGGGAGATCATTTCTAGATTCATCAGGTTACATGGTGAGAATAGCGAGTTAGACGATTAGGAATGATGACCATATGGACTGATTAAAGGAAAAGATTCTCATATGTAATATGACCTGAAAGAAGATTATTGGTAATTGTGGTAAATATTGAATTTAACCAAGAAATAATTTTAGGATACGATGGCCTTTCTTTATAGTTGAGGTAGTTAAGTAATTTTATGTTATTGTGGATAGATTAAGTAGTCATGTGGTGGTGGTGGTATATATGTTATGACCCAGTGGCTGACTCTATATCACACCTTAAATTATGACTATGTTTTCATCATGGAACCAAAGAATGTATGACCAGGGGTTTCTTGAAGCTTGGTCGGTGCATGACCACTTGATAAATGATTGTGGGTCGTCTCTTGCGTGTGAAAATATTATAATGACATAAACAATTATTCATGTTCACTCGGGTTAAGGATGCATTATTAGTTTCTACATGTTTTATACTCACACCCAGAATGGTAATATTTATGTTTATAATGTCATCATGATCAGGGATACAATAAAGGTAATGGAACGAGTGACATGAAGGTAGGAGAAAAAGCATTGTGATTTTCGGCAGTATTGGGATTGAACCAATAGTGATATTGTATTGTTTTATTTACATACCTATCTTTGAATTTATCTTAATTGACAGGACACTCTATGGGTCCTTGGTTTATCTTTTTACCAATTCATATACCTTCAATTTCATTTTTAACAGATATTTTTTTTTTAATTTTTCTCTTATTTTCATTTGTTTCATAGATCCTTGGAACGTTTGTTCTAGTTAGGAATCACTTCTTCCAGGAATATTCCATTGGAATTATTTATGGAACTGGAAACATCTAACAATTGTTTATCCAAAAGGGACTAGCTCTCCAAAGGCAGGCATTCATTTTTCTTGAACATATGATACTTAAGAACTTGCATTGGTCGAGAAGATGGGAGGTTTGACACATCACACCCTTTTTGGGGGAATTATTTCTGACTTCGGGACAATCTTATAAACTTGATATATTTTCATGAATCCTTATTAATTCACCAATTATAACATTGGTTTCCCTTTGAATTTGAAATCAATTATTAGCATGTTTGAAATTTAGAATCATAAATATGTATTCGAGGATCTCCATTAATGGAGACATTCATATGTATTTGAGGTTATTCATCTATAGTATCCTCTCATATACTATTTAGAGATTCATTTAACCACTATTAGGATGATATTGGTTTTTAAGCCACTTAGCGTGACACTCTTGAATTTATTCTCATCCAGGGAGACAAAGGTTTGTTTTGATGTTGGGATCATACACATAAATTTACTACCTATGTATCTTTGTGAAAGGAATCAATACCATCGTAGTTTGGTGTTTCTTAATGGGGAACATCATACCTTTTAAGTTCATCTGATAAGGACCTAGCCATATAATTTAATGTCATATGGTAAGGACATTTATGAATAATGTTCTTAGTTAAGGATTGGTGTGGGACTTATTCCCAAGAAGCTTGAGAAACATGGAAAAAATATGGGTTTCCATGTAAGATTATACCTTTTTTGGAATATGTCCCATGGAGAATATGGTTGATTTGAATTGTTGGGAATGAAACTCATAGAGGCATCCTACGTATACCATTTGGATGGGAGTCAAATCCCATGTAATTCGAAGAGTCTCAATGGAGAGTGTGGTCCTTTTAGGGAAATGGGTTTGTGCTTACTTCCTTAAAAGGATTCCTTGGTGATTTGGGGATTTAATTTGGGTCTGATTTCTATGGAGGATTCCTAGATTAAGGGAATTAGGGTTAGACTATTTGAAGAGGTTATCCAGAGAGATCGTACACTAAAAAGGTTTCCTACATATCCCAATTACATTCAGGATCAGAGTTGTCATAGATCATTGATCAAGGGTTTTTGTGAAAATGTTGTAATCATCACGAATCTCTAATATCATGTGATTAATTCTTGGTGTGAGAAACTAGAGTATGTGAAAGATTTATCAAAATACACCCACACTTTTTTCCTCCAATGGTGGAATAGGACGTGCTAATAGTAGTGAGGGTGGATGAGGCCGAGGTGACCAGGGAAGAGTTTTGGGTTACGAAACATCACTACGCTCACTTTCATTAGACAAGAGTCCAGTGTAAGGAAGGAGTGAAGGTGAAGGAAGTAGAAAGAATCAAGACTGCAACCTCCTACTTGAAAGTTTATGGGCATACACTAGTATGGTTTCCATCAAATTTTTCTTAGAAGGTGAGGGAGACATATCCTTTTTTTAAGAAAAAAGTATGTGGGAATCATACCTTCCCTACTAGAAACCTGAGGTTCTGGGTTTACGAGATGATAAGGGGAGGCCAGAACCTAAACCCTAATTCTACATTCTAGGAACATCCCATAAATGTTTCTAGGAAGAAGTTCCATGTGACTATAGATACACAAACCCACATACACTCCACGAATCATTACACTATTATGAATAAAATGTGGGAAAACTATGACTGTGGATTTACAATCCCAAATAGAAGACATGCTGATATTCCTTTCCTAAAGGTTTGATATGTCTGTAGGTTTTGGTGTAGGTTTTAACATAATCCATTTCTAATAGGGGAGCCAATAAAGATTAAGCCTTGTCATGAATGGCTTTGAAAAAGGATTGATGGCTTGTAGATTGAAGGAAGTAGGTAAATCAACGAGGGTTTCACAGGTAAGTATCTGATGCACAAGTATGGGTGTGCCAGTAGGCTTGGATGACCTTATTTTTAGAAAAATGATGAACAACATGTATGTTAATACTTGTGTGAGATTTTACTCAAGCCTTCAAGAGTATTCAGAAGTATTCCCAAAAGTGGGGCACTCTAGTTCCTTTAAGGGGAATAGTTAGTGCGCAAGTGTTTTTGATTTGAGATGTTGGGCGTTTTAGGCACGGAATTGTTATGGATTTTAAACACTAAAAAGACTTAAGTAATATAAACCACGTTAAATTCCTCTAATATTGGTGTTAAAGATATACCATTAATGTTTTTGTAGACTTGTGAGAAGAACTAGGGCTGCCAGAGAAGCAATAAGGCTTTAGTGAAATTCCTCCATACAAATGAAGGCCCAAAGTGTCTATTAATATGAAATTATGTGAGCTTGGGTGAAATGGGATTGGGAGAACTAGTAATTGGGAAAAAAATTTGGTGAGAAATTTGATTGCACACTGCCTATGATTTGGCCCAATTGGTGTGTCCCTTTAAGGATATAGCCAAAATTTATTTCTCCATTCAGCTCCAGCATGGTGGCGAATAGGTATTTTGGCGTAGGTACCTTGGGCACCACGTTAGGGTCTTATCAAAATTTATTTCTCCCTACTGTGGTGAACCCTTGCAACCCTTCTTGGGATCACTTCCGGGAACTATCCCAACCCTTTAGGTCAGTTCCTTCACTACCATCACTAACCCCCATGAAAAATTAACAGTCGCACCATAGAATGTTTGACCCCAGTTGAGGCCATTTTGAGATTTGGCACATGGAAATATATCTTAAATGGTGAATAAGTGAATGGAACACATTTCATAGTTCCTATAAAATCCCCCCCATATAATATATTCTTTCGAAATGAAATGTATCTTATTATAAGGTAATAGTAGGTCACTTTGACACGTTCCACCATCATTTGGGTTTGATTTAGAACTAAATCATCTTTGGAAGGATACTATAATTGTTTCCTAATCCATGGGTCCTAAAGAGAATAGAATTATTTTTAATAGTTTTATATATAAAATCCTAAAAAACATTGTATCTTTTTAATTTTTATTGAAAAATATTTCCTAAACCATAAATAAATTTACGTTTAGTGAGCCGGGACTCGACTTTTTTTCCAGAGTTCCCTTTACGGTTTCTAATCTGGTGAGTAGCACATCTGTTTTTGTTGGATGTTTAGAGTCATGAATGCTGGACTAGAAAGAGATATTAGTTAAGTTCGAAATACATTTGACCATAAATTTTAAATTAGATCCCAAATAAGGATTAGTGGCTATGAATTTCTCTAATATTCTTTAAAATCTTCCAAGGGGAATATTGAGTCATGGTTTTTATGGTTATCAAATCTAAAATGTGTACAAACATAAAGGAGGTCTCTTCCAAGAATGAAGTAACCATTATTTTCAAAATCTGTTATGGGGGTTTTATTATGTGGGGAAGACTAGGGAATATGTTTCATAGTCAAATAGTGGCATCTTTTGACTGACAGGTCTGTTATGTAGGTTAATTTTATTCAAGTCCACTGGGGGCATGTACCTTATATTCAAGAAGAATATATCTTAGGAATTTAGCATTTAACTATTTATAGACAAGGGAAATAAGATTTTTGTGACTCAATACCATAATGGGTGGTTTTTCCATGGAAATGGATTTTAAAAATAAAGGATTATCTTTGTCAACATATGTCATGAATTAGAAAACTACTTCTATACAAATTTAGTGAATGGTGATGGTTAAAATTTATCTAAAAGTTAAATTTCTAATATCATTCTATAGAGTTTTATGTCATGTAGTGAGGAAATTATACTGTGTAGTTTTAAGTCATGCAGTGAGGACATTTGGTAGATCTAATTTATGGTCTTTATATTATACAAAAGGTTTGAGAATCATCCAATTTGTTGCTAATTTGTTTGGGAACATACTACAATGTTTATGTATGGAAGGGAAGAATTTTAAAATGCGATTTGGGAATTTATGGATCTGAGGAATGAAGTGCAAAAAAGGGATAAGAGGTATTAGAGGAAATCTTTCCTAAGAATGAAGTTACCATTATTTGACGAACCCGTTATGGGGGTTGTATTCTGCAGGGATGGCTAGGGAATATACTGAATATCCAAAAATTTGAATCCGTTTAGTAAAATTCATGTTATATAGGCAAGTTATGGAAATAAAACCAAAAGAAATGTACAATATAATGAATCATAAGATCTCTCAAAAGTTTGAACTTTTATTGCTAAAAGCTAAAGAATGGTTATGGAGATTCAGATTTTCCAAAGCACAGAGTTTGTTTTATGAATAAAGGTACTTGAATATGGAGAGAGTATTTCCAATCATGATTTCCAAAGAATTAGAGGAATAGTATTTCTACGAAGGTCAAACCCTAACATAGAAAGAGTGGTGTCTGTAGTTTTAGGTCATACGATTAGGACCAAAAATAGAAAAAGTATTTGATATGTTGTCAAGAGATCCAATGTTATTTCATAATACTTTGAACACATGGAGAGAGAAATGTATAAACCATGTTCTTGAAGACTTTCATTTTGAGATAAAGGTAATGGGAAAAATATACATTAATAACTATTTAAAATACAGTTTTTTGTATATTGTTATCAAAGTATGAAGGGGATGAAAGAAGCTTTGACCAAGAATTAAATTATCATTATTTGAAAAACATGTTATGGGGGGAGTATTATAAATGTAACACCCCAGGGATTAAAAAATAAATTGAATCCTTGTAACATTGTTTAAAGTTTATTGTTATAATTAGACTTTAAACTTAATTTAGTGGCTTCTATGTTTTGAATTTTGAAAAACAGTAATCTACAATTGTGTTCAGTATGTTTTTTAGAGACTGATAGAACAAACGTTTTTTTGTGAATAATAACATACCTTTATGAATAGTAATATGAATAGTAACATGACCCTAATTAATAGTAAATTTTATTATTAATATATTTTCTTAAGGAATTAAGATATTGACATTTACGTTAATTTTTCTATGTGATATAAAAGCAGTATCTGTTTTAAAATTGTTAATTTTTTAATTAAGTATGATTTTATTTAAAAATTAAATCAATAATATTTAGAAAATAATTTTAGAAAATGGATTTGTTTTTTGAATTCTACAAGTTGAAAAATGGTTCGGGTGAATTTTTTGGATATTTTTGAAATAGTTGATTTTTGGGTGAATAGTAAAAACACAGTTTTGAGTTTTGGTATGTTAATGGCATCATTAAGGATATAATAATGATGTGATAAGAATGGTAGACTTTTGTACAATTAAATAAGATGTGAGGTGTCCCAATTGGCTAATACCATGGGAAAATACCATGGGAAAGCCCTTGGTTTTACAAATACCACTAATGAGGTGTCCCGTGGAAATTATTAAAATAAACTCTCACTTTTTCTATAAAAACCAACCCATTACTTCATTAAAATCATTCCAAATTCCACATAAACGATGTTCTTGCCTCCTTAACTCCTTATCAGTCCTCCCATGGTTTCCTCAATCTCGAAAGGTCCCAACCTTAATGTTGTATGATTTACTCTACAAGGTAAGAAAATTCTCAATTTCATTCTTTTTCCATTCATGTTCTCTTTTACGTGGTATGAAATTCTAGTTTCCATACCAAGTTCTTATCTACTAATTATTCTTCATATATTCTATATTATGATTCATTTCTGGGTGGGTTACCCTTGTCCTCTCTCTTTTTAATATTATCTAAAATCATGATGCATAGTTGTTAGGCTACCAGATTTTTGTAAGGGATTTCTCAATTATTCTATTATTTTGAGTTCCATTCTTTTATTATTATATCCTAATATAATCTTACCCAGGAGGAATTAAAGCTCTATAAATCATGAATATTCTCGATTTTATCATGTTCATGTAAAATTCACCATCATTCTTCTTTTCCCCACCCACTTATTCATTGAATAAAAACATTGTTCGTGATGGATCGAATTACTGACATTATGGATGAAGTGATTTCAATTTGTATTAATTCTTTCTATTATGGTCATGAAACCATTTTTATGGTTGAAAAATTTTATAAAATTTTTATTATTTATCATTCATGGTTCTGTAATATGTTTTATTCATGGTTTTAATTTATAATACAAAATGAGGTCATTATTATCAATAAACAACTAAAATGATCTAAATGAACATCATTAATATTTTAACATATGATTCATCCGCATATCAAACATCAAAATGATAAATGATATAAATAATGGAACTAGAAATATTTAAATACCTTTACATTCAAATTCTTGAGTTTCACTTCCAATCGACAAGAACATCCATCATGATCCAATCATTGAAATCATGTAAAGAACGATCCCTAAACAATGCAAGGAACAAAATACTAACAATTAATGGGTGAATTGATTTTATTAAATGATCATAAAATATGATATAAACATGAACATGTTTCTTTAAAATACAAATACCACTCTTTCAACCATTATACAGAAGGTTTAAACAAGTTTGAAGTAATAGAAACCCGAGGTAAGGGAATTCTTAACCTGATTTCCATTGTTTGGGTTAACCTTTGACTTCCTTATTTATGTAGAATAAAAATTGATATTTTGATGGGTTTTGCTTATATTATGTTGAATTATTTCTATTTACAAATTATATACATATTACATTCAATCTATTAAGTCTCTCTTCAGTTGTACTATATTTATAAGGGGCTTTCCTTTTAAAATCCTCTTTTAAAAATCTATTTTAAAACATTTCAAAAAAAAATTTATGAAATTGTTCATGTTGTATTATTATGTTATGGTACTTGTATATTCTTTATGATTACGTTTTGGACCTATATCTCCCAATAATTCATTGGATATTTGTATATGGGAGGTCGTCCATATGGTTACTCCAAGTGTAACTGTGATTGTTACACAATTTGTAAAGTAGTCGTGACAGTTACAAATTATAAGGTAGTTGAGAGAGTTACAAGATTTTGTATGTAATTACAAATGATAAATTTATGGTTCTAATTATGTTCTTATTTATTCTGTAAATATCATGTTTCGCAATGTAAATACATATATTCAAGGGATAAGTATGTCTTTTGAAAAGATTTCATACTTTATAAGTATTCATAGACTAATGTGTTATTTCCTTCTTTTTATATCCCTTACTGATCTTTTATGATCCTCCAAAGTTTTTAAATGTTTTTAAAGGTTATAAGTATATGTATAACAATGAAATAATCCTTTGTAAATTTTTTATGAATTTTAAAAGTAATCTTGTTTTAATATTTAATTTTTTATAGTTTGCAAAAAATGGAAACTGTTTTTATAGTATCCACTCTGTAATAATGTGTAAGGTTATGAATGTATTATATCCCAATTCTTTAATGCTATAAACATTAAAATATACTAAATGTAAAATTAATTGTTTTATTAACTTAAATCAAGAGTATGTAATGTAATAAGGTTGGGTCCTTATAGTTTGTATCATAGGATGGTTTAGATAACTTTTGGGGTTAGGATGATGTTGAAAGAATTCCATGGATGATTTTTATTCTATGATTAAATTTGAAATGATATATAAATTAAATATTACAATGTTTCTTCATCTAAGATATTTTTGTTCAGAATGGTTGTTCAGAAAAGAAATAAGGAAGCTAAATAGGTGAGTCACTGACAAAACAACATCCTTCAAAATCTGCAACTCCGAATGGTAGAGATTGGAACCAATAAGTTTGTGACAGTAATGGCTCAGATAAGGCAAGAAATAAATGGTGGTGTCATTCATGCAAGATAAAAAATAAAGGTATCACAATAGAATATGAAATAGTGAAACATTTTATGAGACAACACCCTCCTACTTTCAATAGATCATCTGGCCCAATTGCATCTGAAGGATGGATTAAAGCCCTTGAAAAGATATTTGATGTAATGGGTTGTTCATAATATCAAAAGGCATGTCTTCCAATTCAACATTTTTAAGGTGAATCTAATCAGTGGTGGTCAGTGGTAAATAATATCAATGATATAGAGGATATTAATGCCTTTCAGTGGGATAAATTTAAAAGTATTTTCCATGAAAAGTATTTTCTTAAGGTGGGGAAACTTAGGATGGAGAATAAATTACTAGAATTTAAGTAAAATAATGATGATATAGTGGTTGTGTATGAAGAAAACTTCACCTGACTAGAGAGGTATGCTGCAAATATTATTCTAGATCTTATGTGCAATATCAACAACTTTTACTCAGGACTGAAGCCAAGGTATCGAAAGACATTATCCTCCCATGAATTCAAAAGTTATGAGAAACTTGTATGATGTGATGAGAGGGTACAGATGGAGTTTTTTTATGATCATGTTCATTTTTGAAATAAGGATAAGAAGAGGTCTAGATGGAAACTGATGTGTAAGAATCAACAAAAGAAATATGATCGTAAGAAAGAGCAGTTTCTAGTTTGGAAAAAGTGTGGCAAGAAGCACCCCGGTGAATGTTTTACCAAAACATGGAAGTGTTTTAAATGTGTTAAGATTGAATATATGGCCCGAGATTTTAATGAAAATGATCCTAAGACTAATCCTAATATTCAAATTATTAAGTGTTTTAAATTTGGTGAGATTCGTCATTATGAAAATTCCTACCCAAAGAGAGATCCAAATGTTGCATAGAAGCCAGACTATATGCAAAAATGTGTAGTGAGATCCTTTATGACTATGTCAGTAGATTTCGGTCCATCCAATGAAGTTATATCAAGTACTTTGTTCATTTACTCATATTTTTTTAAGGTTTTTTTCAATACGGGGTCAACACATTCCTTCATTTTTGAGAAATGTTCTGGTAAATTAGAACTATCACCTCAAAAAATGAGAGAAAAACGTTTTGTTAGATCACCATGGGGAAATATTATAGCAAATAGGAATTATAAGAATCTTTCTATTGTGGTATGTGGAAATATTTTACCTACAAAACCTGTTGTTTTACCCTTATTTGAGTTTGATGTTTTTCTAGGAATGGATTAGATTTCTGTTTATCATGAAAAGATTGATTGTGGTGCGAAAATTTTTTTTTCAAAGAGAGTTTCACTTTGTATACAAGAAGGAACCCATACAATTTATAACATTTCAGGAAGCTAAGAAACTATTGAAAGATGGGAAATAAAATTTATCTTTCTCATATTGTTGAAAAAAGGGAACTATTCTTTTTAATAATGTGCCGGTGGTAAATGAATACCTTGATGTTTTTTCTGATGAGTTACCTAGTGTCATACCTGATCAAGAAGTCGAAATCACAATTGACTTTGATCCTGATGCTAAGAAAATTTTGAAGCCCCCTTATCCTATGGATCAAATATAACTTCTTGAATTGAAAAATCTATTGCATGATTTTCTTGGTAAAGTCTTCATTCATCCTAGCACATCACCATGGGGTGCTTCTATTTTTTGGTTAAAAAGAAAGATGGTTCTATGAGACATTTATTGATTATAGAGATTTGAATAACATCACTATTTAAAACAAGTATCCTTTTCCTTATATAGATGACTTGTTTTATAATCTCTAGAGAAATCAATACTTTTCCGAGATTTACTTAAGATCTGGATATCATCAACTGAACATGATGGAAGATGGAATCTTGGAAATAGCCTTTCGTACTAGATATGGGCATTATGAATTTTTTGGTATGTCATTTGGTTTAACTAATGCACCTGATTTATTCATGAATCTTGTGAATATAATATTTCATGAGTTATTGGATATGTTTGTGTTTCTTTTTATTGATGTAATTTTGGTATTTCCTAAAAAAACATTATCACGAAAAACATAGAAGTGTTATTTTAAAAATCATAAAAGAAATGAAACTATATGGAAAATTTAGAAAGTGTGATTTTTGGTTGCAACAGATTTCATTTCATGGGAACATTGCAAAAAAGGATGGAATAATAGTTGATCCTGCCAAAAAAGTGGTTGATGAATTATAACGACCCATACTTTACATACATTGTTAATACTTCAAAATTGAAGTACACTTATTACAACATATGACAAAACCACAAAGGACCGTATAGGTATAGTGTCTTTAGAAACTGAGAAACATAAACAACTGGTTCATAAATCTTCTACAGTGTCTCCCATTTATTTCATCATATCTAGGGTCCCTTTTAGCATATTCTACTTAATATTCATCTTCCTGACCTGGGGAAAAGAAAACATAAAAGGGTGAGCTCAAATGCTCAGCAAGGGCAAATAAAGAAAATAAAAATCATATCATATCTTTTTGAAAATCATAACCTGCAAAAGAGATCATAATATCTTAACATGGAACAAATCATAGAAGTGAAAATGAGATCCCCATAATCATAACATGAAACTTGAAACTTTGTGGCATGCACACATAATCATGGAAAATCATTTCTTGTTAGTCATGACTCATTGCCAAGACTATCTTAGTGGACAAAGTCCCTTTCTGAACCGAGTCACCCTCGTTCCAGTCCTGTTTCACTAAACCGGTATAACCTACCGTTCCAGCCATGTCTATCTCATGAGATATAAAATCTTTACCCAATGCATTGGAGGGAGATATAGGTCCCACCCATCTTATAATGAATCCTTTCTTATGTGTGCCACATAATCATAAACCATACATCATAGCGTAACCCATGTAGTAAAAATGGAATTCTTAAACAACATGACATCATAAAACAATTCATATAAGATAAAGGAATTCATAAAAATATTTCCATCACAACATAATCAAATCCATGTTATAATAGGGATAAAAACAGAACCCTTTTATTATCTTAGATGGAAAATAATTTTGATAAAATACTTGAACTCCATTCTTGAGGAAAATATCCTTTCTACTTCAAAAACATTTTTCCTTTCATAACATGTCATACGACTTTAAAACAAAATAATATGATTAAAAATAAACTTGAAAACTTGTAAAGGAAGCTTCTTGGAAATAATGTTTTAAAAATCCATTCATGCTGTATAAGTTAAAAAAACATTCTTCGTACTTTTGTCGGAAAAGTCAAAAAGTACCTCGTATGAAAAACGACAAAAGATTCCTTTCATATCTTTTACTAAAAACACACCGAAGGGTAAAATTGGATATAAACTATTGTAGAAGGAAGTAAATAATATTACATATTGAGGTAACATGGATGTGGATGATAAAATACACCCCAGTAATTACCAAAGTAAAAACAATCTCCGATAAAAGTGAGATTGTGATATTTCCCTTACCTTAGGTCTGATTTGCTTTGTATGTGTTCGAAGCTCCTGTATAATGGTTTAAATAATGTTATTGACTTATTCCAGAATCATACATATTGATATGATATCATATATGGTCATATTATTAGCTTCTTGTTAGTAATATTTCATTGTTACTTGTTACTCGGGTCTTTATTTCCTTTTGTTCTTATGCGTGTTTTGCCGAATAAATTCTTATTCTTCTTTTAAGGTTATAGATACCTTATATCCAGAATGGTATTAGTGTAACATATATCATATTTATTCATTCAATTCATTTATATAATTACTATGTAATGATGATCATGTAGAACGAGTCGTATCACATCGTGGAGACGGTATTCCGTACGTACGCACGAGTGATGATATCGTTCCTATGATCATGGAATTGTATTTGAGTATATGTATATTATTTCAGTATCAATATTACATTATAATAATCATAAATAGTTACTCATTACACCATTATACCCATCCTTGTAAGGTGATGGTGGAAAATAGATTACACCACGGCGTGGAGACGGTATTCCGTACGTACGCACGCCCGGTGATTTCATTTTTCCGTATGATGGATAGAAGGTGAATTAGAGTTGTTTGATATTTATAATAACATATCAGTATTTAAGTAATACTGATGTTATTACTTTATCATGAAACAACTAAAGAAGAAGAAGTTGAAGAAGAAAGAAATTGAAAAGATCGGTAATGGATATTACCTCTACTTTGGAACGCTTCTTTGAATCCTCCACTTAGGGAAAAAAGATTGGTCTTTGAAGAAGAACAGGACCTCTAGGATTATTCTAGGGAAGTGGAGAGGAGAAAATGGCAGGGGTTGGCCGAGCTTGAGTGCTCAAATTGGTGTGAGGGGGAGGGGGAGGAGGTGCCCTTTTATAAGGGAGGAGAGGGGCACCTTAAGAATATCTCAAAATATTATTTTATATTAAAGTCAAAATCGGTTTATAATGGTTCCAAAGGGTCTTATTTCGAAGCTAAAGTGGGGATGGATCTAAATCCTATCAACCAATAGGATTTAGACAGGTTTAGGTTATTATTTTAACCTTATCAATTATATTTAACTCTATGTTAAATAATTTAACTTTTACCGTGTCTTTTTGTTTTCTTACACTATATGGTTAATACACTTACTATAACATGCCAAACGAACCCCAAATTGTTTATTATTAATATATATATCCTTATCTAAGTCATTTGGCCGATCCTTAGGTTTTTAGGAATAAAATAACAATTAGTAATATAATATTTTATTTAAAAACTATTTTGTGTCAATTTTGAAACTATTTGATATATGATTTTTGTGAAAGTCATAACAGAATTATATGTTCGAACAAAATGGATTAAATAAACACTAATATATCATAGTAACCTAGAAAATTAGTGAAATTCATAAAAAGTCTCAAATTACATTTATTTTGGTGTTTATAACATCAATTATGTCAATATTTCATTAATAAGATAATTACTCCATCATCATTGTGTCATAAATAAATTAAATTATTTAATGTCTAAAAATTATAAATAAGTTATCATTATGTAGGAAATCTTTTTATCTTTCTATTGAATATTTATAGTCGAATTTATCTTATGTATAACCCCATATTAAAAATGTTTTAGTTATTAAACTTTGATTTTAACTATTTTAACTATTCATTAAATAAAATAATATTAAATGTCATAATCTAATCCAAGTGGACCTAAATGGTAATATTATATTCATAAGGTTGTTTTTGGTCGAATTAAACTTATACAATAGAATTAGGACATGTGTTAGGGTAATAGTAATATCATATTTACTCTTAGTTACCCTATTTACTTTTAACCGTGGAAAAATAAAAGTAAAAAGTTAATATTCACCAAAAAATTATTTTCTTCTCATTAAACCACATTTTAGTACTTGATATTAACCGTGTCTCTCAGATTTTTGATATTCCATTCACAGAAGCGGTAAAATTAGGTTTTATGTAAAATTCAGTTTTTAACCTACCACTTAGTGGTTTCACTATTCATCAAAAATTGAAAGTTTTCAGAAAAATACCAAAATTTCACCCTAGGCTAATTTCGGTATTCCGATTCCAAAAATGAAGTCCATTTTGAAAGATAAAATTTATAAAATATCAAAAAGTGGTTATTACTATTCATAACGGCTAGTTTTAATAATATTTTAATAGCATATCGTTGTTTAGTGAAACTCGGTATTGCGTACGACGCAAGCTATCGAGGAAGGTCACGATTTCGTGTAAAGCAAGCCAAAAAAGTGTTGTGTAGAAAAAGATTCCTTTGATGATTTATATAACATAAAAGTCTCGGTTGTTACATTCTACCCCCTTTAAAAAGAATTTCGCCCTCCAAATTCGTCACTTTGTAACAAACAGATGAGGATACTTCTCCCTCATCATATCCTCAATCTCCCATGTAGATTCTTCAAGTTGGTGGTTCCTCCATAAAACTTTCACCAATCGAGTGGTCTTGTTTCGTAGGACTTTTTCGCTACGATCCAGAATCTCTATCGGTTGTTCTTCATAAGAAAGATCTTGCTCCAGCGGTACAACTTCTGAGCTGAGTACATGTGAAGGATCAGGTATGTACTTTCTCAGGAGAGATACATGGAACACATCGTGAACTTGAGAGAGATTCGGTGGAAGCACCAATCGGTAAGCTACCTTTCCAACACGATCCAGTATTTCGAAAGGACCGATATATCTAGGGCTCAACTTCCCCTTCTTTCCAAATCTCATAACCCTCTTCTAGGGAGATATTCGTAAGAACACTTTATCACCCATTTCAAACTCTAGGTCTTTTCTTCGGTTGTCGGCATAACTTTTCTGTCGACTCTGAGCTGCTCTTATGTGTTGTTGAATAGATCTGACCTTTTCTGCCATTTCATCAACGAGGTCAGGTCCTAATAGCTTTCTTTCCCCAACTTCATCCCAGCAAGTTGGAGTCCTCCATTTCTTTCCATAGAGAGCTTCATAAGGAGCCATCTGAATACTGGAGTGAAAGATATTATTATAAGAAAATTCCACCAAAGGTAGGTGTTGATCCTAACCTCCTTTGAAATCCATAGATCAAGCTCTCAACATATCTTCTAGGGTTTGAATTGTTCTCTCAGACTGACCGTCTGTCTGGGGATGATAAGCAGTGCTCAAACTCAACTCTGTATCCAGACTATGCTGAAGACTTCGCCAGAACTTCGAGGTAAATCTCGGATCCCGATCAGATATAATAGAATGTGGTAATACATGCAATCTTACCACTTCCTTTACATATATCCTGGCAAGCTGATCTAGAGAGAAATCCTCTCTAATAGAAATAAAGTGTGCAGACTTTGTAAGACGATCAACTATGACCCAAATAGCATTATTGCCTATGGATGTTTTAGGAAGTCCTGTGACAAAGTCCATAGTGAAGTTTTCCCATTTCCATTTGGGTATGGGTAATGGTTGTAACATCCCCTTAGACTTTTGTCTCTCAGCTTTAACTTGTTGACAAACCAAGCATCGAGAGACATATTCAGCAACATCTCTTTTCATGCCATCCCACCAGAAGTACTCTTTCATGTCCCTATACATCTTCGTGCTTCCAGGATGAATAGAGAATGAAGAACTATGAGCCTCATCCAGAAACTCCTTCTTTAATTCGGGGATGGGAGGAACACAAACCCGATTCCGGAACTTTATTATCCCATCACAATCAAGGTTGAATTCAGGAACATTTCTCACCTTCTTTTGTAACTCGACATCTTCTTTCTGTGCCTCTTTAATCTTCACATGTATAGATGGTTGAACATTCATTTGAGAAAGATAAGATTTTTCCCCTTCAATTATAATTCCAAGATTCATCCTTTGTAAATCCATAAATATTGGATCTTTTGTGATCCTCATCATGGATAAACTAGAATGGTCTTGTCGACTTAATGCATCTGCCACCTTGTTTGCTTTCCCAGGGTGGTAATGGATTGAGCAGTCATAATCCTTAATCAGCTCCAACCATCTTCTTTGACGCATATTCAGCTCCTTTTGTGTGAAAATATACTTTAAACTTTTATGATCAGTATAAATATCACACCTTTCACCATAAAGGTAATGCCTCCAAATCTTTAATGCAAAGATTACCGCAGCCAACTCCAAATCATGTGTTGGGTAATTTTGCTCATGGATTTTCAACTGTCGTGAGGCATAAGCTATCACCATATCATTTTTCATAATAACACACCCCAATCCCTTCTTGGATGCATCACTGTAGATCACAAACCTTTCTCCACTACAAGGCAGTGTGAGCACAGGTGCACTGGATAACCTTCTTTTCAACTCCTTGAAATTCTCTTCACATTCCTCTGTCCAAACAAACTTAACTCCTTTCCGAGTCAAATTGGTGAGTGGATTAGATAATCGTGAAAAATCCTTTACAAAACGTCGATAATATCCAGCCAAACCAAGAAAACTTCGGATCTCAGTTACTATTGTTGGTCTGGACCATCTTTCGATAACCTCTGTTTTTGCTGGATCCACAGATATCCCCTCTTTTGAGATTATGTGACCCAAAAATGCAACTTTTTGAAGCCAAAATTCACACTTGGTAAATTTGGCATAAAGCTTATCCTTTATCAGGGTCTTCAATATAATTCTCAAGTGATCTTCATGCTCTTCCTTTCTCTTTGAATAGACAAGAATATCGTCTATAAAGACTACCACAAATTGATCAAGATAGTCTCTAAAGACTCTATTCATTAGATCCATGAAGATAGCAGGAGCATTAGTAAGACCAAATGGCATCACTATAAATTCATAGTGTCCATACCTTGTACGGAAAGCCGTCTTTGGTATATCCTCCCTTTTGACCCTTAATTGATGATACCCTGAACGAAGATCAATCTTGGAAAAGTATTGAGCTCCGCGTAGTTGGTCAAATAAGTCATCAATGCGTGGGAGAGGATATTTGATCTTGATAGTGATCTTGTTAAGTTCTCGATAATCAATGCAGAGTCTCATTGATCTATATTTCTTCTTAACAAATAGAACAGGTGCTCTCCAAGGTGACTCACTTGGGTGTATGAATCCCTTATCAAGATTCTCCTGGAGTTGCTTCTTCAATTCCTGCAACTCAATTGGGTCCATTCTATAAGGTGTCTTTGAAATAGGCAAAATACCCGGTACGAGTTCTATTGAAAACTCAACTTCACGATTTGGTGGAAGACCTGGTAATTCCTCTGGAAAGACATCATCAAACTCCCGTACGATGGGAATATTCTTAATAACGAGTTTCTCACCAACCATTTGAGATAAATAACCTTCATTTAGTGGAATCAATACCCATAAAATGGAATAAATTTCCACTGGAAGGTTATGTTCATCCTTCCATTGATAGACGATCATAGATTGATCTGGAATATGAAATGTGACTTCCCTTCTTTGGAAATTGATATGAGATCCGTATAAAGAAAGCCAATCCATGCCAAGAATCACATCAAATTCCACTATAGGAAGGATCACAAGATTTGCAGGAAGCACTTTCCCACAAACTTCGATCGGAGAAGAATTATAAACTTTTGATGCGATTGATGTGCCATTAGGTGTTGTCACAGCTAACTCAACATCTAATTGTTGAGGTAATACGGTGATACCCTTAGAAAATTATTCAGAAATAAAAGAGTGGGTGGATCCAGAATCAAATAAAACATTTGCTACTTTAGAGTGGATGGTAAGTGTACCTTTCACCACTTCGTTATCGTACTCCACATCGCTGATAGAAATTGCATGTGACTTTCCTTTGTCTTTAGCCTTAATATTTTGTTGACGTCGACCATCATCATCAACCCTTGGATTTGGGCATTGATTGGCATAATGCCCCATCTCCTTGCACTTGAAACATTGAAGTGTAGTAGGTTCATTCTGTGTATCCCTTCCTTTGTTTGCATCATTAGACATCTTCTTCCCATTATCGCGACATTCAAATGCCCGATGACCCTCCTTTCCACATTTGAAACATTTACTTGTCCCTTTAAGACAACTCCCTCCATGTTTCTTTCCACACTTTGAGCATAAGGGAAAGCTCATCTTCTTTTCAGTGTGCTCTTTAGATTTGCCTTTGAATTCCATTTTCCTCTTCTTATCAAACCCATATGACTGATGGGTTACTCCAATATCCATCTCGACTTTGAGAACACATCGAACGATTTCCTCGTAGCTATTGAAGTCCCTTATGGCTAACGCCCTTCGAAGACTTGGTTTTAAGCCACTAAAGAATCGATCGATCTTACTCTCAGGTTGGATAATAATACCAGAAGCGTACCTTACAAGTCTTGTAAAATTTGCATCATAGGTACCAACAGATTCATAATCCCTTTGCTTTAGTTCAAGAAACTCTTTCTCCATCTTTGTTCGGAGAATACGAGGGAAGTACTTATTGAAAAATAAGTTCTTTAACTCGTCCCATTCCATGGACTCGATTTCATCCCTTTACCTCGTATTTTTAATAAGATTCCACCATTGATCAGCATCTCCTTCCAAACGATACACTGCTAGGATGACTTTATCATGTTCAAAACATTGAAGAACTGAAAATATCTTTTCAGTAGTACTAATACATTGTTCAGCAACTAATGGATCAGTAGACCCGCTGAAAGAAGGTGGACGCTGCCTCATGAAGGATTCAACAGAATGTTGCTCCTTCATTTGCTCGTTTGGAAGTCCTGCATGATTCATAGCTTGAGAAAGTTGTGTGAGCATGGCTACAAGATTTTGCATTCCAGCTCCCATATCATTTGGATGCTCAGGGGGACAATCATTGCATTGCCCATCGCATTACGCATTAACACGGTTCCTTCAGGTTCCAGCCATTGACTAAAACCAAGAAGAATAGTGTGAGCAACACTAATTATAATAGGAAAACCACATAATTCAAGAATAAAATTTTCACGCTTAAGGTCTTATCCTAGTTTATTCATGGCCATTTCTAAAACACTATGATTGTGTTCTATGCTTAGACTTATCCTTAGGGTTCTTACTAAGGCTTTCACATCCTAGTTTCCAAAGGTTGACTATACCTTTCCTCTGATACCAACTATAACGACCCATACTTTACATACATTGTTAATACTTAAAAATTTAAGTACACTTATTACAACATATGAAAAAACCACAAAGGTCCGTATAGGTATAGTGTCTTTAGAAACTGGGAAACATAAACAACTGGTTCATAAATCTTCTACAGTGTCTCCCATTTATTTCATCATATCTAGGGTCCCTTTTAGCATATTCTACTTAATATCCATCTTCCTGACCTGGGGAAAAGAAAACATAAAAGGGTGAGCTCAAATGCTCAGCAAGGGCAAATAAAGGAAATAAAAATCATATCATGTCTTTTTGAAAATCATAACCTGCAAAAGAGAGCATAATATCTTAACATGGAACAAATCATAGAAGTTAAAATGAGATCCCCATAATCATAACATGAAACTTGAAACTTTGTGGCATGTACACATAATCATGGAAAATCATTTCTTGTTAGTCATGACTCATTTCCAAGACTATCTTAGTGGACAAAGTCCCTTTCTGAACCGAGTCACCCTCGTTCCAGTCCTGTTTCACTGAACTGGTATAACCTACCGTTCCAGCCATGTCTATCTCATGAGATATAAAATCTTTACCCAATGCATTGGAGGGAGATATAGGTCCCACCCATCTTATAATGAATCCTTTCTTATGTGTGCCACATAATCATAAACCATACATCATAGCGTAACCCATGTAGTAAAAATGGAATTCTTAAACCACATGACATCATAAAAAAATTCATATAAGATAAAGGAATTCATAAAAATATTTCCATCACAACATAATCAAATCCATGTTATAATAGGGATAAAAACAGAACCCTTTTATTATCTTAGATGGAAAATAATTTTGATAAAATACTTGAACTCCATTCTTGAGGAAAATATCCTTTCTACTTCAAAAACATTTTTCCTTTCATAACATGTCATACGACTTTAAAACAAAAGAAGATGATTAAAAATAAACTTGAAAACTTGTAAAGGAAGCTTCTTGGAAATAATGTTTTAAAAATCCATTCATGCCGTATAAGCTTAAAAAGACATTCTTCGTACTTTTGTTGGAAAAGTCAAAAAGTACCTCGTACGAAAAACGACAAAAGATTCCTTTCATATCTTTTACTAAAAACACACCGAAGGGTAAAATTGGATATAAAATATTGTAGAAGGAAGGAAATAATATTACATATTGAGGGAACATGGATGTGGATGATAAAATACACCCCAGTAATTACCAAAGTAAAAACAATCTCGGATAAAAGTGAGATTGTGATATTTCCCTTACCTTAGGTCCGATTTGCTTTGTATGTTTCCGAAGCTCCTGTATAATGGTTTAAATAATGTTATTGACTTATTCCAGAATCATACATATTGATATGATATCATATATGGTCATATTCTTAGCTTCTTGTTAGTAATATTTCATTGTTACTTGTTACTCAGGTCTTTATAGCCTTTTGTTCTTATGCGTGTTTTTCCGAATAAATTCTTATTCTTCTTTTAAGGTTATTGATACCTTATATCCAGAATGGTATTAGTGTAACATATATCATATTTATTCATTCAATTCATTTATATAATTACTATGTAATGATGATCATGTAGAACGAGTCGCATCACATCGTGGAGACGGTATTCCGTACGTACACACGAGTGATGATATCGTTCCTATGATCATGGAATTGTATTGGAGTATATGTATATTATTTCAGTATCGATATTAATTTATAATAATAATAAATAGTTACACATTACACCATTATACCCATCCTTGTAAGGTGATGGTGGAAAATAGATTACACCACGGCGTGGAGACGGTATTCCGTACGTACGCACGCGCGGTGATTTCATTTTTCCGTAGGATGGATAGAAGGTGAATTAGGGTGGTTTCAAATTTATAATAACATATCAGTATGTAAGTAATACTGATGTTATTACTTTATCATGAAACAACTAAAGAAGAAGAAGTTGAAGAAGAAAGAAATTGAAAAGATCGGTAATGGATATTACCTCTTCTTTGGAACGCTTCTTTGAATCCTCCACTTAGGGAACAAAGATTGGTCTTTGAAGAAGACCAGGACCTCTAGGATTATTCTAGGGAAGTGGAGAGGAGAAAATGGCAGGGGATGGCCGATCTTGAGTGCTCAAATTGGTGTGAGGAGGAGGGGGAGGAGGTTCCCTTTTATAAGGGAGGAGAGGGGCACCTTAGGAATATCTCAAAATATTATTTTATATTAAAGTCAAAATCGGTTTATAATGGTTCAAAAGGGACTTATTTAGAAGCTAAAGTGGGGATGGGTCGAAATCCTATCAACCAATAGGATTTAGACAAGTTTAGGTTATTATTTTAACCTTATCAATTAGATTTAACTCTAAGTTAAATAATTTAACTTTTACCGTGTCTTTTTGTTTTCTTACACTATATGGTTAATACACTTACTATAACATGCCAAACGAACCCCAAATTGTTTATTATTAATATATATATCCTTATCTAAGTCATTTGGCCGAACCTTAGGTTTTTAGGAATAAAATAACAATTATTAATATAATATTTGATTTAAAAACTATTTTATGTCAATTTTGAAACTATTTGATATATGATTTTTGTGAAAGTCATAACAGAATTACATGTTCGAACAAAATTGATTAAATCAACACTAATATATCATAGTAACCTAGAAAATTAGTGGAATTCATAAAAAGTCTCAAATTACATTTATTTTGGTGTTTATAACATCAATTATGTCAATATTTCATTAATAAGATAATTACTGCATCATCATTTTGTCATAAATAAATTAAATTATTTAATGTCTAAAAATTATAAATAAGATATCATTATGTAGGAAATCTTTTTATCTTTCTATTGAATATTTATAGTCTAATTTATCTTATGTATAACCCCATATTAAAAATGTTTTAGTTATTAAACTTTGATTTTAACTATTTTAACTATTCATTAAATAAAATAATATTAAATGTCATAATCTAATCCATGTGGACCTAAATGGTCATATTATATTCATAAGGTTATTTTAGGTCGAATTAAACTTATCCAATAGAATTAGGACATGTGTTAGGGTAATAGTAATATCATATTTACCCTTAGTTACCCTATTTACTTTTAACCGTGGTAAAAAAAAGTAAAAAGTTACTATTCACCAAAAAATTATTTTCATCTCATTGAACCACATTTTAGTCCTTGATATTAACCGTGTCTCTCGGATTTTCGAAATTCCATTCACAGAAGTGGTAAAATTAAGTTTTATGCAAAATTCAGTTTTTAACCTACCACTTAGTGGTTTCACTATTCATCAAAAATTGAAAGTTTTCAGAAAAATACCAAAATTTCACCCTAGGCTAATTTCGGTATTCCGAATCCAAAAATGAAGTCCATTTTGAAAGATAAAATCTATAAAATTTCAAAAAGTGGTTATTACTATTCATAACGGCTAGTTTTAATAATATTTTAATAGCATATCGTTGTTTAGTGAAACTCGGTATTGCGTACAACGCAAGCTATCGAGGAAGGTCACGATTTCGTGTAAAGAAAGCCAAGCAAGTGTTGTGTAGAAAAAGATTCCTTTGATGATTTATATAACATAAAAGTCTCGGGTGTTACATTCTACCCCCTTTAAAAAGAATTTCTCCCTCGAAATTCGTCACTTTGTAACAAACAGATGAGGATACTTCTCCCTCAACATATCCTCAAGTTACCATGTAGCTTCTTCAAGTTGGTGGTTCCTCCATAAAACTTTCACCAATCGAGTGGTCTTGTTTCGTAGGACTTTTTCGCTAAGATCCAGAATCTCTATCGGTTGTTCTTCATAAGAAAGATCTTGCTCCAGCGGTACAACTTCTGAGCTGAGTACATGTGAAGGATCAGGTATGTACTTTCTCAGGAGAGATACATGGAACACATCGTGAACTTGAGAGAGATTCGGTGGAAGCGCCAATCGGTAAGCTACCATTCCAACACGATCAAGTATTTCGAAAGGACCGATATATCTAGGGCTCAACTTCCCCTTCTTTCCAAATCTCATAACCCTCTTCCAGGGAGATATTCGTAAGAACACTTTATCACCCACTTCAAACTCTAGGTCTTTTCTTCGGTTGTCGGCATAACTTTTCTGTCGACTCTGAGCTGCTCTTATGTGTTGTTGAATAGATCTGACCTTTTCTGCCATTTCATCAACGAGGTCAGGTCCTAATAGCTTTCTTTCCCCAACTTCATCCCAGCAAGTTGGAGTCCTGCATTTCTTTCCATAGAGATCTTCATAAGGAGCCATCTGAATACTGGAGTGAAAGATATTATTATAAGAAAATTCCACCAAAGGTAGGTGTTGATCCTAACCTCCTTTGAAATCCATAGATCAAGCTCTCAACATATCTTCTAGGGTTTGAATTGTTCTCTCAGACTGACCGTCTGTCTGGGGATGATAAGCAGTGCTGAAACTCAACTCTGTATCCAGACTATGCTGAAGACTTCGCCAGAACTTCGAGGTAAATCTCGGATCCCGATCAGATATAATAGAAAGTGGTAATACATGCAATCTTACCACTTCCTTTACATATATCCTGGCAAGCTGATCTAGAGAGAAATCCTCTCTAATAGCAATAAAGTGTGCAGACTTTGTAAGACGATCAACTATGACCCAAATAGCATTATTGCCTATGGATGTTTTAGGAAGTCCTGTGACAAAGTCCATAGTGAAGTTTTCCCATTTCCATTTGGGTATGGGTAATGGTTGTAACATCCCCTTAGACTTTTGTCTCTCAGCTTTAACTTGTTGACAAACCAAGCATCGAGAGACATATTCAGCAACATCTCTTTTCATGCCATCCCACCAGAAGTACTCTTTCAGGTCCCTATACATCTTCGTGCTTCCAGGATGAATAGAGAATGAAGAACTATGAGCCTCATCCAGAAACTCCTTCTTTAATTCGGGGATGGGAGGAACACAAACCCGATTCCTGAACTTTATTATCTCATCACATTCAAGGTTGAATTCAAGAACATTTATCACCTTCTTTTGTAACTCAACATCTTCTTTCTGTGCCTCTTTAATCTTCACATGTATAGATGGTTGAACATTCATTTGAGAAAGATAAGATTTTTCCCCTTCCATTATAATTCCAAGATCCATCCTTTGTAAATCCATAAATATTGGATCTTTTGTGATCCTCATCATGGATAAACTAGCATGGTCTTGTCGACTTAATGCATCTGCCACCTTGTTTGCTTTCCCAGGGTGGTAATGGATTGAGCAGTCATAATCTTTAATCAGCTCCAACCATCTTCTTTGACGCATATTCAGCTCCTTTTGTGTGAAAATATACTTTAAACTTTTATGATCAGTATAAATATCACACCTTTCGCCATAAAGGTAATGCCTGCAAATCTTTAATGCAAAGATTACCGCAGCCAACTCCAAATCATGTGTTGGGTAATTTTGCTCATGGATTTTCAACTGTCGTGAGGCATAAGCTATCACCATATCATTTTGCATAAGAACACACCCCAATCCCTTCTTGGATGCATCACTGTAGATCACAAACCTTTCTCCACTACAAGGCAGTGTGAGCACAGGTGCACTGGATAACCTTCTTTTCAACTCCTTGAAATTCTCTTCACATTCCTCTGTCCAAACAAACTTAACTCCTTTCCGAGTCAACTTGGTGAGTGGATTAGATAATCGTGAAAAATCCTTTACAAAACGTCGATAATATCCAGCCAAACCATGAAAACTTCGGATCTCAGTTACTGTTGTTGGTCTTGACCATCTTTCGATAACCTCTGTTTTTGCTGGATCCACAGATATCCCCTCTTTTGAGATTATGTGACCCAAAAATGCAACTTTTTGAAGCCAAAATTCACACTTGGTAAATTTGGCATAAAGCTTCTCCTTTCTCAGGGTCTTGAATATAATTCTCAAGTGATCTTCATGCTCTTCCTTACTCTTTGAATAGACAAGAATATCATCTATAAAGACTACCACAAATTGATCAAGATAGTCTCTAAAGACTCTATTCATTAGATCCATGAAGATAGCAGGGGCATTAGTAAGACTAAATGGAATCACTATAAATTCATAGTGTCCATACCTTGTATGGAAAGCCGTCTTTGGTATATCCTCCCTTTTGACCCTTAATTGATGATACCCTGAACGAAGATCAATCTTGGAAAAGTATTGAGCTCCGCATAGTTGGTCAAATAAGTCATCAATGTGTGGGAGAGGATATTTGTTCTTGATAGTGATCTTGTTAAGTTCTCGATAATCAATACAGAGTCTCATTGATCCATCTTTCTTCTTAACAAATAGAACAGGTGCTCCCCAAGGTGACGCACTAGGGCGTATGAATCCCTTATCAAGATTCTCCTGGAGTTGCTTCTTCAATTCCTGCAACTCAATTGGGGCCATTCTATAAGGTGTCTTTGAAATAGGCAAAGCACCCGGTACGAGTTCTATTGAAAACTCAACTTCACGATTTGGTGGAAGACCCGGTAATTCCTCCGGAAAGACATCATCAAACTCCCGTACGATGGGCATATTCTTAATCACGAGTTTCTCACCAACCATTTGAGATAAATAACCTTCATTTAGTGGAATCAATACCCATAAAATGGAAGAAATTTCCACTAGAAGGTTATGTTCATCCTTGCATTGATAGACGATCATAGATTGATCTGGAATATGAAATGTGACTTCCCTTCTTTGGAAATTGATATGAGCTCCGTATAAAGAAAGCCAATCCATGCCAAGAATCACATCAAATTCCACTATAGGAAGGATCACAAGATTTGCAGGAAGCAAATTCCCACAAACTTCAATCAGAGAAGAATTATAAACTTTTGATGCGATTGATGTGCCATTAGGTGTTGTCACAGCTAACTCAACATCTAATTGTTGAGGTAATACGATGATACCCTTAGAAAATTCTTCAGAAATAAAAGAGTGGGTTGATCCAGAATCAAATAAAACATTTTCTACTTTAGATTGGATGGTAAGTGTACCTTTCACCACTTCGTTATCGTACTCCACATCGCTGATAGAAATTGCATGTGACTTTCCTTTGTCTTTAGCCTTAAGATTTTGTTGACGTCGACCATCATCATCAACCCTTGGATTTGGGCATTGATTCTCATAATGCCCCATCTCCTTGCACTTGAAACATTGAAGTGTAGTAGGTTCATTATGTGTATCCCTTCCTTTGTTTGCATCATTAGACATCTTCTTCCCATTATCGTGACATTCAAATGCCCGATGACCTTCCTTTCCACATTTGAAACATTTACATGTCCCTTTAAGACAACTCCCTCCATGTTTCTTTCCACACATTGAGCATAAGGGAAAGATCATCTTCTTTTCAGTGTGCTCTTTAGATTTTCCATTGAATTCCATTTTCCACTTCTTATCAAACCCATATGACTGATGGGTTTCCCCAATCTCCATCTCGACTTTGAGAGCACATCGAACGATTTCCTCGTAGCTATTGAAGTCCCTTATGGCTAACGCCCTTCGAAGACTTGGTTTTAAGCCACTAAAGAATCGATCGATCTTACTCTCAGGTTGGATAATAATACCAGAAGCGTACCTTGCAAGTCTTGTAAAATTTGCTTCATAGGTACCAACAGATTCATCATCCCTTTGCTTCAGTTCAAGAAACTCTTTCTCCATCTTTGTTCGGAGAATACGAGGGATGTACTTATTGAAAAATAAGTTCTTGAACTCGTCTCATTCCATGGACTCGATTTCATCCCTTTGCCTCATATTCTTAATAAGATTCCACCATTGATCATCATCTCCTTCCAAACGATACACTGCTAGGATGACTTTATCATGTTCAGAACATTGAAGAACTGAAAATATCTTTTCAGTAGTACTAATCCATTGTTCAGAAACTAATGGATCAGTAGACCCGCTGAAAGAAGGTGGACGCTGCCTCATGAAGGATTCAACAGAATGTTGCTCCTTCCTTTGCTCGTTTGGAAGTCCTGCATGATTCATAGCTTGAGAATGTTGTGTGAGCATGGCTACAAGATTTTCCATTCCAGCTCCCATATCGTTTGGATGCTCAGGGGGACAATCATTGCATTGCCCATCGCATTCCGCATTAACACGGTTCCTTCGGGTTCCAGCCATTGACTAAAACCAAGAAGAATAGTGTGAGCAACACTAATTATAATAGAAAAACCACATAATTCAAGAATAAAATTTTCACGCTTAAGGTCTTATCCTAGGTTATTCATGGCCATTTCTAAAACACTAAGATTGTGTTCTATGCTTAGACTTATCCTTAGGGTTCTTACTAAGGCTTTCACATCCCAGTTTCTAAAGGTTGACTATACCTTTCCTCTGATACCAACTATAACGACCCATACTTTACATACATTGTTAATAGTTCAAAATTGAAGTACACTTATTACAACATATGGCAAAACCACAAAGGACCGTATAGGTATAGTGTCTTTAGAAACTGGGAAACATAAACAACTGGTTCATAAATCTTCTACAGTGTCTCCCATTTATTTCATCATATCTAGGGTCCCTTTTAGCATATTCTACTTAGTATCCATCTTCCTGACCTGGGGAAAAGAAAACATAAAAGGGTGATCTCAAATGCTCAGCAAGGGCAAATAAAGGAAATAAAAATCATATGATATCTTTTTGAAAATCATAACCTGCAAAAGAGATCATAATATCTTAACATGGAACAAATCATAGAAGTGAAAATGAGATCCCCATAATCATAACATGAAACTTGAAACTTTTTGGCATGCACACATAATCATGGAAAATCATTTCTTGTTAGTCATGACTCATTGCCAAGACTATCTTAGTGGACAAAGTCCCTTTCTGAACCGAGTCACCCTCGTTCCAGTCCTGTTTCACTGAACCGGTATAACCTACCATTCCAGCCATGTCTATCTCATGATATATAAAATTTTTACCCAATGCATTGGAGGGAGATATAGGTCCCACCCATCTTATAATGAATCCTTTCTTATGTGTGCCACATAATCATAAACCATACATCATAGCGTAACCCATGTAGTAAAAATGGAATTCTTAAACAACATGACATCATAAAACAATTCATATAAGATAAAGGAATTCATAAAAATATTTCCATCACAACATAATCAAATCCATGTTATAATAGGGATAAAAACAGAACCCTTTTATTATCTTAGATGGAAAATAATTTTGATAAAATACTTGAACTCCATTCTTGAGGAAAATATCCTTTCTACTTCAAAAACATTTTTCCTTTCATAACATGTCATACGACTTTAAAACAAAAGAAGATGATTAAAAATAAACTTGAAAACTTGTAAAGGAATCTTCTTGGAAATAATGTTTTAAAAATCCATTCATGCCGTATAAGTTAAAAAAACATTCTTCGTACATTTTTCGGAAAAGTCAAAACGTACCTCGTACGAAAAACGACAAAAGATTCCTTTCATATCTTTTACTAAAAACACACCGAAGGGTAAAATTGGATATAAACTATTGTAGAAGTAAGGAAATAATATTACATATTGAGGGAACATGGATGTGGATGATAAAATACACCTCAGTAATTACCAAAGTAAAAACAATCTCGGATAAAAGTGAGATTGTGATATTTTCCTTACCTTAGGTCCGATTTGCTTTGTATGAATCCGAAGCTCCTGTATAATGGTTTAAATAATTTTATTGACTTATTACAGAATCATACATATTTATATGATATCATATATGGTCATATTCTTAGCTTCTTGTTAGTAATATTTCATTGTTACTTGTTACTCGGGTCTTTATTGCCTTTTGTTCTTATGCGTGTTTTGCCGAATAAATTCTTATTCTTCTTTTAAGGTTATAGAGACCTTATATACAGAATGGTATTAGTGTAACATATATCATATTTATTCATTCAATTCATTTATATAATTACTATGTAATGATGATCATGTAGAACGAGTCGCATCACATCGTGGAGACGGTATTCCGTACGTACGCACGAGTGATGATATCGTTCCTATGATCATGGAATTGTATTGGAGTATATGTATATTATTTCAGTATCAATATTACTTTATAATAATCATAAATAGTTACTCATTACACCATTATACCCATCCTTGTAAGGTGATGGTGGAAAATAGATTACACCACGGCGTGGAGACGGTATTCCGTACATACGCACGCGCGGTGATTTCATTTTTCCGTAGGATGGATAGAAGGTGAATTAGGGATGTTTCATATTTATAATAACATATCAGTATGTAATTAATACTTATGTTATTACTTTATCATGAAACAACTAAAGAAGAAGAAGTTGAAGAAGAAAGAAATTGAAAAGATCGGTAATGGATATTACCTCTTCTTTGGAACGCTTCTTTGAATCCTCCACTTAGGGAACAAAGATTAGTCTTTGAAGAAGACCAGGACCTCTAGGATTATTCTAGGTAAGTGGAGAGGAGAAAATGGCAGGGGTGGGCCGAGCTTGAGTGCTCAAATTGGTGTGAGGAGGAGGGGGAGGAGGAGCCCTTTTATAAGGGAGGAGAGGGGCACCTCAGGAATATCTCAAAATATTATTTTATATTAAAGTCAAAATCGGTTTATAATGGTTCCAAAGGGTCTTATTTTGAATCTAAAGTGGGGATGGGTCGAAATCCTATCAACCAATAGGATTTAGACAAGTTTAGGTTATTATTTTAACCTTATCAATTAGATTTAACTCTAAGTTAAATAATATAACTTTTACCGTGTCTTTTTGTTTTCTTACACTATATGGTTAATACACTTACTATAACATGCCAAACGAACCCCAAATTGTTTATTATTAATATATATATCCTTATCGAAGTCATTTGGCCGAACCTTAGGTTTTTAGGAATAAAATAACATTTAGTAATATAATATTTGATTTAAAAACTATTTTGTGTCAATTTTGATACTATTTGATATATGATTTTTGTGAAAGTCATAAAAGAATTATATGTTCGAACAAAATTTATTAAATAAACACTAATATATCATAGTAACCTAGAAAATTAGTGTAATTCATAAAAAGTCTCAAATTACATTTATTTTGGTGTTTATAACATCAATTATGTCAATATTTCATTAATAAGATAATTACTGCATCATCATTGTGTCATAAATAAATTAAATTATTTAATGTCTAAAAATTATAAATAAGATATAATTATGTAGGAAATCTTTTTAGATTTCTATTGAATATTTATAGTCGAATTTATCTTATGTATAACCCCATATTAAAAATGTTTTAGTTATTAAACTTTGATTTTAACTATTTTAACTATTCATTAAATAAAATAATATTAAATGTCATAATCTAATCCAAGTGGACCTAAATGGTCATATTATATTCATAAGGTTGTTTTTGGTCGAATTACACTTATCCAATAGAATTAGGACATGTGTTAGGATAATAGTAATATTGTATTTACCCTTAGTTACCCTATTTACTTTTAACCGTGGTAAAAAAAAGTAAAAAGTTACTATTCACCAAAAAATTATTTTCATCTCATTGAACCAAATATTAGTCCTTGATATTAACCGTGTCTCTCGGATTTTCGAAATTTCATTCACAGAAGCGGTAAAATTAAGTTTTATGCAAAATTCAGTTTTTAACCTACCACTTAGTGGTTTCACTATTCATCAAAAATTGAAAGTTTTCAGAAAAATACCAAAATTTCACCCTAGGCTAATTTCAGTATTCCGAATCCAAAAATGAAGTCCATTTTGAAAGATAAAATTTATAAAATTTCAAAAAGTGGTTATTACTATTCATAACGGCTAGTTTTAATAATATTTTAATAGCATATCGTTGTTTAGTGAAACTCGGTATTGTGTACGACGCAAGCTATCGAGGAAGGTCACGATTTCGTGTAAAGCAAGCCAAGCAAGTGTTGTGTAGAAAAATATTCCTTTGATGATTTATATAACATAAAAGTCTCGGGTGTTACATGAATGGCCAAGACCCACAAATGTTACAGAGATTCATAGTTTTTTTGGGTTAGTAGGTTATTACCAATGGTTTGTTAAGAACTTTTCATGCTTATGTAGACCAATTACAATGTTAACATGAAAATGGGTTATATTTATTTAGATAGAAGAATGTGATGTATGTTTTCAGGAACTGAAGAAGAGATTGGTGAATGCTCTAGTTTGGGAAATGTCCTCATGAAATGGTCAGTTTTTCATCTACAACGATGCTTTTTTGAAGGGACTTTGTTGTTTTTTGATGCAGAATGACCATGCAATTGCTTATTCTTCAAGAGAACATAAATATTATGAGTTAAATTATCCCACATATGATTTGGAATTGAGAACCATGGTTTCATACTTTGAAAATTAGGAGGCAACATATATACAGAGCCAAATGTGAAATATATACTGACAATAAAAGTCTGAAGTATATATTCAGTCAAAAGGAATTAAACATGAGGCAGAGGAGTTGGATTGAACTGATAAAGGATTATGATTGCAAGATGAATTACCATCCAGGAAAAGAAAACAATGTGGTGGATGTTGTGAGTCAAAAACATCATGCATCATTTGACATGTTGCATTTAGAAAATGATCCCTTGATTAATGATTTGATGAATTTTGTCTTAGAAGATTTTGGTGTTGGGGATACATCTGTTTTTTCTCAGGCTTCAGTGTATTTATCGTTATTAAACAGAATTAAGCAAGCACAGAAGGAAAACCATGAGCTACACAAGAAGAGTAGAATTGGTTTAAATAGGTAAGTTTCTAGAATTTAATATTGATAAGGACTACGTTTTAAGATTTGGAAAAAGGTTTTGTGTGCCTTGTGATTCGCAGTTGAAGAAAGACTCGTTTTTTGAAGCTCATAGTTCTCCATTTTCATTTCATCCTGGAAGTACTAAGATGTACAGAGTCCTTCGGCATTATTATTGGTTGGATGGAATGAAAATAGATATTGCTGATTTTACTGTGAAGTTCGTGACATGTCAGCAGTTTAAGGAAGAGCTTAAATTACCAAAGGCAAGGCGTCAACCATTTCCAATACCAGAGTGGAAATGGTAGATTGTATCCATGGACTTTGTGGTGGTACTACCAAAGAATTATTGAGGTAACAATGCAATTTGGGTTATTTATGATCGACTGACAAAATATGCACATTTTTTCTATTATAAATACAATGTCTTTAGGTCAACATTTTTGATTGTACGTCAAAGAGATTTTCAGGATATATGAAGTTCTTCTTTCCATTTTATCTGACCAGGATCACAGGTTCACTTATAACTTTTGGAAGGAACTTTAGAAGTCATTGGGAATAGAATTATGTTTTAGTATATCATTTCATCCTCAATCAGATGGGAAGTCAGAACAAACAATTCAAACTTTAAAGGATATGATTCGAGTTTGTTCAATGGACAACCAGGGAAGTTGGGATCATTATCATTATTTAGTTGAGATTATTTATAATAACAGTTTTCATTCCAGTATGCAGATTTCACCTTTTGAGGCACTGTATGGGAATCAGTGTCGGACTCCATTATTCTTGGATGTAGCTGGTGAAAGAAAGTTTATGGGGCTCAAATTAGTAGAAGAAGTGGCTGAGAATTTGAAGACAATCCAGAATCACAGGAGGATATCTTAGAGTAGACAGAAAAGTTATGTAGATAACAAAGGGAAAGGCTTCTCTTTCAAGGTAGGTGACCGTGTTTTCCTCAAAATCTCTCCTCTGAAAAGTGTGATGCATTTTGGTAAGAATGGGAAGCTAATTCCACGGTTCATTGGTCCTTTTCAAATCCTTGAGAAAGTTGAAACAGTTTCATACCACGTTGATTTGCCTCTGATTTTTTCTGAGGTACACAATGTTTTTCATGTTTCGATGTTTAGAATGTATTTGTCGGATTCATCACATGTCTTGAGCCCTGAAGTAGTTAAACTGGAAGAGAACCTTTCTTATGAAGAGAAACCAATTCAAATACGTGATCAATAGGAACAAGTATTTCAGAAATCGGTAATCCACTAGCTATAGGTTTTGTGGAGAAACCACATGGTAGAAGAAGCAACATAGGAGTTTGAAAATGCTATGGGGGAAGGTAACATCACTTGTTTAATGTGTAAATAAAATTGAGAGGAAAGAATTTATAGAAGGTGGGGATTATGTAACACCCCAAGGTTTTAAAAATAAATTGAATCCTAGAAACTTTATTTTATGTAGATATTTATAACTAGCCTTAAATGTTAATTTAGCAGCTTCTATGTTTTGAATTTTGAAAAATAATCATCTACAATTGTGTTCTGTATGTTATTTAGAGTCTGATGAAACCAACATGTTTTTTTGGTGAATAGTAACATACCTATATGAAGAGTAATATGAATATTAATGTGACACTAATGAATATAAAATTTTATTATTAAACTATTATCTCAAGTCTTTAAGATATTGAAATCTTGGATAACTTTTCAGTGTGATATAAAAGCTGTTATAATTTTAAAATTGCTAATTTTTAAATTAAGTATGATTTTATTTAAAAATTTAATTAGTAATATTTAAAAAATTATTTTCAAAAAATGGATTTCATTTTTTAATTCTACACATCATAAAATGGATAGGGTGATTTTTATGGATTTTTCTGAAATAGTTGATCTTTTGGGTGAATAGTAAATAATAATGTTTTGAGTTTTAGTATGTTAATGACATCATTAGTGATGTAATAACGATGTAATAAATCTGGTTGACTTTTGTATAGTAAAATAATATGTGAGGTTTCCCATGTGCCTAATACCATAGGAATATACCATGGGAAAGCCAATGGTTTTCCAAATACCACTAATGTGGTGTCCCTTTGAAATTATTAAAATAATTCCTCACTTTGCTATAAATGCCAACCCATTCCTTTATTAACATCATTAAAAATTCCTCATAAATTATGATCTAGCCTTTTTAACTCTCTAGTAGTCCTACCATGGTTTCCTCAAGGCCACAAGGTACCAGCCTTCATATTCTAGGTGTTACTCTACAATGTAAAAAAATTCTCAATTTCTTTCTTTTTTCCATTCAAGTTATCTTTTATGTGATATAACTTTCTTGTTTCTATAAAACGTTCCTATTTACTTCTTATTATTGATCTATTCTTTATTATGGTTCATTTCTGGATGGTTGACCCTTGTCCCCTCTCTTTTTAATATTTTCTAAAACCATGTTGCATAGTCGTTATGCTATCGATTTTTTGTAAGGGATTTCTCAATTATTATTTTATTTTGAGTTCTATTATTTTCTTATTCTTTTCTCACATCCTCTTACCTTAGAGGAATGAAAGTTCCTAAAATCATGTATATTCTGTATTTTCAAATTTTCATGGAAAATTCACCATCATTCTTCTTCTCCTCTCCCACTTATTCATGGAATAAAAGCATTCTCTTTGATGTGTCAGATTACTAACATCGTGGATGATATGATTTCAATTTGCGTTAATTATTTAATGTCTGGTCATGAAACCATTTTTATGGTCGAAAAATGTTATAATATATATATCACGTATCATCCATGTTTCTATGATTCCTTTTACCCATGGTTTTTTTATAAGACAAAATGAGGACTTTATTATCAAAGAACCACTAAAATGATCTAAATGAACACCATTAATGTTTAAACTTTTTAATCATCCACATATCAAAAACCAAATTGATAAATGATATAAATTATGGTACTGTAAATATTTAAATACCTTTCCATTCCAATTATGGAGTTTCACTTCCAATCGACAAGAAAATCTATCATGAACTAATCATTGAAATCGTGTAAAGAACGATCCCTAAACAATGCAAGGAACAAAATACTAAATTTTTAAGGGTGAAATGTGGTTATTAAATGATCAAAAAAGATGTTTTATATGTGAGAATGTTTCCATAAAATACTAATAACACTCTTTTAACTATTATACAGGATGCTTAAACACGTTTTAAGTAAGAGAAACCTGAGGTAAGGAAATTCTTAACCCGATTTCTATTCATTGGGTTAACCTTCTACTTCGTTATTTATGTGGTATTAAAATTGATTATGGGATGGGGTTTTTATAATATTACATTTAATTGTGTCTATTTATAGGGTATATACATATTCCAACCAATCAATTAAGTCTCTCTTCCGTTGTATGATATTATAAGGGGCTTTCCTTTTAAAATCCTCATTTACAAATCTATTTTACAAAATTAAAAAGAAATGTTTTTAGGAAATTATTCATGTTATATGATTATGTTATGGTTCTTGGGAATTTTTTATGTCAAAGGGTGGGACCTATATCTCCCTCCAATGCATTGGGTATTTGAATTTTGGAGGTTGGTCATATGGTTAATCCCAGTGTAACTGCGATGGTTACACTAATTGAAAGGTAGTCGTGAGGGTTACAAATTATTAGATAGCAAAGAGGCTTACAAGATTATGTAAGTAATTCCCCAAGATACATTTATGGTACTACTTAAGTTCTTATGTATTCTGTAAATCTCATGTATCACAGTTTAAATATATATATATATATACAGGTGATAATCATGTCTTTTGAAAATGATTTCATATGTTACCAGTATTCATGTACTAAAGTGTTCTTTCCTTATATTTATACCCCTTACTGAGATGTTGTGATCATCCCAGGTTCTTAAATGTTTTTTAAAAGTTATAAGGATTTATATTACAATAATGGAAGCCATGTTAAATTTTTTATGAATTTGCAAAGAAATAATGTATTTGCCTTTAATATTTTATATTTTGAAAAAAAATGGAAACCATTTTTATGGTATCCACTCTATAACAATGTGTAAGGTTATGAATGCATTATGTCCCAATTCTCTAAAGCTATAAACATGAAAAAACCTTAATTTAAAAGGAACTGGTTTCTTGACTAAAATCAATATTATGTAATGTAATATGGTTAGGTCCTTATAATACAGGGCCAACTAGGGAATATACAGCAGTAGGGTCTTAAAACATTCGCAAACGATAAGGAAGATACTCCCTTAAAATCAGTGGAAGAATATACGAAATATTTATAAATAATTTAGAAAATATACGAAGAATATTTAAAAGAAATAGTAAAGGACCTAACTAGTCTGCATACCTGTTCATCATCAGTGGTACATCTCCGGTTTTGCGAAAAATGCCACATGTGCACCATGTCATTCGTGAAACAGAGGCATAACTCCTACATGGGTGCGAAAAAAATGGCTAGTGAAGTCCCGGGAGATAGATCTGCAGACGCGGACCATGCTAGCTACAAACCTGGTGGACCAGCCCCCTCCATGCACAATGTTGTTCATGAAACGGAGACCGACCCTTGTGATATCGTGAAGCACCCCTATGACCGTGTTGGTTTGTGGGAAAGGTGCATTCAATATACCCTACTGATATTGGATTGACTAAGTCATCTGTAGGATGTATTTTTTGTCATGGGCCTCTAAAAAAGGTTCTACATGACCATATATAATACCCTTTCCCCCCTATATAAGAGGACATCATGGGGGAGAAGAAAGGGATTGGCTGATTGAGTATCAAATTCATGGTGATCACCTCTTTGAGGGAAGTGGCTTCCAGGAGATTAGGTTCTCGCAAACCGATTAAATGGGGATAAATTGTTAATAACTGGAGATTTTGTATGTAAATTAGTAAACTGTGAACCAAAATTAGGTAATCCATGAACCATGGTCCCTACACGGATGCAGTCCCCGTGAACCAGGGAGCCTATGCCCCTGCTATGATCCAAACGCCGTGTAGCACCCTCCTACGTATGTGAAGTCCTAACTGGCATTGCCCACAGCGTCAGCCACTTTATTGGGCTCCATCACTGCATACCAATTTTGTATATGTACCAAACACAAAGTCGTATAGCTCTCTGTTACGTGGGATGCCCCTCAGTCTGTGTACCACACTAGTACACGGATGGCCTCTCCATCTACGTAGCACTTACCTGAGTTAAGGGTTCCACTCCTCATATAGCCATGTGGTCCTCCAAGGACTTCAGTTTATCCACCCCCGAGACATATAAATCTATTCCAATTCATTCCAATCCTCTAGAATCCCCTCAGTATCCTATCCATTGACTCCATGACAAGGCCTCCCCCAAAGCCACCGAACCGGCATGCTCAAACCTTCAGGCACATTAGCATGCCCTCCGGAGTTCACTTACCATGGTAGGTGAAGCTGAATGGGTTATTCCATCCCTTGAATAAACATCCAAAGAATTCCTGGGTTCTCATACCCACTGTAGTGCAGATTCTAAGTGCCAGAGCCACTTTCTGCCTCTCCACTCTTCCAGATTGAGGGATCCCACTTTCTTTTCCATTAAAGGAGTTCCAGTGGTGAGCACTTTTCCCCTACCCATGAAATAGTGATAGGTTATCTCTCTTAGAGTTAGCCCCACACCATCCTCTCCTAATGGAAATTTCCTTCCCCCTTTCATCTGATAAAGTTTATTATTCTGCACCCTCACCCATGGTTGCCCAGGTCTCTTTCACCGCGAACTCTCCCTCTTCCACTAATAGGGGAGGAGGCTTGTGCATTGTTGAATATTTTACATCATATTGTCTCTCACAACTAGAATAAGTCACGTGGGATAAATGGTTTGTAATTATTACAAAATAGCCACATCTTCTGAACTATGTGAACTCTGATTCATGACCAAATCAGGATACGTAGGACGCCTACCAGAAGACCTGCCAGCAAAATGGTGCCCATTATAAAAGGTTCCCCCAAAATGTGTCCCATAAAATGGGAATCAACCATGAATAATCCCCAAATCTTATTAACTACAAGAACATTGATTCCTAAACAAATCAGGGTACATAGGACACCATCCAGAAGGCTCAAGCTCAAAAGGGTGCCCATTCTAAAAGGGTCCACCCAATCATGTCCCGTCAAATGGGAAACTTCCATGCATAATCACCCCATCTTCCAAACTATGATAACACTGATTCCTAACCAAATCAAGATACGTAGGATTCCTGCTAGAAGGCCCGAGCTCAAATGGGTGCCCATTCTAAAAGGGTCCACCTAATTATTTTCCCTTCAAACGGGCAACTTCCATACATAATCCCCACATGACTAAACTACGTTGATTCTGATTCCTCTCATGAGGATACATAGGATGCCCGTATTAAGGGTTCTATCTAGATTTTCAAGTCACTCTATGTCCCCCATAGATGACAATAAACTCTAGAGAACCCAATTATAAGGCTTGAGACCATCGATCTCTAAAAAAAATCAAACTTTCACATAATGATTAATCCAATGAGTGATGGTAAACCTTTGATATAGATAGCTCTGGATCCTTTAGTATACCTATGACATACAACCCAGGGGTAATCAATGGATACTATTCTTGGGGCTAAACAAAATATTCATGAACATATGAACCCATCTTAAATCTATAAGAGATTCATCGAATATGAAACAATTCCCCCCAAAAGGGTGCGATGAACCCGACTTTCCATCCTCTCAACCAATGTGAGTTCTTAAGTTCCGTTGTCCATATAACCCACTGAGCACCTACCTTTGTAAAACAGGTCCATGTATCATTAGATACATGAACCATTGGGGATTACTGGCTATGCGAATAAACTTGTTGGAGACCAAGAGAATCCATGGAGATAGGGAACCTGATAGAAATGATTGAACAACACTGAATCCCTTTAATCAGACATGGGAACCAATCACATACCCTTTACAGTGAAAAAATGGGGAACATGTTGTGAATATTTGACCATCATGACAGATTTACCCAAATCTAAAAATCTCCATAAAAAATGGATGAATTATATCTGACGGTACATCTTATTTGTTCTCTATCAAAAACAAAAATGGCTCGGGCCGTGAGCCTTCAACCGAGGTGGTGAAATAGTCCCACTTCGTGCCCCTTTCATGAACAAAAGAAGGGGAAATAACGGTCATTAATTACACATGTGATTATGAGATGATGAATTGACATGTTTTATTGTTTGTACTTTCCAAATGTTTTATAGATATGTAGTAGAGATTCCTTCAATCCAATGGTGTCACAATGAAGTTCATAGACAAGCACGATGATCAACACACCGACTGGGACTATCAATCGGAAGAGTACCCCATCACCCACCCAGCGTCTTAAACACTGGATCTTGGACGCACTCATCTGAGAGTACCACCTGAATGGTACTCTCCGAGTAGTGGAGGTGGCTATTTAAACCCTCATGTTGTCTAAGTCCCATCGACCGCTTCCCCTACAGCGACAGAGGGAGAAGATCGTGGTGTCCCTGTAGCCATCTCAAACCATTTCAAGATCCTATCCCCAGAATGAGGCAATGAATACCTCCCTTATCATAGGGAGGTTTATGAGGTCGATGCTGATGAATTCATCCCCACCAGAAGGGAGTTCCTCTCCAAAGCCCCCAATATAAGATGTCATCGCAACTATACTACAACCTCGTATCCTCACCCTGAAAAAGATACCACCCTAAGGATCCACGCACATGTTCCCTAAGCTCCGGCCCCTCGGACTACCCAAATAGGGTGGCAAAAATAAAACCATGAATAGGTCATCACCCTCATTCATGAGGAAGAGCTCCACTACTCAGACATGGAGACATATCAATAGGTAGGCCCATGCACCTGTCCGCTCTCTCAAATCCCTCCATCCTGACATGGCGACATCCTACGAGCAGGTGCACATCCCTGCTGATCCTCATCAAGACCATCACCCTTATAGGATGGAACCTACCTGAAAGTTGCCTTTCCCTACCTAGGATCATGAATCCCACCAACCAAACGTAGTGTAAATCTATCACCTGCAAGAACACCTCCTCGCAGATGGTCCTAATGCCTACCATCCCGATATGGTGGAGATTAATAGGTGGTCACATCTTTCCACCAACAGAGTCCACCGACTCGATACGATGGGACACCAACATATGCATGGACATCTCCATGCGTAAGCAAGTAAAGTTCGTCATCCCGATGTGGCTGCAAATGGAGAAGTTAGCTGGCATATCCCATCATAGGGGTAGACTCGTTAACCATCCCTGACACAGGATAATCATCAGTATCCACTGACCACTAGAGGACCAGATGAGGAAATTCCTACTCCGATAGCAGAATGTTCCCTCATAACCATTCAATCCAAGGATGTCTCTCTACATATCATAGAAATGGTCGACAATCATGTATCAATCTCATATCATATCTTGAAGACTTGTGAGAATGTAATTGCATCAGCGGAAATAGAAAGGACTCGGGCCCATGACCCCATATCCCCAATTGAGGTGACTCATTTAAGATATGAGAAATCCACTTCGGAGAAGATCTACATCTCTTCTTCTCTACTAGAGGTTCGTCGTCTATATCCCACAATACAAGGGCAACTAGATCAAGTATTCTAACACATTCTAACGGGGGGACACCCATCCATCATGGTGGATGATCTATGGAAATAATATATCCATTCCAAAACTCATTATGTTTGTTAGTATATCTTGGAAGCATCATAGGACCCAATTAGACGGGGACCCAGATGTGACAACCTTTATCATCAGTAGATGGTCCTTACTGCCCGCAAGAGAGCACCCCAAATGCACCAATTGTAGCCAAAAAATAAAGAGAGGGTCCGTGACCCCACTATGTTGGAAGCAGGGGTTCACAACACTTCCAAACATGCCTCAGAGTCTCCAAGTCCTACCAATCATTTCCATACTATGGGAGGGACAGTAATAGTTGCGAAGGTCCTCCCCGAAATGTTGCTACCAGCAGCTCTAAAGGCACTCCCAAGATCACCCATGAGGTCCTCCACCATAGGCATGTAAAAACTTATCCTATTAGTTCCTCTTTTTATGTGATTCATGGAAGGCATCGGCATGACTAGAAGATCGAGCAGCAAGAAGGTCCTCAACTTGCTGTGGTCCGCCCTGATGGTCCTCCTCAAGGAATACGCTGCAAACAATGTCTGTGTAGTGGGACCACATATAATGATTGTAGTCCTCACCATCAAAGTCACAAATGTAGAGGTCCTAACCATAGTGGGGTATCTTCATGACATGATGGTCCTCCCCTTTTTGTGCCCTGCCCTAAAGGTCCCTAGTGATCATGTTTCAATGAAATTTCATGCATCCAGGCATTGGATTATAGTGGTATTCCTTACCACTGTAATAGAATATGTCCTCCCCACATATACATAAAGCAATGAGAAGGCCCTCCCCTCGTTGTGGTATATTCTAAAGTCCCTCCCTAGGATGTTCCCTGCATTTATTCTCCCTGTGACAGCTGTGTTGGTTGTCCTCACCATCAAGTCCACCATTACGAAGGTCCTCCCCACAATGGCCTTATATAACAAAAAGGTACTCCTATTGTAGTAGTGTGTCCTGGAGGCCCTTCCCATGGTGCAAACTGAAATTCAAACCATGATGATCATCCTCACCATGTTGGAATTTGTTGCAAAGGCCCTCCCCATAACAACACTATGCAGCCAGAAGGTTTTCCCCTTGCTGCAGTTCACCCTGAAGGTCCTCCCCAGGGTACGCACAACAAACGTCCACTATGAATTGAGTTGTCAGGAGGAAATGGTAGTCCTTTCCATTACAATGTGAATAGAGGTGGTCCTCCTTGTAATGATGTCAAGCATTAAGAAGGCCCTCCCATCATTAAAGTACATTCTGAAGGATCCATCATGGTGTACCCAGTAGGTTTTCTCCCTGCAACAGCAATGGTGGTAGTCCTCCTCACCATGACAATCATTGAAAAGGACCTCCCATCAATGGAATTCAATAGCAAGAAGGTCCTCCCCAAACTACAGGACACTATGAAGGTCCTCCCCATGGTATGAACTACGGAATTATTTATGGTAGTCAAACTTCAAGCTGTAATTGTAGTCCTCACCACTGCAGCGCCGACTGCGCTGGTCCTTCCTGTAGTGATATGTCATACCTATATGACGGTCCTTCCTCTGCCGAATCATGTATAGAAAAGACCTCGTATGCTGAGACATTCAGAAGGATGTAATCAAGAATGTCAGATTCCTAGTCACCTATCAACGACATCCTTCTTCAATCAAGAGATGGACTGGGACCACATTCATCCTCTAAGACACCCCAGAGCTGCCCACATAATGATTCGATCACTACCATCCTCTCTACCTCTGATCATAATATCAAGAAGCATCTCAGCTGGGCTAACCAAGTAGAGGAATCATTGGTCAAGGCACATGCTAATATATTTCACCTGAGGAAACAGCTCACGTGGGATGACATACCAGTAATTGTTTGGCCCATGGACACCTCTCAGTTCGACATACCTTGATATTTTTCAAAAGGAGACGTACATGACATCCGAACCAATATCTAGACAACCCTTATCTGAATGAAATTAAACTTCCTACCATGTGAAGGGTATAAAGATCATGTTAAGAAAATAGGAGATCTCTTGAATCACATTGACATGGAATCCCTTCATTCATCATAATGACTACAATCAAAGAGGCACAAAAGGGACATTGAGTTAACCTGCCTCCATCCACTACACAAATTGTGTCACCTTATTGATGAAACACTAATGGGAGTTCATATCCATGGATGGGGAGAACATGGGGCTCTGCATTTCACTCCACTTCTCATCCAACAGATCCCATTTTTCATAAGTTCTTGCAATGCCATCACTTCAAGAGGGTAGTAAAATGATGTCCCTATTTAGGAAAGGTGGAATGTTTGACAGAAGCAGGCCTTGGGTAAGTCTCAAAAGCATCATGCCCAATGAGAGCGATCCATTCACAAACTCCTGAATCTGGCTACTGAGAACATTTAGATGTCTTCATGCCTAAGAATAAGTATTATATTGTTTGGGAAGGATTTTCAGAAGAAGAGGTTACTATCTAATCCCGTTTTTTGAAATATCATCCCCTTTAAGAGGGTGCCATGCCATAAGGCAACCCCAAGGATCCATCGACATCACCCTTCGTTAAGATACCTAAAGACAATATCGGGACAGAAGGGCGAAAATCAGTATGAGGTGTGGAAGGACCTCTTCATACTTGGAAGATGACACCTCCTCCATCCTGTATTACACATATGTCAACATCATGAATGTTAACCCCACTGATGGCACCAAAGACATTGCAAATAAATATTGATTAGTAGAATATGGTTTTGTTTGGGATGTGATTCACAATGAGCCAACAGGCGTAAACCCAAAACCAGAGGACGCCCTGAATCATCCTCTCCCACAAATCCCCCTCCACAACCCCAGTGAGTCACCAATAGGGATAGGAACAAAGGCCAAGTTCTCCTCAACCCATCTCTTTCTCTAAAAAAAACAAGTCTCTCACACTCGAAGAGAGTTTCGGTCAGCAAGAGGAGGAAATGAAGGAATTAAGGAAGATTAACTCCAAGCTACTCCATAGGAACTATCCAATAGAATAAGTTCCCAAAGATGAGTCACAATACGCACATTAAGCAAGTGCACATCAACAACAAAGGTTTTCCACAGAAAATGAAAAAAGGTCTGGGCCCCTGCCCAACGCAGCACCTGGCCCATCTAACCACCTGAATTTGGATTCAGGAGCGTACCAGGGCTTCCCTCCACTCAGGAAGCAGCTGGAGTGAGTACATCTAATTCCATCCAAGGTACCACCAATGACATATGCTCCTCAGGTACTAGCAGAGCCATCACATCAAGTAGTACCCCAGGCTGTACCTGTTTGGGATGAAATCCAATAGGATGTAAAACATGGTCTCACCAACACCATCGATGCACTGACAGCTCGATTAGAAGCAATAGAAGGTAAAACTGCTTCGATACGGCCAGAGAGAAAGCCTTACCTAGACTAGTTGAGAAAGGCCTCACCTCCACTAAATTTTGGGAGCCCTATATTCCCTATATTCAATGGATTAGGCGACCCAGAATAGATTTTGATGCACGATGCATCTTATTGCAACCCTATGATGGGAACTCTAGAATAATAAAAATAAGTGAAACTCAAATGCTTTGTGAGAACCTTACAAGGTATGGCCTTTGTCTGGTATACTTGTTTTCAAATTCAGTCAATAAAAGGATGGGAGGATATTTGGCAGAAATTCTTGTTCCACTTCAGCTTAATGTTTCCCAAGATGATGGTTAGAGACCTCATGAATTGCAAACAAAGGGATAACGAGAAGGTCTCATACTTAATCTCCAGATAGAAGGTCCTGATATACTACATGAACATGCCACTTTAGCAGGATGAGATTCTTTTTATATGCATCAACAACCTCCGAGAAGAGCTATGTATGCCACTCATACAAGTAAAATGCACCACCTAATTCCATGATTTCACTGTTATTGCCCATAGAATCAAAGAATCATTTCTGAGGACTAACCTTAAGTTCTGAGTAGCCTCACAGGATCTTGTATAGAGAGCAGGTAGATCTAAAGCATCCTTTTTCATGCTCTATCCATCCCATGCACCTACTCCATCGCCTAGGCCTCCATCGAATTTACAAGGGCCTCATGCGTATCAATTACCACCTCTAGCTCATCTAGATTATCATAGTGGGCATTGGAAAACCCAATTTAGGTAATGAATAAATTACTTTTACTCACTCCAAGAGGACTGAGTCCATGTCTATTTCATAGAAGCCATGAATATGCAACCTTCTCCACTAACCAGAGACAAGAAATCATGATGAAGTTGGCCTCGACAACCAAACATATTATTTTAACTACCATCGGATGTTGTGACATAGTATTAAAGAATGCTTCATCTTCAATGACCTACTAAAAAAGATGGTGGACTCTGGGAAGTTCATGCTAGGACTTCCCATGACACATGTTTCATATGTTTCTTCTGCCAACCCAGATGAGGGGGAGGAGCGGATGACTGTTATTAGAAAAAGGGAGTTGAATTTTGATTCATGGATGACTCGAAAGATGGTCAATCGATCTCATGACATACTCCGAGATCAATTATAGCAACTGGTTGTGCTTCCAACAACTCCTAATGAAACACAGTCACCATCCTCAACCCCACAACCCTCCTCAAGTTGGCCATCCTGGAGTAATCAAATGGGGAAGAAGCATGTACATGTGGAGCAGTTTGTGACATGGCCAAAGCTAGCCTTGAAACTTTCAGATTTCATGCCCACATGCTTAACATGATGGTAACTAACCTGCCAAATGGAACCATTAGAGAAAACCAACCAGGATAATCTATCATCGAATTAGGAACTAATATTTGGTTCAATCATTGTCATCTATTTAATGGATCCATTTTCTAATGAATATTATAGTTATTATATCATGTTCCGGACATATTATTAGGGGACAAGAAGGAATAATTTCAAAAGTGGAGGATACCAAGGCATACACAGCCATAGACTGAACCGATACTATGGTTATGCCCTGGATCAAACCGTCAGTATTGTAGAAACTCAAAGGAGAGCCCTTCAACAGACCCACATTGAGCAAGAATATTCCCCTCCCCCATGAGCAGCCACTCTGGCCCCATTATTTTGTGGTACTCATCAGAGGAGGAACAACTATCTAGCTGCCCAGGGTGCATAGGTAAACTGACCGGGGAAAGTCCTCAGAGTGCAGGAGCACCACTAACTCTTTCCCCTATGATCGGTCCATCCTCATCTCATTCTCTGGCCCCTAAAGTTCCCATTAAAGAGATCCCACAAATTGAGAATCGCCAACCTCAAGAGCAAAATTATTATATCTTAATGTATTTGACCTTAGTACCATCTAAGATATCAGTCCTCAATGCCCTGAATTTGTTAGCGGACCTTAGGGAGTAACTCATAGAAGACCTGCTTAGCCCCTAGAAATCTCAAGCCAACATTGATATCGATGAGATATATCGAACAAATACTAGCCTAAAAAATGTAATGTAGTGATTTCATTCACCGTTCAAGATTAAGATGCCTCTATAAAAGAGCACATCAAACCCATATATGTGACCAACATGCTGAATGACATTAATTCCCCGAGATTCATCATCGACAATGGATCTAGAGTCATCCTTCTCCCACTATGAACACTTCATTTCTTGGGATACAATGAGGATGATTTGAAACCATCAACCACAACTCTCTTGGGTTATGTAAAGAGATAACAGAATCTAGTTGGACAAATCAAGATCATAACCCATTTTGGTGACCTTGTGGCCTATTCAGAGTACTCAGTGGTTCAAAAAAACACCGAATTCAATGCCTTATTAGGATGGCCATGGCTTCATCAACACATGGACATTCCTTACTCCTACCACCATTGTATCAAATATTATTTCAATGGAAAAGGAGGGACATTGCATGCTGATATGGGCCCTTTTTATCTCTCTAATTCACATTACATGGATGCCAGATTTTATGAGAAAATGGGGAATACATCTTCAATTGATGGTATTGATTGGGTCCCCAACCCAAATGGTTTATAATTGGATCCCAAAGACATCCTCAAGTATCTCAGTGAAGAGTATATGCTTCCCATCAACCATGTTGAGATAAGGAATCCGAGTCTGGATGCGTATTCAGATGTTATCATGATCTCAATCATGACAGCTGACTCTAACAACGTAAGAGAAACTGCTGACCCTCAATATGAGGAATAATTCTTGAGTACGGGTGCCCATGCCCTATCTCTAGAATCTCAATATATCCATGTTGCACTCTCTGAAGTAGAATAAGGACTAGATGCTTGTCACTTCCATTCTTCTCCCTCGCCAATGGTTTTCTTGCAAACAATTCAATTAGATGAAGTCACTTCCGCCACAGAGCATCCATGCGACATCTTGCCTCTGATATCTAGAAAGCCCACATTAATAATTCTCCCCAGTCAAAAGAAGAAAACAAGGTGGATTTGGGGGAAGATGATGAAGAGGCCCTTAGAGATGCCTCCCCTACATTCGAAGAGGGTAAATCTACCACTATTGATGAACTCTTCGAAATAAACCTGGGTATCGAAGAAGACTCGAGACCCACTCTCATTAGTAAAGCCTTGACTTCCGATGAAAAAAGAGGTATATTCCATCTTATTGAAGTAGAATTGAGATGTTTTCACCTATAATTACCTAGAAACCCCAGGACTCAATCCTATGGTGGCGACACACCACCTAGTCCTACTAGAAAATAATCATGGCTATAAGTAATCTGCAAGAAGGATGCACACTAAACATGTGGCCAAGATAGAGGATGATGTAGAAAATATCATCAAATCAGACTTCATTTGGGAGGTCCAATATCCCACTGGGATGGCCAACATAGTCCCCGCCAAATAGAAGAACAGACAGACCCGCGTCTGCATCGATTTTAGATATCTCAATCGACACTGCCGAAAGATAATTTTCTAGTCCCGATCACTGAGATATTGATCAACGTGATTGATGGATGTGAGGATATCTCTTTTATGGAAAGTTATTCTAGATATAATAAAATCAGAATGGCCTGAGAAGATAAGGAATACATTGCCTTCATATTCCCCCAGGGAGTATTTTGCAACAAGGTTATGCACTTCAGTTGGAAAAACACTGGCGCCACATATCAATGCGCCATGCATCGCATTTTCAAACCGTTCCTGGGGAAGTTTGTATAATTATATTTTGACGAATAATTTGTCAAATCAGGACAGTGATCAAATCACTTGTCAGACCTGGAAACCATCATTAGCAAACTTCAGCAACACAGCCTAAAGATGAACCCCTTAAAATGCACCTTCAGGGCTACCTTAGAGAAATTTCTTGGCTTCATCATACACAATCATGGAATTGAAATCAACACTGAGAATAAAAAGTCTATCCTTGGTTTTCCACCTCACCAAAACCTCACTAAGCTGAGAGGACTCCTAGGATACCTGGCCTATATCAAGCGTTTTATAGCCAACCTTGTTGGGAAATGTCTACCCCTTACTAGGTTCATAAAGAAGGTAGTTACCTAACAAGGGATATATTATTTCCAAGAATTATTCAAAAACCTCAAGCAGTACCTCCTGATTCCACTGGAGATCATGCTGCCAGTTGATGGAAGTCCACTTGTCATGTACGTGACAACCTTAGAGCTATCACTAGGATCTTTCATCACACAGAAGAATGATGTCGGCAGTGAAAAAATAAATTATTATCTCACCATAACCATGATTGATGCTGAAACCTGGTATTAAAATATCGAGAAGAGCTGTTTGGATTTGGTCTTCATGGTCTAGATGTTGCTACATTTTCTGTAGCATCCTGAAGTCCATCTGATCCCACGCAGTAATTCTCTAAAGTGCATCCTCATCCGTCCAATGATGATTGGATGCCAATCCCAATGGGCAGTCATCCTTCAATAGTTTGAAATCTGGTTTGTGCCTCAGATACCTATCAAGGTCCAAGCATTGGTAGATTTTCAGGTGGAGAATCCCTCAATAGAGGATACGTCATCATATGTCTAACTCCCTGATGAAGAATTATTCTCTGTGATAAACAATTCCTGAATATGGGAAATTAACTTTGACGACACATCTATAAGACTGACAGGTAAATGAATGGAAGACACTGAGGTTAACAATTTGGGGTTAGGAGTCATACTCTTATCCCCAGATCAAGAAGTTTCTCCATATTCCTTCCTCTTGTTGGAAGGATGAACAAACAATGAGGCGGAATACCAAGCCCTAATAGAAGGTCTAGAACTCGCACTCCACACACAAGTGCAACACCTTAAAGAAAATGGAGACTCAGAACTGGTCATCAAGCAAGTCAATGGTGACAATGACCTTAAGAAGAATGATTTGATCCCCGTATTCAACCAAGTCTAACGGTTATTGTAAGATTACACCCAAAAAACCGTGATTGACCTATGTTCCATAGTCTCAGAATTCCCAGAACAACGCATTAGCCAATGCATCCATATACCTAACTGACCCAATCTAAGATGAAATAGTTATTACCATTGCTCACTGTTGAATGGTCTTGTCATTTGTTCAAACTAATGTGGAAGAAATCAATGAAGTCAGCCCTATCCTTGAGCCATATTCTCCTACTACCAACTGGTTAACCCCCATTAGAAACTACTTTTGGAGGTGGGAACATCTATCGGACAGGCCTAAAAAAGTGCCAATATGAAGAAGGGCAGTTAATTTTGTCTTGAATAGAGACAAGAGCTAGAATATGGTCCTCTATAAACAGGGCCTTGATAGAGTCATTCTCTTATGCATTGATGGAGAAGAGACAGTTTTTGTCATTAATGAAGTGCATGTCAGTGTATGTGGAGCACATCAATTAGGATCTAATATTTCTCATCAAATTCTAAGGCTTGGATATTATTGGATTGTCCTGGCATGAGTTATGTGAACTTTACTGTGAAATGTCACTCTTTCCAAATTCATTCCAACTTCATTCATCATCCCCCTGAGCTTCTTCACTAAGAATATTACTCCTATCCATTCTCCATTTGGGGAATGGATGTCATGGGACCATATCCTCCCATCACTATTGAAGAACTCAAATATATTCTCATAGCAACCAAATTCTTTTCCAAGTGGCAGAAGCTGCACCCCTTAATGAATTCAGGGAAAAAAGCATCGTTAGATTCATTAAAGCCAATATCATCACCATATTTGGTGTCCCTCATACAATATTGATGGAAAACGACCCCAAATTCTACTCTGTTGAATTGGTGAAACTATACCAGAAATATGGTAATCGTTCATCCCGCTACCACACAGCGGCCAACAGAATGATAGAGGCCTTCAACGAGACCTTATATAACATACTATAGAAATTGGTGGACAAATACAAGAAGTAAAGGCCATAGAAACTCTTCCATGACTTGTGGGCCTATCGACCACAACTCGCACCACTAGCTAGGCTACTCCGTACTCATTAGTTTACAAAATTGAAGTAGTTCTGCCCATTGAACTCCAATTATGTCACAACATGTTTCCATTTATGATCAACTTTCTAAGGATAAGCAAGCATAAAAGTGACTTGATGATTTTGAGCAGTTGGATGAGAATCAGTTTCACACATTGCACTACCTTGAAGCATATCAGAACTGGATGGCATGAACCATCAATAAAATGGTTTGTCATGAGTCTTTCCATGAATGAGAATTTTTATTGGTCTTTTGGACCTCAATGATAACTGAAAACAATCCACCAATGCTAGAGAAAAAGTGGTAGGGACCATATTTCATACACAAGGTCTACTCCAATGGAGCATACACCCTGATCTCTATGGATGGGCAGCTCAGCACCGCTCCTACAAATGTGATATTTTTGAAGAAATATTTCGTGTAACCAAAAGAGAAGTATGTGTTTGAGATGTAGGATGTTAAACTATAATGACCTAGATTTCCTTACAGCATGACAATAAACTACACAGCAAGTCATCCGAACTGGAGGACATTAAACTACTACTCCCTGAATGTCCTTACTGCACGATAATAAACCGCATAACAGTGTGTCATTGCCAGAAGACATTAAACTGAAAGGTACTTCATCCCTGCGACATGATAATAAACTATATCACGCCGGTCAGAAATCTATGAACCTAAACCAAGATCCAACAATACAGGAAATGTGACCTCAAACTATCCAAGATTTTCCGCCTTGAGGTGCTTTCTAGAGACTCCCAGCCTCATTCACATCAGTTTTGCTATAAAACAGTACAATGTGCCCCTATTTGGAAGCGATTACTACAGGTCCGATCTCTATGACCCCTAATCTAAGAGAAATATGTAATTAATTCATGACAATAAACTGTATAGTAGATTTTCTGAGATGAAGGATGTTAAATTAAAAATTCTCCTCGCCCTTACCGCATGACAGAAAACTGCACGGTACTTTGCCCCAATGACCTGACAATAAATTGTGTCAGGCTGGTCTGAACTCTATAACCCTAAATTAAGAGAAAAGTGTCCAAGTTGAATGGATTTAAACTGAATAACGAGACAAATTCATCTACTATGTGATGTTCAAATAACTATGTACAACTTGATTCCTGCCCTCGCATGATACATAGTGACGCTAGGATTTCTGTATCATTTCCCATCCACCGTGAAACAAAATTTCCCCTCCTGCATATAAGTCAGATTTATGCAGGAATACCCTTTTAATTACAAGGGATTTGAGAAATATGTACGGCTTGATTCATTCCCTTGCAAGATACGTAATAACACCAGGATTTCTGAATCATGGCCCAACCACCCCTTAAATAAAAGCGTTGACCCCCATCGTTACCACATGATGCTAAACTGCATAGAGAATGTCCTTATTGAAGATGTTAAACAACACTACACCCTTTTATTTTCATTTATATTCATCGACGTCCGTACCACATGATGTTAAACTACATGGAATCCCTTTTCCTGTCTGTTTAACATCGTCCTTTCCACATGAAATTAAAATACATAGATTTAAAAATAATCCTCATCCTTACCGCATGATGATAAACTGCATGAAAATAATCCTTATAGCCTGATAGTAAACTTCATGGTACAATTCATAATCCACTCAAGATATACGGTAAACTATGGTGGTAACACTCTTTGTACGTTTGGATGCATCCTTCCCATGCATCACACTCCACAACTCGGATGATTGCGGATCTTTATAATCACCCATGGCCATCAGAAGTGGGAGGTCATCAACCTGCATACACCTCTGCATGACTGTGAATACCATGACCTCATCGTCTCTCCATATTGATCGCCCATGGCCCGTCTACCAAATGCAAGTCTTCCTCAGGCAACACACTTCCTACCTTTTTACACTTACCAACCCTAGATCCCCCATTTCACATTTCCTGATCCTAAAATTTCCAAAGAAATGGTTTACATCATTGTTCCTTTCAGGTCCAGATGTTTCGTGTGTGCCCCTACCTAGTTAGATTACATATCCACCCGTGGTTCCTATGACGGTCTGAATATTCATAATAATGCTAGAGCTATGCTGATTTAACACAACAAACAATTGCAAAATGGTTGTTTCTCGTATTCTTACACACATCTCTTCCCGTATTCCTTACACTCTGTCATGAGCGATCCAAGATCTTCATAAAAATTCATGGCCATCGAACTGGGTTGTTCATCGACCTACATACACCTTTACAGGACTATGCATACCATGCCCTCGGTGGATCTGCATATTAGTCACCCTTGGCCAGTCTACCAATGGAAAGTCTTCCTCAGGAAAAACTCTTCCTATCTCTGTTTTCTTACCTGCCTAAGAGCCCCCACACCACATATCCTGATTCGAGAGACCCTAGGATTACAGTATACACCTTCATTCCCCTTTCTGATCAGATCATGCTAGTGCATCTTAATTCAATTACCCCACAGGTAACCATTGCATAAGCCAACATTGGTCTCAACTCTATGACCGTTAAACAATGATAATATCATCCTTACTACAGGATGTTAAACTAAGCGGAATAAAATTTTACCCTATGCGCAGGATAAATCAGTGCAGGTAACATTCAAATCTTCAAATACAACAGTGGCCTAATATCTCCAACCTGACTAGACATACCCTTTCTGTACATCAGACTCTCTGGCCCAAATAATCCCGGATACTCATAAACCTCCAAGTCCATCAGACATGGAAGTTCCTCAAACTACAAACCCCTTTTCATGACTATTCATACCATTCCAATAACATCTCTAAAAATTGACCACCCTTGCACCATCTACCAAAGGGAAGTCTTCCTCAGGAGACACTCTTCCTATCTTAGTACGCTTAACAGCCCTATAGACCTCATATCATCTCTCATTATCCTAGAGGCCCTTGAATCACAGTTTATACAATCTTCATCGTTCCCACATCTTTGACATGTCCGAGTATTCATACCTGATTACATTCTAATCCCGAGTGACCTTTACAGCAGCGTCCTTACCGCATGATGGGAACCTACACGGAGCGCGTCCTCACTACATGATGATAAACTACAAAGTCCAAGAACCTCGACATTCTAAATTGTCCTCAATTACAATCAGTTTTATATATATAAATATATATATTTGAAAAAAATATCCCCTCTTCCATACCGCATGACGTTAAGCTTCATAGAAACAGTCCTTGAAGCATGACATTAAACTAAACATTCTTGAAATAAATCTTCACGAGTTCATTCAAGAAAGGAGGCTTCCCTCTCTTCCTTAGTACATAGGTCATACCTACACGGATCATCATCTCACACCTATATGATAGGGATGAATCTACCCATTCCTATGATATATTAAAATAAAATACTTCTCCTGTGTCCATACACCACCTCTTCATAAACCATACTCTAAAACCAGGCTGAACAGAACTCCCATAAACCACCCCTGGTGGTCTTGAATCCCAGCTTCCTTGAAGTTTCCTGTCTATCGGGAGAATACAAATATTGACCTAAGGACACTTTTCATGACTATTCCAACAATTCCCTTTAGTGGATCTGTATATTGTTGTCCATGGCCCATCATCTAAAGGAAAATATTCCTTAGGCAATGCTTCTTTCCAAACACCTCCTCGCCTCTGAGCCCTCATATCCATCCCTGGATTCAGAAACACTCTAAGACACAATTTACAATCTTTCCCCAATCACATCTAAGTATGGTGGTATATTTTGGTTTAATTCCCAATAAATTGGAAATTCCATTCCATTTTGAAAGAATGACCCTGTTGTAAGAATTTATACTACATCAAGCTCTAACCCTCCTTCATGATGAACAAGTGTGTGTAAGATTGGTCTCATATCCATATCCATGGTTGATATGGATATCCCCAACCCCTTCAAAAACCATGTCCCTTTTATGCCACCCTTGGTGGTCTTCATAATCCAAACATCCATGAGGTTATCCTTCCTTTAGATACAGACATTCATTTACATAAAGACACCTTTGTATGACTATGAAAATTATTCCCTCACTGACTCTTCATATTGATCACCCCTAGCCTGTCTACCAAAATAAATTATTCCTCAAGCGATGCTTTTCCTACTTATGTACACCCATATGGATCTTATTCCCTAGGGCATGCCATGCATGCTATCCAAACTTGAGTGAAATACTTCTCCCATATATTTCTGAGAGGTATTAAAGAATACAAAATTAGTAAAAAACTTCATCAGGGCCCTCACCCCACCATATTTGGTCAATGTTTTTCGACCGAAAACATTAGTAATGAAAGTCTTGTTTTCAGGACTTTAAACCACTCACAGAAATAAGAAATAAACTCACTAAAGAGTAAATCAGGAAAGGGATTCTTGGGAAAAATCTGAGTATAAGCTTGCTAGGCCTTCACATTTTATGGCCCCACCAAAACATTAAGCACTAAAAACTCAAGAGGAAAAAATCCAGTTAGGTTGAAAACCCACAAAGGGCGGCCTAAAAAAACACGAGCTATACACGGTAGGTCTACACTAAATGGGTCGGGGAAAAAATTTCGGTGTCCTGAAAAAGACGCAAATGTTCATGAGGTGTTCTATAATACCTCATCAATGGTCGAACTATGATTACTGCGTCCCTTGTATCAGGAAAAAATAAGATCTTGATTCAGTTATTTCATTTTATTGACTTCAAGTCATGGTTAAAATAAATTATCACTTGGGTGAAATAACACTGACAAGAAGGGATGGAGAACTGAAATATAAACCAAAAATATAATTCATCGGGTTCAGCAAAAATGGAGGAAAATCCCCATTTTTTAGTCTCTCTAGATTACAATACAAAAAAGGGGAGGTGGTGAGTACCTGCTATAATTTGGGATATAGATACAACTGGCCCTGGTTTGCCCATTCCAAAAGGATACGGGGTAATTTCCACAAGCCGTCGATGATTTGTTCCAAGGATGCTCTTTCCACTGATTCGACTTTAGTCATTAGACGCACCTTCTACAAGACAGCTTTAAGGTCCATATCCTTTTTTTGAATAGCTTCATAAGTCATGTGTGAGTTTTCCAGTTGTCCCCTCAACCATGCTGCGCGAGCTTCTCACTCTCGTAGCTATTCCTCTGGAACTGCCATCAAATCATGGGCCTTCACTTCCATGTCAATTAGATGATCATGTTTTTCCAAAATATTATTGATGTTTTCCACCTGGTGGTGGAAAAAAATTAACATTGTCATCTTGTCCTCATAGGTGGTGAGGTCCCCTCTAACATTGAAGATTTGGTAAATTTGTGAATGAAGGTGCTAGTAATCAAAGTCTCCAAACCCTAGCTCAAAAAAAATTGCTGCAAATTTTCACCCTCATCGGTGAGACTGGCCAAGGTTGTCTCCATAGTGAGAGAACACAACTGGTGTCATGCCACTTTGTGCATTTCGTAGTGTGTTTCTTCAACATCATCACATTGATTGTCCTCTACTGCTACATATTTGTAAGTATGAAATGTCGACATAGGAGTGGGGATGGACATAAATACAGTCACCAAAGGCGGGAGACTCTCCTTTCCCTCATATGTCCCATCCACTAGAGCCGAATGTGGAGGATTAACCATGAACTCTGGGATAATCGGTGATGCTTGGATAGTTCCTGTCTCATCGAGATATTGGGAAATATGTTCATGAGGGGAGCAGTCTAAATCGTTACCCACTAAAATGGGTTAAACTAATGAAATCCCTCCCAGATGCTTTTGAAGACGGATCAAGGGTCTTCTCACCATTAGAGCGGGATCAATAGGTGTATCTATCTAGTTTTCTGGAGGGACGGAAGCAGAGGGTGTGGTTGTTGCACCTCTTGTGATGAAGGGAATGTGTGGTGTTGTTATCGAGGCATGGATGGGATATGAAATAGTTAAGGGTTTCTATACATGTCAGACTGGTTCTTTTAGCATCCCGGCATGGTAAGAATCATCCCACAGTTGGGAATACACCAGTGATAGGAAGGTGTTCCATATTAGGGTAAGAATGCTGATATCTATTTTAGAACCCTCGTGCATCATCATAGGCCAAAATTGACAGAGAACCATAGAATGAAATTCTCCCTATAGTTGAACGACCGAAAGCAACACAATCTATTTAAGGCATCCAAACTACCTAGAAAAAAGGTAGGGGAGGAATGGTTTATAGATAACTACTTTTTCTACATGGGCGGTGAGCATCCCGTCCCAAAGATTGATGAGGTATGAGCATTCTTCCATGGAACCACCCCAATCACCTCTCAAAGATCCATGAGGGGTAGGATGCGGTGAAAATGAGAAAAGAGAGGCATTATTCAACACCTCGACCACATCAGCAAGGGTTAGAGTCTAGGGACAACCAATAGAAATGCTGAGGAGAGCTAAATGAAAGTCAGAATGGGGAAATCGTGCGTTATTCCGATACACATAACAGGGGAAGTGTTCCTCCATCCACCCATACATGAATTGGTGCAGTTAGATAAGGCGGTGCGTATACCTAGCTTCCTAAATCTTTCCCAATAATTCATAAAGCCGAGTTAGGGTATGAAGTGTCAAATTAATAGGTTAGCCTTCCGCCAACATGGATTCCATCATCATGGTGAAGACCTAAACCCTGTTGTATGTGTCACAGGATGGGAAGATCCATCCACTTAAGAACATGGAAAATAAATATGCAAGCCTATGCTTATGTGAAACATTGGGACAATGCTTGTATCCCCATGAGGCATACCACCCTACATCAATATTAGCATAGGATGACCTTGGATTTTGGCGGGATTGATGGGTTGGTTGAGTTCAACTGTGGTGAACCTCTAGCCTATGCTCATTCATATGTATGAATAAATTTATCCATGATTTGAATAGGATGAGGGAATGAGCCCGGAGAGGATGACCCAATAATTCCTCCTCCATAACTAGTAAACTCATTATCAAAGGAGATACATGATCGGTATCATTCCATGTGACAGCTGCATAGAGAAACACATCATACATTTCTCTAAGGATAGGAATAACTCAAGGCTAGATGTCCCCAAAACCGATCCCCACATTTCCATGCCATAGGTGAAAGGTGTTGGTACTCAAACACCAGTGTCTCAAAAACTATGGGAGAATTTCACCAGGAGAGAAGATTGAAAAATTAGACACCTAGGCTACCTGGCACAGGACCATCTCCTCCAGTTGGTCGGGGGACTCCAGACAGGTCTGATGCACCCAGAATGCCTAGGCCCACTCATTGGAGAAACATACTCCGGCCCTCAAATCCCATTTGGTGCTCCCCCCGACAAAAAGATTTTTCAGAGAAATGTGGATTATGGATGGGTATTCATGGATGTGTAGTATCAGGACACCAATGTGGTGCCCACATTTCTTCTAAGGCCATGCCAAACCTCGTATTATGAAAACATTTTCCGGAATATGTGGGGGGATGACTTCTCTGTTTGAGTAAATATTGGCATGATTGTGATTCTGAGGTGGATCTAAGAGGGTGAAAGGAAGTTTGGGATCAGGAAATGGTAGAGGCATGTTATCAAGAAGAAAAAAACATAAATTGGTAGTTATAGGGATAATGTGTAAGCCAGATGCTCTAGTATTAGGAAAATCATCAGAAAGTTGTCATGGGGAATAACGTGAGTTTGAATATTATCATCGCTTTTCCTTTCCATGGTGGCCCTTGTTTTCATCAATCCAATAGAATCGCATGGAGGATCCATGTTTTATTTCCTATATTGGAAAACCATACCATGTTTTAGTCTAAAGGATAATATCCAGGAAAAGTACAAATATTTGGCAAAGGCTCCACAAAGGGTCTGCATAGTATGCCCCATGTACGGTCCCCAGAGTTGGTTTGAGATTACCATATTCCATGAACCAGCCATATGCGGATGATTTCTGTGGCATCCTGGCACATGGAGCGATGGCCAGCAGACCGCGTTCCATGCCGCTGCAAGGGTTCTCATAATTTAGGATTTAAGTGATGTTTTCTGTGAAAATTTCAAAGATTGAAGGATAATTCCAGTCCGTGGACCAATGGACAGCGTGGAATTTTACCAATGCGGCCCTCTGTGACTTAAGTTTTAATGTTTTTAAAGGTTAGATCATGGCTGGGAAATTAGTTCATAGACAGGGGAGACTACTGATGAGTATCAGTTCGTGGAAGTTGAAGCCGGTTCTCAGACGATGTTTTTCACGAAGGAATTTGTACGCCAAGGCGGTGTGTGGAAGCATGAAACAAGAGAGATTTTCGCCGAAGGATAAAATCTAGGAAAATTCTAGGTGAACCCCTTTATATATGCGTGGTCCCCCACCGATTTCACAACTCTACCACAAACTGGTCGAGTTTCAGGACAAATCTACATCGGAATAGCTTCATATTCATTCCGGTTAGACCCCATTCCGATGGAGGGAATTTGTTGGGTCTTAAAAATTCTACAGAAGGGAAGGAAGATACTCCGATAAAATCAATGGAAGAATCTACCCAATAGTCTTTAATAATTTGGGTAAAATATGAATAATGGTCATAAGAAATGGTAATGTACCTCACTAGTCTGCCAACCTTTTCATCCTCTGTGGTATGCAGCTGGTTCAGCAAACGCACGACCCGCGCACCGCGTCGTTTGTGAAAAGGAGGAGGAACTCTTACGTGGGTGTGAATAAAATGGCCAGCGAAGTACGGATGGACCGATCCATAGACATACACTACACAAGTTGCGAATATGGAGGACAGTCCCGCCACCATGCACATCATCATCCGTGAAATGGAGGCGGAACCCTATGTGGTCGCAAAGCACCCTCGTGACCGAGTTGATTCACAAACGAGGTGCATTCAATATAACCCATTGACCTCAGATAGACTAATTCATCCATAGGTCAGGTTTTCTATACTGGGCCTCCAAAAACTGTGTTGCATGACCATAGATACAACCCTTTCAACCCTCTATAAAAGGACATAAAGATGAAGAATAAAGGGATCAGCCGATTGAGGATCAGATTTCTGGCGACCAGCTCTTTGAAGGAAGAGGATTCCAGGAGCTAAGGATCTTGAAGACTGTAAAGTTCCAATGTTAAAACTAGAAACATGTATAAACTAGGGATGAAATGTTATGAACTAGAGAATTCATAAGTAAATTGGTAAACTGTGAACCAATAATGGGTAAACCACAAACCATGGTCCCTACGCAGATGTACTCCCCATGAACATGGGATCTTATTCCCCTACTTTGATCTAGTGCACCATGTAGCACCCTCCTACACGGGCAAAGCCCTGACCAGTTCTACCCCTAGTCGCCACCGCTTGAGTGGGCTCTAGCGCTCCATACTAATTTGGTACGTGGACCAAACCCGAAGCTGTGTACCACTCTGGTACGAGGGATGCCCCTTAGTCTTTGTACCACACTAATCCATGGAAGACCTATCCATCTGCGTAGCACCTACCTATGTGAACGTCATTACTACTCATATGGACATGTGGTCCGTCAAGGCCTTCAGTGTTTCCATCCCCCGAGTTATATAAAGCCTTTACAATTCAGTCCAATCCTCCCGAACCCCCTTAGTAAACAATCCATCAACACCAATCCAAGGCCTATCTAAAAGCCACCTAACTGGAACGCTGAAACCTTTGGGTGCATCAGAACCCCTCCTAAGTTCACGCACCCATGGTAGGTAGAGACGAAGGGGTTACCCCATCCCTTGAACAGACATCAGGAGTATTTCTGGGTTCAAATACACTCGGTGGTGCGGATTCTGAGCACGAGAGCCCCTTTCTGCCTCTCCAATCTTCAGGATTGAGGGAACCCACTCAGGTTTCCATTCCTGGAGTGTCAACGGTGAGAAATTTTTCCCTCCCCAGGAGAGAGATACATGGAATCCCTCTTGGAGTAAGCCCCACACCATCTGCAACGGATGGAAATAACCTCTCCCCTTTCATCAGGGAAGGTTCATTGTTCCGTGCCCTCACCCACGGTCTCTCCGCCCTCTTCCACTGTGGTCTCCCCCTACCAAGAGGGGAGTAGGAATGTGCATTGTCAAATCATTCAAATCCTCTTGTTTCTCACACCAATCATAACTCACATGGTCTTAGAAGTTTGTAAGGATTACAAAATTACCAAATCTTCTGAACTTCGAGATCTCTGATTCCTGACTAAAAAAAGATACAATGGACGTCTGCCAAAAGGCCCGAGCTCAAAAGGGTTCCCATTATAAAAGGGTCCATCCACTCATGTCTCATCAAATGGGAAGCTTCCATGCATAATACCCACATATTCTGACCTATGAGAACTCTGATTCCAAATAAAATCAAGATACGTAGGACACCTTCTAGAAGGCCCAAGCTCAAACAGGTGCCCATTCTAAAACGTTCCACCCAATCATGTCCCATCTAATGGGTAGCTTCCATGCGTAATCCCTATATCTTAAAAACTACGAGAACTATTATTACTGACCAAATCAAGATACGTAGGATACTTCTCAGAAGGCCTGAGATCAAAAGGGTTCCCTTACTAAAAGGTTCTATCCAATTATGTTCCCTTCAAATGGGAAGATTCCCTATATAAGCCACACATGACTGATCTACATGGATTCTGATTCCTCTCACGATTATACATAGGTATCCTGTATTACTGGTTCGATCCAGATGATCAAGTCACTCTATGTCCCCCCTAGATGACAATAAACTCTAGGGCACCCAATTATAATGCTTCAGACTAGTGTTGTATGAACAAACTCAAACTTCCCCAGAACAGTTAATCCAATGAGGGATGGGAAACCTCAAATATAAATGAATTTGGATACCTGCGTATACCTACTACTTGAAACTTAGAGTTAATCCATGGATACTATGCTTGGTTATAAACCAAATATTCGAGAACAAATAAAATCTTCTTAAATCTGTATGAGAGTCCCAGAATATGCAATAATTCCACCCAAAAGGATGAGATGAGCCCAAATTCCCACCCTCCCGACCAATGTGAGTTCTTAAGTGTCATTGGCCATATCACACAATGGGTGTCTTCCTTTGGAAAGAATCTCCATGGATCATTGGATACAAGAACCGTTGGGAATTTATCGCTTTGAAAATAAACCCATTGGAGACCAGGTGAACCCATAGAGATAGGGAACCCGATATAAATTCTTAAACATCACCGACTCCCTTTAATCAGACATGAGAACCAATAATGTACCCTTAAATGTGAAACAACTGCATAACTATATAGTGGTGTCTTTTGAATGAAATTATCATTATATAGGAAACTTATGCAAGGCCACCTATGGGCACATACTGGATAGTTAAAAAATAGTTCTCAGATATTAGAAACCAAATCACCAAAAACTATAAGAATGATTATGAATATTTGAAAATATTCAAGATTAAGAGCGTGAAATTTGAAAGGTGGTAATGCTCCATGCACCAGTGAAATATTTGAATCCATATTGGCCATGAGTTTGGATTTCATTATATAGATCTGGCTCATTTTCAAAATGGGGACATTCTTGTTTCCTTGGTTGGATCTCTAAGGAGAGAAACCAAAATGAAGACTCCCACATAGATTGTTAATTTTATGTGGAAGCATGATAAGAAAGCATCCCCGGACCGGGAATATGATATGTATCCTAGATTTCACTGCATATTTCAATGGTATAAGAATCATTATGTACGTAGTTCATTGGGTTCTTTTCATTTTACTATTTTTCAACTAGGACTTTGTGTTCTTCAATTTGGAGTCATGTAGTGAGGAAATTAATTGATTCTGATGTAAATAAGAGAATATTATGGATAGACCAGAAAATTAAACCCAAGTGTCACTAAGTATCACATATTGCTGAGAATCAAGTCGTACATAGTTCTTTGAACATTCCCTATGTAGGTTTGATTCATACATAGGGAATAAAGGAGGGTTTTTATCATGGATGGTCCCAATATTGGAGATCTGTGCATCTCTACATATCTCATATAGATCGGAATCAATCCAAAAATATTTATTGAACAATCATTTCCCACGCCAATTTAGCTTTATGTGGGAGACAGGGGGTTTTAACACATTCTAGATTAATAATTAATCTTAAGACACAAAGTTGTATGAAAATGAAACTATGTATCTTAAAATAACACTATGTATAGATCTTGTTCATATATAGTAGAAGAAAAAGGGAAAACATTGTGGTTGTGGCTGGGCCCAAGATTGGAGATCTAGGCCTCTATACGTATCTCATTGAAAATGAGAATCAAGCCATACGTAGTTCTTGAAATAAGTCCCCTTTGAAGATCTGATTTAGACATATGGAGGAATGGAACTCATGTGACACTTAAGAGTATCAATTATGTCAATGATGCTTGCATATAGAATCAATTAACATCAAATAGAGAAGACATTAGCTGTACAGTTTAATTTCATGTAATGAGGTCAAATGGTGTCATGCAGTTTAACATCGCACAACAATGAAAAAGATGCTACGCATTTTATCATCGTGTAGAATAGACGATTATGGTTGTTATGCAGTCTAATGTACTAATACTAGGACTTTGTGTTGTGTAGTTTAGAGGCATGAAATTAGGACATGATGTACAGTTACACAAAGTATTTCATCCGGAATTTCATATTGGTTGGAGGTGTAATAATATATCTATCCATTGAGATTAAAGAATAAGTTCCATTCTAGTGGACATTATGTATAGAATAATATCATTCCCATTTTAGATCATGCTTTGGAGGCTTATTTCCTGGTATCATTGGATTCATGGGGACAAATACCAATTATCTTTATTAAAATGAATGGAGGTGACCTTTCTTACTAAAATCATGCGCTATACTATTCTAATAGACTTCCATATTATTCAAAGTATGTAATATATTTTTGTCTAATCATTCCATATCATCAAATTGTTTCTGTGATTTTTTATATGTATATAACATATCACATATTGAAACTCGGAGTGAAGGGAATTGAATATTAATTCGAAAAACTACTTATGTTCCATGCACTAATGAGTATGGAGTTTCCTAAGTGGCAGTATGGGTAGTAGTCTGTTAATCCCATAATGTGTGAAAAGGTTTATTAGGCCAAGATGTCTTATCATTATCCACCATTTTCTTGAGTTTATTTTATAGGGTCTTATTGAAATCCTCTATCTATCGATTGATCGTTGCATGATAGCAGGATAAATGGTTGGATTTGATATTGTACTCTTGATATAACTTCTTTACCTCAATAGAATAGAAATTGGTACTGTTGTCCTTTAATATAGTATGAGGGACACTAAATCTGGTGACGATGTTAGTTTTGAAAAAAAAACTGACAATTATTTTAGCTATGACTTCTTTGATTGGTATTGCCTCAGCATTTTTGGAGAGGAAATCGGTAGAAGTAAGAATATACTTGAACTTCTAAGCCATTTCTAGAGGATAAGGTCCTACTACGTCCATTCCCCATTTGGGAAATGGCCAGGAGTATTTACTTATATGTTACAACTCTGGGTTTGATGAATGAAGTTGTCATGCACTTGGATGTGATGACATTTCATGGGAAAATATTAGCAATCCTATATCATTGAAGGCCAGAAGTATCCAAGCCTTCATATTTGATCAGAAAGCCTATGCCCAGACTGGTGAGCACCACATGATCCTTCATTTACTTCTTTTATGATAGCATCAGTTTCTTCTCTGTCAATACACCTGTAGAGGATTCTATCAATGCCTCATTTGTATAGGATCATTTAGTGATATGGATTATCATAAAGAGTAAAATTTTCCACTCATCGTTAGGTCTGTTCTTTTTAATCTCTCACTGGTGGAAGTACTCTATTTTAAAGGTATTCCAAGATGGGTGTCATCCATCCCACGGTATAACCTTATGGAATAGAAGTTAGGATAATTTCATTAATTTCATCCATTATATATTGATCGAAAGGTGAAACCACATGATGATGTCCAATAATGTTGACTGTCTCATCCCAATTTAGATCTTCCAAGGTTGTGGAAACATTAACCAGTGAATCGTCTTGGGCATTTCGTGATTGCAATACATAAGACAATGTTGGATCTGAGGGAAATCCATCCATTAAACCTATAATGTAGTAAATAAAAGGTATTAACTCTTATTTTCGAATAGTATAATCTTTATTTCTTTTTTTGATTACCAACTATGAATGACTTTTATCTTTTAGGTGGTTCACTTGTACCTGGAGCACTAATTCCAGTCCTGTGATGAGAGCATGATATTTTGGTTCATTATTGGTACCGTCTTCTGACAGTAGGAAGGAATATTGAAACACTCCCTTTTCTAGGGAGATAATTATAATTCCTAACCCATATTTTTGTAGTTTAGTTTTTTCCATTTTATTCTTTTCTGGACTCCTGGAGTCACCATCAAGGTAAAGTTTCCATGTTTCGAGATTATCTAGAATAGAGAAGATGACTTCTCCAGGAAGTTCAGTATTCAATCATGTATCTTCTACAAATGGGTGTTTAGAAAGTAAATTGGCTAGAGCATGGCCTTTTATTACCTTCTGAGGCAGTAACTGGAAATCAAACTATTTAAAAATAACTACCCACCATGACCAGTGACCTATAAGTATAGAAATATTCAGGATAAATTTGAGCTGGTTTTTGAGAGACACCAATTGGACCTCGTGTTGTTTTAGTTAGCACCTCAAATTCAAAACTAGAAATATTAATTCAGGTCATCACTTATCACAACTTGAATATCGTATCTCTATGTCAAGAATATTTTTACTATGATAGTAAAGGTTTTTTTATTCCCAACATCATTATTTTGGGCAAGGAAGGCACCCAGTGATCGCTCTACAACTGTCACATAGAGAATAAGTGGCATTCCTTCAATAGGTGGCATTACTACTAGTGTAATGAAGAGATATTTCTTTAGGGTATCAAATGCCTCTTCGTAGTCTTCAGTACATTGATCGGTGACTCCTTTCTTCATTAATCTGGTGAAGGGTAAATTCCTTATTTTCAAATCGGTGATAAATCACTGAATATAGGCCAAGTTTCCTTGATGTGCTCTTAATTTTTTCAAATTTTGACCAGGTGACATGAAAAGTATTTCTTCTTTCTTCTAAGGATCAACATTGATGCCATGATGGTGTACAAAGATTCCAATGAATTTTCATAAGGTTACCCCAAAATGACATTTCAAGGGATTCATCTTCAATATATATTGTTGAAGTTTATTGAATACAATCACCAATTCAATCAGGTGATCAGAACGTTTTCTAGATTTAATTACCATATCATCCACCTAACATTCATTAAATTTTCCTAATAATGGTTTGAAGATACAGTGTATGGAATGTAGATATGTTTCACCCGCATTCTTTCAGTCAAAGGGAATTACCTGATAGCAAGACACTCCTTGAGGGGATATGAAGGCTTTAAGATCTCCATTATTTGGGGCCATGTGGATTTTATTGTACCTAGAGTATCCATCAATGAAAGAAAGAGATTCATTTCCAACTATTTCATCAATTAAAATCTATTTTTTCAGAACTAGAAAGTCATCTTTAGGACAATTCTAGTTAAGATCTCTAAAATCAATGCAATCTATGTTTTTCCATTCATCATTTTCACTAGGACAATGTTGTCCAGCCACATAGGATATTGAAATTCTATGAAAAAGTAAGCCTTGATAAGCTTATCAACATCAGCTTTAATTTTGGAGGCATTAGTTAGGAGTGTTCTTCTTGCTGACTACTTAAATCCTTAATGTTCTTCTGGAAAACCTAAATGAAGAGTGGATACATAGAGATTAAGGCCTAGAATTTTTGTAAAATTCCAGAAAATATATCTCGATGTTGCTTTATAAATGAAGTATACATATCATGCTCTTAAAAATTCATGGCCACACTAATTAGAGTGGGATGTGGATCTTCTTTTTTACCCATATTTATTTCTCTAAGATCATCCATAGTGGTAGATACACCTTCCTCAATTTATAGAGGAGTGTCCCTGATATATTCTTCTTCTTCTTCTTCCTTAAGTGTTACTTATTATTTTTCTACATGAATTTTAGGAGATGAATCAATACTTTCAAAGCGTGGTGAGGAGTCTACATTTGAACATCCTGAAGAAGATGAAATAATTCATGAACCTACTAATGATGAAGGGTTTTCCTGGAGAATTGAAGAGGAAATGATGGGTTTAAAATCAACATCCTTGTATTTATCTTGTATTGCAACAAATTCTTACAGTATTATTGGTGAAGTAGAGAATTGTTGTAGTTCGGTGGATGAAATGAAGACATCTCTGTTTAATCATTCATCACTTCTTGGTATAAAAAAATCTCCCATGTTTTCAGGTTCAATTTCCATAATTGACATTATATACGTCACTGGATGGGTGATAATATTATCATTTATTCATTCAATATGATTTATTGGAAACACATAGATATACTCAAATGTTTTAATAGGATTTCTAGGAGATTTTCTAGTCCATTTAGAGCATGTATTCTGGTAACCACTTTTATCACAGACCTTGTTCCCCTCGTGTAACAAAACTCTTCCTCAATCTAATGAGATTCACACATTTTGAATGAAGATTTTTCACCATATAATGTCCCAATTTCACCATTGAATTGTTACTTGATACATTGGTGGTATGAAGAAGTAATGGATAAATGTTGATGTAGCAAAGGCCTTCAATGTGGAATGTCAAAGGTTGTGTCCAGATAGACAACCATAAAATCTAATTTAGACACAAGATCTCAAAACTATGCTCTATGTGCAATCTCATCCAGAGGTTTTAGATCAATCATATCATAACCTTGTAACATTAAAGTGGAAGGAGATAAGTCATATTCAATGAGGCCCAGTCAATGAAGTGTACGAATAGGAATGATGATGACTCCTGAGCCATTATCAATGAAGGCTCATTGGACTTCTATAGCATTGACCCTGCCAGAGAGGAATGAGGTTGAATCCTGACCCATTATCAATGAAGTCTCATTGGATGTCTATATCATTGACCCTACCAGATATATATAAGGGCCTAATGAGTCCATGTAAAACATCATCTTCATCTTCATCCGTAAAATATTTAACTATATCACATTCTATTGGATCATTCTCTATACGGTAAACCTAAGCAGTAATATATTCAGTATCAAGCTCTTGAGGACATGACAAAGCCTTTATAAGTTCTTCTCGTAGATCATTTGACATATTCATGGAATCCAAAATGAACAACTTGGCTGGTACATGGGATAGCTATTTCAAAACATCATATTTTTGGTCTAGAGGTATGTGTTTCCCAGAATGGAGATACAGTTTTTTTGGTTTCTTGGAAGTTGATGATCCTAATTTAGATGTACCCTGTATCAGAACAAAAGATGGAAATGCTTTGGATTTTGGTATATTAGACTGACTAGGTCTATCTACTTGTTGAGAGAATGATAGTGAATCCTTTAATCGGTACTCCAAAACAATCGTGCTGGGACTGATCATTTCATGCGTGGGAAAATATCCTTTCTCTTGTTGAGACCACTGAAGGGATCTCCCATGAGTTTCTGCAACATATATGTTTCTAGTAGGGGTATAGTTAAAATAGTTACTTCTAGAAAAACCACGTCTTCTCTTGTATCCTCAACCTTGATCACTTTATTTAGTTCCCCATGTACGTATAAGGAATTTAGGCCCTTCATAACCAGAATCATCATTTTATAGGGATCTATTATGTGGATAACTTTGACAAAACCAAAGATCAATTATTTGTTTTATAATTATTCTACATAATAGGTCGGTTCTGGTTGTGCTGATTGGTTGGGCGGTGCCCGTGCTTTCGAAACAGATGGAATGAAATCTGCTACAATCAAGGACAACATTGGCATTCACACGAGCTACTCTTTTTTCGACTTCTCTTTGTCCTTATGATCACATCCCTTTGTTGTGGATTGACCTTTGGAGGAATGATCTTTTAATGGATTTGATTGTTCTATGGGGGAATTGGTTGAAGACACAGTTGGTTGTTTCTACTATGTTCATAGAATAGTATGAATTTGGTTGATCATTTTTCTGATTATCCAACAATCATATTTTTGCATATTTTAAAATTTTAATTCTTTTCATTTGCCTTCTTCCTCAGGACTAGTAGCAGTAACACATGATATTTGGGCTAAACAACTTTTTAGTTTCACTTTTTCAAAGTCTACCAATTTTTGTAGGAGGTTTTTAAAATCAAAACACTTCTGAATGGGATACCCCAGCATTTTGGGAAAGGGAAAATAATTTGGATGATCTTAATCTCCTTATTTTTTTTGTTTTATTATCTTTGTAAATTTAACAAAATTGTTTTCCAAAGTTGAGAAAAAGTAATCGAGAACCTATTCATTCCAAAAATAAAAAACCTTGTTCTTTAACTCCTCAAAATATTTATGTCGTTGATATTTTTCATCATCTTGATGAGGAGGTCATTTTTTATGATACTCAAGAGGTGGATCCCTTCGATATGATGGTGGTTCTGAAGTGGAAGTAGGTACATGTGCTTGCTTTCATGTGATCGTGGTAGCTTCTACCTTCCATGTTCACCTTTATAGAGATGATGGAATTACACGAGATTGAGCTTTAGTTTCCACAACGGAATCCTCCACCTGTTGAGAAATTAAAAAAAATTCTCAAAACCCTCCTTTGTATTTCACATGGATCAGTGGTGTGTGTAACTCATGACATAGATTTTCCACATAAATTGGAAGAAACTCTTCTTGAGGGAGTTCTAGATTTAAGGAAATGTTAATACTTTCCATCGACCAATGAAATATGAAACTCTTTAATTTTACCTTTTTTGAAATTTATAATATCAAAATTTGTTTTCTTCGATAGTGTTGAGCTAAATTTAAGAAGGAATTTATGACGAAGATCTTCCCATAATGTAATTAATCAAGATTGCAATCATGTTTACCAGAAAAAATCTACTCCTTGTAATGATTGCACAAAGAATCTGGGGCTTACTACTTTTTTTAAGGATTCCCCATCATGGGATCACAATAAGAAATAAAATACATGAAGTGTTTCTCTAGATCTCCCTAACCATTTGATATTTGGAATGTAGTATTCAAAAAATTTGGTGGGGGAGGGATCAGATCCACCCAATCAAGATAAGCTCTCTTTTTGTTGTTGTACTTGTGCAATCTATTCTTCAATAGCTTTCAATAGGGTTTTTAATGCCTCAATTTTGTTTATAAGCATTATGTGAATATTTGGATGACCAGGGACCTGTACAGGTACAACAACTAGAGGTTGAACTGGTGAAATTACCAGAAAAACCACTAGTGGTGATGTTGTAGGTATTTATCTTGGATAAACCTTGGGGACATTCCTATAATGATATGTTTGATACTACCATGGATTTTTACCCAATAGAGTAAATTCATCATCTGCATTGGTAGTTTTAACAAATCCTCGTTGTTATGGAGTTTCTACCAGATGTGGAATTTGAAAATATTACTAGGAAGCATGTACAGTAGAAATATTTCTTCGAATTATCTTAGTATTGAGTCTTTTCAAATATTTCATCTCCTATTCTTGTTGAGAAAATATTTTAGAAATATAAATTTATTGACCTTCTCATGTGGGAAAGTGATTTTTGGTCTTACTTTTACCATTCCCCTTGTTAGATGTCTTTTAGATGGGTGGAGTTTGTTACTTGAGGGAATACCAAGATTCTGGGGAAGCCTCTAATTTCTATTACGCACACCTCATTTATTTTCTTTAGTGTGTACTATGTTATGTATATGAGCTTCATCTTCATATTCCCCTGAATGAGACCCATTTTTTAGAGGATCTTCTGTAATGGTTTTAATGACATTTACTGAAGCATAATGCAATGATTTCATTCTGTCAGTATCCTTGTAAGATCATCTCCTTCTATATCTTCCATGAGACTCTATTCTTTTAAATGATTAGTTCCCAGGAATTTTTTGATTGCTTGTAAACCTAAGGTAATCCTTGTATAGTTTAGTTGTGTGTTCTCAATGCGGCTTCTTCACTAATCGGGTGAAAATTGACTTCTGTGGAGGACTGGGTTGTTGATGTGAAAAATCCTTTGCCCTGTATGCTTGGGATGTTCTTTTTCTTCTTCTTCAATCCTTAAATCATTGTTAATTTCACTCGAACATTGAATTAAACATGCCCATAACCCTGTAGGTAGGGGTGTCTCGTGAACTGTTATAACAGAGATTCTCACAACTTCTCTTCAGATTTTAAAAATTTTGGTTCGAACATTGGCTGGGTGCATCATCCAAAAACCACTCAAATAGACTGTTTCTAAAGACCATTGTGCAATTTTAGACATTTGTTTCATCCGATGGCTGATATCATCTATGTGGTAGATCTGATTAAGATTCTAATATGCATGATACAAATGTATCTCAAACGCTTTCTTTCGTTGGGCTTGACTCTTATGAGAGATATTTAAGGAATTTTCTTGAGAATATACTTGATTAAATACAAAATATATTGATTGTAGTCATCCATGGGAAATAACATTACATGGGACAACATTTTGTGGGAATTGTTGATTCTAGAGTGCAGCGAAATGAAATTCTCTGTGTGCACCCCATCCTCTAATACATGCACCATATGGGGTATCTGAAATTTACTGGTGCAACCTCTTTAGTGCATCAAGGCATGCACGATGAAGGGTTCTTTACTAATTTTCTACCTTTGTATGTATGGAAAATGATAGAGATGCCAAGTCGATTTGGTGTTGCAACACTTCTATTAATTTTTCATGATTTTGATATTCATCATGTGGTAATACTTATGTTTTTAAAGGACAGAGAGTATTCCATAAGTTTATGTAGACATCATGAATGCAATCTTCTTCCATTAATTTTGAAATGTTGTATTGAGAGTTTTCCAAATCCCAAAACATGACTGGTACTTCTCCTTTATCCAATTGTTTTTCATGTTTTATTTATCTCAATCATATTTTACATTAGGTATTTCTACTTTGTATAACCAAATTGGATGCTTCTTGGTTGTTTTATTAAAAATAATTGAATAAGTCACTTTTTTCTTCTACTACATTAGAAGAAAAATATCCCAACAAAGGCTCAGACAATGATCATACTATTAAGATGTATTTTGGTTGAGAATCATTTCACCTATTAATGATAAGGCATCAGACATGACTAGCCTTGTGTTGGAATGTCCCTCAAGATAAGAGGGATTTCTCATTACAACATTTTTGATGATAGATTTATCTTGAAAGAGTCAAACACTACATTGGGGAGAAATTTTATTGAAAATTCCATCATGAGGAGGACCACCATGGTGGATTATAGAAAAGAATAAATTCTATTTCTCTTTGGTCTTCAGTCTACACTAAGGGTTTTAGTGACTCTCATCCAAAGATAGGATCTCTAGATTGACCTAGTTTTTATGAATAAATCATTCATGACAATGTGTCCTATGCAGAAATTAAGAATTAATGCTACTACTCCAATTATTTGGTAGTGAGAGTATATGATCTTGAGTTGCAAGAGATAAATGTCTGAGGGATTCATAAAATCTGGCATTAAGAGGAGCGATATCGTAGATTGACTCTTGATTTTCCAACTACGTATGGTGATAATTCTTCGTGGTTGATCTCATACACTTAATTAGGGACACCTGATGGGATAAGTGGTTATCATGGGAAGGTGTGTTTTCCTTCCATGGAGTGTTCATCAGAATGGACTGATTACCTCTAATTGGAATAGGTGTCTGTTCCCAATCTGGTTTCCCATATTACATGGGGAGTATAGCCCATAACCCTCCTAGACTGGAACATATGTATGTATCTACTCTAGTATGGAATTCCTATGTGTCACCCCATGTGTTGGGAGAAAGTTATGTGTCTTTTCCCCTATTAATACTAAAGTTGTTGTTATGGTATCCTGGAATGATTCCAGAATATGGGCATGGATTTTTTGTCTCCCTTTCACCATTACTATGATGTGTTTGGTGACTTCAATAACCGAAACAGAAATATAGTTCCATTTCAAATCTTTATTAGGTTTATCTTCCTTCTCACGACCTCTTTTTCATGTTATTGGATACCGACAGTAAATATGTATGGGGGAAGAGAGTTGAGTCTTCCACAGATTTTTCATCGGAGATTTCCAACTGAATTATCTAGGGGCTTCCAAATGAGACTGTTGGTAGGATTGATGAATTCAGGAAGGTATATGTGATTTTTGGCTATTTTCTGTCAAGCATGGTTGATGGACTTATTTTAATTCTGGCAGACAAGACTGCTAGAAGAATTGGTTAGTGTAAGAATGTGTATGTTCTAGTTTATCAGGTGCCAACACATTTGATTGGTGGGCTTCCTTGAATGTAGACAAACAATCTTGATGATTGGCTAATAATTTTTAAACAAGTGTATGTGCATGTTCACATTACTCCACTGGATTTACCTAGTGGTATTTGTGGGTCGCTTCCAGACAAATCTAGTGGGTAGCGGAATTAGGACAGATGATTGTATGTGAACGCTCGTTGTTTTCCATCAAGTTAGGTTGATGTACTTCTCTAGAGGGGAAAAAGTTAATTCTTGCTCCTTGTTTCTTGAACGTTTTCCTTGGTGGTTCATATTGCACACCCATTTTTGAGGGACCTAGGACAAACAACTGAAGGCAACACTCCCATCATGGTCAGGGTTCACTGCTGCACGATTCTGCAGGTTGAAATTGTTGGTAGGATTCCTTAGGAAAGACCCATGAATCTTTGATTTGAGTCCATAAGTGACCTCTTGATCCATCATTTCCTTGTATGGGAGGGACTTTTTGTTTTTTTTTTCTAGGATAAGGACCTGAAATAGTTGAAGATGTTAGTTGGAACCATCTTCTTCATGACCATCGGTCGTCCCTGACCTGATGATCAAGGGTGGTTATTAAACTAAATAGCCTCTTGGGAAACCACCAAGGTTGGGATAGTACCTTATTGATCATATTCCCTTACCGGTACATTGGAGACCTAGTGTTGAGTATGATTTTTTGGTGATGACGTCCTTCCAGGGGATGAGGATCCAACTGGAGAAGTGGTCAGGGCATTCATAGATGCAAACATGAAGGAATCCATTTGGAGTGAAGAGAGTTCTAAGAAAATATGAAAAAACAATAAACATCATTAAATTAATGTATTTTAAATGGATACATATGTGATTGTTTCTTTTTTTGGTCCTTCCATTATCAATTGATAGGGGCATGACAGGTTGGTAACCTTATTAACTTGGTTAAGGATTCACATCGGGTTCACCATTTTTGTTTTGTAGTTCCTTAGAACGTGTGTTCTTGATAGGAATCACTTCTTCTAGGTGGGTTCCATTGAATTTATTTATGCAATTGAAAAAATCCAATAGTTTTTTATCCAAAAGGGACCTGCTATCTAAAGGAAGTCATTCATTAAGTATAAACATAAGATAATTAAGAACATGCATTGGTCTAAAGGATGGGAGGTTAGACTTATTACACCCTTTTGGGGGGATTTATTACCTACTCTTGGACTATCTTATAGACTTGATATAATTTCATGAATCCTTATCAATTCACCAATTATAACATAGTTTTACCTTGGAATTTGAAATCAATTATTAGCATGTTTGAAATTTAGAATCATATGTATGGATTCACAGTTCTTCATTTATGGATTCATCATTATGTATTCAAGGTTCTCCATCAATGGTATCCTTTCATATACTATTTAGAGATTATTTTAACCATCATTATGATGATACTAGTATTTAAGCCACTCGGTGGGGCACTATGGAATTTATTGTCATCTAGTGAGGAAAATGTTTGTTTTTGAGGTTGGGATTATAACCATAAATGGACTGCCTACGTATCCTTCTGAAATGAATCATAACCCTCATAGTTCAGTTCCGATTAATGGGACACATCATACCTTTTATGGTCATGTGATAGGTACCTATCTGTATAGTTTAATGTCATATGGTAAGCACATCTATGTGAAAGGTGCTTTGTCAAGGTTTGGTTTGGTACTCATGCCTAAGAATCCCAAGGTACATCGAAAGTATATGGGTTTACATGTAATATTAGACCCTGTTTGGAATATGGACCAAGGATAACATGGTTGATTTGAAGTGTTAGGTTGGACCAACATAGAGGCTTCATACGTATCCCATTTGGATGGGAATCAAAGCCCACGTAGTTCAATGAGTCTCATAGGAGAGTGTTGTCATTTCAGAGAAATGATTTTGGGCATACTTCTTAAAAAGGATTCCTTGGTGATTTTTGAGATTAATTTGGGGATTATTCATAAGGAGGATTCCCAAATTTATGGAATTAGGTTTGGACTCCTAAAGAGGATATCTTGTGAGCTCCCACACTGAGGAGGCTTCCTACTTATCCCAATTACGGTGGGAATCAAGGTTCTTGTAGTTCATTGACCATGGGTATTAGTTCAAATGTTATAATCATCAAGAATATTTTATCCCACATGAGTCATTCTTAGGGTGAGAAACAATAGAATGTGAAAGATTCAAAAAAGTCACCAACACTTTTCCTCCTCTACTAGTGGAAGAGGACACACCTACAACGGTGAGGGTGGATGAGGCTGAGGCAACTGAGAAGTGGGTGGGGAGACATGCCTTCCCTCTGTTCAAATTTCATTATAAAAGATTCTAATGTAAGGAAGGAGTGAAGGTGAAGGATTTAGATGGGTGAAAAAATGTAACCTCCTGTTAGAAAGGTTAGGGGATTACAACAGGAAGGATTCCCTCAAATATTTCCTGGTATGAGAGGGATACCCATCCTTTGTTCAAAAGGAAAATTGGGTGTGAACCCTACCTTCCATAACAAAGTCCTAAGGTTCTTGTTTTTAGAGATGATAAGCGGTGGTATGAACCCAAACCCTAATTCTCCAAACCTTGAACTTACAAACACTGTTTCTGGGTGAATGGTCTATGTGCATGATGATATACAAACCCACATACACTACACGAATCCTAACCCTATTATGAAAAAATTGTGGGAAAGCTCTGACTACAGATATACATACCCAAAAAGGAGACACACTGATGTGCCTTTCCCAAAGGATTGATATGTCAAGAGGTTTTGGTAGAATTTTTAACATATTACATTTTAGACAAGGGAGCTAATGAAGAATAATACTTTCAATGAATGTCTTTGAAGAAGACTTTATGTCTTGTAGACTGAAGGGAGTAGGCGAATCAAAGAGGGGTGCCCAAATAAGTATCTGGTGTGCAAGTGTGGGAACACAAGATGGCTTGGGAGACCAGATATTTGCTTATTTAATGAACACCCTGGATGTTATTACATGGGAGAGAATTGTATCAATCCTTCAAGAGTATTCACACGTATTCCCCGAAGTGGGGCGCTCAACTTCCTTTAAGGGGAATAGATAGTGTGATAGTGTTTCTGATTATGGATGATGGGAGCTTTAGTCGTGCAAGTGTTATATATTTAAAACACTAAAAGGACTTCATTTTTATGATCCTCCTTCAATACCTAAACTATAGGTATTAAAGAACTTCCATGAATGTTTTGGAAGACTTGGACAAAGCACTAGGGAGACTTGACAGTAATTAGGCTTTAGGGAAATTTGTCTGTACAAATGAAGGTTTCAAGAGTCTGTTTATATGGAAAGTTAGTGACCTTGGGAGAAATGGGATTGGGTGAACAAGTATTTTTATGATATAATAATAGAATTAAAGTGGATGGAATGCTGCTAGTGATTTGAACTAACTGGTGAACCACTTTGAAAACTTAGCCAAAATTATTTCTTCATTCAGCTCTAGCATGGTGGTGTGTAGGAATTTTCACACAGGTACCTTGGGAACTGCTTTATGGACTTATCCAAATTTATGGATCCATACCATGGGGGTTATGCACCAACACCCCTTATTGAGATCAGTGATGGCCTACGGTCTCAGCCCTTTGGGTCGGTGCCTTCGTTACCGTCACTCACCCCCATGAAAAATGCAGAGTCGCACCACAAACTTTTCGCGCCCAGTTGATGCCATTTTGAGTCGTAGCACATAGAAATACATTATTGATTTTATAGATGTGGATGGAACACATTTCATGGATTCTACTCCATTATTTGATGATATTTATATATTGAATCCCAATGGATAGCATTTGGAAGCTCAAAACTAGTTGACGACAACTTTTATACAGTGAGGCATGCATGAGTCCACGGGGCACTATGGATCCGGCCTAATGATATAGTCCATGGAATTATATTTATAAAGGAATATTTTATATCAATTGGTATATAGGAATAATTGTTATATTTATACAAGTTTTATGTCAATAAATCTAAAATATATAGGAAATTTTGGATTAATTTCATATAAATAAATATACATATTATTAATTTTACAATATCTAGGATAACTGAGATTAATTATACACTACAGTTTTCTACATCAAATTAAACCATTGTTTTTCATATCTTATTATAATAACCATATGTTGTGTTAGAGTAACTATGAAAACTAAAGGCTTTGTCAGATTAATACTGAAAAGAAATACACTACACTAGAACAAAATAGTTATACATTAGAGTAAACCTACATAATCACAACCAATAGAAAATTATATTGAATGTGTCCAATAATAGATTTTATTTATGTGTGATTAATGTTGACATAAAATTCCCTATGTAAGAATAGATCAGATATGATTCAAATTTAATCTAAATATATTTAATCATTCTTAAGATACATTTCAAACTGAAAAATATCTTTCAAAAACATAAATTTTGTAAAAATGGAAAAATATTGAGAATAACATCTATATTTATGAACTTATAGATAAAATTTATGATTTCTAAAATGATACGTAATATTCTCCAAGTGAAATGTATGAAATATTTCTTTGGTAAATGTTACATTTCTTGTGAAATTCAGAATGCTATTTCAGGATGAGAACATTAAACCAATATATTCCTACAATTTTATTTGGTAATGTATACATCATGATTACTATTATAATCCCGATTCAAGTAAATGAAAGGAAATTGAATTAAATAGAATAAGATTATGTTTTAATGTACGTGTTATTCTATAATTAACTATGTATGCATTCTTGTATATGTGGATTAATGACATTCATATTTTATAGTGACTTAATAGAAATGGAATACTTGATGAAAATGGAAATAAAAATTGGTTTATTACCAAATCACAAGGAGACTATAGAGATAATTATTATAGAGAAATAAAATAAGAAAATTCTATGAGAATTAACATAAGATCATGATTTATAATTTATTAAAATTGATATAATCAAATAATGTAATATCACTATCATGAATATTCTATATTTTGAGTAAATTGGTCTAATAGTATGATTTTAATGGAAGATTAAAATAAGATAATTCAAGGGTAAATATTATAGATTTTTACTGAGAAGATCATGTAATTTTATATATTTGTGATTTTCAACTTTAAATAATGAATATTTGAGTAATATAACTATTATATACGCGATATCATGGTTAGTTTATATACAAAGGCATAGTTTAGTGAAAATAGGAGAAGACCCAATGATATTATCACTGAATTAACCAATTCTGTTGAAAAAAATATATATCTAATACATATAAAATTAAAATGACATCATCTGTGTTTAAAAATATATAGGGATATGAGAGATTGGTAGAGATGAAGGGAGGGATGGAGGGAGAGTGGAAGAGATATGGAAATTAATTCCATCTATCAATGATTATTCCTATATTTTTTCAAGAGAAATATTGAGACATCAGATACTATCATAATGTATTGACGTTCTTAAAACTTTTAGATTTTTTCATTTGAGATTCATATGACTTTAAAATTATGATATAGAAACTTGAGATTATTGTAAAAGATAATTTATCTATGAATATTAATGTTTTATTGGGGAAGGAAATTAAATTTATTAATTCTAGTGGATACTCGATATTTACCATTGATCAAACAACAAGAGGATAAATCCAAACTAATATTAGAATAGGATGATGTGGTTGGAAATAGATTATGAAGAAATAATGTTGTTGATTATAGATGAACTCAATGGTTTCAAAAATACAGGTTTTAGGATATACTCAAACATATACTTATTCATAATATTAAAAGTTAAGTAGTGATTGATGAGAATAACATAAACTATAAACCTAGGATATTGTAATCCACATTAGAGTCTAACCCTATTGACAATATTATATACACCATGACATTTTATTACTAAATATTTCATTCATATATACTATGTGACAGAAGAAATGTGAGATTTATTCCCTAAATAAGTGATGAGGTAAATTAAATATGGCATTAAATGCTAAAAGTGATTCACATACCTTATCAATATTAATCAGATGTCTAAGTGATCTAAACTATTACCATTAGATAAAAGTTCAACCTCTTATTGGACTCTCAACAATTTAAAAATGTTATGATTTTGATGATATATGTTTCTCACTCAAAGTATTTATGAAGTTCAAATGTGAATAAGTAATGGATTTATCTATCTATGATACTATAGAATAAATTTTTACTAATACATTAAATGAAAATAATTAGAAATATACATTTAAATTGAGAAACAAGTCATCATAAAATAAAGAGGATAGTGAATTTTTACAAATAAAATATTGTCAATGTAGTGCTCATTAGATTATATCTAATGGTAAAAACAATCATTAATAATTTTATGATTAGAATAAAACAATCCAATTAATAGTGGGACAAAAAATTATTTTCAGATGTTTCAATGATGATGAAATATGTCCTTGGATTTAAAGAGATGATCTAGTGAAAAATCACTACTGGAAAATGGGTCTACACCCACGGTTTTGTGCACAACCATGGGTATAGGCCCTCCATATACCCACGGTTTTGGTAAACCGTGGGTATAGGGATATTATGGGGACCTATACCCAGGGTTCTACAAAACCATGGTTATTGGTCCCCTATACCAACAGTTCTTGCCAAAACCGTGGGTATAGGTTTTTTTTTAAGACCTATACCCAGGGTTTTGGAAAAACCGTGGGTAAAGGTGTTTTTCTACAGACCTATACCCACGGTTTTTGAAAACCATAGTTATAGGTGGTATTTTTTTCAATGACATATACCCACAATTTTTCATAACTATGGGTATATCTTTCCCGCGTTATGGCGGGAACAAAAAATTCCGTGGGACAGGAAAAAAATTTGGTGAGAGGATGATCTTAATTAATATAATTTTAAAGAAATAAATATTGAATCATATAAATTATTTAGTTTGGTTGGTTTAGATCATCGGTTTTCATGAGGAAGTCCCACGATCGAATCCCACAGGTTTATTATTTTCAAATATATGAGTAATATGAACATAAGTAAAGAGACATATATTTATAAACCAATTATATTGTTAGGTTAGTTGGTCAGTCCGTGAAAATGTTTATCACAGTTTGTGGGTTCAAAAGCCCGCAGATCCATATTTTTCGATTATAGAAGTTAAATTAATAAATTAAAATAAAAGTATCTACATATATTAAAACTAGTATTAGCTCGGTCGGTCGCTGTGTGTGTGTAGGTTGTGGGAGGCACTGGGTTGGAAACCCAGCTGATTCTTATTTTTCGATTATAGCAGTTATATTAATATATCAAAATACATGTATATGTATATATCAGTAGCATTGTTATATTGGCTGGTTGTTGTGCATGTGAAGAATGCCAGAGGCGCAAGTTCAAATCCCCCCTATGCCCATTTTTTTGAATTTAAATACCCAAATTTTTGAAAACTGTGGGTCTGTTGTGTGCCACGCTGGAATTGTAGTGTGCCACACTTTGACTCCCCTATACCCACGGTTCTCCAACACCGTGGGTATAGGATGAGACCCATATACTGACCCCTTTTCTCCCCATGGTTCCCAAAACCGTGGGTATATGCTGAGACTCCTATACCGACGCATTTCCAACCCACAGTTCCCAAAACTGTGGGTATAGCCTATACCCATGGTTTTGGGGACTATACCGACAGTTTTGAACTATGGATATAGGTCGTTTTTCCTGTATTGAATCTATCCCTGAGAAGATAGACAAACAAATATACCATAGGTTATTAAGAACATTTTCTTTAAGAATATGTAACTAAAGATTAATATAGTCAATTTCTCTTTGATGAATAATGTATGAGTTGGAAGGGTCATATCCTTGAAGAATCACATCATAAAGCCTATAATGTTTCTTGTTGTTATTTGATGAATACCCTACTAAATTTTCCTTTATAAATTTTTTTCTAGATCTCAATGATAGATAAAGTATTATATCACCAAACCACAGAAATATGCAAAAAAACATAGGAATCACCATATCAAAATATATTATCATGTATTAATCACCCAAAATAAATGTATTTTAAAAATTTCTATGAATGTATTAGTTGGATATTTACACTTAAAATATTAGAAGGAGTTTGTTAGGGAAACCATAGAAATGAAATAAACATTGAGAGTTTGGGAGAATTAGTTCCATGACATTTATTAAAACAAAATAAATATCACTATTAAAAAAAGATAAAAAAATTTCCATATGGAATATTTTTTAGCACTCACAATAATGAAAAGAAAAAACATGCATTTGACCTCATGCCATTTCATCTCCACTCTCAACCAACCTATGAGTATACATTCATTTAACATGAGAAAGGTGTAATAAAAATTAATATCTGAAGAAGATATGAAAGGGTGACAGTAACATCCCATTAGGAAAACACTCTATTAATGTAATATGTTATAGAAAAAAATAAATAAAACAAAAAAACATGGGTCTATAATAGAATAATGGCCCACATAACACAATAATCAATATCACCGACCTGTGCTACTAAGAGAAGATTATCCCTCATGACTCAAAGAGTCCCACAATGAAGAATCCATCCTTAAGACATTATGGTTAGTAGAATCTGTTGGGAAAAACCCCCAAAGCAACATTGAAGTATTTTTTAGGAGATTGTGTTTTTTGAAAAAGTGAGCATCAATATTTCTTTTGTTGACTAGGTGGGTTTATAAGTTAAGTTTCTTGAATAATGGGGCATCAACAGTTATTTTTTGGGTTCAAGGGATATTGCTAAAATCCATGATTGAATGAAGAACCTCAACAAAGGAATGGATGATCTGAAGGCGGTACAAAAAGCTTAGATACAAGGTGGTTTTGTTTTCCAGTGTTTGCCAAATTTGTCGGCCTACAAATCAGAAAATGGAGAGATGTGTTTTTGGAAAAGTATGGTGCAAGAAACAGAGGAATGTTGTTTTTCATGCAAGATGTATTTTTAGATTAGAAGCTCGAAAATTTGCAAAATCATGAGGTGAGTAAAATATTGGAGTAGTGTGAGAAATACAGTTTTGTGCAGAATATGTGTTTTTTCACACTCAAAGTGGATTAAGCATTGAATAAGGGTTTTTTGCATAGGGATGAGTCTCCCTATAAATATTAGGTGACTGCGTCATTCGAAGCATATCAAGAATTATAGATAATTTGAGATCTAGTGTGTAAAATTTTGGAACCTAAGGGAGTTGCACATAAATGTCAGGTGTGCACATAAAAGAAGGTGGTATATGTGTAAAACACAAGATGTTCATAAAATAATATTATTGCCTGTAAAAATAGATGTTTCACATAAAAGTTCATGTTTCTCATAAAATGGAGGTTGTGCATAAAATGAAAGATAAGCGTAAAATTTAAATTCCGCGTAAAATGGAGGTTATGGGTAAAATAGAGGTTGCACATAAAATGGAGTTTGTGTGGAATTTTTGAGGATGCACTAAAAGTGCAGTAGGGATGGCATGAAAAAAGGAAATTTTTCATGCAAGGAAATAGAATTGTGTGCAAGGCACAGAAAGGGATGCGTGTAAAATTTTGGGTTTCCCAGAACAGTTGTGTGGTAAAGTGGAATTCATATATGGATGAAAGTTGAAATTCCACAGGGCATCTACATATAGTTGAGGATGCATGTATTCATGAAAATTAATGGGCCTAATATTACATAAACAATGATTGGATCCCTTCCATGTTTAGTAATCGAAGGAAGAGGAATACAATGACTCTTTCCACCAGTAGTGTGATAGAGAAAGAGGAAAAAGGAGTGACCTATGGGAATTCAGTTAGTAGACCCTAAATCTTGTAATGGAAGTGATCTTGAGCACAGAAGATCTTTCCCAAACATTTTAATCATTATTGGTACAAGTCATAGTAAAGTTGGTACAATGGCACATCATCGTTATATGCTCCTTAGACATAGCCCAGTGTGGGTGAACCAAGTTAAAATCTCCATGTCCGGCACATGATTTACTTTTTATTCATATACTACTATGGGAGAAAAAGAGAAGAGTGTTTTTTTAATGATGAAATAATATATAAAGGGGCCATAGTTTTAATTGGTCATACACTTATTCACCTCCCCTCTTAGGTAATTCATCATAGTGGTCCTAATAATTGTTATTAGATCTAAGGTTTCTGTTATCAGATTTCCATGCTCTGACATGGTTTATTCGATCATTGATGTTAAATTTCCAGTCTTCTATTATCCTTGTGATTCATGAAAAGGTTATCAATTCAACGAATAAGTTGAAGTTGGTTGGTATCCCTCAGTGTGGAAGTGTCTATGGGGAATGTTTGATTTAGTTAATGGAATCATGTAGTGAATAGTATGATGATTTGGATAAACCATATAGTGAAAATTCATACTCATTTAATGATGCTAAAGGAATGAGTGAAGAACCTAATATTACAAGTGATGAAAGAACTACTGTTGATTAAAATGTTTCAAGAAGACTAAAAGTGGAATTTATCCACAAAGAAAAGGAATTTGGTCATAAATTTACTAATGAAATTAAATCTAATGTTATTCAGATCCAAGCACTGGAAACTGATATTAACAAGATAAGAGGATTGAATCAAAGTCTTATTGGTGTAATTAATGATGTAAGGGAGAATAATGATTCCAAATATGAATAATTGTGAAAGAGATCTGAAATGGTAGAAAAATAAAAAGCTGGTGAAAAGGGAAAGAATTTGATCTTAGGTAAAATTCAGAATCTAAAATCTAGGAATGATGATCTTACTACACAACTCTCTGAACTAGTTTATAACAATAAAAAGAAAAAACAAATTAATATATGTTGTAATGATTCTGTTAATCATGTGAATTCTATATGAAAGGAAACATATGACATGATAAATAATCTCACACGGGATATGGAAGATGAGATGTGTTGCGGGAAGAATATTAGAAGAGAACTCAATGCTCAACTTGAATCAAGAGATTAAAAAGATTTAGAAACTATAGGAAGAAATAGAACTAGTCAAGAAAGAAAGAAATAAAACTAATTCCGAAGTCAATCCCAATTTGAATGATGCCTTACACATAATATTTTATCATCCTCCGGCATCTGATGATGAAATGAAATCCAAATATTCTACTTCATAGGAGAATCATGAAATCACTGTATAATCCCATAGGAGATCGATTTTGGGAAAATCTAGAATTAGATATTATGACCCAACTCTTATGAATGATAGTAAAAGAGATGTTACAATATATACAGATAATAAAAACCTCGTAGGTGTTACAAATAAGCCTAAAAAAGATTTTACTATAAGCAAAGAAAACATATGTTATTCTTGTGGGATTCATGATTATACAACAAGCTTCAATTCATTGTCTCATGAGTACATTTTAGGCTGTGAAAATAGAAACTTTACAAAATAAAATAATTATAATAAGTGTCACGAGAAATCAGAAGGAAGAGTCTCTCAGGGGAAAGCATTCATTAGATGTTATTGGTGTGGAAGAATGGTACCCACTATGAGTATGTTTTAGGATTCACATGAGCTCAATGTTCGAGAAAGAACTCAATCTGCATGAACATATTGATAGAGATATGATGAATTGAGGAATTACTTTGAAGGAAAATGTTTTATATGTTTTGATTATCAGAATTTGAAAATACATTATAGAAAGAAGAAATCAAGAAAGTAAAAGGAACTCAAAAGGATATTCTTGACTTCGGTGGTATATAATAATAAATTCTGCACTAGAAGATAAAGTTGTATGTTGAATAATAGACTTATAGCCTCATGGAAATCACAAATAGCTAAAGTAATGCACTATGAATCACCCCCTCTGTAAATCTCACAATACATCTCTTGCCAATAACATGAAAAAATCTAGGGGAAGAAGAGAGGGGACGATCCATCTATGAGTAAGAAGAATGTGTGTTCAATGGATGACCAACCACTAGTATAAAACAGTATGGTGATTAAGAAATATAATTTAATAAAAATTAACAAGCTAAGAATTTAAATATTAACCAATCCTACTCCATGAAGAAAAGTGGAGGAAATAGGAAGATCCATACAATAGAGGAAGGATCATGGGAAGATGACAAGTAGGGAGATTCTTTTCAAGAGAAGGAATCAAAGAAATGGCCTATTGGTGAAACATCAAAGAATTAAATGTGTACCAATGGGTTTAAACCCTAAATTGTGAGAAAGACCAAGCCTGAAGAATCTATATTTCAGAAAAATTCTCAACATGTGGGTAATGAATGCTTAGTCATATGGCCAAAGTAGTTGAATTTGTATAGGAAACTAGAAGAAGTAAATAAAGAGTGTGACTCTCCACAAAAAATATTCAATGGGTTGACCCATTAGGATCAACCACAATCCTCATCTTGAGGGTTCTAGAAGATCCACTCTCCATATGTGTATAAATGGTATTAAATGATGTTAATGTGTTTTAGGCTCAAAGGGAGATACAATACATGGGGAAGTGGTATCAAAAGATGAAAAGAAGTGATGTGATGTGATCCACAATGATAACTGATTCAAATCAGTTACTAAAGTTGAAAATGGAATCATGATGAATTCCATGATAGTTGTTAGTTTTGTATGGATTCATGATACTGGTGAAATTAATTGAGCCTAATAGACCGTTAGAGTATAATTAACATTATATATTTTTTCCTACATCGAGTTTTGACATAGTATTATTTGAGGTTTTGTTGATGTCTCATTATTTTTTGTTGAATTTACCCAATGAATATCTTATTGATATAATTGAGTTGGAGAAGTTACACAAACCTGTAGTCACAGGTGAAGAAATTATGTATGAGTAGAAGAACGTTTGGGGGTCTAAAGAGTGGGATAAATAATAGGAAGAGTTTTACCTCAAAGGGGGAGTATTTTATCTCCTAATTAAATGCAAGACAAAAATCATATTGAAAGGATGAATGTTTTGAGCGTCTAGCATTAGGAAGAACGATTGGGGGATAAGAAGAAGCACTCTGGTTTTTCTTGATTATATATTTTTTTCTTATAATATGGTATCAAGTTACTATTTTCAAGATACCACGAAGCCGTGAGATAATATCCAAATAAAATTAACTGGAAGCAGAGAAAATTAGTTGAATGAAATGAAAATACACAGTGGAAATATGCTTATTGAAAGTGATGAAGTTCTAAGAGACTTAGGGGGAGAAAAGTGGAAATATTGATTCTGAAGAAGATACAGATAATGAGAATGAGGGGGAAGTCTATATCTCCAATGATGTTGAAGATTTGAGAAGAAATTGATAGACAGAGTTTCATTTGTGATCAGATGGTTCCAATCTATATGAAGAAGATTGAAACTCTACATAAAGCATGATACTTATCATAGGTAGAGCATGCCTGTTTTGTAGAAAGAACTGCTGATGTGAATTGGCTTCAAGATATGAATGAATAGAAAGACCATGGTGAGAAGAATTAAACATGGGAGATAATTTCGAGCCTGATAGATAATATGGAACAATGATTCGAAAAAAATAATATCTAATGAGAGAAGCTACTCCCATATAGGTGATATCGATGTCGAGGAGGTATTTGCACCTATGATAAGGAAGAAGACAATCAGCTTATTCATGGCCATTGGAGTGAAATAGAAGTTCATAGTGTTCTTGATTAATGTCAAGTCTGTAATTTTGAATGGCATTATAGAAGAAGAATACGATATTGAGCAGCAATAAGAACATGTTATTCAGTGCTATATCATTTTTTGAAGAAGCTCAGTTTTAGACATGATAGAATTGAATGTAATCAAATGATCAAGGTGCTAGTAAATGTCGAATATATAGTCTTTGAATTATTTTATGAAACTTAATGCAATATGTTTTCTGAATTGTTAAAAAGAGGTGCCTTTTATCTAGGTGGGTTGTGTATTTCTTGGATGATCTAGAAACAAGACTATTTTTCATTTATCTTCGTAGATGTTGAGTATATTGTGGCCACACATGCATAAATGCAGTTATTGTGGATGAAGCAGAAACATGATGATATAGGTGTGATAGTGGAGTCTCCAATCAAAATTCATGGTTATAACTCAAGTTCTGTAAATTTTAGAAAAAATCATGACCATCATTCAAGAACCAAGAACATCGAGGTCAAATATCATTTTATCAAGGAGAAGGTGGAACAAGGACTAGTGAAGTTGGAGTATGTTACTATAGAGCAACAGGATAGTGATATTCTGAAAAATTCCTTACCCAAAGAATCATTCTAGAGTTATTGAATGTATTTGGGAGCCCATTTGACTCCCCACACTTGAAAAATTGTGGATGTGGAAATCCACCTCTCCCCAAGGTATGCGGTGTTTTCCCTACAATACTGATATGTGTTCTCTACTTTGTTTCAGATAAAAAATAAGAGACCTTTTGGTTTGTTGACAAAGGGGGGAAGATTGCGACTCAAAATGGGGGAGAAATTGTGGCTAAGGAAGGGAGAAAATTTCTTAGTCAAAGACATGGGGAGAATAGGATAGGTGGAGCAGCAACATAGGGGGCGAACAATGAGATAGGGATAAAGTTTCAAATAGAATGATGCTTGAAGTGATAGATGAATGATTAGATATCACGATAGATGAGTATCATGATAAAATCATAAGAGTGGTTTTGGAAAGGTTTTAGAAGGCTTCTAGCACTCAGTAATTGGTATCAGTTTGGTATTAACAATTAGTGTTAGAAATGAAATGATTCATTGATGAACTTTTCATTTACTCCAGTTTTTTATGTCAAGCATTACTCGTGTGGGATTATAGTTTGTGTTGAGTGAATCCTTGATTGATATTAATATTGAATGTGGTGAATGGTGGGAGAATCATTAGCGTGGTATCATTTTATGGAAGAGTTTTCAACAAACCCAAAGTGGGATATAGTTGGGGAGAAATCCCCCAGGTTAGCAATGAATTATTTTGGAGGAGATTGTGTTTGTTGACAAAGTGATCCTCGATGTTTTTTTGTTGATAATGTGGGTTAATAAGTTTAATTTTGTGACAAAGGGGTTGTAAATAGTGATTTTTTGGGTTCAAGGGATGTTTTTGACAATCCATTAATAACAGAATAATTTTGATAAAGAAATGGATGATTTGGAGGTAGTATAGAAAAGAGTAGATATAAAAGGGCGCCATTTTCCTGTGTTTTCAAACAAAAATTGTCTGAAAATCAAAACATTGAGGGACATTTTTTTGGAAAATTGATTTGTGAGAAATAGTGGAATATATTTTCTCACATAATACATTTTTTGAAATAAGTAGCCCAAAAATTGGAAAAGGCATGAAGTGTGCAAAATATTAAAGCAGTGCATGAAATATGGTGTTGCGCGAAAGATGTGTTTTTCACGCTCAAAGAATATTATGCACTAAAAGAGGTTTTTTCTTGCATGGTTGATTTTTCCTATAAATATGAGGTGACCACCTAATTTGAAGCATATCAAGAGATAGAGGGAATCTGATCTCTAGTGCGTGAAATTGAGGCATGTAAGGGAGTTGCACGTAAACATTATGTTTGTGCGAAAAATAAGGTGGTCTGCCTGTAATCCACAAGTTGTGCGTAAAATAGGATTATTTCACATATAAACTAAGGTTTTACATAAATTTAAAATTTCATGTAAAATGAAGGTTTCCCATAAAATGAAGGTGGCATGTAAAATTGGTGTTCCACATAAAATGGAGGTTGCGCATAAAACGGAGGTTACACGTAAAATGGAGGTGGGATGGAATTGTTGAGGTTGCGCGAAAAGTAATGTCAGGATTGCAGAAAAAAGAGGATATTTTTCATGCAATTCATGGGAATTATGTGTAAGGAACAGTAAGTGCTACGGCTAAAATTTGAGGTTTCCTAGTACAATTCTATGGTGAAGTGGTATTCAACTAGAGATCAAGTGGAACATCAAAATATAATCTACATATAGTTGATGATGCAGGTATTCAAGAAAATTAATGGACCTTCAAGTCCATTAATAGTGATTGGATCTCTTCCAATATTAGTGAGTGAAGGAAGAGGAATACGGTGACCCTTTCCACCGGCAGTGAGCCAGAGAAAGAGGAAAAGGGAGTTACCTGTGCGAATGCAGTGAGCATACCTTAAACTTTGTAAATGCAATGAGCTAGGACATATAAGATCTGGCACGGAAATTGTACTCATTATTGGTACAAGACTCAGTGATGTTGGTATGGTGTAATATCGTCATTGTATGCTCCTAGGACGTAGCCCAATACGGGTGAACCAAGTAAAAATCATTGTGTCTTGTGCATGATTTACATTATATTCATATACTGCTACAGGATAAAGAGATAAGAGTGTTTTATTAATGATGAAACAAGATCCAAAGGTGCTATTGTTTTAATTAGTCATAACCTGATTCAACCCCCCCCCCCCACCCCCTCTTAGGGTATTCGTCTTAGTGGACCTAACAATTGGTATCAGAGATGCAGTTTTTTTATTAGATTTTCTTTATCCGACTTGGTTCATTCGATCATTGATGTTAAATATTCAGCATGCGATCTTCCTTGTGAGTCATGGAAGAGGGTATAACTTCTAAGAAGGCGAAAAAGTTTGGTAGTATCCCTCAGTGTGGATCTGTCTATGGAGATAATGTGATTCAGTTAAAGGAATCAATATGTGAACAGAATGATGATTTGGATAAATCTTACAGTGACAATTCATACTCAATCAATGATACTGAAGGAATGAGTGACGAACCTAATATTCCAAGTGATGATGGAACTATTGATTATGTAGAAGTTTCAAGAAGGCCAAAAGTTGATGTTATCAACAATGAAAAGGAATTGGATAATAAATTTACTGAAGAAATTAAATCTAAAGATATTAAAATCCCAGAACTAGAAACATGTTTCAACAAGAAAATAGGTTTGAATCAAGGGATTATTGATATAGCTAATGATATGATGGAGAATAAAAATTACCATGATGAATAATTGAGAAATATATCTACATATTTATAAAAATAAAAAGATGATGAAAAGGTAATGAATATGAACTTAGCTAAAATTTAGAATTTGAATGCCATGAATCATGATCTTGCTACACAACTGTCTGAAATAGTTCAGAAGAATTAATGACTATAAAAAATAATCAATGTTTTAATGATTCTGTTACTTGGGTTAATTATATGCTAAAGTAGAAAACTGATATGATAGATAATATCACATGGGATTTGGAAGAAGAGATGAGTAGTAGGAAGAATCTTAATAAGGGAACTCAATGATAAACTTTAATAAAGAAATAAGAAGATTCTGAAACTAGTCGAACAAATAGAATCAATCCAGAAAGAAATAAAGAAAACTAATTAAAAATTCAAGACTAAATTGATGGATTCCTTGAAAAAACTATTTTATTATTATTTGGCCATTTATGATAACATGAAATCCAAATATGCTACTTCAGAGGAGAAACATGAAAGGATTGCATCATCCCAAAGGCCATCCATTTTGGGAAAATTTGGAATTGGATATGATGATACCACTAATATTCATGATAGTAAAAGAGAATTGAAAATATATAGTGATATAAAACCAAGTAGGTGATGGGGATAGATCTAAAAATGCTTTTATAGGATGTAATGCTAGCATGTGCTATTTTTTTGGGATTCATGGTCATACATCAAGCATCTGTTTAGAGGCTCATGAATAAATTTCTATGTATGAAAATAGAAACATTACTAAATCTGAGAATAATAATAATTTTCATGAGAAATTATAAAAAAGATTCTCTCTGATGAAATCATTTATTAGATGATATTAATGTAGAAGAATGGGACACACCATGAGTATGTGCCTGAAATTTCAAGAGCTTACTATCATAGGAAGAACTCAATATGCATCAACATATCGATAGAGAAATGATGAAATGAGGTTTTCATTTGATGGAAAATGTTTTATATATTTTGATTATGGTCATTTGGAAATACATTTTAGCAAAAAGAATTCCAGAAAGGAAAAGAAACTCAAAAATAGAATCTCAACCCTAGTGGTGCGTAATAATAAATTCTACATGGGAAGTCAAAGTTGTAATTTGAATAAAAGAATTATAATATCATTGAAATAAGTAGGAGTTAAATGAAAGGTGTATCAATCACCTCCTCTATCACACTCACAACAGATATCTTGGAATGAACATGAACAAATCTAGAGGAAGAGGAGAAGAGATGCTCCATTTGGGAGTAAGAATAACGTGCGTTCATTGGATGACCCACCAACATCACAAAATATTTTCGTGATTCAGATATCTGATAATGAATTGAAAAATTCATATGTCGTTCTCTATAATGATGGGTGGAGGAAAGAGAAAGATCCCTATAACAGATAAAGAATCAAGGGAATATTTCAAGTAGAGGGAGTCATACTACGAGAAGGAATCAAGGTATGTGGAATATTGGTGAAAAATCAAAGAAATAAATGTGTAGCAATATAATTAAACCCTAAATTTTGAGAAAGGCCAAGCCTTCAGAATTTATATATCATAAAAAGTCACTACATGAGGGTAATGAATGCTTAGTCATATGGTTAGAGGAGTTGAAGATGGCTAGGAAGCTAGAAGATTCAAGGAAGGAGTTTTATTCTCTACAAGAAATAATTAATGAGTTGACCCATCACGATCAACCACAATACTCATCTTGAGGATTCCAGAATATCCCCTCTCCAAATGTGTATAAATGATATTAAGTTATGTTAATGCGTTTCTGGTTCAAAAGTAGAAATGATGCAAGGGTAAGTGAAATAAAAATATTAAAAGTAGTGATGCGATGTGATCCATAATGTCAACTGATTCAAATCAGTTACAAGAGCTGAAGAAGGAATCTGGAAGAATTCAATAAAAGGAGTTAATGTTATATGGTTGCATGAGACATGTGAAAGTAAATGAGTGCAATAGATAATGATAATGTTATTAAATTTATATCTTATTTTGTAAGCCGAGTTTGACTCATTAGGCTTAGAGTTTTTTAGGGCTCATTACTAAGTGGTGAATTTACCCAATGAAGATTTTATTGATATAATTGAGCTAACGAAGTTTCTCAAACCTGCAGTCACATGTGAAGAAATGATGTAGGAGAAGAAAAATGTTTGTGGGTATAAATAGTGGGCTTAATAATATGAAGAGTTGTAAATCATTGGGGGAGAATTCTGTATCATAATCTGATGGAAGCCCTTAATATTATAGAAAGAATGAATGTTTGTTATATGTCATTTGGAAGATCGATTGGGGGATAAGAAGCAACACTTCGGTTTTCCATGATTATCTATTTTGCTCAAATAATTTGGTATCAGGTGACAGTTTTTAGGATACCAAGAATATATGAGAGAATATAAAAAAAAATTGAATAGCAATCTGAGAAAATTAGTTGAAATAAATGAAATGACATAGTGGAAAGATTCTTATTAAAAGTGATGAAGAAGTAAGAGACTCAGGGGGAGAAAAGTGGATATGATGAATCAGAAGTCAATATAGATAATGATCATGAGGGTCATGTCTATATCTCCAAACTGCGAAATAGATGAGATGAATTTGATAGAAAGAGTTTCATTGCTGATCATATGGTTCCAATCTATATGAAGAAGATGGGAACTCTATAGCAAGCAAGATACTTATCACAAGTAGAGCTTAAATGTTTCGTAAAATGAACTGATGATGAGAATACGGTTCAAGATATGAATGAAGTGATTAACCATGGTGAGAAGAATTAATCATGGGAGAGTGTTTTGAGTCCAATAGATAAGATGTAATTGTGATTTGAAACAAATCCAGACTAATGATCAAGGCTAATACTATATATGGGATATTGATGTTGATGAGATATTTCAACCTGTGACAAGGCGAGAGACATTTAGCTTATTCCAAGCCATTTTAGTGCAACAGAAGTATTAATTGTATGCGATTCATGCCAAGTCTACATTTGGGAATGGGTTTCTGGAAGAAGAATTAGATATCGAGCAGCTAGAAGAGCAAGGTATTCAGTGCTAGATTAGTTTTTGAAGTAGCTCCATTTTCAGCATGGTATATTTGATTGTAATAAAAGTATGATGGTTCTAGTATAAGTCTAATACATAATCATAAAAGGATTTGATGAAGCATAGTGCAAGTATTTTTCTGAATTGAGTAAAAGAGGTTCCTTTTATCTTAGTGGGTTTTGTATTTTTTGGATGAGCAAGAAACAATAATGTATTTCATTAAGCACCATATAAGCTGATTATATTGTAGACACACAAGCATGATAGTGGTTATTGTGGATGAAGCAGCAGATGGATGATATGGGTGTGGCAGTAGTGTCTCTAGTCAGAATTCAGTGTAATAACTCAAGTTCTATAAATCTCAGCAAAAATCACATCCATCATTCGAGGACCAAGAACATTGAGATAAAATATCATTTTATCAAGGAGAAGGTGGATCAAGGACTGGTGAAGTTGGATTATGTGTCTATATAGCTACAGGTTTTTGATATTCTGACAAAGGCCTTAACCAAAGAATCATTCGAGAGGCATCGATTGGCTTTGAGATCCTAGTAGACTCCCCGAACATGAAAAGGTGTCGATGATGAAATCCCCCTCTCCCAGAGGTATAATGTGTTTTTCCTACTATACTGATTTGGGTTCTCTACTCTATTAGAAACCACAAAGAAGTGACCTTTGGGTTCATTGACAAAGGGGGAGAAAGGGTGACTCATAAAGGTGGAGAAATTGTGGCTAAGGAATGAAGAAAATTTCATAGTCAAACACACTGGGAGAATATGACAGGTTGAGTAGAGAGAAAGGGGAGTGCAATGAGATAGGGGAGAGTTTCAAATCTAATGATGCTTGAAGTGATCGATCAAAGACTAGATATCATGATAGCTGAGGATCATGATAAAAGCATAAGAGTGGTGTTGTAATGGTGTTAGAAGGGTTCCAACACACAACAATTGGTATCTGTTTTGTTTCAACAATTGGTGTCAGAAATGAAGTGGTTCATTGATGAACGTTTCATTTACTCTTGTTTCTCACGTCAAACGTTGCTAATATGGGGTTAGAGTATGTATTGAGTGAATCTTTGATCGCTATCAGAATAGAAAGAGGTGAATGGTGGTTGAATCATTAACATGGTATCATTTTATGGAAGAGTTTTCAACAAACTCATAGGGGAAAAGTTTTGGGAAACAATACCCCAAGGCATTGTTGATGTATTTTTGAAGAGATTGTATTTAATGACAGAGAAATCCTCAATGTTTTTTTGTTGACAAGGTGGGTTTATAAGTTTAGATTGTTGAAAAAGGCGGCGTCAATGATGATTTTTATGGTTCGATAGATGTTGTTGACAATCCATAATTGACAGAAGAACTGCGACAAAGGAATGGACGAGATGTTTTTTTCGTTCTTGAAAAGGATTATGCATTGAAGGAGGTTTTTTCGTGTAGGAAGAAGTTTTCCTATAAATACAAGGTGACCCCATAATTCAAATCAGCTCATTATGTAGAGTAATTCTGAGATCTGGTGTGAGAAATTGAGGCACACAAGTGAATTACATGTAAACACCATGTTTGCACATAAAATCAGGTAAACTATGCATAAAACACAGGTTTCGCATAAAAGATGATTTTTGCGCATACAAATAGAGGCCTCACATAAAATTTAAATTTTTTCATAAAATGAAGGATGAACGTAAAATTAAGGATTCATGTAAAATTAATGTTTCACGTAAAATGGAGGTTTCACGTAAAATGGAGGTTGCAAGTAAAGTGGAGATTGTGCAGAGTTGTTGATGTTGCGCGAAAAGTGTAGTAGGGAATGCATGCTAAAGAGAAGATTTTGGGTGCAATGCAAGAGAATTATGCACAAGGCACATTAAGGGCTGCACATAATAATTGATTTTTCCTAGTAAAATTCTCTGGTAAAGTGGTATTCATCTATGGATAAAAGTGGAACTTAAAAATAGCATCTACCTACATTTTCTATTCATGTATTCATGAAAATAAATGGACCTACAATTCCATAAACTATGAGTGGATCCCTTCCAAGAGTATTGTGTGAATGAAGAGGAAGACTGTTACCCTTTCCATTAGCAGTGAGCTATAGAAAGAGGCAAAGGGAGTGACCTGTGGAGATGTAGTGAGCGAACCCTAAAAATTGTAACGGTAGTGACCTGGGCATAAAATATCTGGCTCAGACATTATACACATTATTATTACAAGCTGTAGTGAAGTTGATACAGTTTCACATCGTCATTGTATGCTCCATGGACGTAGCCCAGTGTCGGTGAACCATGAAAAAATCGATGTTTCTTGTGGATGATTTACTTTATTTTCATATATTCCTATGGGAGAAAGATAGAAGAGTATTTTTTTACAACGAATCAAGATCCAAAGGAAATATAATTTTAATTTTTTATACCCTGATTCACACCCACAGTTAGGGTATTCAGCCTAGTGGACCTAACAATATCACACTAAACAATGTAACATTGAAAAGATTGGGGACTAATAGTTAACAGAAAAACACTGATAAAGCATTGCATCGCATTATGACCAAGTGACTAGAACTAGGTCAATAATATGAGGATTGGAACCATTGAACATCTTTTGAAAAAACCAATGAATGAAAATAACCAACTGAACAACCACTATGTATGATGACACAACACCACATAATTCCAAAAACCCCATGATCTCTTCATACCCATTACATATCTATAATATAATGGAGATAAAAAACCTAAAATAATCATACAAAAAATTCCCAACAAATTAGATTAAGGCATGAACAAATATTTAAATCAATGACTGATGAATATCCCCATCCAGATGCACTAATTGTTATTTTCATATATCCATTCAAATGAATGGGGGTTTATGGACACACTAACTCCAAACCATAGAACCAAAACTACCTAAGCACCTAAAAAAGAGTGTTTGATGGTATAAATTCATGATCTTGATCCACATGATTCAAAATTAGAAAAAAAAATCAGACATATATGGCCCCATAACCTCATCTACAAACTAATATGATATTAATATAAAACCATAAACCATTAAACAAAATTAATCGAGGATGGAAATGTGAAATAGTGAAAAAAAACTCCATCAATGGTCTCCCAATGAAATATTCATAATGAATCAAATCCCCCAACTAATAAGTGGGGAATGGTAGAAATAATTAAACATCATAGGGTTTGATGGCCTCTTTATCTCTAAATAAAAAGACTCACCTCATTATATACACTAGAAGAAGAACCTTTGATGGACTAATACCATATCTGTGGAACCAATTATCACTCACCATACAATGATTTAAAATTATAGAGATATATACTCAATCCATGAAATAGATCACAAGATTTCAACTCTAACATTTCTAGAGGATAAGAATTGCATAAACTACTAGTTGTTGGACCTCAATCCATGAAAACAGAGTGAAAAGACTCTAACAATGAAGCCTCATAAAATAAACCACTTCAACGATAAGGGAACCAAATCATGTTAAGAGAGGGAGAAACCACCAAATACCAATCCATGCCATTTACCCCAAATGGAACCCTAGGAAACGAATTGAAAAATACAAAAACTAAACAAAAATATAATAATAAAAAACTAATAGAAGGTGAAGAATACATAATCCTAAAAATAATGAAATGTGTACAAAAATGTAATTTGGGGAACACTAAAACTGAAATCGGAAGGTAATTTTCATTTCACATGAAAATCATTAAAAAACCCACTATTTTGAGGATAATTTTTTTTAGTATAATCAATTTATAAACTAGTTTCAAGATCAGAACAAAAGGTACCATTTGTTCTAAATAGCATAAATTTTGGTAAAATTATGTTCATATATAGGGCATGTTTTACTTCAAAATTTGGACAATTTATATGCAGATTAGAAAATATATTAACTCACCACTAAATAAAATATTGATGGAATTTGGATAAATAGAGTTGGTCTACCAAAATTTTCTCAATGGAATATTGATATTTCATTAAACTAAAATGGTGATCATGATTTTATGATTTGATTTTTTATTAGATAATAAAGTTATTTTTACATTTTTTTGTATTATGGAATATTTGTGAATATTAAAATTGAATATTATATTAATAATACTATACAGACACTACTTGAGAGTTTAAGATAAGAAAAGAGATATATATATAAAAAGTACAATGGATTATTTATATTTTTCTATAATATGTATCAATAAGTATTCATAAAGAGATTGATGATTTTGTAAAACTATTGCATGAAGACTAATAATTTTTAAAACAAATTGGGATTTGAGGTTATTTCTATTTTAATTTTCTAGGGAATAATCATTTAAGCTACTTATTATTTACCACCATATAGTATAATGTTTTTTATAATTCTTATTCTTTATAAAGAAGCTATGATACTGATTTTTTATAATTATAAAATATCATTGGTACACTTATAGAGATTTTTTTAAATAATTTTCCAATGTTAATGTTATTAATATGTGTAAAATATAAATTTATGAAATTGTGGAATTAATATGAGGTAAAATATATTCCTCTCATCATATAAAATTATTTTTTTATAATTTAAGATTCTTTGATGTTTTTTGTATGTAATTTTAAGTGTTTGATGTAGTTTTGAGGTTTAAATCTTTGGTGATAAAGATAGAGTTGATTTAAATACAATATTAGGAATTCTCCTAGATTTAAAAAAGGTTTATGTAAGGAAATATAAAATTTTAAGGGATACAATATTTTAATTTCATGGAGAATGAGTTGTCAAGGATTTGTGTCTTTCAAACGGTCTATGTGAGATTAATTATGGATTTATGATTTTTATTTCAGTTTAAACATGCAATGTGGTTCTCATATTAGAATAAATTTTCACTATGATAAAGTAACTCTATACAATCATAGTTTAGGTTTGATTAATCCTTCATATAAAGAAACTATGTTAGAATGAAATAGTGTCATATAAGAGTAAACTCATAATATCATTAGATATATAATATTATGTTGATTCTATCTAACAATAGAATTTCACTCAATGATATTGATTATGAAATAAGATATGTTATGCCAAAATAGATCATAGCTGCAACATATTATCATAAAGACATCAAAGATCACAAAATATACAAATTAAATTATAAAATATATTTTCAAAGCATTCATATTGAAAAAATTTAATTTTAATGGGAATAATAGAGATATGTGAGATCTTTTAGGTAAAATAAAACAAAATTTAATTTATATATAATATTATCAACATGATATGTTAGAAATAAATATTTAATAGATATTTTATTTTCATAGAAAATCAAATTGAAATTTCTTGGGAGATCATTATACCAGATAATGTTTCCACTATTCATCAGTTAATTAAATATATTAATTAATTCTATAATCATGATTCATGTCAAGGTAAGATATCTAGAATAAATATAGGGAATTTATCACCTGGATAAGTATGTTATACTTAAACTCGTTAACCGTGTTTTCATGTATATGAGAATTAAATAATTATAATTTTTTTGGAGAATTAAAGAATAACAAAGACATAATAATATTGGGTGGGTCATGAGGATCATGAATTTTATTCTCATAGAGAATAATGAAGTAAATTTTATACAGAAATTAGTATTTTATTTAAATAAGGATTAAAAAATATCAATGATGGTTATTTGAATAAAAATTCAATTTTTAAATATTTTAAAATTATTATTATGAATATTTTGTGCTTTGAATAATTTAAATAAAGAATAATAGAGTATTTTTATATAATAATAAATTTAAAATATTAAACTCCAAATATTATTGACTCTTAATTAGAATATCAAGCTAATACATAACATGAGGATTTCTATATTTGAATATTAAATATTTTAATTATGGATTTATTAGTTGTGTGAAATTTTGAAAATATTATTTACATAAAAATTGTTTTATAGGGGTAGGAGACCTAAATCTACTATCATTTAATAAATAATTTTTAAGAGGGAAAGATATATTTTAAACTATTTCTATTGAATGATTATTTTATACGGTGATGGAGAGAAATATAGAGAGCATGATATGAATGCCATATATTGATGATTTCTTCCATTTAATATGGAAAATTAATGTTTTATCTAACAATTATGTTATGTGTTAATATTATTAAATATATATGTAGGTGTCCACATGACATCGTAATAGTTGAGAAATTGTGAGACAATGACTTGTAATTTTTTTATGATGTTAGGCATCGGTATGATTAAAACAAGGTTGATAAAGGAAATCAATTTTATTTACTCCAATGGATATTCAAGCATCAATGTTAATCCTATTTCAAAAGGATCAATCAAAAATGATATGAAAACAGAAAAGACTTATTGGTGACAGTGAATGAATATAGAAAGTTGGTTATCTCATATAACCAAGAGAGTTTCCAAAATATTGGTTCAAGTATATTATGTATCCCATTATTCATCTAGATAATAAAAGAAAATAAACATTTTAGTGTGACAACAACCACTATACAATAGAAGCATATTCATCCACATTAATGGATAAGTTAATTAAAACAAATATTTATGACTTGATGTTTTTAGTCTTATAAAACATTATATATATATATAAACTGGATGAGATAAAAATATGGAGACATATTTACTAATCATGTGTAGAGGTAAAATGACAAGCAGTTAATTGAATGAAAAATAATCAAAAATAATCTACACATACCCCACCCACCACCAAGTGTTTTTCAGATCACGAAGTGATCATGACAATTAATATGATAGAAATGATCCATTATTCATTGAATATTATTGAATATATAAATTTTAATCTTTTTATGTTTTGAGATTATCTCCCAAAGTCTTTATGAAGGGTGGATTTAAGTAATCCTACGAGTTCCCTCTCAATGTAACTACAATGTACATTTTTTATATTTTGAATATATGGATGAATAAAAATTTTAAAAATGATGAAGGCCTCGTTAAATAATGTATAGAATGATGAATCCATACTAATTTAATTTAATCAATGTATGTTTCATTCTAATATATTTGTTGGTATCCTTTATCAATAAATTAATTTTGATAATGAGGTAATATTATTGTGAAAATAGTGAAAAAACATTAATTCTACATGTTTTAATGCTGAATAAATAATATCATGCATGTATGGTGAATAATTGGAAAAATAATACACTATTGAGAATATGAAAAATGATTTTACCTCATGTGATACAAAAAATTTACCTTAAAAGAGGTATCTATATATTGTTTTCAATAATGTCCCTTTTCTAAAATAAGTACAAGTCTATAATTTCATATACCAAAAAATCATATAAATATGAATATAATGATTCTTTTTCTTATTTTTTGAAGTATCAACTAAAATTCCCTAAATAAAATGATTCATTTACTTATGACACTATTTGAGACATAAAATATGATAACACCCATAAAAGGAATATAATAAAATAATAGAGAATTAACTAGATCAAAATATATTGAAAATTATAAAAATCACCAAACAAGTTGGTGAAAAAGTTCTATGAATGTATTACTTGAAAATTTCTACACCAAATATAAGAAGAAGTTTCTTATAAAAAATAAGATAAGAATAAATCCATGAAATGGATTGGGAATATTTTATATAAACTACATAAAAAGAAAAAAATATATCATTAATATCAATAATGATCAAAAGAAATTCAAAATAAATATAAAAAAAGTTCATGGAAAACATTTAACACCGAAGACCAAGATAAATGAATATCATTTTCCACATAATTAGATCATAAAAAGTGATTATGAGGAAAAAATTGTGATAAATAATGTAGATGAAATTATCCCCAATATGATTTTTCTAGAGGATGGGATAAAATTGAAGAATATGGATATTTCATAAAGTGGGTATTTTTAAAAAACATAGAGAAGATGTTCTTCCATAAATTATTATAATTATTGGACTTTTCTTATACATCTATATCTTATTCCAATAATATATTTGGATCATCTAATAATAAAATTAGTAAAATATCAAATCCAAAGGTACCATTTTTTGAAGAAAATATTAATTATATTTATTTTTTTCCTGATGAATGTATGTTTTAATTAAAATTCTACAGAATTATGGGTTAAAAATGATTGGAATCCCACAAAAATATCAATAGTGTATGAAATGAAGTGTAAGAAAGATAGTTACATAAAATTTAATCAAAATAATAGTGTTATTCCTTAATGTCAGCATTGTGTTCATGTTGGATGGACTAATATTGAGTGAATTAAGAAAATTGTTTTATAGACTGTTTACATGATATGGAATCTTTGGGCACATGTAAGAAAATTTTGGAATAATATTTCAATATATAGAAGTAAAAAACTCATTCATCATTGGTAAAAAGATCATATATAATGTAAATAACATAGCTGAAATGTAATAATATGTTTATTTCTAAAATATTTAGTATTATAGAGAATATTTTTATTTATAATCAATATTGTTATAGTGATGACACATACTATTATAAAATAAAATATTATGATCTATATAACATTAGGAAACAAATACCATAAAAACTAAGGGAAACCCTTGTAGATACTCGATTTTTTTCTTGTAATAATTTGAAATATTTCCCTATATATTTTTAGAGCTAGCCATTGAGACGACATTCAATTTTGAGATATGTTATGCCATGAATTAATTTTATAAACATGTTAATTATTTTTATACTATTCATGTGAAGGAAGTGTGATATCTCTTAAACAGTTGATTGGATAAGAAATATGAGAGAACCGTTGAGTCTGGAGTGCGATGTTTACCCTAGGAGGGGCATAACCTTTTTTACCACAAGACGTCTGCAGAAAAAGTCATAGAGGATGTAAATGTAAATGAAATAATTAAATACAATTATTTTATTTTGGATGTTGTTCTGAATTGTTATTGGACGGGGACTCGGATTGGAAATTCGAGACCACTTTTTTGTTCATAATGCAGTGTTTTCCCTAAGAGAAACCTAATGTGAGATAGTGAGGGATGTTTTTATCCTTTTACCTTTGGTATGTGACCTATTTATATTCTATAAATATGTCATTATTGAAATGACCTAGGGTTTTTCTTATAACCCTCCCACTACTAGAAGAGATCTTCCCCTTCCTCGTTTTGGTAAATCAATGTTTACTAGTCGACGGAATGTGGTGACACTTCAGATCAATGTATATTAGAGCATAAGAAACACAATGATCATTGGGAGGCATTTTAAATGATGACGAATGAATCTAAATACATGAAGGATTCATTCATTTGGATTCCACATCCCCGATTGAAGTTCTTGAATTATAATTGTTTCGTTATCGGTTGATCCATACATGGTCATCAATGAAGATGTCCAAAATAACACTTCCATCGATCAATCCTTATTTTCATCCATTCTTCACTTGTTCTTCGTCATCTACTATTTGAAATTACGAAATAATAAAAGATCACCATGTAGAGAATGGATCGTTTCCAATCTGATACCACGGGTTGTAGATTTGTCTTCCTTACTTTTTTTCTAATTGTATGGAAGGCATGATAGAGATTTATAGGGGATGTTGGACTATTCAGGTTGTGCAAGACAACTGGTAGAGGTCAAGCAAGGTGGCGGCTGGCCATGGCGTGCGAGGCGGCTAGAGGAGGTGTGCTATACGAGGCGATTGATGGAGGTGTTGAGTGACGTGGTCAGGAACATCGATTTGTGGCGGTGCCATGGAGTGTGGTTGGGAACTTGCAGGGATAGAAGAGTTCTTTCGGATGTTGTGGGACGTGTCTGATCCATGTGTGGGTGGCGGTGAATACAGCGAGGCCACATGGTGCGACCGTGGTTAGTAGATCTACAAAGCGGGCCGGCCAAAATTTCTACACATGAGTGGGAAAGAACCAAGACCGAGAGGTATTAGGTGGTCTTGTCTTACCTAGGTGGGCTTGGCCTTTTAGGGTGAGGTGGGCCAAATGAGACAAGCATGAGACAAACATAGGTTAATTGGGGTGAAGTGCAGTCCCGATCGACTGCGATGGTCAACCATGAGGCCACAACAACATGGGGTTCCACAGGGTCAGTGTTCATGTCATATCCTTGGTCTTTCACCTTTATGGTCAACCTCGAGGTAGAGGCACCTCAAGCTACTATGGGTGTATAGAAAGCAGTTGGGCTGCGACCGGTTGACCACTGTGGTTGACTATGATGGGAGAATGTCCCAAAAAGAGGACCGTCCATGGAATTCAGTCATCGGACGGAAACCCACTGGGTATTTGACAGTCGTGATAAGTGGACCAACCGTGGTTATTGGTCCATGGCTGGTTAGCCCATGGGCGTGGGCAGCCATTCGGGCTGTAAATTATAAAGATGATAACTCTTAAACGGATCCTCTAATTGATGTGATGTCTTTGGAAACATGATCCTACTTCTAAGTTGAAACTTTTGAGTCTATTTGGCTATTTAAATTCAGGATCCAGACGTGGGCCCCATGGAGCACCATTTGTGAAAGGCTCAAAAATGAAACTTCTTAACCAGGTGTCTAATTTTGATGAATCAATAGTCGATCCTTTGAATATATCTGCAAGGATCATAACTATGTGATATATCTGGTTATCTGGGGCCATATGAGAAGGCATGAAAATAAAACAACATTTTTTCCCACCCATGGCGGGCATCCTGCACTCACCGTCATTTTTTCCTGAGGTTTCATGTACCCATAGAGTACACTGTAATTCCTAGGGGCACATGTTCATTGTTTAGTAACTGAGTATGGCTAGGTACATGTTTAGGAGACGAGGTGGGGTCACACGTTGTGTGGGCCCAATAAACATTGTTTACCAATTTATAAATCTTCCACCTCTCTTATCTCATTCTATGCACTAAGATTTTGGCCTGTGGATGGCCTATCATGATTGTTTTTATCATTGAATAAGATGTTACCCTAGGTAGTGTCTTTTGAGATACGATGTAAAATGTTTTGGGAATGATGCTTATCTAAGGCGATGCTCCATGATGGATGTGATCATGCATAATCAATATATGCTTCTTCTAGAGTAAAACCCCCATTAGTATGGGTGAGGTTCCTCTACGGTAACTTACTAGTGAACCTAAGATTTTAGGTAGGGAGCAGTTCCTTAATGCCTTAGAGTACCACCCCCTTATTTTAACACCCCAAGATTCTATGATACGCTTCTCCTTCAATAATGCAATAGCTTGCATTGTACGCAAGTTCCAGATTCTAACACACCACGACCAATCAAAATAGACGTTATGAATAGTAATACCCACTTTTTGAAATTATATAAATTTTATATTTCACAATGGACTTCATTTTTGGATTCGGAATATCAAAATTATCCTATGTTGAATTTTTGGTATTTTTCTGAGAACTTTCAATTTTCAATGAATAGTGAAAAATACTTAAAAATAAAATTTTTAATCAAAATAATTTATAGTGATAAATTATACGATTGAGTGGTTTTAAAGTATAATTAGAATATATTTTAACCATTTTATCCAATGGTGGTCATTAGAATTAATTTCACTTTGAAATTGCACATAAACAACTGTCAATCTTTTGATATATATTATTTCTTAAAAATACGCTATTCGTTGTGACAGTGGGAATTAATTATTAAATTAATTATTGTAACTTATATTTTTCTAATTTAGTAAAATAGACATCATTTTTGAATTCAGAATATCAATTATATCTTAGGGTAAATGTTTTGCATTTTTCTTAAAAACTTCGATTTTTTATGAATAGTGAAACCACTAAGTGGTAGTAAAAAAAACTGATTTACATTTAAATGAAAATTTACCACCTCAGTGATTTGAATTTCAAAAATATGACAAACATCATTTTCATTATTATGTAAAATGTGGTTCAATGTGATTAAAATAATTTTTTGGTGAATAGTAACTTTTAAGTTTTATTAATCGCGATTAAAGGTTAATAGTGAAATTTAAGGTAAAAATGATATTATAAAAATATGAAAATATCTTGAAACTTATCCTACCCTTATTGGATGAGTCATGTCTGACCAAGACAATCCATGGGTCAACTTGGGGACCCCATGGATCCACTTGGGTAAGATAATGACAATAATAAATTTTTATTTGAAGTAAAAATAAAATCGACACAAACATGTGTTGTTTTACTAAATCAATTATTACATGGGGTTATATAAGTTACTATTTAGACTATAAATATTAATTTGAAATATAAAAAGATTTACTACATCAGGATATTTTTTATATAATTTTTAGACCATAAATAAATTAAATTGTTTATGACACCATGATGATGCAGTGATTACCTCATTAGTTAACGATTTAGATAAAATGAAAAGATAAAGTAAAATCTAAGACTTAAACTTTCCAAAAACCTATTGTATGGGTATATTTCGAACGTTTATCACCTTATACTTGAAATATATAATTGTGGGACCTTTTAAATCCAAAACTTACTTCATAATAATGTAACATTTCATTACTTTCCAAGAGTGCCCCTCTTCTCTTCTTATAAAAGGCCCCCACCACTACCTCATTATACACACCTTAAAGCCATTTGGCTCGGCCAAAATCTGCCCAAATACTCTCTCAACTTTCCTCTATTACTCCTAGAAGCAGCACATTGGGAATAATTCTTTCCAAGGAAGCCTTTGGCTCAAATCAAAAAAGAGTTACCCGATTTTAAGGTAATGTCTTTTCTTATGTTATTTTGTTTTACTTTGGTTATCCAACCCCTTAAAATCTTTTTATTCCTTTATTTTGTAACAACACCAGTATCTTCAATATAATAGAATGTTTTTATTACATTTATTTGATTTACACTTACACAAACCTTCGTCTAATGGTTAAAGAACATACTGTTTCTGGGGTTAGCGAATTTCTGCCTCATGAAACGATGATTGTTCAATATTCTTTTAACACCTCTCATGGTGGCCATTAAGATGTCACTATATTTATATATGATATATATTATGTTTATTTTTTACTTTTTCTTCTTTATTTCTCATTTATGGAATACCTTTATGATTTCCATTATGGGTAAACACGATAATTTCATTTTAGGAAGTGCGGACTACCACCCCCTCAAAGTGATTTCAATCGTTAATGCCATATGTGGGATGTATAAAAGATGAAGTAAATGATATTATATATGATATTATACAGGAATTATAATATACCTTTATATCATTATGATTTCATTCCATTAAATACAAAATAGAAATGAAATTAGCGTTCATGCGTACGTACGGCTTAGCGTCTCCATGAACGGTGCATTTCGTTTCTTACCTCTAAATGTTACATAATATTATGAATGAATTTATATACTGGATATATATTATATATATGATATCTACATCCTGAATATAATTCTGTAGATAATGGATATTCTACCACATAAACAACTTGTAATTATAAGATGTTTATTGTTGACTCAAGTACCAAAGATCGACAAAACGACTGTTATTAACTTAAATGACTACATAATTTTCATAACATTTTAATAAGTGATATAAAAGGGATAATTAACTTGAAATGGTTCTTATGAAAGTAGAGATTAACTCTAGTTTATTATTCAGGAGATTAAAGAACGGTCGAGTGAAGTCGGACACGAGGTAAGGGAACTTCATAACCCAATTTCCATTCTTTGGGTTAATCTCCTAATTTCAAATTATGTCATGATATTATTATGTCCTATCTTGTTTTTGTAATTTATTTATGTGTACTTAGAGTGGATACACATAATAGATCCATTTTATTAAAAAAAATGATCTTTTTAATGGACTTTGTCTCAATCTCCTTTTATTGAGGCATATTTTGTTTTATACACAACTTTCTTTTATACGGTGCATAAACCCCTTTTACTTGTACTTTTATTCAAAAGGAATATTTTTTATACGAAGCGTTTTACTAAAATACAAAATGAAATGTTTTGTTGTTATACATATGTGGCGACAATAACTTCTTCGCCGCTGTGACCATTATTTGAGTTTTGGCTTCCTCTACAAGCCCTAAATTTTTTTAAATGAAAAATAAATACCAAGTTTTAATTTTCTTTTATTTTGGTATTGAAAATGGTTTTTAAAGTGTTTTTATTACATCAATGTGTTGTATTGATATCTTATGATTTAAATGTGGAAATGTTATGTTTCCTTTGTGCATGGTTTATGTGATATGATTATGTTATTGTTTATGATATGTTTAAACCTGTTCATATGAGGAATGCATTGGACTTAATATGTGACGGGTGGAGCCCACTATAGCTTCTCGATGAATCGGTAGGTCTCATGAGAAAAACTAGTGTCTTGGCACGAGGCCTTGAAAAAATCTTATTTTTAGTCTTGGCACGAGGCCTTGGCTACGTGGTTATGATAGTCCATCATTATGCATTCCATCATTATGAACGAGGTTATTGATATTGGATGGGATTATTATACTAGTAGAATATCCATGTGAATAAGTAAATGAAATTATTTTAATTTTATTTTTGCCATATTATGCTAAAGTTAAAGTTTAAAAGGCTTCTGTTTTAGTTATACGTTCCCTTAAATGTTAATGTTTATTTATGAAAGCTCCCTCTATATTGTTATCCTTATTGAGAATCTGAGATCACCCCTTCCAATTTTTTAATTTTTCCAGGATGTGAAAAAGTATATTAAGAGTAACCTACATGGATAGTATGAGGGGATATGAAGACAAGATGTTGTTGTAGTTTTTTGTTACTTTATGATGTAATGTAAGACTTTTGAATGTATCTAGTGTTTCCAAGGCAACTAAACTAATTGGTCTTTCGAGACATGATCTTTTGTGATCATGCCACTGTTAAGCAATAATGCACGGACTCTAGGTAACTGGGGTTGGGGCATTATAGTTGGTATCAGAGGCAGTTTAGTACTAGCCTTGTAAGCTAGAATTAGATAAACTCTGATTGGAGAACATATATATAAGAGAAAGTTTAAGGATTAGTATAGAAGAACTTCCTAGAATTTTGGTATTATAGAGATTTTGTGAGTTTTCCGAGCAATACATCCCTGTCTGGATACGAGCAGGTAGAGGCAGCTCTGGAACATATCTACCTAGGGGTAAAACCTGAAAACACTTCTTTGAGTTAGGCTCGAATGGTAACTGGTGCATGACAACGGGCCTTGCTTCACTCTTGGTTACGACACTCCCGGGGGATATGCTTAGGATAATTCTCATTTTCTTTAAAAGACGTTATGAAGGGTTTATGAGTGTATACTTCCTCAAAGAAAACATTTTTATGATTATGGATTATATCCATAAACTATTCAATTTATGTTAGGTGTTTGGAAAGTTTATTATTTTGTATTTTGATTCATAAACTAATCTAGTTTATTCCATTGTTTATAAATGGTTCCTAGTGGAAGGAATGGAAATTGTATCAATGAACGCACTCCATGTAGGGATTTCCCTCCTGCTCAAGATAATTATAATGGAGCCGGTGATACAACTGGTGCTGATTAGCTTATCACCATACTGGGAAAACTCACTCAGGTTATGGATAATAACCATACACGTATGGAACACCGTGATCCACAACATGGAGGATCAATGTTATATTGCTTCATGAGGAAACAACCACAAAAATTCAATGGGAGTACAAATTCTTTAATAGCTGAGCAATGGATAAATTCCCTAGAAAAAATATTTCAGGCTTTAGGGAGTAGTGAAAGGGAAAAACTTGTCATGGCAGTGTACCGCATCACTGGAGATGCCGATCAATGGTGGTCATTGATGCAAAACACGAAGGAATATTATTAAGTAGCAAATATAGAATGGATGGAGTTCAATGATCTTTTCATAGAAAAATACTTCCCTCGTGACCATCGAGTAGATATGGAAAGGCAATTTCTGAGTCTGATACAAAAGGAGGATGAGAATGTCACAAAGTATGAGGATAACTTTACAAGGTTAAAGAGGCATGCACCAGATTATATACGTAACCCAAGAAGTAAGATTGAACGTTTCTTTGATGGGTTAAAATCATTTCTCCGTCGAGCCTTAGTCTCACAATCCTTCACATCGTATGAAGATATTGTCTCATGTGCTATCAATATAGAAAAAGAATTCTCTAAATCTTATGACAATAAAGTAAATCAAGAGAAGAAGAGAATGGTGGAACAAGAGATAGATAAAGGGAAAAAGTGAAAGGAGGATTTTCCGTTATGCGATAATTATGGGAAGAATCACCCTGATACCTGCCTAAAAGAAATGAGAGTTTGTTATAAATGTGGAGAAAAAGGCCACCAGGCTCACGATTTCAAGGGAAAGAAAGAGGATATCAATGTTGAATGCTGAAATTGTAGAGAAATGGGGAATTTTTCAAATGAATATCTTAAGTTTCAGGAAATCATATCTCAGAAAAGTCCATGGGATCAAGGCCAATATTATGTTGTTAAAATAGTTGAAGTGGAAGAATTAATGTATTGGTGTTTTTGGACTCAGGGATTATATTCTGGTTATAAGAATAATGTGACATATATAAGGATTGTACTTAATTACTTATTGTCTTCATTAAGGTTTTAATATGATTAAGGTAATCATATCTTTAGTATGTGACAATAAGAGAAACTTTACATTGTTTGGGTAATCTGATGTTACAATTGATTTTGGAATTTAGAGTCCTTTTAGAGAAAGTCTGGACATAGGTATTTTTCATAACTCTAAAGATTGGAATGGATTAAGTTCAACTTGGGATAGTATTGTTTAAGGTTAAAACATTTCTGAAGATTATTTTTGGAATATTATAATATTATAGTTTTAGGAAAAGGAGAACCTGCAGGTCGGGGGATAACCCGTCATGTCGGACAAAGCTGTTGGAATCGAACCCACAACCATAGTGCAACAAGCCTTTAGTACCTACCACTAGCCTACAAGAAGTCCCTGGTTGTTACAAAATAGTTTTCCAAATCTAAATGGTATGTGTTAATATTTGAAACCTCGTACGATTAGGATAAATATAATATTTCTGTGTTCTATTATCTTTTTGAGTGGATGATGGGATTGTAGTAAAAAATTATTAATGAATGAAAAGTCTACAGGATAAGTGTGTATATTTCCTTATGTCATTAGTAAATCTCCTAAATAAATTCCTCATTTTTATGAAAGGTAACTTAAAACAAAAATTTTTTCTGTTAACTTTTCCTATTGGGGAATCAATGATCATTTAACTAATCACATGTTTGTGATTTTCTTGTAGTTAACTTTCTCATAATCTTATTTTATACAACTCTCCATCAGACATTGATGTTTTGTTTCTCCTCTATATCCATGTTTTCATAGAATCCTAGTATGGGCTATCTCGGGTGACCTTTGTACTTATCTTTCTTTCATTTAATGTTATATTTTTATTAACCTTATTTCCGATGTGGGTTTTCCACAAAGGTATTTTCTATTTTTAACCTTTTATTTTCAAAGACCAATTTCAAATTGTGAGGATGCAATTTATTGAAGGAGGGGAGAATGTAACACCCCAAGCTTCTATGATACACTTCTCTTTCAATAATGAAATAGCTTGCATTGTACGCAAGTTCAAGATTCTAACACACCACGGCCAATCAAAATAGTCGTTATGAATAGTAATGACCACTTTTTGAAATTATATAAATTTTATATTTCTAAATGGACTTCATTTTTGGATTCGGAATATAGAAATTAGCATATGTTTAATGTTCGGTATTTTTCTGAGAACTTCCATTTTTCGATGAATAGTGAAAAATACTTAAAAATAACTTTTTAAATCAAAATAATTTATATTGATAAATTATACGATTGAGTGGTTTTAAAGTATAATTAGAATATATTTCAACAGTTTTATCCAATGGTGGTCATTAGAATTAATTTCACTTTGAAATTGGACATAAACAACTGTCAATCTTTTGATATATATTGTTTCTTAAAAACACTCTATTTGTTGTGGTAGCGGGAATTAATTATTAAATTAATTAATGCAACTTATATGTTTGGAATTTTTTAAAATAGGAATCATTTTTGAATTTAGAATATCAATTATATCTTACGGTGAATTTTGGTATTTTTCTGAAAAACTTCGATTTTTTATGAATAGTGAAACCACTAAGTGGTAGTTAAAAAACTGATTTTTCATTTAAATGAAAATTTACCACCTCTGTTATTTGAATTTAAAAAATCCAACATAAATCATTGTCATTAGGAAGTAAAATTTGGTTCAATGGGATTAAAATAATTTTTTGGTGAATAGTGACCTTTATGTTTTATTAATCATGATTAAAGGTAATTAGTGAAATTTAAGGTACAAATGATATTATAAAAATATGAAAATATCTTTACACCTATCCTACCCATATTGGATGGGTCATGGACAACCTATACAATCCATGGGTCAACTTGGGGACCCCATAGAGCCACTTGGGTATGAAAATGACATTAATAACTTTTTATTTAAAGTTAAAATAAAATTGACACAAACATGTGTTGTTTTACTAAATCAATTATTAAATGAGGTTATATAAGTTAACTTATCGACTATAATTATTCATTGGAAATATACAACGATTTCCTACATCATGATATTCTTTATATAATTTTTAGACATTAAATAAATTAAATTGTATATGACACCATGATGATGCAGCGATTACCTCATTAATTAACGATTTAAATAAAATGAAATGATAAAGTAAAATATAATACTTAAACATGTCACAAACCTATTGGATGGGTATATTTCGAACCCTTATCTCCTTCTTCTAGAAATATATAATTTTGGGACCTTTGAAATCCGAAAATTACTTCATAATAATGTAACAGTTCATTACTTTCCAAGAGTGCCCCTCTTCTCCCCTTATAAAAGGCCCCACCACTACCACCTTATTCACACCTTCAAGCCATTTGGATTGGCCAAACTCTACCAAACTACTCTATAAAATTTACTATATTACTCCTAGAAGCGTCAATTTGGTCATAATTTATCCCTAGGAAGCCTTTTGCGCAAATCAAAAAACAGTTACCCGATTTTAAGGTAATGTCTTCTCTTATGTTATTTTGTTTTATTTTGCTTTTCCAACCCAATAATCTATTTTTATTACTTTATTTTGTAACAAAACCAGTATATTAAATATACTAGGATGTTTTTATGAGAATGATTTGACTTAAACTTACACACACCTTCATCTAATGGTTAATGAACATACTGTTTCTGTGGTTGGTGAATTTCTGCCTCACGAAATGATGATTGTTCAATCTTCTTTTAACACCTCTCATAGTGGCCATTAAGATGTAACTATATTTATATATGATATATATTATGTTTATGTTTTCCTTATGCTTCTGTATTTCTCATTTATGGCATACCTTTATGATTTCCATTATGGGTAAACGTGATAATTTCATTTTAGGAAGTGCGGACTACCGCCCCCTCAAAGTGATTTGAAACGTTAATGCCATATGTGTGATATATAAAGGATGGAGTAAATGATATTATATATGATATTATACTGGAATTATAATATACCTTTATTTCATTATGATTTAATTCCATTAAATATGAAATATAAATGAAAGTAGCGTTCATACGTACGTACGATCACCGTCTCCATGAACGGTGCAATTCATTTATTACCTCCTAATGTTACGTAATATTATGAATGAATGTATATACTGGATATATATGATATATATGATATATACATCATGAATATAATTCTGGAGATAACGGATATTCTACCACCTAAACTACTGGTAATCATAAGAAGTTTATTTTTGACTCAAGTACCAAAGATCGACCAAACGACCATTATTAACTTAAATGACTACATAATTTTCTTAAAATTGTAATAAGTGATATAAAATGGATAATGAACTTGAAAAAGGTTCTTAAGAAAGTAGATATTAACTTTTGTTTATTATTCAGGAGATTAAAGAACGGTCGAGTGAAGTCCGACATGAGGTAAGGGAACTTCTTAACCCAATTTCCATTCTTTGGGATAATCTCTTACTTTCAAATTAAGTCATGATATTATTATTTCTTATCTTCTATTTGTACTTTATTTAATTGTATTTATAGTGGATACACATAATAGATCCATTTTATGTAAAAAAATTGATCTTTGTAAGGGACTTCATCTCAATCTCCTTTCATTGAGGCATATTTTGTTTTATACACAACTATCTTTTATATTGTGTATAAACCCCATTGAATTTTACTTTTATTCAAATGGAATAGTTTTTATACGAAGCATTTTACTAAACGAAAAAAAGTAATGTTTTTTTTCATACGTATGCGGTGACAACGACTTCTTCACCGTTGTGACCATTATTTGAGTTTTGGCTTCCTCTACAAGCCATAACCTTTTTTTAAATGAAAAATAAATACCAAGTTTTAATTTTCTTTTATTTTGATATTGAAAATGGTTTTGAAAGAGTTTTTATTATATCAATGTGTCATATTGATATCTCGTGATTGAAATATGGAAATGTTATGTTTCCTTTAAGCATGTTTTATGTAATACGATTATGTTATGGTTTATGATATGTTTAAACCTATTCATATGAGGAATGTATTGGACTTAATAAGTGATGGGTGGAGCCCACTATATATCCTCGATGTATCAGTAGGTCTCATGAGACAAACTAGTGTCTTGGAACGAGGCCTTGACAAAATATTATTTTTAGTCTTGGCACGAGGCCTTGGCTATGTGGTTATGATAGTCTGGAATTATGCATTCCATCATTATGAAAGTGGTTATTGATATGTCATGTGATTATTCTACTCATAGAATATCCATGTGAATAAGTAAATGGAATTATTTTAATTTTATTTTTTCCATATTATGCTGAAGTTCAAATTTAAAAGGCTTTTTTTTAGTTATACGTTGCCTTAAATGTTAATTTTTATTTATGAAAGCTTCTGCTATATTTTTATCCTTACTGAGCATATGAGCTCACCCCTTCCAATGTTTTAATTTTTCTAGGATGTGAAGAAGTATATTAAGAATGACCTGTAGGGATAGTACAAGGGGATATGAAGAAAAGATGTTGTTGTAGTTTTGTGTTACTTTATGATGTAATGTAAGACTTATGAATGTATCTAGATTTTTCAAGGTTACTAAACTAATCGGTCTTTCGAGACTTGATATTTTGTGATCATGCCAATGTTACAAAATAATGCACCGACTCTGGGTAACTGGGGTCGGGGAGTTACATTTGGTATCAGAGGCAGTTTAGTACTAACCTTGGAAGCTAGATTTAGATAAACTCTCATTACAGCACATAGACCTAAGATAAAATTTAAGGATTAGTATAGAAGAACTTCCTAGAGATTTGGTATTATAGAGATTTTGTGAGTTTTCTGAGCAATACAACCCTGTCTGGATACGAGTAGGTAGAGGCAGCTCTGGCACATATGTACCTAGGGGTAAAACCCAAAAACACTACTTTGAGCTAGACTCGAATGGGAACAGGTGCACGACAACAGGCCTTGTTGCACTCTTGGTTATGACACTCCCAATTTTCATTACAACCCATTATGAAGGGGTTATGAGTATATACTTCCTCAAAGAAAATATTTTTATGATTATGGATTATATCCATAAACTATTCAATTTATGTTAGGTGTATGGGAAGTTTATTATTTTGTATTTCAACTCATAAACTAATCGATTTTATGCCATTGTTTAGAAATGGAGCCTAGTGGAAGGAATGGAAACTGTTTCAATGCACTCACTACATGTAGGGATTTCCCTCCTGCTCAAGATAATTATAATGGAGCTAGTGATACAACTGGTGCTGATCAGCTTATCACCATATTGGGACAACTCACTCAGGTTATGGATAATAAACATACTCGTATGGAGCACCCTGATACGAAACGTGTAGGATCAATGTTAGATTTCTTCATGAGGAAACAACCACAAACATTCAATGGGAGTACAAATTCCTTAGCAGCTGAGCAATGGATAAATTCCCTAGAGAAAATATTTCAGACTTTAGGGAGTAGTGAAAGGGAAAAAGTAATCATGGCAGTGTACCGCCTCACTGGAGATGTTGATCAATGGTGGTCATTGATTCAAAACACTAAGGAAGATGATAAAGTATTAAATAGAGAATGGATGGAGTTCGAAGATCTTTTCGTAGAAATATACATCCCTCGTGACCATCAAGCAGATATGGAAAGGCAATTTCTGAGTCTGATTCAAAAGGAGGATGAGAATGTTGCAAAGTATGAGGCTAACTTTACAAGGTTAGAGAGGCATGCAGTAGATTATATACATAACCCAAGAAGTAATATTGAACGTTTATTTGATGGGTTAAAATCTTTTCTCTGTCGAGCCTTAGTCTCACAATCCTTCTCGTTGTATGTAGATATTTCCTCATGTTCTATCAATACAGAAAAGAAATTATCTAAATCTTATGACAATAAAGTAAAGCAAGAGAAGAAAAGAACGGTGGAACAAGAGATAGATAAAGGGGAAAAGAGAGAGAAGAATTTTCCATTATGCGATAATTATGGGAAGAATCATCCCGATACTTGCCTAAAATAAATGAGAGTTTGTTATAAATGTGTAGAAAAAGTCCACCAGGCTCATGATTGAAAGGGAAAGAAAGAGGATATCAATGTTGAATGCTACAATTATTGGGAAATGGGGCATTTTGAAAATGACTATCCTAAGTGTCAGGAGAACATATCTCAAAAAAGGCCAAGGGATCAAGGCCAATCTTATGTTGTTACTATAGTTGAAATGAAATAATTAATGTATTGGTGATTTTGGACTCAAGGATTATATTCTGGTTATAAGAATAATGTGACATATATAAGGATTGTATTGCAGTACTTATTGTTTTCATTAAGGTTTTAATATGTTTAAGGTAATCATATTTTTAGTATGTGACAATAAGAGAAACTTTACTTTGCTTGGGTAATCTGATGTTACAATTGATTTTGGAATTTTGAGACCTTTTAGAGAAAGTCTGGATAGAGGTATTTTGGATAACTGTAAAGGTTGGAATGGATTATGTTCAACTTGGATCGTATTGTTTGTGGTTAAAACATTTCTGAAGATTATTTTTGGAATATTATAATATTATTGTTTTAAGAAAAGGACAACCTGCAGGTCGGGGGAAAACCCGTCGCGTCGGAAAAGGCTGTTGGAATCGAACCCACAACCATAGTGTGGCATGCCTTTAGTACCTACCACTAGCCTACAAGAAGTACCTGGTTATTACAAAATATTTTTCCTAATCTAAATGGTATGTGTTAATATTTGAAACCTCGCACGATTAGGATAAATATAATATTTTTGAGTTCAATTATCTTTTTGAGTGGAAGATGGGTTTGTGGTAAAAATTTATTAAAGAATAAAAAGTCTATAGGATAAGTAGGTATATTTCTTTACATTCTTAGTAAATATCCTAAATAAATTCCTCATTTTTAAAAAAGGTATCTTAAAAAAACGTTGTCGGTTAACTTGTCCTACTGGGGAATCAATGATCGTTTAACCAATCACATGTTTGTGATTTTCTTGTAGTTAACTTTCTCGTAATCTTGTTTTCTACAAATCTCCATTAGACCTTGATGTTTTATTTCTCCTCTATATCCATGTTTTCATAGAATCCTAGTATGGGCTATCTCGGGTGACCTTTGTACTTCTCTTTCTTTCATTTAAAGTTATATTTTTATTAACATTATTTCCAATGTGGGTATTCCACAAAGGTATTTTCTATTTTCAACCTTTTATTTTTGAAGAACAATTTCAAATTTCGAGGATGAAATTTATTAAAGGAGGTGAAAATGTAACACCCCAAGCTTCTATGATATGCTTCTCTTTCAATAATGCAATATCTTGCATTGTACGTAAGTTCGAGATTCTAACACACCACGACCAATCAAAATAGCCGTTATGAAGAGCAATAACAAATTTTTGAAATTATATAAATTTTATATTTGCAAATGGACTTCATTTTTTGATTCAGAATATCGAAATTAGCCAATTTTGAATTTTTGGTATTTTTCTGAGAACTTCCAATTTTCGATGAATAGTGAAAAATACTTAAAAATAACTTTTTAAATCAAATTAATTTATAGTGATAAATTATATGATTGAGTGGTTTTAAAGTATAAATAGAATATATTTTAACCGTTTTATCCAGTGGTAGTCATTAAATTAATTTCACTTTGAAATTTGACATAAACAACTGTCAATCTTTTGATATATATTTTTTCTTAAAAACAAGCTATTTGTTGTGACAGTGGGAATTAATTATTAAATTAATTAAAGAAACTTATATGTTTGGAATTTTGTAAAATAGACTTCATTTTTGAATTCATAATATCAATTATATCTTAGGGTGATTTTTTGGTATTTTTCTGAAAAACATCAATTTTTTATGAATAGTGAAACCACTAAGTGGTAGTTAAAAAAACGGATTTTTCATTCAAATGAAATTTTACCACCTCTGTGATTTGAATTTCAAAAATATTACATACATAATTGTCATTAGAATGTAATATGTGGTTCTATGGGATTAAAATAATTTTTTGGTGAATTGTAACTTTTATGCTTTATTAATCGCGATTAAAGATAATTAGTGAAATTTAAGGTAAAAATGATATTATAAAAATATGAAAATATCTTGACACATGTCCGACCCTTATTGGGTGAGTCATGTCCGACCAATACAATTCATGGGTCAACATGGGGACCCCATGGAGCCACTTGGGTATGAAAATGACATTAATAACATTTAATTTAAAGTAATAATTAAAGCGACACAAACATGTGTTGTTTTACTAAAACAATTATTACATGGGGTAATATAAGTTAACATTTCGACTATAATAATTCATTGGAAAGATAAAAATATTTCCTACAAGATGATATTTTTTATATAATTTTTAGACATTAAATAAATTAAATTGTTTATGACACCACGATAATGCAGCGATTATCTCATTAATTAACGATCTAAATAAAATGAAACGATAAAGTAAAATATAAGACATAAACATGTCAATTGGATGGTTATATTTCGAAACCTTATCACCTTATCCTCGAAATATATAATTTTAGGACCTTTCAAATCCAAAAAGTACTTCATAATAATGTAACATTTCATTATTTTCCAAGAGTGCCTCTCTTCTCCTCTTATAAAAGGCCCCCACCACTACCACCTTATTCACACGTTCAAGCCATTTGGCTCGGCCAACCTCTTTCAAAATACTCTCTCAACTTCCCTATATTACTCCAAGAAGCCTCACTTTGGGCATAATTCTTCCCAAGGAAGCCTTTGGCTCAAATCAAAAAAGAGTTACCTGATTTTAAGGTAATGTCTTCTCTTATGTTATTTTGTTTTGTTTTACTTCTCCAACCCCTTAAACTCTTTTTATTCATTTATTTTGTAAAAAAACAGTATCTTAAATATAATATAATGGTTTTATGAGAAGTATTGTATTTACACTTACACACACCTTCGTCTAATTGTTAAAGAACATACTGTTTCTATGGTTGGCGAATTTCTGCCTCACGAAACGATGATTGTTCTATATTCTTTTAACACCTCTCTGGTGGCCATTAATATGTCACTATATTTACATATGATATATATTATGTTTATGTTTTCCTTATTCCTCTGTATTTCTTATTTATGGCATAACTTTATGATTTCCATTATGGGTAAACGCGATAATTTCATTTTAGGAAGTGCGGACTACCGCCCCCTCAAAGTGATTTGAATCGTTAATGCCATATGCGGGATGTATAAAGATGGAGTAAATGATATTATATATGATATTATATTGGAATTATAATATACCTTTATATCATTATGATTTCATTCCATTAAATACTAAATAGAAATGAAAGTAGCATTCATGCGTATGTACGGCTTACCGTCTCCATGAACGGTGCATTTCATTTATTACCTCTAAATGTTACGTAATATTATGAATGAATTTATATACTAGATATATATGATATATATGATATCTAAATCATTAATATAATTCTGGAGATAATGGATATTCTTCAACATAAATAACTTGTAATTATAAGAATCTTATTATTGACTCAAGTACCAAAGATCGACAAAACGAACGTTATTAACTTAAATGACTACATAATTTTCGTAACATTGTAATAATTGATATAAAAGGGATAATGAACTTGAAAAAGGTTCTATAGAAGTATATATTAACTCTATTTTATTATTCAGGAGACTAAATAATGGTCGAGTGAAGTCGTACACGAGGTAAGGGAACTTCTTAACCCAATTTCCATTCTATGGGTTAATCTCCTACTTTCAAATTAGATCATGATATTATTATGTAATATCATTTATTTGTACTTTATTTATGTGTACTTATAGTGGATACACATAATAAATCCATTTTATTTAAAAAAATGATCTTTGTAAGGGACATCATCTCAATCTCCTTTCATTGAGGCATATGTTTTTTTTATACAGAAATTTCTTTAATACGGTGTATAAACCCCTTTGACATTTACTTTTATTCAAAAGGAATCTTTTTCATACGAAGTGTTTTACTAAATGAAAAAAGGTAATGTTTTTTTTGTCATACATATGTGGCGACAATGACTTCTTCACTGTTGTGACTATTATTTGAGTTTCTGCTTCCTCTACAAGCCATGATTTTTTTTAAATGAAAAATAAATACCAAGTTTAAATTTTCTTTTATTTTTGTATTGAAAATGGTTTTGAAAGTGTTTTTATTATATCAATGTCTTGTATTGATATCTTTTGAATGAAATGTGGAAATGTTATGTTTCCTTTATGCATGTTTTATGTGATACGATTATGTTATGGTTTATGATATGTTTAAACCTGTTCATATGAGGAATGCATTGGACTTAATAAGTGACCGGTGGAGCCCACTATAGCTCCTCGATGCATCGGTAGGGGTCATGATAAAAACTAGTGTTTTGGAACGAGGCCTTGAAAAAATCTTATTTGTAGTCTTGGCACGAGGCCTTGGCTACGTGGTTATGATAGTCTAGAATTATGCATTCCGTCATTATGAAAGTGGTTATTGATATTGCATGTGATTATTATACTAGTAGAATATCCTTGTGAATAAGTAAATTGCATTATTTTAATTTTATTTTTTCCATATTATGCTGATTTTCAAGTTTAAAAGGCTTTTGTTTTAGTTATACGTTACCTTAAATGTTAATGTTTATTTATGAAAGCTTACACTATATTGTTATCCTTACTGAGCATCTGAGCTCACCCCTTCAAATGTTTTAATTTTTCCAAGATTTGAAGAAGTACATTAAGAATGACCTGCAGGGATAGTATGAGGGGATATGAAGACAAGTTGTTGATGTAGTTTTGTGTTACTTTATGATTTAATGTAAGACTTATGAATGTATCTAGTATTTCAAAGGCTACTAAACTAATCAGTCTTTTGAGACTTGATCTTTTTTGATCATGCCAATGTTACGCAATAATGCACCGACTTTGGGTTACTAGGGTCGGGGCGTTACACTTTTTATACCATGTCATGGGTGTTCAACATTTTTATTGGTAACCCCCTAATGTATGAGGGAGTGAATCCTTGATGACAAGGGTGGAATCCACTTATTTTACTAGGGTGAAGGTCCCAATGATACGAGAGTGGAACCCCCATCGGCATGGGCTTGGATCCTGTATGGATACTATATGACTAGAACCCCCCATGAAAATTATTTTGGGTCCTCTATAACTACTATTATAGTATACCCCCACGGCACTTTTGGGCATGGTTCCTCTACTATACAACACATTGAGGATACATGGTTTTACATACCATTGGACTCATGAGAAAGTGGTATTATTTCTCCAATTATACGCATCCTTATGATGAAACTTAATACCTTTTGGAAGAGTCAGTGTCTCCCAAAGTGGATACTGTCAAGATGTGGTGATTTATTCCCTTTGAGTTGCGTGTTTATAGAAGACGTGTGGAATGTTGGGAATTATTGTCAGACTTTTGGAACTGTTGGTGAAAATTATTCTTGGTATGAGTAGTGAGATGGTGATCCCCTAATCTCCCCTTTGGATTCTTTGACTACGAATATATATATATATATATATATATTAATTTTTCTGGATCCACTCTTTATACTTGGATACTCTCCCTTTATGAGAGGTGAAGATGTGCAGGGTGTGTCATTTGTTTTCTTTGTCTAGCTTCTCATGATTGGATGAGTCTACTCTCCCACTCTATTTAGTTAATACACAACTAGAAGTTTATCCCCTTTCCATTTCGAGTTCATATTGTTTAGATGAGTTTACATTCATTCTCTCGTTGTCTTGTTCTACGCTCTTTCATTTTACCTTGATAAATCTACTTGGTTCTCATTTAGTGCATCCTTTACTTATCCCCCTTCTGCTTTCATGGAATTATAATGGGTATTTTTTATACTCTCTCATGCATGGGTTTTACCATACGTATCATGATTTATACAGATGATAGATAGGTTGATCGTGACTTCAAATGAGCCTAGGGATAAAAGTGTTTGGACCACGTATGATGGTTTTTTTCCTGGGATCCAGGAGTAGTGATCTCTCAGCTATTTTAATTTTTTATTTACTGTTATCTTGGGAAACATTTCTAGTTTTTTATGTTTTTTTCCCGTTTCCATCCCATTTACATTTCTATAGTTTTACTATTAAAAAGTTCATGCATGATTGATTTATTTATAGAAGTGTTCTATCTTTTGATCATTTTTTCTCTTCACTTTTTCATTGAGATTCCTATTTTTTGTAGAGTTACAAATAAAAAGGCCTCCTCCAGTTTTTTCCTTTTATACTTGTCACCACACCCTGGCCTAGGGAGATAGCCTTGGGTAGTTGTGGCTCAAGGCCCTTCATGGCTCAGGTCGTAAATATTTTTTATCATATAAAGTTAATTCCTTGGAAAGTTTTTTGAATGTTTCCCCATAAAAATGGTTAGTTGGGTTTAGGGAAATGTTTCATCATGTCTCAAGTATGGTTCTCTAGCCATGAAATTCATTGATAGTGCGATGACTGATGTATCCATTCACCAAGACCACGATTACCATCTTGTTGACTTGACATGATGAGACATTTATTACAGGGATCAATGGTACACTCATCATATAGGATAGAGTCTTTTTTTCCTACTGAGCCAGGTCCTCATTGAGTTTGATATATATATATATATATATATATATATTCTTATCAAATAGAGATAGTCCTTGATAACATTCAGGATAACTCTGTGACAATAAGGATCTAAGATACCATTTCTGTTTCATGATGATGACAATGTGAGCAATGAGGACTCAGTTCAGGGTCCATCATGTGATCCCCTTCCTTTATTTCTATAAGTAGTATCACTTCCACCCATTGAGTAGTTGATAGTACGAGCATAGCAGGAAGAGGACATGAAAACGAAGAGTGCACATCGTGAGTTCCAATGCAACAGACCACTGAGGTTTTACAGTGATCCAAGTCCTAAATTAGTAGAGGATTGGATACAATTGGTGCAATGCATATTTAGACTAGTTCAGACCCTGAAAGACTAGATGGAGGATTTAGAAGCCCATTGTTTTCATGGAACGGTTAGACATTGGTGGAGTTTGGTTATTCAAATGCATGATGAGTTGGTGCTATTGTGGAACCACTTCTAGAATATGTTCCATAAATAGTACTACCCCTTCTACTTATGATCTATTATGATTTAGGATCCTATAGTGTTTTAAGAGGGAGCAATGATGGTGTCTGAATACATTAATAAGTTCACGAATATATGAACCTGAGTTTATTACATACATAATCTTGTTTTTAGTTAAGGAAATACATCATTTTACTTTGAGGATCTTTTAAATTTTAGAGCTTCAATAAATTTGGAAAATACATTCATAACATTACACATTATTACAGAGTAGATACCATAAAAATAGTTTCAATTGTTTTCAAAATATAAAACATTAAAACGTAAATCAAGACTCCTTGAAAATTCTTTAACATTTAACATGGATTCCTTCCTTGAATTAAACATCCATTAACCTATTAAAATCATTTAAAAACTTGGTATGAGCACAAAATATTAGTAAGGTATGGAAAAGAAGGAAAGATCACATTAGACCATGAATACTCATAACATTTGAAATAATTTTCAAATGGCATTGTTGTCACCCATATATACTTAATTTGTGTAACATGATATTTAAATAAGATCCTCACAAAACATGAGAACATAAATACAATCATAATGGTGTCATGGGGAATTACTTACATAATCTTGTAACTATTCTTGGATACCTTATAATTTGTAACCCTCACGGCTACCTTACTTTGTGTAACCATCGCAGATACACTTGGAGTAACCATATGACCAACCTCCAACTTCCTCATACACAATAAATTATAAGGATATATAGGTCCAACCCTTAATCATAAATAATTCCCAATAACCACTAAATAATCATACAACATGAATAATTCCATAAAACATTACTTTGTAATTTCGTAAAAACGAATTTAAAAAGAGGATTTTTAAATAAAATCCCCTTATAAATATCATACAATTAAAGAGAGACTTAATAGAGTGGATGGAGTATGTATATATACTATAAATACACATAAGAAAACATAATATAAACAGAAACCATCACACAAATGATTTAAATATCACATAAATGATGATGTAGAAGGTGAACCCAAAGAATAGAAATCAGGTGAATAATTCCCTTACCTCAGGTCTGTCTTACTTAATTTTTTTTTTAAAATTCTTTTATAATGGTTAAAAGAGTGTTATTATTAGTTTAAAGAAATGTTTTCATGTTTATAAAATCATATATTATCATTTAAAAACATCATTTCACCCTTTAATTGTTATTATTTAGCTCCTTGCACTGTTTTTGGGTGAGTTTTTAACATGATTTCCATGATTGGTTCATGATGGATGTTCTTGTCGATTGGAAGTGAAATTACAGAATTGGAATGGAAAGGTATTTACATATTTCATGTACCATAATTTATACCATTAAGATTTTGATGTTTTATATGAGGATGATTCATAAGTTAAAACATTAATGATGTTCGTTTAGATAATTTTAGTGATTCTTTGATAATAACAACCTCATTTCGTATTATAAATTAAAACCACGAGTTAAAATGAATTCCAGAACCTTTGATGAGACATAATACATATATTATAAATTGTTTTAACCATAATAATTGTTTCATGACCCTAATTTAAGGATTTAAAAAAATTAAATCACATCGTCCACGATGTCGGTAATTCGACACAACATGGACAATGTTTTTAATTCATTGATTAAGTGGGAGAGGAGAAGAACAATGATGATGAATTTTCCATGAACATGAGAACATCCAGAATATACATGATTTTGGAGATTTCATTCCTCTTGTACCAGAGGGGTGAGGAAAAGGAAAAAAAGGAATCATGAAATAAAAGAAAACTTGAGAAATTTCTCATGAAAATTTGGCAGCCTAACGACGTCTTTTAAATTTTCATAAAAATTGTTTTATGAGAGAAAGGGAATTTATCATCACTCATACATAATATGGAAATTAAGGGGGATATTGAATGAAATATACAAACATAATTCAAAAGATAAAGGAATATAATAACATAAAATGAAAGAAAAGAATGAAAATAAAATAGGATGTTTACCTCTGGATCTCTTCTCCTTCAGATCCTTCTTAAGGGATTTTGTATTGGTATTTTGGTGAGACCAGAAGCTCTAGGACGTGGGTAAGATCCTTGGGATGAGTATTGGACTGAACATATGCATTGATCAAGGTTTGAGAGGTGTGGGAAGAAGAGGGAAGTGAGGGTGGTATTTATAATGGAGGAGAGGGTGTATGTTTCATTATTTTAATCATTAATATAATATTTTTTTTCCAAGGCTATGAAGAGTCATAGTTCATGTGACCTCAAATAGTAATAATGGAATATGAGTTAAAACCAAGTGGCATTGCATCACTTATGATGTCATAAATAGTGTATTTTACTGATAATTTGATTATACGGTATTTTATCATATTTCGCTATTCACCGAAAAATCAATAATTTCAGAAAAAAACAAAAAATTTACCCTAGCCTTTTTTTGACATATAGAATTCCAAAATGAGGTCTATTTTTTTAAAATAATTTTCTAAATATTTTAATTTTAATTTTAAAATAAAATTATACTTAATTGAAAAATTAACAATTCTAATTCTATAACTACTTCTATATCACAATGAAAAATTAACCAAGATGTTATTATCATAAAGACTTAATAAAATAAAATAATAATAAAATTTGTTATTCATTTGGGTAATATTACTATTCATAATGGTATGTTACTATTCACCAAAAAAACAAGTTGGTTCCAATAGACATTAAATAACCTAAAGAACACAATTGTAGATGACATTTTCTTGAAATTCAAAACATAGAAGTGGAAAAATTATGTTTAAAGGCTAGTTATAAATATATACTTAAAACAAAGTTCCATGCATTTATATTTATTTTTAGAAAAACTTGGGGTGTTACATTATCCCCACCTTCTTGAAATTGAGTCCTCCAAATTTTATTTACTTATTAAACAACTGAGTGTATTTTTGTCTCATAGAATTTTTAGACTCCCATGTTGCTTCTTCAACCATCATCTTTCTCCACAAAACCATTACCTAGTGGATTACCTTATTCCTTAATATATGTTCCCTTCAATCAAGATTCTGAATGGTTTTTTCTTCATAAGAAAGGTTTTCTTCTAGCTGAACTACTTCTAGGATCAAGACATGAAATGAATCTAACACATACTTTATCTACATCGAAACATAAAAAACATTGTGTACCTGAAACAAGCTCAGAGGCAAAGCTACAAGGTTTTCCACTATTCCAACTTTCTCCAAGATTTCAAAAGGATCGATGAGCCCCATACTAAGCTTCCCTTTCTTACCAAAACAGATAACACTTTTCCAAGGAGAGATTTAAAGGAAAACATGGTCACCTACCTCGAAAGATAAGTCTTTCCTTATATTATCTGCATAACATTTCTGCTTGCTCTTAGCTGTCCTCATGTGCTGCTGGATCATCCTCACTTTCTCGGCCACTTCTGATACTAATTCTGACCTGATCAACATTCTTTCACTGAATTCAACCCAAAATGTTAGAGTCTGACACCGCTTCCCATACAAGGCCTAAAAAGGTGCCATTTGAATTTTGGAATGAAAACTGTTATTATAAAAAAACTCAACTAAATAAATATGTTGATCCGAACTTCCCTGATAGTCCATTGAACAAGGTCGAAGCATATCCCCCAAGGTTTTTATAATTCATTCTGACTTCCCATATCATTGAGGATGAAAAGTTGTACTGAAATTTAACTCTGTGCCCAACGACTTCTGAAGTCCCTTCAAAAAGTTAGAAGTGATCATGGGATATCGGTCAGATAAAATGGAAAGAGGAACTCCATGTAACCTGAAAATATCCTTGAGGTTCAGTCGAGAAAGCTGATCCAATGTCATTGTATCTCGAGTAGAAGGAAAATGTGAAAACAAATTAGCCTATCAATAATAACCCAAATCACATTGTTACCTCGAGAAGTCATTAGTATTCCCACCACAAAGTCCATGGATACATTCTCCCATTTCCACTCTTTCACTGACAAAGGCTATAGCATCCCCTTTGGTAACGGATACTCGGCTTTAACCTGTTGGCATGTCAAACATCTCATGGTAAAATCAGAAATATCTCTTTTCATTCCATACCACCAATAATCCTCACGAAGGTATCTGTACATCTTAGTACTGCCAGGATGAACTGAAAAGTGAGAACTATGAGCATCACACAACAATTATTTCTTTAACTGGGAATCAAAAGGCACAAACAACCTTTTACCATATCTTAAAACACAATCTTTGTCGATGTTAAATTCTGGAAACTTACCCATTTTAACAAATTCTACCTTTTTCTATTGCTCACAGTCTTCCTTATGCACTTTCTTAATTCTATTTAACAAGGATGACTACACTAAAACCTGAAACAAAACAAAGGTATTCCCTGCACCAACAACTTCTAAGACAAAATTCATCAAATCATTAATCAAGGGATCATGTTCCAAACGTATCATGGTTAATGATGCATGATGTTTCCGACTTATGGTGTCTGCTACATTGTTTCCTTTTCCAGGATGGTAATTGTTCATGCAGTCATAATCCTTTATCCGTTCTAGCCATCTTCTCTACCTCATATGTAATTCCTTCTGAGTGAATATATACTTTAGACTTTTATGGTCAATGTATATTTGGAATTTGGTTTCGTATAGATTATACCTCCAAATTTTCAAATCAAAAACCACTGCTGCCAATTCCAGATCATGTGTGGGATAATTTAGCTCATGAGGATTAATTTCTCTTGAAGTATAGGCAATTACTTGATCATTCTGCATCAAAACACTACCAATTCCCTTCAAAGAAGAATCACTATAGATGACAAACACACCATTTTGGGAAGTTAAGGCCCAAACTGGAGCATTCACCATTCTCTTCTTTAGTTCCTAAAAATAAACATCACATTCTTCTGTCTAAACATATTTAACCCCTTTTCATTTTAACTTAGTTATTTGTCTATATAATCATGCAATGTTCTTAACAAACTGTCAGGAATAACTTGTTAAGCCAAGAGAACTACGAATCTCTGTAACATTTGTGGGTCCTAGCCATTCATCAACTACTTTTTTTGGTAGGATCAACGGTTATTCCATCCTTATTTACAATGTTTCCAAGAAAAGAAATATGTTTCAACACAAAAATCACACTTTCAGAACTTTCCATATAGTTTCTTTTCTTTTAAGGTTTGTAAAACAACCCTTAGATGCTTTTCAGGATCCTCTTTATTTTTAGAAAATACCAGAATGTCATTAATAAATACAACAAAAAACTTATCCAAAAACTCATGATATACTATATTCATAAGATTCATGAATACAATAGGCGCATCAGTTAATCCAAACAACATAACAACAAATTCATAATACACATATCTAGTATGAAAGGCTGTTTTCAGGATGTCATCCTCCTTCACCTTCAGCCGATGGTATCCGGATCACATGTCAATCTTGGAAAAGTACTGAGCTCCCTGGATCTGATCAAACAAGTCATCAATATGAGTAAAGGATACTTGTTTTTAATAGTGATGTTATTCAATGCTCTATAATCAACGCAATGTCTCATGAAACCATCTTTATTGTTGATAAATAAAATAAGGGCTCCCAATGGTGAAGTGATAGGAAGAATGATGCCTTTTTCAAGAAAATCCTACAACTAAATTTTCAATTCAAAAAGTTCTTTTGGATCCATAAGATATGTGGCTTTTGAAATTGGATTTACATCAAGAATTAAGTCAATGGTGAATTTGACTTCTTGATCAGTTATGAAACTGGGTAACTCATTAAGAAAAAAATCATGGTTTTCATTTAACACTGGAATATCATAAATTTAAATAGTTCCCTTGTTTTCAAAAATACGTGCAAGATATCTTTTATTTCCATCTTTCAATAGTTTCTCAGATTCCTGATATGTTATCAATTTTACGGGTTCATTCTTGTATACAAACTAAAAATCTTTCTGAAAAACAACTTCTTTAGCTCTATAGTTAATCTTAGCATGATATTCAGAAAGCCAGTCCATCCTTAGAATAACATCAAACTCAACTAAGGGTAAAACAACAAGGTTTTTAGGTAAATTATTTCCATAGAAGACAATAAAAAGATTCTTATAATTCCTCTTTGCTATAATATTTCCCCCTGGTGTTTTAACAAAAAGTTTTGGTCTCATTTGTTGATGTGATATTTAAAATTTACTAGAAAACTTATCAGAGATGAAGGAGTGTGTTGACCCAATATCAAAGAAAACATTAGAAAAATCTGTGTGAACAAACAATGTACCTAATACAACTTCATTGGATGTCCTGACATCTGCTGACATAGTCGCAAAGGATCTCCCTACACCTTCATGCTTGAAGTCTAGCTTCTTTGCATCATTCATATCTCTCTTTGGGAAGGCATTTTCATAATGACCCATCTCTACACATTTAAAACACTTTATAGTATAATTTTCAGGATTATTCTTAGGATCAATTTCATTGAAATCTCAGGACATATGTCCAAACATACCACATTTAAAACACGTCCATGTTTTTCTAAGACATTCCATAGGGTGTTTCTTTCCACACATTTCACAAACTGGAAATATGATTTTCTTACCGTCATATTTCATTGGTTGATTCTTACCCATTGCTTGTCATATTGACCTCTTCTTCTCTTTGTTTCCAAAATGAACATGATCATCATCAAACTCCATCTCTACCCTCTCAGCACATCGGAAAAGTTTCTCATATCTTTTGAATTCACGGGAGGCCAACGCCCTTCGATTCCTTGGCTTCAATCCTATGTAAAATCAGTTGATTTTTCTATTAGGATCCAGAATACGATTTTGGGTATACCTCACCAGTTGGGAGAAGTTTGCTTCATACACAACCACTAAATCTTCCTCCATCTACTTCAATTCAAGGAATTTCTTCTCTATTCTATGTCAGACCACCTTAGGAAAATATATTTCATGGAAAAAAATTCTAAATTCATCCCACTCTAAGGAAAAAAAATCCTCTTTACCCCCGATATTCCTTACCATTGACCACCAATGATTAGCTTCCCCTTCAAAATGATAAATTAAAAGACTTACCTTTTGATTGTCTAAACATCCCATAAAATCGAATATCTTTTCAAGGGCTTTGATCCATCCTTTAGATTCTACTGGGTCAGAAGATCCATTTAATGTAGGAGGATCTTGTCTCATAAGATGTTCCACTACGGTCATGTTCCGTTGTGGTAACTATATTAGTTCTCTTGCATGGATTCCACCACCATTTATTTCCTGTGTTAGAGGATCTATTACTATCACAAACTGCTCAGTTCCAATCACTACCATTTTGGGCTGTAGTTCTGTAAGAATTTCATTCTATCGGTTCCTCTCCTATTCAGCATCCCTGTTCCTTCTATGGACAACCATTATAAACCAAAATGACTTAGATGAAGAAACCTGGCAATCTTTAAATGATATAACATTTCAAATTAAACATAGAGTGAAAATCATTTATTGTATTCTACTAACATCACCCTAACCCATAAAGTTATCTAAAACATCCTCTGATACCAACTACAATAACCCGAACTTATTACATACATAATCTTGTATTTAGTAAAAAAACATACTTTTACATTGAGGATATTTTCATGTTAAGATCCTTAAATAATTATGAAAATAAATTCATAACATTACACATTGTTACAAAGTGGATACCACAAAAAAATTTTCCATTTTTTTCAAAATATAAAACATTAAAACATAAAACAAGACTCATTGACAATTATTCATCATTTAACATGGATTCCATCCTTGTCGTACACATCCATTAACCTGTGAAAATTATTTAAAAAGTTGGAATGATCACAAAATCTTAGTAAGGGATGTAAAAGTAGATAATATCACATTAGACCATGAATACTCGTAACGTATGAAAGAATTTTGAAAAGACATTCTTGTCACCCATATATACATAAATTGTGTAACATGAGATTTAAATAAGATACACACAAAACATGATAACAAAAATATAATCCTAAATATATATGGGGGAATTACTTACTTATTATTGTAACCATTATTGGCTACCATATAATTTGTAACCCTCATGGCTACCTTACTTTATGTAACCATTGCAATTACACATGGAGTAACCATACAGCCGACCTACAACTTACTCATATACAATGCATTATAGGGAGATATAGGTCCCACCATTCATCATAAATAATTCCCAAGAACCAAAATACAATCATACAACATGAATAATTCCATAAAGACATTACTTTCCAAATTCTAAAAACTGAATCTAAAAGGAATATTTTAAAAGAAAATCCCCTTATAAATATCCTAAAATTGAAGGGAGTCCTAATAGAGTGGATGGAGTATGTATATATACTGTAAATAAATAAAATAAAACATAATATAAATAGAACCCATCACACAAAAAATTTAAATATCACATAAATGATGAAGTAGAAGGTGAACCCAAAGAATGGAAATCGGGTTAAAAATTCCCTTACCTAGGGTCTTTCTTACTTAAAACTGGTTTACAATTCATGTATAATGGTTAAAGGAGTGTTATTAGTAGTTTAAAGAAACATTTTCATGTTTATAACATCTTATATTATCATTTCATAACATTATTTCACCCGTTAATTGTTAGTATTATGCTCCTTGCACTGTTTTTGGGTGAGTTCTTAACATGATTTCCATGATTGGTTCATGGTGGATTTTTTTTATCGATTGGAAGTGAAATTCAAGAATTGGAATGGAATAGTATTTACATATTTCCAGTATAATAATTTATACCATTAAAATTTTAATGTACTATATGTGGATGATTCATAAGTTAAAACATTAATGATGTTCCTTTAGATCATTTGAGTGATTCTTTGATAACAGCGACCTCATTTCATCTTATAAATTAAAACCACGTGTTAAAATAAATTCTACAAACATTTATGAAAAATAATACATTTATTATGACCTTTTTCAACCATAAAAATTGTTTCCTGACCAGACATGAATGATTTAAAGAAAAAAATGAAATCACATCGTCCACGATGTCGGTAATTTGACACATTATGGACAATGTTTTTAATTCATTTAATAAGAGGGAGAGGAGAAGAACTATGATGATGAATTTTCAATGAACATGATTCTAGAGATTTAATTCCACTTGGATAATATGGGGTGAGAAAATAAGAAAAATGAATCATGAAATGAAAGAAAACTTGATAAATTTCTCACGAAAATTCAGCAGCCTAACGACGTCTCTTAAAATTTCCTAAAAATAGTTTGATGATAGAAAGGGAATATCTCTTCACACATACATAATATGGATAGTAAGGGGGATATAGAATGAAATATTCCAACATAATTCAAAAGGTAAAGGAAGAGAATAACATAAAATGAAATAAAAGATAGAAAATAAAAAGAGAATGTTTACCTCTTGATCTATTCTCCTTGAGATCCTTCTTAAGGGCTTTGGTTTTGGTATTTTAGTGAGACCAGAAGCACTAGGACGTGGGGAAGATCGTTGGATGTATTAATAAGTAGAACATAGGTATGGATCATGGCTTTAGAGGTGTGGGAAGAAGAAGGGAGTGAGGGTGGTATTTATAGTGGAGGAGAGCGGGTATTTTCCATTATTTTACTCATTAATATAATAGTTTTTCCCAAGATTATTAATAGTATTAGTTCATGTGACCTCAAATAGAAATAATGAAATTTAAGTTCAAACCATGTGTCCTTTTATCACTTATGATGTCATAAATAGTGTATTTTTCTGATTATTTGATTATATGGTATTTTATCGTATTACACTATTCATCGAAAAATCATGAATTTCAGAAAAAAACCAAAAATTTACCCTGACCATTTATCAATGTTTAGAATTCAAAAATTAATTCCACTTTTTGAAAATAATTTTCTAAATATTATTAATTTAATTTTTAAATAAAATCGTAGTTAATTCAAAAATTAACAATTCTAATTCTATAACTACTTCTATATCACGATGAAAAATTAACCAAGATGTTATTATCTTAAATCCTTAATAAAATAAAATAATAATAAAGTTTAATATTAATTAGGGTCATATTACAATTCATAAGGATATGTTACTATTTACCCAAAAAACAAGTTTATTCCAATAGACTCCAAATAAAATACTGAACGCAATTGTAGATGACAATTTCTTGAAATTCAAAACATAGAAGTGGAAAAATTATGTTTAAAGGGTAGTTATAAATATCTACATAAAACAATGTTCTGTGCATTTCTATTTATTTTTAGAAAAACTTTGGGTGTTACAACGAACCCAACTTGGTACTCTTTAAACATGATCTGCAACAACCACTTCCAAACATATAATATTGAGTAGGATATCCATATGAAGATTCATTCATTCATAGTACCCTTGTGAATATCCACCTATGTATATATTATAGAGAAGGAACTGGTGGAAGCGGGATTTTTTTAGTGGGATTACACATAGCTGGTTTTGGATGTGGGCACAATTGAACCAAGCTTTCTTCTGCATCTAGAAGATGTTAGTTGAGAGGGCCTCAATGTAGGAGGGCTCCCCATGACCAAACTCAGGCTCATTGTCAGGTACAACATAATTCACTTGGAAAAATTGGGGTGGGTTCGTACTGTGTTTGTAACGGATATGGTCACGTGGCATGATATTTCCTAACCAAAAGTGATGAGAATATCAAAAAAGATAGTAGATGGTCCATTACAAAGAACATGATATGATCAGGGATCCACTATGTGGGGAAAAGGTGTTCCCTAGGGAGGTAGTTCCAGTAGAGGAACGATAGAGGATATAGTTGGTGGAAGATTCTACAAGGTCCTTCCACCACCACCACCATTTATCCCACGTGAGGATGAGGGAGATAGCGGCAGACGCCGCGGGAAGCTGTATTCTAAGGATTTTTATAATCTTACTGTGCACAAGATGATAATAGGTACACTCTATGTCTCATCTACATCTTGCAGTAGTGAATATTAGAAATTTTTTTAGGTACTATTTTCTCCCTATTTCTTGCTCAATTTTTTACTGAGGTGACACGGGGCTTCGATGTAACTTTATGTTGATGTTGTTTAATGTAGATTTGAATACACATTGAAGAGGGGTTCTTCCCCCACTGATACATGTTTTTGTGACATAATAAGAACTTTGAGATAAATTCAATATCATCTAAAGTAGATAGTATTTAGGTGTGTTGGATGATTCCCTCTAACTATTGTGATCAAGGTGAGGTTGTTCAATGGAGTGTGGGTGTAGATTCTGGCATTTCCAGTGGAGTTTTCCTGCTTGACACTTGTTTAATGGGATTTTTCTAAAGGGTGTGTTGGATTATTTGGTTTGGTGTTACTCTCTTTCTAGGATAGGAAAAGACATGTGGGGTGGGAAACATCCATTATATGTATATCTTATCATTTTTGAATGAGTTTACCCACCTACATTCTTTGGTGGTACCTTTTCGTACTCAACGTCAACCTTGATATAGTGCCAGACAGTTGTCGAATTCAGGTCATGGTAGATGAGACCCCATGAATAAAATTATGTGACTCACTACTTGGTACTGGTAGTGATAGTCTTCACCCTGAGACTATGGATACTCTACCTTATAGGAGAGTGTTTTGTGTTTTACTTATTCCACATGAGTTTTAGGTATGCCTTCAAATAGGGAGACCTGAACTTGAGGTAGTTAAAATGGATCATGTTACTATAGGACTATAACTTCGAGACCGCCTATAATTTGGTAAAGATAAATGCGGTAGAAAGTACACTTAGCAGGAAGTCCAAGGATCCCCTAGTGAGGAAAGTTTCATAGCATTTAGCTTTGCTGTAGTTGACCACGGTAGAGAAAGACGGTATATTTTTTCATTAGTTAATGGTTCTAACTCCTTCACATCCTGATCATGTGAGAGGGTAGAAGTTGGGAGACATTTATTGTGTATCCTTTCATGATAAAATATCCATAGTATATTCACCTGATGGATTTTATGAAGAAGGTAGTCACGTCACCCTTTTTAGGGATGAATAGTTTTCTGGCCATGATATGAGTGGAGGTGATGAGGGAGTTTAACACTTTCCCTTTGACTATAAATCCGAGTGTAGGGATGTTCTAGGTGCGGGCTCAGCATCGCCAATGATTTTCTTAGTTTTTTCATTTTATAGAATAAAACCATTGAATAAGGGAATGATTTTGGACCCGGTTTTTTCCTTGTAAGTATTTTGAAAATTTATATATATATCGTTAGAGCTAGGCTCTAATACGACAAGAGATTTTGAGGTCTGATGTGCCCGTAAATTATTTTATAAAACAATTAAGTATATTTTATAGTATATATGTTAAGGAAGAGATATTTATCTTAAACGGTTGATTAGATAATAAATATGAGGCAACTGTTGAGTCTGAATCATGGTGTTTACCCCAAGTGGGGTTAAATTTTATTAACATAGGTATTCTATAGAAAAATTTATTGAAAACTTAACCATGAAATAAATTATTAAATAAAATTTTTATATTTTGGATTTCTTTAATAAATATTGAAAAGGGGGCTTAGATTGGAAAATTGAGACAACAATTAGGTTCATACTATAGTCTTTTCATTAAGAGTGACTTAAAGTAAGATGGCGCGAGATGTTCATATCCTTTGACCATTGTCTGGTGACCTATTAAAATTATATAAATATGTTACTATGGACATGACATTGTGTTTGGCTCATAACCCTACCACCAAGGGAGGATCTCTCTCCCTCCCTCCCATTAGTAAATCAACAATGAATTCTTGATGGAACATGGCTGTGTTTCAGATATGTGTATATCAAAGTATGACAAACACAGTAATCCTTGGCGGGTGTGTTCAATGACGACGAACAGATCTGAATCCAGGTTGGATTCATTCTTTTGGATTCTGCGTCCCCAATTTAAATTTTGGAATTTTAATTGATTCTTTTCTGATTGTGTAGTCCTTGAACATCAATGAAAATAAAAAAACTAAAACGAACATCGATCGATCCTTCTATTCATCCTCTCTTTACACGTTATTCATTGTCTACATTTTGATATAATGAAAAATAAATGGATTTTTCAGAAGTGTGTGGTTTTGTGTAGATCCAATTCCAAGAATTGTATATCTATTTTTTTACTTAATTTCATCTTGGATCGAAGGTCGTGCAGTGAGAGGAAGGGGAAGTCAGACCATGCGGGTTGTGTGGGACAACCAATAGATCTCTTATAAGGTGGAGGCCAATCACAGTGTGTGAGGTGGTCGGTGGAGGTGCACTGAGAGAGGTGGCCATTGGAGGAATTGTGTTAGGTTTCCTAGAACAATGGAAGAAGGTATCACCATGGAGTGTAGATGGTAGCTGACATGGACGACAGAGGTGGTTGAGTGGCCGAGAGATGTGGCACAATTGTGTGTGGGTGGCGGTGAATGTTTTGAGGTCGTAGGGTGCGAATGTGGTCATGGGATCTATGATGTGAACCGACCAGGAAGGATGAACAAGTAGGAAATGTGCGAGCGGGCCGAACCTAGGTGCAAATGGGCTCTGGTGGGATGGGCCCAGTGAAGTGGGATGGGCCTTGGCAGGCCAGTGGGGCCAGATGAGATGGATCTGGGTCAGACGTAGGGAAACCAGTGCAAGGCACGATGGTGGCCGACCATGACGCCATTGTAGCCTTTGCAATCTTGAGGTTAGTGACCGGAGCTGGTACCGGGAGAATGAATATGGGGGTTAGTTGGCGAGCAAATAGGACCAAACATGGAAGTCTGTCCACGGACAACCACCCAACAGGTGGTCGACCACATTTGTTGGTCTATAACCGGTTAGTCTGCTAGGTAATGTAGGTCCACAAGTAGCCTTTTGGGTGGTAGCTTCAAACATTCATAATTGTTAAATAGAGTGTCCATTTTAGGTGACTGCTATAGAAATATGATCCTACATCTGATTTGTACCTTTTGAGTCTAGTTGTGAATTTAAATTCTAAATTGAGGCATAGGATCCATGAAGCATTGTTTTTGAAATAATGGGAAATCAATATTCTTCACCGGATGTCTGATTTGGGTGAATGAATAGTTGATCTTGTGCACTATTTAGAAATGATCGAAATGGTGTGATCAGTTTAGTTATCCGAGTCCATATAAGGAGGAATGTATGTAAAACTACTTTTTTTCTTTCAGACTAATAATGATCATCATGTGCTCTTCAACCTTTTATCCAGAGGTGGCATGTACTCTTAGAGTACCCTAGAACACATAGGGGTACATGTTCACAATTTAGTACTTGATTATTTCTAGGTACATAGCTAGGTGACGAGGCAAGGTCACACATTGTGTGGGACCTATTAGCATTGTGTACCACTTTATAAAAATACCACACTTAGTATATCCTTCTTTGGACTCATATTTTGGCCTGCAAGTATCATACCCTGAATATTTTTTTCATGTAGAATACAATGATGACATCTGCATTGGATTTTAAGATATGATGTGAGATGTTCAGAGCATGAAGCATATCTGAGGCAATGCTCTATGATGGTTGTGACCAAGAGGAATCACTAAATGATTCTTCAAGAATGGAACCTCCATCACCATGGGTGTGGGTCCTCTTTAGATACTTCTAAATTGAACCCCCTACCGGGTAGGTTGCGGCTGTGGAACCCCCTTTTGATACGAAGGAATTGGTTTTCTACCATATTAGTGTAACCCCCAAACTCATAAGGTCATGGGTCCTCAATGACCTGGGTGGAACAAGCTATTGTACCATGGTGCAGGTCCACGTGATACTAGAGTGAAACCCCACATCAGTGTGGGAACTGGTCATCAATATCTACTACTAGAGTGGAACCTCTCATCAGTATGGGTACAAGTCCTCTATAAAAATAATTAGAGTGCACCCCCCCCCCCTGATGCATTAGGGAACAAGGCCTCTGCAATGAAATTGTTATCCCTAGACTTTTTGACATAGTGCAGATACATTTTTTGACGTACCTTTGGACTCAAGAGAAAGAGGTATGTGTTCCCCACCGACACGTGTACCTGTGACGCAACCCAAAAACAATGTGGGTGAGTCAGTTCCACCAAAATCAGATAGTGTCATTATGTTGTGATTGAGTTCCTTTGTGTTTCATGTTAAGGGTAGATGAGTGGGATGTTGTGCATCATTATTAGACTTCTAGAACTATTGGTGAATCTTCTTCTTTGACAGAGCAGTGATATTTTGATACCCTTACTCTCTCATTCGGGATTAGTTGATTGAGTATATATATATATATATATATATTCTTTCTTCTAGAACCTCTCTTTGTACTTGGTTACTCTCCCTCTGGGAGAGGTGAATACGGGGGGTGGTCTGCGGGGGGGGGGGGGGGGGGGGGGGGGGGTTATTCCACATGCTTTCCATGTCTAGCTTCTCATTGTAGGGTGTGTATACTCTCTTCCTATAGGTAGAGAAGACTCAACTGGAAGTCCATATACTCACATTTTCTAGCTCCTTATGTTTGGATGAATTTAATTTGACTCTCTTGTTGGGTTGAGATACGTTATTTTATCATACCTTGTTCTATCTACTGCTTTTCTCTTCAGGGTGTCTCTTATTTCACCCCTTTAGCTTTTGGGGAGTCCTACTGGGAATTTTTATACTCACCCATGCATGGTATTTTCCCAAAATTATCCTGATTTATGTAGACGATAGATAGAATAATAATGACTTCAAAAGATATTAGGGATAGTGGTTCTTGTAAAATATATGGTAGTTTTTAGCTTGGGATCCATGATAGGGGTTCTCTCATCTATTTTACTTTTCCAGTTGCTATCAGGTTGGGACACTATTCTTGTTGGGCTTTTATTTTTTCCCTTTACCATTCAGTTTACATTATTGTACTTTTATAGTTTAGATGTATATGCATGCTTGGTATATTTGTAGTATTGTTTCATATTTTGATCATTTTTTATTTTATTTTTTATTGATTTGGTTGTGTGTGTGTGTGTGTGTGTGTGTCTAGGTACTTAGGAAAATTCCTCCCTTCTTTTGTTGGGCCTTTTGTGCTTGTTGCCACCCCTGGCCCCTGGAGGGAGGCTTGGGGTAGTTGCGGCTCGAGCACTGGTGTAATATCCCAAAATTATAATGTAAAATTTTTAATTCAATATAATTTGTTACTTTAAACACAAAACATGTAAGGGAATATAATATCCCAATACTAATATATATTTTCTTTTATAAATAAATTCAACACATGATACTGCTTGTAATGAATGCACTAAGGAGTTAGATTATGTTACATATAAGAGATAACATCCTCGATAGATTGTGTCACATGAATGAGCGACCTTCACTGATAGCTTATGATTCACGCAAGAGCAACCTCCCTTGATAACTTTTGTAACATGCAATATCAAGTTTCACTAAACAACAACGCATTATTAAAATATTATTATTTAACATAATATGATGTAAACTAGTCATTCAATTACTTTTTATGAATAGTAATAAATTACTTATAAAATTATGTTTTAAAAATATATAAAATTAATTCACTTTTTAATAATTATTGATAAATGGAAATAAGAACCAGTTGGATATAAATAGAAATATTATTATTTCCATGTTTCGAAGTAGTTCTACCTTAATAATCATAAATAACAACAATTAGAAAATGATTTTAATCAAAAATAAATGTTATATATTCAATAAAATGTTATTTATATTTATCTAGAAGGTTTTATATTCATAAGATAATAAAAAACCCTAGTTTATACATAAAAACCTATATTTCTATAATGGCAATTTTACAGCCTTTTAATGGTGAACCAATATAAAACCTTAATTTTGTAAATTTTATTAATTTAATTTGATATAAACAAACATAATTATTTAAATCATAATTTTAGAATTATAATATGGTGTTTGTTTGGTATTTTTCGAAGAAACATCATTTTTTGATGAATAGTGAAAAACACTGCATTTTAGTTAAAAACCACCTTCTTTTAAAAAAAATTATTAACGTTAAATTATATTTTAAATAGTTTATAAATTTAAATTAGATAAGTAATACATATGTAAATACAATTTACATTAATATAGAAATTTAACATTGAAATATAATAAGAAAACTCAACAATCTATTGAACATTTTTCTACTAAAACTGGTTAAAATATTTGCCTGCAATATTAACATTAATTTTAATTGGGTCGATCTTCTAATTTTAATTAAAAAAAATATACATACACCATTTTAATCAGTATGATATTTTTATTCTAATAATATCATATTAATTTTTTACCAGAATGATTAGTGACAGAGATTAAATTTAATTACAATAATTAAGGTGCAATTAGGTATAAAATTTAGTAAACCATATATTTGAGTACCCAAATGACTTAGACCCATGTACAATAACCATTTTTTTACATTAATCTGACATTTACATTGAATTATATAGTTTTTTTGGTTTTTAATGACTTTTTTTAGGGAATATGATGGGTACCCGAAACTTGATTCTAAAATTACTAGTGAGTCCTTTTCTTTCCCTATAAAAGGCCACCAACTCTCCTCTTCCTTAAATCCCTCAAGACACATTATATTGTACAAACTATGACCAATTATTCTTCCAATATACCTTATATAACCATATAATCCTCCCATTTTGTATAAATAAATCCATGTAATCTTTTTGTTCAAACAAAAAGTAATTACCCGATTAAGATCAAGGTCTTATCCCAATATTTTTATAATCCTTTCCATTCATCAACCCCTATACTAATATTATTCAATGATTACATATCAAAAACAGTATTAAGAATACAATATTAATTTTTTACGTAAATATATCTACCTAAACTTACAAACAACTCCAATTAATGGGTAACAAAAATATTATTTCTGTGTATGGCGAACTACTCCCTCACGAAATGATGAATGTTAAATTTTCCATTTCCAACTTTAAGAGTTGGAAATTATGATGAAAAAATATTTATATATATTATATATGATATTTATTATGTATTTATTCTTATTTAATTCTTTTATGACACATAACATTATACATTCTATTTTCTGGTAATGTGATATCATTGTTGGTTGGAATTTGGACTACCGCCCTCTCAAAGCGATGTGATTCATTCACAGGAATCATTAAATATAAAAATGAATGATTATAATAAAATATGTGATACATAAAAAATATATATATCATAATAATAACATATTTAGCTTTCTTGAAACATATATATATATATATATCATTTTATTTATTATCCTTCCACATACTAAAAAGAGATAATGTCAGTCGTGGACGTGTGCACTACCTCCTCCTCAACACGATGTGATTAGTTTTACATCATGATAATTTTATATATAAGTATATATGACTAAATAATATTGTATTAATTATATTATTATCATTATATTAATATATAATACAACTTACATTCTTTCCATAACAATCAAAGGAAAATGAGAATGTTAGTCATGCGTACATACGACCTACTATCTTCATGATTGTAACATTGGTTCATTTTTCATAAACATAATTAATAACTGATTTTAAAGGTATAATTGATGTATAAATATAATAATTTATTCTTGATTATTATTTTATATATTTTATATACTGACACATTTCACGATAGTTGACCTATCAAAGTAGTGTTTGACACTTAACCCAAATTTCGTCAAAACCCTTGATGTAAACATAATGGTTTAAATAGTTTTATACAAAATACTAATAAGTGAAATAAGAGTAATGATAAAAATGAAAAAGGATCTCAATAAAGTATAAAATTAAAATAATAATATTATATATGATGTTAAATGACATCCCCCAAAATAAAACACAAGCTATGGGATTATCATATCACTTTTAACATCAATGACATAAATTTCATGTTCACCAATTACATATTTTTTTATGCATATCTACTACCCATTTTTATTTATTATATCATGAATTTAATTATCTTCATTATATTTATGACCTCAATTTAATATTATTCCTTCATGATGTCTATGATTTAAAATGTTTCCAAGTATAATGGGACACATTGGATTTTTTAATGATTTTTCCCTCAACAATAAAATTTATGAGATTTAAATGGTATTTAAATTTTATGAATTTATATTACCATTGTTAAATAAAATATTTAACCCTTATCTGATTATTCATAACCATTTTCAAGTGTTGTTACAATTTTTCCTCTCTTTGGTACTCAAAGTGTTTTCAAAATGTTTTTAGGAAAACTCGACTTCATTTCTCCCTTTAGTAGGATAGCTAATTTTATTCTTAAAAAATTGTTTATTAAAAGGTTATAAAAAATGTTTTAAAATGATTTGGTAAAGACATTTTTACCCCTAATTTTATTTTACCAATGTTTTCAATAGAATATTCTTGTTTCTTTCTGAACTAGGAATTTTTCTTACTTTATTACCATGAAAAATGAATGTTCATTTTACATGGTACGACATGTAATGATTTACCCATTGTCGTTCCATCAAAGATTCCTTATAATTTTTCATAGGTTATTTGTAATGAACATTATTATATTCTTTTTCATAGAAGAGTATTTTTTTTAAATTATAATAAAAGGATATTTTCTTAAATAATTTTTTACAAATATCTTTTTATAATTTTTCCATTAATCAACATCCTAAAACCTCTATTTTACTTTACATGGGGTATACTTTTTTAATACCATCCATAATCATATAAATATTTTTTTATGTTCAATTTATCAAAGGATGGTATTGGCATTCACATCCTTGATTTATTTTTCCTCTTGAAATATTCAACCTCCTATGATCATTAAACATTAAATTCCCCCAAATTATCCATTTCAATTTTCATGGATATAACTATAAGCAAAATATTGTACAATTTTACATATGGTGTCTAATTTGATAGTTATTTTATTATTTGGGTAAATATTGATAAACCATTCTCTCTTAATCAACAAAGTTATTTGATAAGGCGCAACGTTAAATCGATTATTCAATATATAAGGAAAATTTTGGACTGTTATGGCATGGGTGGGTCCCTATTAAAGATATCCCATAGATGCATTGGAAATATCATGGGACGACTCAATTTTATAGCCACCTTATAGGGGTTTTTAACCAAAATTTTTTCAACTATCTTGTGAATGGTATTGATAGTAAAGGTATGATGTACGTAAGAAAAATGGCATCCAATAATAATCTATTTTCCATTATTAATATTTATTTATTATACATCCATGAGTTTTTTCATTAACATAAATATATATTTATTTAATTTTTTTTGTGTTGGTTGTTATCCATCCATGAGATTTTTCATCGACATATCAATGGATTCATTTCATTTTTAGTTAATTTGAATAGAATGTGTTTCCATTTATTATTGTTCCATATTTTTAATTAACTTCAATTTAGTTTATTGATTATGTTCCTTGTGTTTACATTTATTAACCATACTATATTGAATATTCTTAACGATTCTCTTTTTATTACACTATATTTTAATCTTATTGAGCATTTCATCTCACCGTTATTTTGTTTTCTTTCCCAATTATATAATAAGTGTAATATAAAATATATAAATGGATATACAAGATGTTTTAGAGTTGTCCTCAAAGTTATTTTTATATAGAATAAAAAATATGATATAATTAGTCTATTGATTTGTAATAGAATACTCATTTATATATCTGGTTTACCAAGACTACTAAACTGATCAGTCCTTCAGGTCTTGATTCGATATAATAATTCCAATGTAATTGATAGCATACATCAGCTCTAGGGATTCTAGGGTTGGGTCTCTATTGTTTTTATCCGAGAAAGTTTATTAGAAACCTTGGGAACTATATTTAATAAAATATTGTTTGGAGTAAATTACCCTAAGGTAGAATTTGGGAATAAATATAAAAGAAAACCATATAATTTTGGTATTGTATAGATTATGTGGGTATTCCTAGAAATAAAACCATTTTTGGATACTACAAGTGAATGTGGTTTTGGAATAGATGTACATACGAGTAATAAATCCAAAAAGGTGTTCTGAGCCTGACTTGGGGTAGCCTAGTTTATGAAAACGGGCCTTAGATCTCACCTGGTTTCACACTCCCAGGGTTTATGATTTGTATAGTCCACGTTTTCCTTACAAATCATTTTGAATAATTTGAATGGATAATGGAAATGAATAATATTAGATAACCCAAAGGAATCTTATACTAAAGAAAATTTTTCAGGATTTATAATCCCTAGAGAATATATTATGGATAAACATTAGACAATGGAAGAACATATGATAAAATAAAATAGATAAAGTGATTGTGTATTGTGTTTTTATTAAAAGACTAAGATAAAAGGATATTTAGTGATCAAACTTATTTCAAGGATTTGCATCATATTTTTTTAGAAATTTTATTAATTTGGTTTTAGAAAAGGACAACATATAATCCGTGTGATAACAAATGAAGTCTGGAAAGGCCACCAAACTTGATCCCATGACCGAATGACGACACGAGTTTTAACCAAACCACTGACCTACGCAATGACCTAGTCACGTTTTAATTTTTTTAGTTAAAAAATTGATGATTAAATGTTATTAATGTACTATTAGTATCACTTTTTATGATTATATATTAATATACCAACCATATTGGTTTTGGATGATAGTTAAAGAAAAATAGTTAGACTTTCCACTCTTTTATATAATTTATGAATCCTTTAAAAGTTTATTTAAAACCTCATGAATAAAAAAATTTGATAAATATTTTTTTGTATTAATTAGGTGAATTATAATTTTATCCAATGACAACCTAAATTCATGATTGTTCATATGAAATAAAAACCTATCATGTAAGAACATTTCATTATATTCTGGGTCAATAAATTAATTTCCAAACTTTTGAAAAATATCATAGAAATAAAATGTTTTCCTAATACCTTAATTTCTATTGAACCGATGGCCTTCTAAACCATCAAATATTTATTCCTTTTAGGCCCTCATAATTTCATTTATCATTCACTTGATTTTCATTGAAGACCTCATTCAATCTCTGAAAATATATACAATTTTCCTCCAAGACGGTGTCTCCACTTATCACCAATGATCTCATAGATAGAAACATAGATAATTGGTAGTCTATGTTACCCTTTAACATGCCAATATATTTTTTTGGAAGTTTTTTTTACAAAACCTTCTCACAGTTTGTGATTTTAGACATAGGAATTATCATATAGTCTATCACCATGATCGATATTAAATTGAATGGATGCAATTTAATTAAGGTGGGGAGAATGTTCCCTCCCGAAATTATAAAGTACAAATTTTTATTCAATAACATGTATAACATGAGACACCAAATTCATAAGGGACTATAATATCTAATGACTCTACTATATAATAACTCTTTTAAATAAATTAAACACATGATATTGCTTATAATGCACACAACACCAAGTTAGCTTGTTTTTCATGAAAGAGTGATCTTCCTCCAAATACTATGTTACATTCAAGAGATACCTTTATCAATTACTTTTATTACAAAGAAGAGTGACCTTACTCAATTGATTTTGTTACACGCAAGACCAGGTTTCTCAAAATAACAATGTATTATTCAAATATTATTATTTAATATGATATAATATAAAATATTCGTTAAATTATTTATTATTATTAATAATAAAAATCATATAAAATAATTTTTTATCCTAATATAAAATTAATTCACTTCTTAACAGTTGATGTGAAATGAAAATAATAATTAAGTTTTTATAAAATGAAATAATATTATTTTTATGATTCGAAATAAGATTTACCTTGATAAAGATAAAAAATTACAATTAGCGAATGATTTTAGAGAAAAATATATGCTATATATTTAATCAAATATTTTGTATATTTATCCATTAGGTTTTATTTTCATAAGACAAGAACAATCCCTATTTAACATAAAAACCTATATTTTTATTAATGAAATTTTACCACCTTTTAAGGAAGAAACTATTTTAAATATTAATTTTGTCACTATTATAAAATTTATTTAATAAAATAAACATAATTATTGAATTTATAATGTCCAAATAATCCTTGTATTATTTTTTTCATATTTTTCTGAGAAACATCATTATTTTATGAATAGTGAAAATACTGCATTTTAGTATAAAATTGTCTTCTCATTTAGAAAATTATTAATTTTAATTTATATTTTAAATTTTTTATAAAGTAATATTAGATAAATAATAAATATATTAATATAATTAACTTTACTATAATCAAATTCTCATTGAAATTGAATATAAGAACTCGTTAATCTTTTAAACATTTTTCTACTAAACCTTTTAAACTATTTTTCTACAAGAATAACATTAATAATAATTTTGCATATCATTTTATTTAAATTTATAAAAATGTAACTACACCATTTTAATAGTTATGATATTTTTATTATAATAACATCAATATAATTTTTGACCAAAATGATTAGTGAAACTGATTAACATTAATTACAGTGATTAATGTGTAATTAGTCTTAAAATGGACTAACCCTTATCTTTAAGGGAACAAATTCCCTATAAACTAGTCCAATACCCATTGCATATCCCTAAATCTCAGATTAACATTCTGTTATTTAGTGTTTATGGTTTTTTATGCCTTTAATCAGTTAATAACATGTGTACACCAAACTAGTTTCCAAAAGGTCAAATTGATTCTATTTCCTTCCCTAAAAAAAGAAAACCAACTCCCCCTTCCTCACATCTCTCGTGACAAATTGAATCATAAAAAATCATCCTTATTTTTCTACCAACATCCCTCCACCCATCCTATAAGACTACCCTTATGACTATTTAAATACAAGGAATCATTTCAATCAATCCAAATGATGTTTCCCGATTAAGAGGTAATGTCTTCTCTCATGATTTTTAGATTCATTTCCCTTCATTAAACCGTATATTTTATTTTATTTTATTTATATATAACAGAACCAATATAAACAACTTAATATCATTTTATTATGTTAATATTTATACCTACTCTTACACACACCTCTATCCAATGGGTAATGAAAACATTGTGTCTATGTGTGGCAAACTACTCCCTCACGAAATGATGATTGCTCATTTTTTCATTTCCATACTTAAAGGTTGGTCATTGTAATGGGAAGATTATATATATATATATTATATTTATTATGTATTTAATCTTATTTAATTCTTTTACAAAACATACTATTATACTTTCCATTTTGCATTAATACGATAACATTTTTTGAGGAAGTGTGGACTACCGCTCCCTCAAAGTGATGTGATTCATTCCCCTGTCCCTGGAATTTATAAAGGATGATTATAATTTAACATATGATATATAAAAAACATATATATGATATACATGATATCATTACATTTCTAGAAATATATATATATATATATATATATATATATCATTTTATTTATTATCCTTTCACACACTAAAAAGTGATAATGTCGGTCGTCGATGTCTGGACAACTACCTCCTCGGCACGATGTGATTTTTTACATAAAAATAATCTCATATATAAGTACATATGAATAAATAATATTGTACTAATTCTATTATGATCTTTCTCGAATGAAATTATTTTACTTACCTTTTTTCCATAACATTTGTCGAAAAATGAAAATGTTACTCATGGGTAAGTACTTCCTACCGTCTCCATGATTGTAATGTTGGTTTATTTTTCCTAACAATATTTGATAATTTATTTTAAAAGTATAATTGATGTATAAATATGATAAATATTTCATGATTCATATTCTATAGATGTTATATATTTACCCCATTGACAATAGTTGACCTACCAATGTTTTTTTGACACATAAACCAAATTTTTTTCAAAACACCCAGTGTAAAATAATTGTTTAAGTAGCTGTATACATCATAGTAAAAAGTGAAATAAAATTAATTATAAACAATAAAAAGGTTATCATAAAAGTATAAAATTATCATATGTTTATTATATGGGAATTTAAAGGACATTCACCTAAAAGGAAACACAAGGTAAGGAATTCGCATCTCACTTTTTACATTCGTGAGATAAATGTCATGTTCATCACTTATATATATTTATTTTTCATATATAATTCCAATTTTTATATATTATATCATGAATTAAATTATCTAAATGGTATTTATGACTTTAATTTAATATTATTCCTTCATCAGGTTGACGATTTAAAATGTTTCAAAGTGGTATGGTACACTTTGGAATGTTTAACGATGATTTTTCTCAATAACATAATTAATGATATTTCAATAGTATTTCCATGTGAGGAAATTGTATGACCACTATTCAAAATAAGGATTCATTCTTCAATATTTATTTGTGATCATTTTTCAATTTAAGTACCATTTTTCCACTATTTAGAATTTAATGTTTTTTTAAAAAAATTAGCAAGACTGTACAACATTTCTCTCTTAAGTAAAAGAAACTTCTATATTCTAAAAACCATATTTTTTAAAAAAAATTAAAAAAAATTTTAAATAAATTTGGTAAAAGAATTCTTACCCCATTTTTTTACCAATTTTTTCAAATTAATTTTCTTCTCACTTTACAAACAAGGAATTTTTCTTAACTTTTTACCATGAAAAAAGAATTTTCTATTTACCTTATACGGAATTTATAGATTTACACACCATCATTCCATCCAATATTACTTTTCATTTTTTAATGATTAATTTTCCATGAACATATTTTTCTAATTTATTTTCAAGGAAAATTATTTTTAAATTATTTTTAAAAATAAGATGATATTTTCCTCAATTTTTTAAATATCATTTTATAATATTTCTTTTCATAAATTAAATCATCCATTTATTTTACCTCACTTGGGTTATTTTGTGTTGATACCATCCTTAATTATCTTAAGGTTGTTTTATGATTTATTTAGGTAAGGATTGTATTCACATTCTATTCCTTGATTTATTTTTCCCCTTTAAATAATCTACCATGATCAATGAACAGTGATTTTCCTCCTAATTATCCAATTAATTTATCATTGATATCACGATTTTCTAAACCATATTAAATTTTACATATGGTGTATAATTTGAAAATTATTTGATTATTTGGGTAAATATTGATAAATCAGTATCTCTTACTCCATATGGATATTTGATAAGGCACATTATTAAATTTATTATTCAATATATGATGTTGTTCTTGGACTAGTCTACACAAGAGTATCCCGGTTATTTATATCCCCATGATGCATTGGTAGTCTCATGGGAATGGTCATTTGGATGGCTTCTTTAGAAGGGTTTTACCCATCATTTTGTAAAACGTATTTTGAAAGGTCTTGAATGTAAAGGTACTATTTACCTAGGAAAAATTTCATCCAATAATAAACCATTTTATCTCATTTATATTAAGTTATTAATCAACAATGAAATTTTTTTGTTGTCATGTCTATGTATTTATTTTATTATTAAGATTCAGTTATAATCCATCCTTGAGATTTTGCATCTACATATATGTGGATACATTTGATTTTTAGTTATTCTAAAAGGAATGTGTTTTACATTATTATCATTCTATATTGTTTATTCACTTGAATTTAGTTTATTTATTACGTGTCATGTGTTTTAGTTTATTAACCAAGCCATAATCACTATTCTCATTGATTCTTTATTGCTTCCAATATATTTTACCCTTAATTTACATTTGAGCTCACCCTTATAATGTTTTTATAACTAGTAATCCAAGAATCATACTATAAAATATATGTAGGATTTACTTGATGGATTAGAGTTATCCCATATGTTATTTTTTTAGATAGAAGAAAAAAATATGTTGTAAATAGTCTATTCATTTGTAATTAAATACACAATTATGTATCTAGTTTACCATGCACAATAAACTAATCAGTCCCTTAAGGCTTGATTTCTCTTAATCACACCAATATAATTAATAGAAAACACTGAATTTGGGGCTTCTGGGGTCGTATTTCTACACTAGACATGGTTAGGATTATGTAAAACAAGAATATAATAAAGATGATTTAACATTGGTATTATAGAAAAATAATTTTTTTTATTCATGTATACCTAGGAATACCATTAAAATTGTTTCCACAGTGATAATTATATTCCAATTATATTAACAAACACCATCGACATCAACCATAACCCATAGATAACAGTTTTGATTATGTAATGGTGAATTTATTTGTGGAAGGTATTGTTAAGAGAAAATGTGGAAGAACTAAAAAGGCCGAGCACTTCCATAAAGTGTGTGATCATTTAGAAAGATAATATATAAATTCCATGAAAAATAAAAAAAATAATATAATTTATATATGTAATCGAGAAATTTACCATATAGAAGAAATAAAATTTTATAATAATTTTTCAATAAGTGATAAACCAAGAATACATGAGCATTTGTGATGGAAGCTCGTGTTGGTTAGGAAAAAATATAATTATGGTTTTATATTATTTACATCTCAAGTAGAGATAAAAAAAGATAAAACTAGCACCAAGAGACTCTGGTTCATTCATTAGTTATGTGATGATAGATATTATAATTTAATAAGAAACTATAAATGGAAGTAATACCATGCTACCATTGGGAAATGTAAGAAAGAAAAATAATAAATCAAGCTTAATGACTTCTATAAAAAACATATCTAAAATACCAAGTGTTTAGTAATTGATATGAATTTTTCAAACTTTTTACTCTCTCAAAGTGCATGTGGAGAAACCAACTTATTATCATATATATATATATATATATTATGTTTCATCTTTATTTTTAGGTAATTTAAGGAGATTCAGATTACAATAGTAAAAACTTAGAAGTTACATGTATTTTCAAAATTTTACATTAGATTAGAAGTAACCACAATAGATGTGAGTTAATTTTTTTTCATGAATCTTGTTTAATGAAGATATAAACATTGAAGAAATGATTCTATAGTATTTCCCTTGGGGGGGACTTTGTAAAATGTACTAGATGAAAATAATCCATGATAATCTAGAAAGGTTCTTGGAATGTTTCATTTAAGAAGTATGTTTACATATTCTCTAATACTTGTTTAAGAAATAAAAAAAATTATACTTGGTAAGGGGGTATGAATTATTAGTTTTATAATATTTTATATTATATTGAGGAACACATTGATTTTAAATATAAGTGATATTAAATGGATTAATAACTCTTATTTTTAACTACTTATTTCTCATGCATAATTAGAGATGATTAATTAAGGAAAAAGCATGTTTTTATCATACTTTATGTGTGTTTTAATTATGGGGGATATGTGAAAATGAAGAAAATAAAATTAACATATATTTTCTACATGATAAATAAAAAAAATACAAAGGTGATGATTATTGATCCCACTTGGTTTTGATTTTTAGGTGATTACATTAATTATCTTGTCAGTATTTATTGAGAAGAATATATTTGTAGGATTTTGGGGTTTCCACTCCTATATTGATTTTTTTATTGGATGAATGTTGATGAACAATATTGAAATTATTCTTTGAAGTGAAATTTTACCATCATTAATGAATGATTTAATTGATTTTTGATATTGAGTTTTCATCAATAATAATACTACGTGGGGAAAATTATAAATTAAAGATTAGAGGTGAGTTTGATGTATGAAATTTTACATGGATAATAAATTTTTATAAATATATTTATTAATACATACTAGTTAATATATAGAAAAATTTATACTATTATTTTTTAAACAAATTTCACTTGGATAAGTTTTTTATGTTGATATTTTGAATGCTTGGTATAACTCATGAACTCAGTTTTTAAATAGTTAAAGGGTTTTCCCAATGATTTAGATTCATGTTGATATTTTCATGTCTCTATGAAGAATATGAAATATTAGTTAAGTATATTAAAGGATAAAATCTCATTTTTTTCATTTATGATGATCAATCCCATGTATTTCCATAGGTAATGATTACTGTTATCTAAGGAAGATACATGGTTCATAAAATTGAATTAAGATGATTTAAAATGGTTCACAAGCATTCATTGGAATTAGTTTGGTAATAAGTGAAGATAATTTGTTTTCATTATAATGTTAGTTAATGTTTTTGAGATGTTTTTAGCTAATCAAAATCTTTTTATTTAAGTTGTAGTTAATGTATATGTTAGATTGGTTCTCTTTAAATCCATAAATATATTATTATAGTCGTTGTAACTTGGATACAAAACATTAACTATGGATTTCTAATTTCTACTATATTTTAATATTAGACTATGGTTCTCATTCCAGAAAACTTTTGTCTTATAAAATATTTATACTATGGAATTGGGGGGTATGTCAGATTAATCCCACATATATATAATCTACATCATAATGAAATTGTATGGTGTATTATTAAGGCTTTAAAATCACAGGCTATTTAATTTTAATTTTAATTTGTGGAATAAAATATAACTGTAATCAATGATAATTTAGAATATATCTATGTTATCATATAATCTGAAGCTATGGAAGCCCAAATAAGATGTATAATAAGTTTCATGAAGTCATTAAGAAGAATGAAGATTCATAAAAGTATATTGTTTTTGGAATAAAACTAGTATTAGTCATATTTTATATAAATTTAATATGTTATAATTGATAGATAATATTATACAAGTGACACATAAGAAATTTACTTTTGTTAAATTATTGATTTTTGGAGATATCCATATTGATATTTTGGTTTGAAAAAATTAATCAAAGAAATTATTAGATAGTTCTAATATAAATTAAATATCAAGATTATTATTATAATAATTATTCTTGTCAAATAAAATGAATATAAATATTATTTCATAGTGATAGATATGTCACACTACAATTAACACTAAAAGTATTAAATAACAGGTAGATTAGGTAATTATATATTATTTTGTAAAAAATAAATAAAAATGTTGTTTTGGTAATAATAGGTTATCAAGATGTGGTGATGTTATGTCTTAAAGAGAATAATGAGATGAATAATGTGGAGAATAAAAAAAGAGGAATCAAATGATAATTAAAAAAGCTCATGAATAATATTTGAATGAAAGTTATATATTATAAAAAAATGAGTTCCAATATTATTAATATTCAAAGTTTTGAATAAATTGAATAATGAATTATTGTAAAATATTCACAGAAGATAATATAATTTTTAATCAATGTGGATGATTATTGTGATAGAATGATAAGAACAATATATTATCGATCTTTCCGAATTCCATATTCAGGTATACTTTATAGAGTTTATATATAAAATAATATGTTGGTGAAAAGGGGATGAGAACCAACACTTCTATAACTAAAGATATATTTGTGCCAAATAAAAGATAGATCAATGATTACTATGTAGTAAGAACATATTAATCATTAATGAAAAAGAAAAATATAAGAGAGTGTGTGTGTGTGTGACCTCAAATTTAATTCCATAAATTTAAGATTTTTATGGTATTATATAAGGAACATGACTAAGATATCCAATGCTAATGATATTAATATATCTTCCGTAAGAAATTTTGAGGTATCCATTTATGATTTTTGCAGTTGAGAAATTGTTAAATAGACCCTTGAGATAGTTATATAATAATTGGTACCTTTGATAATTTATTCTTAATTTAAGGAAGGAATCATAATTCATTATTCCAAATGGATACTCGAGCATCACTTTAAGTAACATTTTAATAGAGGAAAACCAAATAATAATATTAAAAGAGGGATACTTGGTTAGTTCAATAGAATAATGATAGAAATTTTTTAATTGTATGTAACTTGAATGGTATTAGCCATAAATGTTCAAGGATATACCATTTCCTATGATTTAAATTTATAATAAAATTGAAGATGTTTTGGAGTGGTATGATAACCACTATACATCAAAGATATAGTCATAAATATTTGAGGTGAACCTTATTAATAAACTTATATTCACTTTTTTATTTAATTTATTATTTACCATTACATGAATAAAAACTATGTGAGTAAAGAAGAGGGACATCATTTCACCAAACATGTGAATTTGAATAATGAAAAGGTAATAATTAATTGAAAAAGTAACAACAATGATTCCCCCACCCCTCTTTGTATTGATCAAATTTCCAAGGGATCCTAATTGAATTACAGTTAATATAATATGCCTGAATTAAACCTTATAATTATAAGAATAGATATGTGATGTTATTTTAAATGAATATAAATAAATAAAGTGTATATAAAGTTTATTTTCCCCTAGGGATACACAATGATAAATACAATGCTTGGGATAATTGAATAATGTATGGATATTATAATATAGATGTCTATGATGATATGGATTGGATATTTGATGATCAATACAATGATCCAGAGGAGATGTATAGAAATGTTTTTCTTTTGTATTTCACTAAAAATTATTTTATCCAATTTTGATGTTTGTATTTTCTTATCTCTCTTCATGGACATATACTTAATTATCCTTCCAGCTATATAATGAATCTCATTGATTCAATTTTTTTATTATGATTTTAATTATTATTTATTATATTTCGTTGATCTTAGTTATTTTCCTATTATCTAATAAGTGGAACATGATAGGATTTGGTGGTATAGAAATAGTGGAGGCTCAATAATGTGAAGCAATTATAACACAATTTCCAAAGAGTGGAAATTACAGTGGTTTTTTATAGGTAAACATAAATCTCATACCGATGAAGAAAAACATTTATTGATAAATACTGAAAATCCTATAGGGTATCATTTATTAACTTGGTAGTTATATGTATATTTATGGGGTAAACCGGAACATGGTGGGTTACTCTTAATAGTATCAATATAATTGAATGATATATTTTAATTTATAGTTGAAGTCATAAAAACCTATAATGTAAAGTACCTCCAATGCATTTATTTAACCGTGTAGGTTATGTCCCTTATATTTTCATTTAATTTTATTATTATTATCTATTTTTATAATATTATTAAAAAATTTACAAATTTTCCATTTATATTCATTTATTATACTCAATTAAATTAAATTCAATCAAGAAACTAATCCATGGGGATTTATATATGTACACTTCTGGTTTATATGTGTTGTCATTTTCCTCATACACTTACATGGTGTGTTGTGAACCAAAAAAATTGTGTCGCTATTTTTATGGTATGAAATTGATATTTTAGTTTATTTTGGGAAACAATTAAAAATTGAAAATTTAAACAATATAAAAATAGAAAAATATGAAAAACAATTTCAAATTAAAAAAGATATCATTGATTTTTTTATGAAATAAAAAAATTAAACATCATGTAACTATAAAAAAGGTAATAATATAAAAATTGTTATAGTAAATTTAAATAAGCAAGGTTGAGTGTAAATAAGTAAAATCTTTCCCCAATAATGGAAATTTTTGACACTCAATAAGTGGGTATTAAGATGAAAACACTAATAAATTTGACCCATAAAAATTGTTGATAATTGTAAATAAATTATATTTTCTCCCTTTAGTAATTAATTTTGTTAGTTTAAGATATAATGTAATATTTTATTGTAAATTTTTGAATATTTGAATTCTGAGCTTAAAAAATGGGTATAATATTATGTTGAATGGATTAAGGACAGAGAAACTTCTTGTGAATAAAAACTTAATGTATTAGATCGAAAAAACTAATACTCTATAGAAAATTAGTTATAGGAATTTTCAAGAAACCTGAGTAACACATAAAATTTAAGAAGCACTAGTTAAAATAGTTATTGAATAAATGGGGATTTAGTTTCATAGATTTATCATTCTTGAGAAAAAATAACAATTCCCATTACCCCCATATATTACTGAAAAAAATAACCTCCTTGAGATAGAAGAAAAATTCCACATCCTATATAATATATGATGTAAGTGGTTGAAATAAATTTTTTAAAATAACTATGTGTGTATAAACTCCTTCAAATAAATAATACATTATAATAAAGGTTTAATTTTTGGAAATTATAACCAAATCGAAGGAGGAACAATATTTTCCACTAAAATTATTAATTGATATAATATGGATGGTATATTTGAACAAAGGAAGTGGGTTTACTATATTAATTAATGTAAAATAGATACCTCTAATGATTAAATTATATAATGGAGATGGTCGGGAACTATAATATATATTCAAAAGCACATACAATATTTTTGATAAAAATGATTCAAGGAGAATCCTGAATACAGTTACACTAGTCATTGAAACCATTCAAACTAATAAATTATGGATAAATGTTTTATATAATGTCAATATGAATATCCAAAAATCAATAGTATGTGGGAGGAATCACAAAAATTTAGGGAGTTTTTTTAAAGATTATTTGATTTATTTTTAAATCTATATTTGGTTTTTTTTATTTTTTATTAAATTATCCTCATATTAATTATGATCATATCATTTTTTGGAATACCTTAGAGTCATTAAAGGAGATCCCAATGGCCCCAACTAAAGGGAGAGTTGTAATACACCATGGGATTCTTTTTTCCTCTATGTTTTGAACTATTCCTTATGTATGTGTGCATGTATAAAATATTTTGTTTTTCATTGAAGGTACCGAGCATGTTGAAGAAGCCCCACACATGTGGTATTTTAGAAAATTTCCACTGCCAATCAACAAAAACTTTTCTACGACGGTGAATAGCATCTGAGTTTATGACAAGGATCTCATGTGAATGGATTTATGAACAAAAATAAACTGTAAAATACCTAGTTTAAATATGAAGCCATTCAATTCGTCTGCTCATTATTAGAGATTGCTACTTGAAGAATCTGAATTCAAATTCCTCTATATCATCAACACGTGCTTAAAATAATCTATAGGAGCACCGTTCGTCATAATCTTGGTGCTAGGGCAGAATGATGACCACACTTTTGACTCTCCAACGATCACTACAGATCTTCGCTAGCGATGCCTGAGAGAGAGCATGATCCGAGCTCCTTGGATCTATAGTATCTATCTATGGATCATGGTAGAGAGGAGATGAGATAGAATCTACATGAATACTTTGAACATTCCCCTCCCCTTCTATTTATATTGTTTAGTTTAGATACCAGGTATAGCCTCGTCAGCCTTGAATACTTAACACACTATAAATTAAATTTTATGACTACTAATCTGAGTCATGAAAATTATTATTATCTCTATCTTGTCATATATTTAAATAATATGTGATAATAAATGAGTCATTAACTCAACCGGTTTTTCCCATAAATATTAATTGAACCGTGAATAGTTTAAAATTCATCAGTTAATATTTTTTTGGTATTTACTTAAAACATGTAAACACATTTAATAAATAAATTCAATGATCATTATTATAAACATGAATAATTTGCATTTATTTATCTAATTATTGATCATTTCCCAGGGACAAATCTCAGACCCAAATGGTGGGGCCACCATGTCCAAAACCCATATTCAACTGAATAGGGAAGATTCTTGAATACATTATTATGTGTGAACTTCTAGGCCCTTATCTCGATAGAAGTGAATAGTATTCATAGACCAAAAGCAGGACCTAGAAACCCATCATGGATCATAATGAGATAAGGATTGTCATAATAGTGAGAACCAACCTACCAACAGGTAATGTTTAATAGAATTTCTTTGTTATTAATATCTCATATAGTAGGACACACTCACGTGTCATCACCCTTTTCTTTCTTTACTGTTTGTTGATTTAACTAGATGAATTTACCCTCAACTATCATGGTCGTGGTCTAATAAAGGTACATCCATCCCTATGAACATGTCCTGAGATATATTACATTCATAACCCAAATGTGATGAATCTTTTCTAGACCATTGACCCAATTTCATGCCACTAATGATGCACCCAACACCTTCTACCTCGCTATGACTTCATTTCTATGGTTTTTGTATTGCATCAAAGTACGCAATCAAATGACATATATTTGTAATGATCTCATGTCAAGAGACCATTAATCATGATCATAAATAGGAACATTAAATGACACCCAAAACACGTAGTGTTTCTATTGTTAGCTCAGTCCTCATGATCTCACTACTAGAGATCGCCAAAGTCAAACTTCATGAGAATAAGTCTCAATGCTTATGATCCCCCATAACCTGATAGTCAAACAACTATGTTCTCTAATCAGTAATATGTATATAGACCATAGAACATATTTTTATTATTAACTTCATCGTGTCTAGAGGTTATCATTATAGCATGGGATCTACTATAACCTTTTGATACAACAATTAATCATTGTACATTTCAATTTTAATAGTGGACACAAAAACATTCAACACTATAATGGAAATATGACATCATGTATAGCTAATTGTATACACGATATGGAAATAAAAATCTCCAAATAGTTGGGACTTGGGAACCCACTATTTCAACACTCCCACTTGAACTAGATCAAACTTGCTAACGAAACATGTTAGTTGTTCACATGTTGGACATCATGTTTTTTATATGTAACAGATATAGCGACATGTCCTACCACAGTTCCACTGCATGACAATTTTTCAATACTGACCTCATCTCCTTGAGTAAAACTTCTCATAAAATGGTATCCCGAGTATATCCCTTTTTCAACTATCATAATCGAACATCTTGGATACTTAGAAAATCATAATTTTAATTATGATAATACTTTTTCTTCCATGTGTGATTATAAGAATTGGAAAAAAATCATTGCATTTAATAACTACTTCATTGTTGTCTAAGAAGCTGCAACCTACTCGGTATTTGCAGGTAGGGCTTCCACTAGATTATATGTTCTTTCCACTAGATTATATGTTCTTTCCTCGCTCATCCTCTATTTACCAGGTAATTATGTTTTTTACTTTCCAGAGTACAATGAAATAGTTATGAATACTTACCTTGTTGTGCTCTGGGATATAACTGATATTTTTCTATTATATAGTATATCCAAGAAATATCAATTCTTGTAAATATAATGGCATATGTGATTGATCCATCACTTCATCATATGGACTTCAACTCACCACTTTTTTCATCATATGTCATGGAAATGTCAACCTGAAGAGATTATACCCTGTGAAATAGGCACAATTCATCTCTTTATTTGTTACAACTTGTAAATTTCAATACAATGTCTATATATAAACGATTGAGTATCACCAATAAACCTATAAATCCACCTTAGTAGATCTTGTTCCCTAGAATATTGGTTTCTAATTTATGTCACCCATTAGAGAATGAATTTCATCATGGTCTTAACTAACTATAATACCAATGTTTGGTTTCCATATGTTTTCAAACATACTTTTATTGTTAGACCATGGTGCTCCCAGTAACCACTTATAGACACATAACAATAATTTTTTGCAAATGTAAATACTATGATCACTTTTCTTACATTCATCCTAAATTGTATTTCAGTAACATGACCCCTTTATTAGCATTTTTTGACATGAAAATTCATTTCTGGTTGCATCATATAGAAACCATCCATGATTGGTGGTCATGAAATCCAATGATAAATAAATTTATCATAGATATTATCAATTATAAGTATAATTCTAACAGATTTAGACATAAAAACATGGTGAAACAAATCGATCCTTATTGTTTACACACTTGTACCATCCATGTATCAACTCACTTGAATAACAACTGTAGTAATTAAAATAATAAGCACCTATTCACTTTGATACAGTGAATCCATTAATTGAATTTTTGTTGGTCTTATCAATTTTAGCTAATTTTCATATACTGATTACTTGTAGGAAATATTATTCACATTGAATAATATATCACTGACCATAGTGAATATGAAAACTATCACCATGGTTTTATCCTTCCCACACAATATGTGTCACTAGAACATACTCTGTTCCACATGCGGTTTTGGAACTAGTTCATATGCCAACTATTTGTGCATCATGATAATTGACTAAACACAAGTCAATATAGCTCCCTCTATCTCTAATGGATATGTTCACCCTATTATAGAAATACAATATATAACTTGACTATATATGTTCTATGATACGAATTTATGTAATATCCTAAAAAACTATTATGATAGTTACATAGATTCATCGTGTGTTCAACTTGATTTGTGAGTGTTTATGTCCAAACCCATTGTATCCAAACACAAGTCGTTGTGACATAATAGATCTACATCATACCATGAATTGTATGATAATCAATTTTCATTGATAGTTTGAATATTGTTATGGGATATTGGAATTATTTAAAAATCATTTCATGAAATATAATAGATGTTTCTAAAAGTTGCAACATTGATACTACTTACATCAAAATTTTGATCTATATCATATGAATTTCATAATTTTTCCACATAACATGTTTTTTATCAATGTTATAAAAGACTTCATCATCAATCCTACTCATTAACATCAATGTTGTGATGTAGATAAGTTATTTCCCATTTAGGAATCACTCTATGACACATTATCTTGATTGATGAATTCTTGTTCAAGATATTCGTTGGTAGCCAAACCATAAGAACCTCATATCTTTTGACCATGCATATACAACACTTTATTATTCTTTAATCAGTTAAAGGAATCTTATAAAGTATATATACCTCTATATTATACATGGAATATTTCATTCTTACTTTTTGACCTATTTTCAAAAGCTTTGTGAAATACCTTTATTTCTAAAGGCACCTTTTTCCAAAAAAAAGATGTTGATAATGCCATAAGTATTTAGTTATACCAAGCCTAAATATTATACATGATATATTCATGATGTCTAATTTATGTATTACATGACAAAGGATTATCTTGTCATAGCTGGGTATAATTATTACATTTCTGTTCATCACTAATTGCCTATGATTCATGTATTAATATACTAGTGATTGAGTTTTAAATAAAAAAAGACATTCATTTCAGAACCTAGATGAATATCTACATGAATCCAAGGACAGCTAATATTAATGCTTATAGTGATACTCAATAGTAGTTTGATGAGAATCATCCACTTAGAAATTAAAGAAGTCATGTACTTCTCACCACTGGCCAAGGTATCACCCTTTTAAAGCTACTTGGCGAAAAACCCTAACTTCTAGTAAACATTTCTATACATACATGGTTACGTAATTAGAATACACATATGTCACAAACATATTGTATTTAATACCCATAGAGTAACAAGAAACATTACATTGATGACTATGCCTGATGTAGAAGAAACAACTCACTTATTTAAATCATTTTATTTCTTTTAAACTTCCATAGTATTTTTTATAATATGAAACACAAATAGCATTTGATAATTCCTTGTTAATTGATGGGAGTCACGAATGTGCCATTGGAAATACTTTCCTTTTGTCCTTTTCAAATTGTCTTCCAAATTGTTCTCCATAAGAATTAAAGATTAAATTATCTTTGATATTCTTATTTACATGGATATCCTTACCTAGATATGTAATTAATTTTTTACTCAATAATTTTTCATTTTTTAACTTAAAATGAGACTTAGTAATGTGGTGAAAAAGATATGATAAAGGGATCCATTTAAAAATCATGATCAATATTTCAATTTACACATGTCGGTGTAACGTCACTTTATTCATATCATTACATCTCTTGATCCTTGAAAAATTCTTAGAGATGAGAATTAATGTTATAATATCAATTTCCTGGTGAAGTGAATGACACTAAAATCAGATGTTGATGAATGAATGATGATATAAGTCTCATATTCTTCGTACATTAGTATCCTGTAGGATTTTCCACCCTTGCTTCTTGAGTTAGTTTAACAGTGTCGGGGTAACTAGCACATAGATTTTCCAATACCATAGTACCATGTGCACGCACCTATACTATTCATGGATACTCACACCAATGTGGGAATTTACATTTTCCAATATAATATTTCAATTTTTAAACCTGTTGTACAATAAGTCATTTTTTACAAAAATAAATTTTATCATATTATTACATTTTATCATGATTACAAGTTAATACATTTTGATAAATTACATAAATAATTTCATGTATCCATCTATATTATTGGATTCTAGGAACCCTCTATGCTAGAATCAGAATACTCTTTGGCTAGAGTAATCTAGTGGAAATGATCCCAGAACCACCCCTCATAGTATACAAGCTATGTCTATGCAACTACTTAGAGATATCAAGGTAGGCTTTTGCTGGGTGATTGCTTTAACTTGTGGTTCCTTGATCTATGGAGTGAAGAACCGTCTTATAAAATCAAAACATGATTTACCCAATGTTTTGATCTAAAATTATAGCATGTTAGATATGGATAATCTTTACTAGATCTTTAGTTAAGTTGGCCCATCATTCTTATATGGATTCCCTGGTAGTAAGAGGAACCCTTAGTTATGGGATGAAAGACCCCTCAAATAATTGTTTTTGTCAAAATTTTAATTACGGAAGGAAATTATGACATAATATTTCTTTCAAGGTTTTATTATTTTTAATGTGAAAAAAGAAATGTATTTTTGTTTTTATAAGTAATTACAATTTGATCACTCTCACAACTGATCATGCATGAAATAGAAAAAAAAATATTGTCTCACAAGTTCATTTTATCCTGGATTCTTGTTTATTGTTATTCTATGTGATTTAACTCTAACTAAACATTCCCAAAATAACAAACAATTCAATATAAAAATACCACCTGATCATGAGCATGTACTAATGGCTGATCCATTTATTGAATAACAAACAAACTGAAAAACTAGGTGTATGTACCATAAGGTATATGAATTGCAACACGAAATGCAGTGTATGCCATTCCAATGCATCCAAATCATGTTTGGTACCCTTACTGGACTCGGTACGAACTGTATCATTGGTTGTCTTGTCATTATACAACAATACTCGCCCACATGTGAGAGTATATTAGGGTATAAATATAAAATTATGAGAACGGACATGCAGGCCATTATAGATATAACGACACTAGAGATGACACTCATATAACCTCTTTTAATGAAAATAATTATTATAGAACAACATTAAATAATTAAATAAATAATTAAATAAAAAAAACCAAACATACATCTGTCAGTCTCCCACTCATGATCAAAAAACGCATTAACTCTAGTATATAAACAATATACAGAATTGAAAATTAAACATTCATTAAATAATTTTTGGGCATTATATTGTTGAATTAAAATTTCACTATAATTTTAATTCAATATAAATACATTGTTCGGTCATATTAAATTAATTTAATTTTAAAACTAAAAATTAAATTAATTTATTAATTTAATTATTCTTCAAAAAAATTTATTTATGTCGCATTAATTTTTTAACTACTGTAAATAATATTTATTTAATATTTTATTAACTAAAAATCCATCTGGGCCCCTAAAATCCCTCGGTAGGGGCTTTACGGGTCGGGGCGAACCTGATGAGGCCCAATCCCGGCGGTACTGACCCGTACTGGGGCATTCTAGAATGGGAATGTTTGCATATGCCCGTTTCAGGATGGGCAGCCCTACCCATGCCTGTTTTGGGGAAAAACTAGTATTTGTAGACCAAAACAAACCCTAAAAAGAGTACCTCTTGGTGGTGCGCGCCATGATGCAGGTTTCAGCAGAGCAGAGATTGTTGCAGGGAAGTGGTTAGGGCTTCCCTTACTATAAATACCTACAAATGTCAAGTGAATGTTTTTCTTAATTTTCTTTGGAATTATACGAGTACGCAGTTTCTAACGTCGCCTGATTCCGAGGCCCGGTGTGCCCGGAATAATTTTCCGAAGTTTAGCTCGGGTACGTTCAGTGAACAAACGAGCGGGTTTTCTATCTTTTGATATGGTTCTTGAAATTAAAATTTGAGGGAACCGATGAAATCGCAGCGCCGATAATTTCTTAGGAAAACTTTTTCTGGAGTTCCATTTTCTCAGGATGAGATGTTAAAAATTTGAGGAATAAAAACATAGTTATTTTAAAATTATATTTTTATTACGCCTCTAGTCGATTATGAGTTATGGGAAAGGAAGTTGTGAGGAAGTGGGGTGGGGTCCACATGAGCCCCCCACCTCTTTAAAATTCTTAACAACCCATTAAACACCCTCTCCCTCTTTAATACATGTCAACCCCTCAAGTTTATGAGGAACCTTCCCTCCCTCTCTTTAATTAAATGCCAACGTGTCTAATTAATGAGGATCCTTCCTCCCTTTTTAATGTTCTACCACATCGGATTAAGTGAGTGGGGCCCTATTTCATAAATCCCCAATTTATGACTTGCGTGCCAATGATGAACCCACCACTCCTATTTAAAGGAGGCCAGGGGGAGGAGTTCTGGATGGCTTCTTCAAGCGGAGGAATGCTAGCAGCGAAGCAAGGAGCCTAGCACATAGATTGTTTTCCTCTTCCTTCAACGAAGAACGAAAAATGCCGACGCCACGCTCATCTTCATCCTTCCCAACATTGACAGAACGACGCCCGTCTACCGCGACGCCATCTACCACGACACCGACGAACACCTTCTTCGATGTAGGGGTTTGGTTTTGTGTTCGTGAATATTCTTTTTCATCCAACGTTAAAATTATTTAACAGCTTCATATCGAACTAACGAGAGGGGGTTGGACCACACGAACATGACCGAACCTCCACCCCCTTTGTTTTTGTACTCGTTGTGTCTCGAACAAAGGCGAAACGGTGCAACGGCACCGTGCCGGAATGAGGAGGAACGTGGCAAAGGAGCGCGGAGCCGTTGAGCCCAAAAGAAGCCGTGGCCGGAGTTCGGTCGCGGCGGAGGGGCGCAGCACCGTCGTGCCGCACCGGTCGGACAAAGGTTGCAGTGGTGTAGGGAAGGGCGACCGGAAATCCAGTCATCGACGCAAGGGATGGCGGGATCCGCGGGGGGTCCTGCAGTGGCTCACCGGCTGGCCATTACGGCCGGCCGGAATCGGGAAGGGCCAGGGGTTGTAACCCTCGGTGGCTGCCAAAGGGGCTGGCCCCTAAGTGGGGGGTCGCCGTTACAAGACCAGGGGGCAGTGCCCCCCCCCCCTTCCCGCGTCAGCTCAGCCAGTGTCGGGCCACCCCGCCCGGCCCGCGCCGAGCTGCCCGGGCCGGGCCGACCCAGGGGGGTTTTGGGCCGGGTCAACCCGGTCCCAAACCCCCCTAAAACGGGCAGATTCATTCAAAGGTCCATAACATGGGCTACATACCTCTGATCGATGTACCGTTAGTTTTGATGTGATCCTCGGATCGATAGAGTTGTTTCAGTTTATTACACTCAAGGTTTCAGAGAACATTGTGTACGGTCGAGTTGGTTCGAACACAAAACCAACCGGGTCCTCAGAGCTCAAACACTTATAACATGAGCTCTAAATGTCCAATTGATGTGCCATCTACTTTGTTGGATTCATCTTAGTGAGGAGTTTCTTTTGTCTTACTCTGCTCAAATTTTTGATGCAGTTGGAGTACAGTCAGGGTGGTTTTTACTTAAAAACCAACAGGGCCCCTGAGACGAAAACGCCAATAACTCTCAGACCGGGCGCTTGATTGACGCGCTGTCTGTCGCCTTGAGATCCTATTGTCGATAATGAACTTTGGGATACACCAACTCTGTACTATGTGTCGGTTGATGTATCGAACCCCTTGGATCATGGAGCAGACCCTCCTGGAATCGAGCATGCTTTGTGCGGGAACACTAGAGCTGGCTACGACTATGACGACGACGATGATTGTACTGGAATGCCCTGTGGGTTTGACGAGGAAGACTACCGTACTGGATCCTCTGCGGGTTCGACAAGGACGACTACCATACTGGGATCCTCTATGGGTTGGATGAGGATGACTACTAGACTGGGATCCTCCATGGGTTCGATGAGGACGACTACCGTACTGGGATCCTTCGTGGGTTCGACGAGGACGACTATTGTACTAGGATCCTCTGTGGGTTCGACTACAGTGCTGGGATCCTCTGTGGGTTCGACGACCATGACTACTATACTTGGATCCTCCATGGGTTCGGTAGTGATGAATATTAAATTTGTATCCAACAAGGCTTCGGTAGAGGAGATGATTCAGAGGCTACATCTAATCATATCCACCCCTCTTTGTGAGTAGTATAACTGTGTGATCTGAGTCTTGACATTAAATCATTATCTTCGATGTGATTGACTTGATATCCTGTGTGGATTGTATTATGCATTCCGGTGTGGATTGGGTCGTACTTTCCTGGGTGGATTAAGTTTTTCTTTCCTGAGTGGACTGGATTATACTTGAGCTCGTGAGTTGGAGCTGAACTGGATTTGATGACTCAGGTTTATGTATGGGCATATACCTATGTAGTGTTATATGATACTTCTTTATTGTATATTTTCTTTGTGGTTTATTCTTTGTGGATTCAGGGAGACCTTCGGGGGGCTCAGGGTCCCTACTGAGTATCGTATACTCACCTCTACACGGGCTTCGCCCGCACTATGTTTTGTTGGTAGCAGACGACAAACGTCACCGATCGTGGATGAGGCTTGTAGAGATGGACGGTACTCGGAGGATGATCTCAAGACGAGATGGTTCCCGGAGGTGGATATCATGATGATTCGGTACCCAGAGGAGACAAACGGATGTGGAGTTCTGAGGAGGAGATATGTACCTACCCATCAGGTAGGAAGCCGGAGGACGATCTAGGAGAGGCTTTTCACCTTTCATCTGTTGTCCATGAGTTGTACTTGACTTTTAGTTGTACTGCATCTTTATCTGGGTTTGTATTCGGGCCCAACTACTTTTCAGCACTTACTTATGTTTTCAGTTTACTTAGTGTTTACTTCAGTTTGCGTACTCTGTGGTGTTTGTTTTCTTTATAAAGGAAATTCCTTCCCCTTTTATCGGGATTTATGCCTTTGGTGCTACTCATCGGCCCCTGTCCTACAGAAGGCGGGCTTGGGGTAGTCACGACACGAGCTTCGAGGATGGTTCATGACAAAATTTGTATCAGAGGAGTTCGGTTCTACTGTAGAACTCAAGACTCTGATATTTCTTCTATGTGAAGCAATAATGTTAAGGGTATTGAGTGTGGTTATCAGTCCAGGTAGTCCAGTGTTGGTGCGGCGACTGACATATCAATACACCAGGACCCTGACTTCTGATTTTGGACACGGTGCACGAAAACATTGATTGCATGTGGATTTCTAATGTTTTCTTTGTGATTACTTTGTGTCATCTCACCAGGTATACTATTTTGACCATGGCACACCTGTTCCTTTTCAGGATGTCCCCACGATGACATCCAGCTAGGGTTCTGAGTGTTGTACGATATGGCAGCCCACTGAGCGACGAGGCCTTGGTGTTGGGACCTATTACAGTGGAGGCACCGGCGGTACCTCTACCCACAGATCCACCGATGCCACCATCCCCATCCACTGACAGTGCATGTCTCCTTAGTGCACTACACGATTTTCAACCTCAGAGACCGCCCAAGTTCTACAGGGAGATGGACCCTTAGGCAGCCGAGTATTGGCTGGAGGTTGTTGTTCGAGTTTTCAGGTTAGTGGGGACACCAACTGACCTCATGGTGATACTTACAAGGAGTCTCCTTCATGTGGCAGTAGGCAGATGGTGGAGCCTGATGCTCCAGGTGCATGACGAGGCATCACTTCTTTGAACGAACATTGAGAGCCAAATCCGCTCGGATTTTGTCCCAGCCACCCTCCGTGTGGTGCGCTTTCAGAAGTTAATACAGTTGCGACAGGGCAGCATAACCATGGCCTAGTACTCGGTGAGGTTTACTGATCTCTCGCGCTACTCCACAGATATGGTACGGGACCCGTTCTTTAGGGCCCAGACCATCGAGCAGGGACTGAGGCATGAGATCAGGGCTTTGATGATCTCCCACAACATTCCAACGCAGTCAGGGGTGTTGGAGAGAGCCCTTCTAGTGGAGAGTTTTCTCGCCGAGCAGTCACCAGCGGTGGGACCCTCCGCGGGACGACCCATAATGGAGTCTTCTATAGCTGGCAGTAGACATATTACGTAGAGGTCCAAGTGGGACAAACCATCAGATGAGCAATCTCATGATGCAAATTCAGTTGTGCAGGGCACATAATAGATAGCCAGCCACACGAGGAGCAGGCAGTGCTATGCATGCTGTGGGCAGGGTCACATGGTTCGAGACTACCCGACTCGTCCTGCAGATGAGCAGCAAGTAGTAGAGGGACCTCCCAGGAAGATTTCTGACCCTGGTGGTCTGCAGGGAGCAAAAGGATGAGGTAGAGGAGCTGGCAGAGCAGCGGGTGGTGGGTGACACTTTGAGGCCCTACCACCACCACCAATAGGAAGACCACCCCGACTGTAGGGAATGAGTGGACATGGGAGAGATCAGGTTCAGGCAGCTGAGGCTTACGACCATGGAGCTCCGAGAGCTGATGGACAGGAGCGGGACTATCTCCAGTCATGGAGACTTTTTTTCATGTTGCTTCTGGCCTTTTGGATGTTTTCTGTCTTTGTACTTAAGCTGGAATAATAAAAGACACTTTTCATTGTGACGTTTGCTTCCTCTCTTTTTGTGTACTAAGAGGTTCTAGTTAATACTGTTGACTTGACCCTCGCTTTTGAGATTCCTATTAGAGGAGACCTAGAGACCACACACTGCTGCCGACAGTGTGACTCGACCCTCGGAGGTGAGATTAATGGTTGGATCTCTTGGTAGTAGTGTCGAGGGATTATGATGGTATCCATGGAATGGATTAGTATCATTCATGCCAGGATTGAATGTATTAGGTAAAGAACATGGTTCATCCAGGGGATGAGACCAGATTTCTCTTATTGGTAAAGTAGAAATCTTAGCAGCTCTTGTAGGACTAGAGAAGGTTTAGGACATCCACGAGATGGAGACAACTAGAGTTCGAGGATGGTGACCACATTTTCTTACGGGTCTCACCTCGACGTGGATTACGGTGATTTGGACGGGGTGGAAAGTTATCTCCATGCTTCATAGGACCCTTCTAGGTCCTCAACATTGTAGGTGAGAAGGTTTACCTCTTGACCCATCCACCTCAGTTGCACCAGGTGCACAACGACTTCTACGTATCTCAGCTGAGGAGATACGTGCATGACCCGACTCATATCTTTGATGACGGGGTGACTTTTGCGGAGGTCCCGGTGGAGATCGAAGATCGACAGGAGAGGGTCCTACGTGGACGTTCGGTTCCTTTAATGCACCTCAGGTGGAAGCACGGGAACCTCCAGGAGAGCACTTGGTAGCGGGAAGCTCAGATGTGTGCTTAGTACCCTCTTTGGTTTCCCTAGTTTCAGATGTATCTTTACGGGGACATAAAGTCCTGAGGTGTGAGTAAATAAAAGTCCCATAAATGTCATGGGAAATTTTTTCATAATTTTTTTTGGAATTCTACGAGTACGCAATTTCTGACGGCGCCTGATTCGGAGGCTCAGAGTGCCCGGAATAATTTTCCGAAGTTTAGCTTGGGTACATTCAGTGAAAAAACGAGTGGGTTTTCTAACTTTTGATCCGGTACTCGAAATTGAAATATGAGGGCACCGATGAAACCAAAGCACTGGTAATTGCTTAGGAAGACTTTTTCTGGAGTTTTGTTTGCTCGGGATGAGATGTTAAAAATGTGAGGAATAAAAATATAGTTGTTTTACAGTTATATTTTTGTTACGCCTCTAGTGATTTATGAGTTATGGGAAAGGAAGTTGTGTGGAATTGGGGTGGGGCCCACATGAGCCCCCACCTTCTTAAAATTCCTAACACCCCATTAAACACCCTCTCCCTCTTTAATATATGTCAACCCCTAATGTTTATGAAGAACCTTCCCTCCCTCTCTTTAATTAAATGCCAACATGTTTAATTAATGAGGATCCTTCCTCCCTTTTTATTGTTCCACCGCAGCAGATTAGGTGAGTGGGGCCCTATGTCATAAATCTCCCATTTATGACATGTGTTCCAACGATGAAACCACCACTCCTATTTAAAGGAGGCAAGGGGGAGGAGTTCTGGACGGCTTCTTCATGCGACGAAATGCTAGCAGCGAAGTACGACGCCTAGCACTTGGAGAGTTTTCCTCTTCCTCCAACGGGGAATGAAGAACGTCATTGCCACCCTTGGCTTCATCCTTCCAAACATTCACGGAACGACACCCGTCTACCGTTATACCGTCTACCGCAACACCGAAGAACGCCTTCTTCAATGTAGGGGTTTGGTTTTGTGTTTGTGAATATTCTATTTACATCCAACGTTAAATTCTTTAGCTGCTTGATATTGAACTAACGGGAGGGTTCCAGACCGCACGAACATGGCCGACCCTCCTCCCCCTTTGTTATTGTACTAGTTGCGGCTCGAACGAAGGCGGCGTGGTGCAACGGCACCGCGCGGGAACGAGGAGGAGCGCGGCGCCGTCGCGCCGCGCCGTTGAGGCCGAAATAATTTGCGGCCGGATTCAGGTCATGGTAGAGCGGCACGGTGCCGTCACGCCCTGCTGGTCGAACAAAGGCGGCGCCCTAAGGCCATGGTGGTGTAGGGAAGGGCGGCCAGAAATCTGGCCGCCGACGCAAGGGAAGGCGGGACCCGTAGGGGGTCCTGCGGCGGCTCACCATCTATCGCGTTGAGTTCCTATTGTCGAGACGAAACTTTGGGATACATCAACTACGGACTATATGTCAGTTGATGTATCGACCCCCTTGGCTCGTAGAGCGGACCCTCCTAGAATCGAGCATGCTATGTGCGAGAACCCTAGAGCTGGCTGCGACTGTGACGACAATGATGATTGTACTGGAATCCTATGTGGGTTCGACGAGGTAGACTACCATACTGGATCCTCTGCGGGTTCGATGAGGACGACTAACTTACTGGGATCCTCTGTGGGTTCGATGAGGATAATTACCGGACTGGGATCCTCCGTGGGTTCGACGAGGACGACTACCACACTGAGATCCTCCGTGGGTTCGACGAGGAAAACTTTTGTACTAGGATCCTTTGTGGGTTCGACTACCATGTTGGGATCCTCCATGGGTTAGATTACGATGACTAATATACTTGGATCCTCTGTGGGTTCGATAGCGATGACTACTAAACTTGGATCCTATGTGGGTTCGGCAGAGGAGATGATTCAGAGGCTACATCTAATCATCTCCACCCCTCTTCATGAGTAGTATACCTGTGTGATCTGTGTCTTGACTTTCAATCATTTTATTCAATGTGATTGACTTGATATTTTATGTGGATTGGATTATGCTTTCCTATGTAGATTGGGTTGTACATTCCTGTGTGGATTAAGTTTTACTTTCCTGAGTGTACTGGATTGTACTTGAGCTCATGAGTTGGAGCTAAACTGGATTTGATGACTTAGGTATATGTATGGTCATATACCTAAGTAGTGTTAGATGGTACTTCTTGATTGTATATTTTCATTGTGGTTTATCCTTTGTGGATTCAGGGAGACCTTCGGGGTCTCGGGGTCCCTACTGTGTATCGTATACTCACCCCTGCACGGGCTTCGCCCGCAATACGTTGTGTTGGTTGCAGACGACGGATATCACTGATCGTGGTTGAGGCTTGTAGAGCTGGACGGTACCCGGAGGAGGATCTCATGAAGAGACGATGCCCGGAGGTGGATATCACGACGAGTCGGTACCCAGAGGAGACGGACGGACGTGGAGTGCTGAGGAGGAGATATGTACCTACCCTTCAGGTAGGAAGCCGGAGGATGATCCAGGAGCGGCTTGGCACCTTTCAGCTGTTGTCCTTGAGTTGTACTTTACTTTCAGTTGTACTTCATCTTTAGTTGGGTTTGTATTCTGTCCCATTTACTTTTCAGCACTTACTTCGATTTTCAGTTTACTTTGTGTTTACTTCAGTTTGCGTACTATGTGGTGTTTGTTTTCTTTTATAAAGGCAATGCCTTCCCCTTTTATCGGGATTTACGCCTTTAGTTATAGTTGTCGGCCCCTGGCCTATGGAAGGAGGTCTTGGGGTAGTGACGACACAAGCCCCAAGGACGGGTTGTGACACTTACAACGGTCGAGGTAGTCTGATGCGGTCCAACTGCTGCTACTAGTCTGGGAGATCCTGAATAAAAGAGGGTCGTGTGGTTGCGGTGGAGCTCGCGGTGGCCATGTAGGGTTGTAGACCGGAGGACCCAGGCTGGGGTGCCTAACCGAGGGGCATAATCCACAGGCGCCACTATGCTTGGATCAGGAGGGAGGTAAACGTCCAAGGGTGGTCCCCGTCGACAGTGTGGGAGGAGGTCACATGGTTCTAGTAGGGGGCACTCACTGGCAGGTTGAGGGTGGCCAGCACATGGGAGGCCAACCTATTGCGGGACTTTTGTAGGGAGGCAGAGGCTTGTGGTGGGCTTCTAGTTGCAGCTCTGCTCTGCGTGGGAGACGACCAGAAAGGGGGTGGACCTAGTGCGGCATACTAAGACACATCGAAGGGAGGCGGGAAAGGCGAAGATGGGGTCCCTTGCAGTGTCCTGGGTGAGGAGGAGCCGATGATCAGTGGGTAAGGGAGAGACGGCCCAGGGCTGGGCAACCAGTAGACGTGGGTCGGGGTCTCCACTTGTGTGCATGGCGCCATATGGTGTCATACTAGTGCAGCTTGGCTCCACAGGGAGGTGACACCAGTGTGGTTGGGGTGCTGGTGTTCACCTTGTGAGGGGGCGGTGTCATGCTCCTAGTGCTGGAGAGATCCACTATAGGAGGTCTCCGCGAGGTATACGACCCAATAGGGGGGGGGGGTTGGCTCAGTCCCCAATCATCCTTTTTTTATGTTTTATTATGTGACATGCTTTGTATCCCCCACCATTTTTATAGGAGTATTGCTTTTAATGTCTCCCAACCATATTTTTTTCCCTCAAGACTTGATTTGGAGGTCTTGCCTCATTTTTTATAAAGCCTATACATTAGGCTTGAGGAAAATAATATTATTAAATTAATAATATTATAATTACAATAAAATTAATATTATTATCAAAATAAAATTAATATTATTAATAATATACATATAAAATAATTTTCTATTATAATAATAATATAATTATTTTTAAGAAAATAATACCAATGCTAAACTGCTTTTGCGGTGAGTATTTCTACCACGGAATTTTCATAAAAAATACAAAACATCAACAAAATTTAGTCTTGAATCCCAATTCAAAACGTTAGATGACCATAGAATGGCCATTCGATATCTGAATCTGATTCTGTCTGCGGCGTTGTAACTGTATTGACACACTGCATTAAATTTAATGGAAATGAAATTTATACCTAGCTTAAAATCAATGCACACCCCAATGATACCACTTAAAAAAAGTAGGCATGCAGTGGAATCCAAAGACAGGTGGTATTTGAAAATGTTTTCACTGACGATCGATGTAAACTTGTTGACATCGGTGAATAGCATCTCAGTTTAAGCTGGGGATCTCACATGAAGGGTTATAAAGAAAAAAATAAACAGCAAAATACATAGTATAAATCTGAATTTTTCCATAACGTCTTCTCATCACTGGAGATATATGCTTGAAGAATCAGATGTTGAATTACTCTACATCATCCACACACAGTTCAAGGAATCCATGAGGTTGTTGTCCGTCATAATATGGGTGCTAGCGTGGAATTTTGATGATTCCTTTGATGCTCAAATGATCACGACATCACTCTGCTATTAAGACCTAAGAGAGAGATCAATCCAAGCTCCTTGGATTGAGAAAGTATCTCTCTAAATCAAGGGAGAGGGGAGAGTAGAGATAAGACCAATGAAAAGTACTTGAAAAAAGCCCCTCCATTTCTATTTATAGTGTTTAATTAAAATACCTATTATAGACTCGCTAACCCCTAATACATAACACACAATAAACGACATTTTATGAATACTAATCTGAGTCATTAAAATTATTATTATCACTATTTGGTTATATATTAATATATTATCGGATAATAAATGAGTCATTAACTCAACTCGTTATTCCCATAAATATTAATTGAACCGTGAATAATTTAGTATTCTTCAATTAATATTTTTCATGTATTTACTTAAAACTCTTAAATGCATTTAAAAAATAAATTCATTGCTCAATATTTTAAACATGAATTATATGAATTTAGTTATTTCATTGGTGATATTTTTTCCTTAGAGAAATCTCAGACCCCAGTGGTGGGTCCCACCATGTCCAAAAAATTATTCAACTAAATTGGTCAGATTATTGAATAAACTATTGTGTGTTACCCTCTAGGTCCTTATCTCGATAGTAGTGAATACTACTCATAGACCAAGAGCCAAATCTAGCAACTCATCATGGCCCCAAAAGAGATATGGAATGTCACAGTAGTAAAAACTGACCTACAAACACATACTGTGTAATATAATCACTTTGTCATTAATATATCATAAATCATGACACACTCACATGTCATCTTCCTTTTCTTTCATTATTTTTTGTTGATTTAAATAGAATGATTACCTCTCAACTTCTATGGACATGGTATTATAAAGGTACTTCCATCATTATCAACATGTCCTGAGATACATTACTTCCATAACCTAAAAGTGATAAATCCTTTCTTGACCAATCAACCAATTTCATTTCACCATGGACACACCCAACACAAACTACCTCACCATTAATTCATTTACATGGTTTTTGTCTTGCATCTAAGTATGCAATAAAATGAAATTCATTGGTAATGATCTCATCTGAGGACACCATTAAACATGATCGTAGATGAGAATATCTAATGACACCTAAAACATGCGTTGTCTCTATTGTTGGGTCAATCCTCATGATCACACTACTAGATATCACCAAGTGCGAACTTCATGAAAAAAAGTATCAATGCTTATGATACCCCAACACCTGATATTCGAAAATCTACTATGTCCAATCAATATGATGTATCTAGACCATATAACATATATTTATGATTAAATTCATAGTATCTAGAAGTATTTATTATATCCAAGGATCTTCTATAAAATTTTGATATGATAATTAATCTTTGGACATTACCATTTAAATTGTGGATTCAGAAAAGTCTACATTATAATGGTAAGATAACATCATGTATGGATAATTGTATACATGATACGGTAATCAGAAGCATTGAAAAGTTGGGTCTAGGGAACCCACTATTTCAACATGCTTCATTTAATCTTAGTTAGAACATATAATCCTTTTTAAACTATATAATATGGTATAACAAGCAATCATGGATATTAGTATATAATTCACACACTATCATGTCACAGACCCAAGTTTCACTCTCGGTAACTATAAGCTACAAAACATTCAAGGGTATCCTATATATATATAGTAATTGTGTTTTCTTTATTTTTAAAATTATGCTTTACAAAATATTTTTATCTAAAAAATAATTTATACATAACTTTTTTGGATTTGAAAAGAAATACGATAACATAATTTGTAAATAAACATATTACAAAACATAACTTTAACAATAATGCCCAAAATTAATACATATAACAACACGAAAATGATTAAATGATATATGATGTGAAAAAAATAAAAATTAATCCTATAAGGCCATCCGAAAAGTCATATTGTAAATAAAATGATTGAAACCTCTAACTTCATATGTCACATGGATATCCCTATATACCACCACATCTATACCTTCAATTTTTACATGATTGTCGATAAATCATTATATTTCATTATTACTTCTTGGGAATTAAATGATTAATTCCCTACCAATTTCATATTTTATGGGTAATTATCAAACATTTTGTTTTTTGAAAAAATATTTACTTTTTTGTTAAAATGCATTAAAAATAATTTTATAATTGTTTTTATTCATTTTTAAATATTATTATAAAAAATAATATATATATATATATATATATATATATTAGATAATGGAAACAACTCATTATGTACAGATAAGAATAGGAATATGTAAGATTCATTTTGAGGTTGTAATAAAAATTTTACAAAATACAATCATGTGTAATTATCAATCTACTTAAGGCCTCAAAGATACTTAACAAAAATTTTGATTAGGAAAAAGAGAAATTAAAAAATATTTGAATATCCAAAACAAAATAATTACATATATATATATATAGGTCAATTGATAAGTATTATTGAAAATATTTACCAATAATGCGATGTGAAGAATTCCCCAAGGGATATGAAAAAGTCCTTTGGAAAATTCATAAATGAAACTGAGTGGATAAAGTGATACATAAAAGTCTAGACATTACCTTTGAAGATAATTTTAGATATGATAAAGTGTTACATAATAGGCCTTCTAAATCATCCAATAATATTTTAAATTAATTTTGAAGATAGATAAACATAACCTATAAGTGCATCCCATATTTATGAGTCAATTATTTATTTAAGGGATCAAATGAAAATATGTAAAGCCTAATTCAAGAATAAAAAAGGTCCATGGGATTAGTAAAAAATTATATGAGACTCATTCATAAGAGTATTACACATTGTAGAGAAGAAGAAACATGTAATGCATAATCTTTATAATAAAAATGGTAATGGTATTATCCATGGTAAATCTAAAGAAATAAAATCTTCATGTGATAAGGATATTATCTTCAATGTGGAATCCATCCTGATATTTTTTTATAAATACATCAATATATTATTTTTTCAGGTTCAGTAAATACCATGGATAAAAAGAAAAAATTTATTTTTGGAGAATTAAATATAATTCAAATAATTTTAAGAAGATGGAAAAAAATTGCTTCTTATGTGGAAGAATATTATTTTCAAGCCCTACACTTAAAGAAGAATTCCTATACACATTGATGATTTATATTTACTTTATTTATAATTTTAATATATTTTTTTCATTTTATGTAATGTATATATATATATATGCAAGTAGAGTGATATTTTATTCGATATGATTTAGTTTATGTTTGGATTTTGTAATAGTTACAATATTTCAATAAAATTAGTCTTATATTTATCTCCCCCTCTCTATACAATCATTTTATTTGGGTTTCCCCATATATACATATCATATATAAATTTATAGATAACAATCTCTTATTTTTGTTTGAGGTTAGGTAATTATGTTTCTTTGATGTTGTTTTTTCCTTAAGGTTCTCATTAACCTAATCTGGGATTTTATAAATTGTAAAATTGATAGGGATGTGTCGCCATCTTGTTGTCCCTATTTCTTATTTTCTACTTCATGTTCATCTTTTGTAATATACATCATTATAATAATTACAAATATGTTTGAGTATAATTATGGTAATTATTTGTGGTGATACCGTTGTAATACTATATTTCAACAAAGATTAACCTTTATGTAGAGGTATCAATATGGGTTAATAACTGTTATAATAGGACCGTACATAGTGATAGATCATGATGTGTATATTAAATGTGATAATAAGAAAAAAAAATCATTAGAATAACAATCAGGATTACTATAAACCCTTGAGGCTTGTGATTATCTTATTATTAACTTCTTTTTATTTTTTTCTTTCATTGTGTTTTTTTATTTTCATATTATATAGACCTATAATTTGAAAAACCGCCCCACTATTTTTGGTTTATAATTCCATTTTTATTATATTTTTATAATAAATATTGATTGTAAAATAACAGTGTCTCTGAGTGGCATCCTTAGAGATTGATCCTAGTTCATGGACTATAGTGTATATTTTAGTAAATAAGAATATTTTTTCCACAGGTTCATGAAAAAATACCCCACATAAATGTCTATGTCCTAAATATTAATAAATGAAAATACATGCATAATAGATAAATAAATAAGTGAAATATACATGTCTATAAAAGGTGTACATATTTAGGGAGAGTATAAAACCTAGTATGATTCCTATCAAGTTATATGCATTCCCATTTTTAAGAATAACTAAGAATTTATCATTTAAAAGTATATAAATAAATAAAATATTAGTTTACAAGTATGGACATGTATATAGAATAGTTAAAATATTTTTTAATAAAAACCTTGGTATGAAAACTTCAAAAACATATATAAGAAAATCTATTTTTATTTTCTGAGTATAAGTGATAATGAATAAAATATTTCATTATTTTTTCAAAAGAAAAATATGATATTAATTTATAATCAAATTACCCAACACAAACACTCGTATACTTTGGAGATATACCATAGAACTTATGTAAATAATTTCATGTATCTGGACATATCATATGTGGTGATATGATATTGTCATAGTGTACAACATATATAACTCAACAACATATCAAATTCCTTGGTGAATGGTGCATTATATAGAATAATATATTATATCGTGCCACCACCTTGGACTATTATAGTATATGATATCACTACATCATAATGTAGTCTGGTCTATTGTATCATACTATATTATTCAATTTTTATTCTATGATTGAGTATGTAAATAAAATGTTAAGTGTTAATGGTTTGATCATGTCAATATAATGGATATAAGTGATTATAAATGACTTATATGATGTTTTTTATAGAATAATGTGTATTTATTTATCAAATGCATGCATCATCCATGTGTTACAAATTTTGAAATTGGTTCCTTACATGTACATTATATAATGTAAAAGTGTGTTATTAATCAAGGAGTGACCTGAGGATTATATTAATTTAATAAAGGATATAAAAATGGATTCTTATGATATTTTAATCCTTTTAGTGACTCTTTTTGTTGAAAATAACTTTACTTTAATCCTTTTCATCAAGAGAAACAAGCATAATTTATAGGAAAGGAAGGATCATCCTTGGATAATCCATAGATAGGTGATTCCATTGACTTCTTATAAAAAATATTAATCAAATAGTGTGAATAAATATAGAAGCTTGACCATGTACGGCGTATGGTACAAATGATCTTCATGTTGTAGTATACATTGTTTTTCTTTCATAACATAGATATCTTATGTTAAAAGGTTTCTTATTATCTTCAATTTCTTGAATGATTTCTATTTGATATTTAGAAAAAAAATATTATTACTAAGGCCTTTTCTATATTTTTTATTTTCAAAATAATGTTGAATATAAAGACATAAATGATATCGTATTTAATTTTATAAGTTGTGTTACAAATATTCCTTTTAAAACACTATATTTTAAATGTTATTATTAAATATATTTTAACTTTTTTATAAAATAAATTATGATATATGAAATCATTTATAGTTATAGTAATTCATTATACGGTGTAGGATATCATAATAGTTTAGTAAGTGTAAATAAATATATTTTATTATATCATAGAATACTTTATTAGATAGTAATTATTAATGATAGGATTAATATACAGTAGTTTCAAATTAAATATATATATTATAAAATCATAAATTGGATGTCAATTATGTTTTAAAGTATGACACCCATTTGTTAAAGGTGATATTATAGGGTTTTTTCCCTAAAACTGACCATAATATATGTTTTGTATAGGAATCTGGATTATAATACAGAGTATATCAAAAAAATATGATTAATAACATGATTTATCAATTTCAGGCCTTGGAATGACAATCATAAATCTCTATATTAGTTTTTAATTGATTCATATCTTATGATATGAGAACATCATTAAACAAAAAATGTGTAAAAATAATAATTTTCATATTTTTTAATCATTAAATAAATTAGATAATTTAGAAACTATTTATTAATTATAGAAAAATATTTTTTTCTACTATTTATATAATATATAATGTTTTTATAAAATAATTATTTATAAAGTATTTATATATAATTAACAAATGTTTATGAGAAATATATTCAATAATTAGATTAAATATTAATCATTAACATTAAAAAAATTAAGTTATGCTTATGGAATCATATATTTTATATAAAGTGTTTGTATTGAAATTTTATGATAACTTATTAAGTATTTATAACTTATAAGATAAGGAATAATATAAATGAGATAATATTATACTATCAATTATCCAAAATTAATAGTTTTAAATGTCCAAATTAAATTGAATTTTTTAAGAAATTATGTATTCCATATAAAATAGAGGTTTGAAATATTAAAATAAAAAAGGTTTAAATAATATTAAATGTGTGATTTTTTGATTAAGTATAATGATTACATAATAAAGATGAAATATGAAATATTTGTATTCAAATTATCATATATTTAGGTAAATTATATATAAATGATAATAAGAAGGAATTCATATTATAAATACATATAATGTGTTAATATTTCATTAATTTTGGAATGACAAAATATCATGACTAAATTATAATGTGTTTATAATTTACTGATTTAGGAATTGTACATTAATTTTTATCTTCCCTAAATATTTATAAAATATTTATTTATTTAGTATTTTCACAGGATTTTATAACATGAATAAATATTTTATGTTGTCAATGGATGGATTATTTAGGTTTAAAAATCAAACAACTTCTAAATATTTTTGAAGACCCCATTCAAATTTAAGAACCATAAATAAATGTTGATGTGTTTTATATGTTTTCAACTAAATGTTTGAATTATTTTTTTGGCGATTAAATGTTTTAATAAGTTTATAAAGTGTTATAAATTTTTTATATTATTATTTTATTAAGATGGAAATTTTTTAGTTTACATTTAATTTAGAAAATTCTTGGATTCCCTCTGTGAGCTGGAGCATGAAAGTTTACAAGGGCTTTAAAGGATCCCACTATTTCTTAGTACAAACCTGGAATGATGTGTTGAAATTTAGCAAGAATTGATTTTTTAGGAGGGAAAAACAATGAATGTGATGTAAATTTTATAATTTTTAAGAATAAACCTAATTTCGTGAAGATATATAAAGAAAATTCAAAGATGAGTTATGATTTTGTATGTATGGAAACAAAGATCTTTGTATTGATAATTCATCTCGGTAATGATCATATTATAAAATATAAGGATTACATGAGTTTCATATGGGTAATATATCTTTACAATTTTAGTGTTATGTGTTATATAAGGTCCATTCTATCCTTTCAAAGAATATGTTAAGTGGAATTATTTTAATGGCATTAGCTCTCATTGGAAAATAAAGGATAAATTCTTATTGAATATGGGAAACCTTGAGGAAAACACATAGGAAATGGTTAAGAAATGCTTTAGATTGAAGAGATCTTATAGATATTCAGATTTAATATTTCTAAGATGGAATTAAATTATCTAATAAAAAATGATATTAACTATATCAAATATAAAAATTATACTTCTAATTAAAGCTCAATTTTTAGAATAAATTCATGATGAGAGATCTTCATCCGTGATTTTTGACAATATATATTTGGTTTGATAAATTGATTATATTATACCATATTTATTTTTTAATAATTCAAATTTGAGAGAAAACATTTTTGATTCAATATGAGTTATAAATTTATGGCCACTTCTTTATAATAGAAAAACCTAATTTTTAAATCTAAGAAGTAAATGTTTCATTCCATGAAGAATAATTTAATACAGTGATATTAAAACTATAGGAAGATTTTCAAATATAGATGATGTGTTTTTTAATTTGTTCTTTTGAATATATTAATAATTATTATGTGGTTAAATTCATTCATTTATTTTGTAGTAAATTTTAAAGTGATGTAAAGGATTTTGTGGTGCTATAAATGTATCATAGCTATCATAAACAAATGGTAGTATTCGAATGTAAATTTAAATGTATTGGGAGGAAGCCCCACCTAATTTGTTAGGATATAATAGTTGTTTGATATGTATTGGGTAAATTTGGTTTCATGAATATTTTTTTTTCATTTATTGCAATATATATTATAAATTTAAATTATTGTAATATCATGAGTTGGCATGAATATATATATCTCATTTCTACTAAAAAACTATTATCATGGATGAGAAAAAGAAATTAGTATTGGGAGAATTTGTATATTGGAGTGAAAAAAAATTAGATAATATTGGGAAGAATAAAGTTGAGAGAGGGTTTATTGACCAAGTAAAGAAGAAGAATATGAGGCTGATACAAGATCACTGTTGAGATTTGAGAAACTTGTTCTTCTAATAATATATTGTTATTACACTAGAATATAAGAATTGATATGGAACATATCAAATACTAAAAATATTTTATCATATGATATCTTCTATATTCGTTTTTATTAAATATGTGATTATTTTTTTTCTTTTAAATACTGAAAAAGGATTGAGGTGGAGGATCATTTGTTTTTTACTAGGGAAACATTTCCATTCTAAATATCATTCCTAACCGGTGTTGTTTTTTAACAATAAAAATAATGATAAAACATAAAATATTTTAACTAGTGAAAAATAGTGAATATAAGGTATAGGATGAAACCTGCCTAACTAATGTGATTCATTTTTATAATTATATTAAAAAATTGTAGGATGTGATAAAAATAGAATACAATAATGACTAGGATATCATAATGTTGAAAACCCTTGTGAAAAAATTATGTTTTCTATGTTTATTTTTTTTCTAAATTTATCCAGATTGAATGAGTGTAAATACCTGATAGTATGGATCATATACTAGCTAGTCATAGAGGTAAATTTATAAAAAAATATACATTATAAAGGCTGCTCTACACTAATTCAACCCCTCTCAATGTAGTGGCTCATTCAACTAGAATTTCAATTAGTATAACATTGTATGGTTATTTCTATTATATAATATTCAGTAAATATATATATAATATAAATTTTGTGAATAGAATGGGAGTTCCTACTTATGATAAGAATAACTTGTTTTGATGAAATTAGCGATTGTTTCCCTACTTTTGTATATAATCATTTATCTTCCTACTATTTTTGTAATGGGATTTCAACCTATTTATTATGGGAAAAAATATTTCATTCAATAATAAATGATATAATCTTGTTGATGGAGAATAAAATTCCATTAGCATGTATTTTACTAAAAAAATGTATCACAAAATTCATAATATTAATACTCATCAAAAAACAATTGTGTGAAATTAGAGAAAAATTAAAAGCTAATTTACAATCTAATGAATAAAGGATATAGATCTATAGAAATGGGTTTGAGGATATAAATATGGAAGAAATTTTTTTATTTATTCCTACATCAATAGAGTAAATGGAATTATAATAAATACAAGAGGATTTTGTGAAATGATTAATTATTCCATAATTATGAATAAACTCATTAGAAATATACTTGATATATTAGATTATATGATTTATTATCTATAAGATGTATAGGATCTCTAATTTGGTAGGATTTAAAAAATTGTTACTCACTAAGAAATGATAAAGTCACTTGTCTTTAAAGATAATGTCAAAATGATATGTATTTTGACTCCATGATGAATTAAAATGTCAATAAAGAATAGTATAAATAATATAGTGGATTTAATTATAAAAAAAGATAATGATAAGGAGTTCAAGAGATTAATGTCTCTTATCTCCAAAAATATCAAAAACAATTAAGGGAAAGTATAAGATTAAACTTCCCTTGAGATGCTTTAGATGTGGAGGCAATCGATGATTTGTAGTAAAAATTCCAAAGAATAAAGGATAAGTACTTAATGATAGTGGAAATTGTTATACTCTTAAAAGAATAAATGGGGTGACTAATTTTAATCATTAAAAATTTATGGTGACATGAATAAAAAAATTACAACAAGAAAATAAAAATAATCAAGATGAAAAATGAATATGAATGTGAAACTTCATATACCACCCAATAAAAGAATGTAGCTTTTGATAAATTTAATATATTGATAGAATATGTAGAGAAGTTGGAAACAACGTAAAGCATTGAACTGGAAGGAGGTGAAGAAAAATACAAGGATTATTTTCAAAAATCTAAATTGAGATCATGTGTAACACCCCAAGATTCCATGGTACACTTCTCTTTAAATAATAGAGTATTGTGTGTTGTACACAACTTCGAGATTCTAACACGCCGCGACAAATCAAAGTAGCCATTATGAATAGTAATACCGGCTTTTTGAAATTTTATACATTTTATCATTCAAAATTTACTTAATTTTTGGATTAGGAATATCAAAATTATCCTAGGATGAAATTTTGGTACTTTTTCGATAACTTTTATATTTTGATGAATAGTGAAAATTAATAAATTTTTATTAAAAACAACTTTTTAAATTGAAATAATTAATAGTGATAAATTATGAATTTGAGTGGTTTTAATGTAAATTTAGAATATATTTTTACCATATAATACAATTTTGGTCACTGTACATAATTTCACATTTAAACCGGATATAAACAAGTGTCAATCTTTTTATAGTTATTATCTCTTAAATACAAGCTTTTTGTTTTGACAGCGGGAATTAATTTTAAATTAATTTCTTCCACTTCTGTGTTTTAAATTTGGAAAAATGGACACCATATTTGGAATCAGGATGTCAAAATTGTGTAAATAGGTAAATTTTATTTTTAAACATTTTGAATAATTTTTTCGGTAAATATTTTATTTACCAGGGTTAAAGGGTAAATCCGGTATATAAGGGTAAACAAATAATATTATAATAATAATAAATTACCCTAAAACGTGTCTTAACACAATTGGTTGATAAATTTCCAACAATGGGCATCTTTGGGTCGATTTTGGGACCCCATGGATCCACTTTTAAGTGATAATGACACTTTATATTAATTAAGTTATAGTAAATACAAAAATAACATAAGCCTATATCTTTTAGAGAAAAAAAAAATTACATAGGTTTATATATGTTATATTTTCAACTATAAATATTAATTAGAAAGATAAAAATATTTCATACATAATTGTATTTTATTTATATTTTTTAGATATTATATAAGTTAATTTATTTATGGCACAATGATAATGCACTAATTACCAAATTAGTGAAATATTAACATATTTGATATTATAAATACCCAAATAAATATAATTTGAGACTTTTAATGAATTACACGAATTTTATAGGTTACCATGACATGTTAGGATTGATTTAGTTAACTCTTTTTGAAGTAATCATGCTGTTATGATTTTCACAAAAATCAAATACCAAATAGTGTCAAAATTGACATAAAAGAGTTTTTAAAACAAATATTATATTATTAACTGATATTAAATTCCTAAAAATATAATTTTCAGCTAAAAATATTTTATCATGATAGTTGTATCATCTAGGGACCACTTGGGGGTCTCTTGGAGGTATATTGATTGTTTATTAACTATATAATAAAAAATACTAAGTGATATGGTAAGTGTCAAACTAATTAACCAATAGTTAAAACTAAACGATATGGTTAATATAATGACCCAAACCTGTCTAAAATATATTTTTTGAAATTATTTAGACCCATACCCACCATAGTATTTGAATAATAAACTTTGGAACCATTATAAACTGAATATGAATTTATTATAAAATAATTCTTGAAGTTTTTTCTAAAGAGCCCCTCCTCCCCATTATAAAAGAACACCACTTCTAACCAATTCCTCACACCTCTCAATCCTTTTGGCATGTCCGACCTCTTATAAAATAATCTCCCTACATCCCTATACTCCTATTAGAATCCTTACATTAGGAAGAAGGTACTTCAAGAGTCTTTTTTGGTTCAAACCAAAGGGAGTTACCCAAATTAAAGGTAACGATTACTCTTAGCTTCTTTTCTTTTATTTTACTTATCCAACACCTAAACTATTCATATTATTTTCTTTCATAACAAAACAATTATCCTAAATATACTAGGATATTTTTATTAGATGTATTCTAACTACACTTACATGCACCTCCATCTAATGGGTGAAGAACATAATGTTTCTGTGGATGGCAACCAAACGCCTCACGAAGCGATGATTGTTCAATTATCTCCTATCACCTCTCTTGGTGTCCATTATGATGGAAGTATAATTAAATATGATATTAATGATATTTAATTCATATATAAGATTCTGTAATTCCATTTTATATCATACCATTATTCGTTTCATGTTGTATATATATACGATAATTTCATTTGAGGGAGTGAAGACTACCGCCCCCTCAAAGTGATATGACTCGTTCATACCATACATGGAACGTATAAAGGATGGTGTTAATGAACTTAAGTAACACATATAAGATATTATATTATACAGGAATAATAATATACCTATGTATCATTTGGTTTTTATTCCTTTTAAAATGAAAAATGAAATGGAAGTAGTGTTCGTGTGTACGTACGGACTACCGTCTCCACGAACGCGATGCGATTCATTTCGACATCATATCCATTAATGAATAATAATCGTTTGATGATTAAAAGTAATTTTTAATTACTTGATATCATTATGGATTTGAATAAGATACAACCTATCCATAACAAACACGACTTACGTAACGGAGCATATAAAGGAAAACGAATCAGTTAACACCCGAAACGATGATAATACTAAAATATTACTAACAAAGAAATATTAAAAGATCAAATATGATATCATATTTATGATTATGATTCTTGTATAATTTAATAACAATGATTTAACTATTATACAGGAGGATAACATACACATTATCAAGGAAAATTACAAGGTAAGGGGTTTTCATCTCACTCCTTATTCCCGTGAGATTCATGCCATATTGCCAATATTAACTTTTCTGTGGTGAATTTACTGCCTATAATTGTATTATTTGTGTAATAAAATTTAATTTATGTGTATTTACATATTCATTGTATGATACCTATTTAATGGGGTGTATGTTTCGTAAGTTACCAAATTGGTCAGGGTTAATTTCACAATCTCTTTATTATCCAAGGTTGTTTTTACGTAAGTATCTACTGGGAAATATTTATTATCCATATCCATGTTTTATAAAAGATTTTTCAAAGGAATTATTTTTAGAGACTTTTTACTAAAACATCATTTGAGATGTTTTAAATATTTATTCTTCTAAATATTTCTCTTTAATGTCCATGTCTTCGAAATGGTTGTTAAGGATTTATTTATATGGACATGAATGTTTTTAAAATGTTAATTCCTTTAAAAAGTTTCAAAGTGGTATGGGACACTGTGATTCAAAAATGTCTTTAAATGGATTATTTTCTAAATTGTGTGACATTTAAATATTTTCATGAAAAATGGGTATTTCTCTCAAACAGTTTTAGAAATCTTCTTCATCTATGTCAAAATTCTATAATGGATTTTAAACTTGTTTTGAAGTTGATTTGTCATGATACAAATCTTCCATATTGTGTTGAAGGTTTTTTGATATGTTTGACTGTGAATGTGTTATTTTTATACCATTCATGGTTTATGGAGAAAGTATTGACATTTCGTATGCTATTTTTAATACGAATGTTTATGTTATGCTTGAACCTGTTCATATGAGGAATGCATTGGACTTAATAAGTGACGGGTGGAGCCCGCTATTGCTCCTAGATGCATTGGTAGGTCTCATTAGACAAACTAGTCTCTTGGAATGAGGCCTTGAAAAAATCTTATTTGTAGTCTTAACACAAGGCCTTGGCTATGAGGTTATGATAGTGTGGCATTATGCATTCCATCATTATGAAAGTGGTTAGTGATATTGCTTGTGATTATTCGACTAGTAGAATATCCATGTGAATAAGTAAATGGAATTATTTAATTTTATTTTTTCCATATTATGCTGATGTTCAGGTTTAAAAGGCTTTTGTTTTATTTATATCTTTCCTTAAATGTTTATGCTTATTTTTGTATGTTTCTGCTGTATTGATTACCCTTACTGAGCGTTTTAGCTCACCCCTTTCTATGTTTTATTTATCCAAGGATTCTAAGAAGTGTATTTTGATTGATATGTAGGGTTAATCCAGGGGAATAATGGCGTTCATAAAGATTATTTATGTGGTTTTGTATGTCTTAAAGTGAAATGTAACATTCTTGTATGTAATCTATTTTCCAAGACTGTTAATCTAATTGGTCCTTCAGGACTTGATTCCTTGTAATCATGCCAATGTATTAAAATAATGCACTGAATCTGGGTAACTGGGGTCAAAGAATTACAGTTGGTATCAGAGGAAGTTTAGCAATAACCTTGGAATCTAGATTTAGATAAACTCTGATTAGAGCACATAGCCCTAAGATAGACTGTGAGGATTAGTAGAGAATAACTTCCTAGAATTCTGATATTGTTGAGATTTTGTGAGTTTTCCAAGATATACATCGCTATATGGATTCGAGCAGGTAGAGGTAGCTCTCGCACATATGTACCTAGGGGTAAACCCCAAATAAATCGCTTTGAGATAGAATCAAATGGTAACTAGTGCACGACAACGGGTCTTGCTGCACTCTCGGTTACGACACTCCCAGGGGATATGCTTAGGATAATTCTCATTTTATTTACAAACCATTATGAAGGGTTTATGAGTATATACATCCTTAAAGAAGACATTTTTATGATTATGGATTATATCCATAAACTCTTTAATTTATGTTAAGTATTTTACAAGTTAGGGATTAGGTATTTCCATTCACAAACTAATCTTGTGTATGCCATTTTATAGAAATGGAACCCAATAGAAGGAATGAGAACTCTAGCAATACGCATGATCCAAAGAGTAAGAAAGATCATATCGTTCATGGTCTTAAGCCAAAATTTAGAAGGGAAGTTGTCTCTAATGTGTTACCATAGTATCATGTGTTGATATTATAAGTAAAGATTTCTCGGTTTCCTATGGATTTGAAGGGAAGCCAGATAAGGAAAGGATGACAGAGAGAAGGACATATAACGAGAATAAGGTAAATAAGGATTTTCCCATATGTAATAACTATAGAAAGAATCACCTTGGAAAATTCTTGAATGCAAAGCGTGTATGTTATAAGTGTGGAGAAAAAGGACACCAAGTACGTGACTGCAAGGGTTATAAAAAGATTTCAAATGTACAATGATTCATCTTCAAGGAGTTTGGACACTACGCGAACCAATGTCCTAGTCATCAGACTATGCCGAAAATGATGCTATTGGATAATAATCAAGTTATGATACTACCACAGAACAAGAGGAATGACTAATGTTATTATGTTGTTATTTTGGAATTATTTCATTGAAGTGTCGTGTCAATGATGTACTGGAAATAAATAAGGATTGTACTGCAGTACTATTTCATTGAGGATTTGAGATTCTATGGTACTAAGAAAAGTGACTCTACAACGAGTTAATGTTTTTGGAAATTACATGGTGGAAGGAAAGATAAACCTTAATACGCTTCTAATATTGAGTTACAGATTTTGGAATAAGATATGGTTGATTTGGGTAAATTATATTGGATATTATTGACTGCCTTGAAATTGATTAAAGATTTTTATATTCCATTATTTTTGGGGTTTACAACATTTTTGGATGGATGAAGTATATCTAGTATTCTATAAGGAATAACGGAGTATGAATGCAATCAATAAGGTTTTATAGTAATTTAGGATGTATCAGTGTTTTAAAAGAATACATGATGAAGGTATTCACATGCAATTACGGGGTAAAAAGGATCAACATTATGTTTATCTTTCTTGTAAATTTTGGACTGAGAGTTTATATAAGTATTTTGGATAAGTCTAAAGGTTGGAAGAGATTATGTTTGAATGGTTATTTTTGGATTTTTATAAAAGGAAAACACGCAGACTGTGTGATGACCCATCGTGTTGGAAAAAGCTGCGGGAATCGAACCGACAACCATAGTGAAATTGGGATTTATTACCTACCACTGGACTACGTGATGTTCCTGGATGGTATAATGTAGTTTTTAAGGGTATGATATGTGAATTATAAATTCATTATATTTGTAACCCTATACGATTAAAATAAATAGAGTATTTTTGAGTTGTATTATGTTTTGGAGTGAAAGATGAGTTTTGGTAGAAATTTACTAATGGATAAAACTCTAATTATAAAGAAAATATGTCTCCTTATGATCTTAGACATTTTCATAAATAAATTCCTCAACATTAAGAAAAGGAACTTAGAACAAAAATTTTGTCCTAGATGGTACCTTAGATCATCACAAATTTATGGCTTTGGGATTGTTGGCATTTTCATATCCATGTTCTCTAACACTCTCCATTAGATATTGATGTTAATATTTCTCTTAAATATCCATATTTTCCTACATGGAACCCTAGTATGTGTTTTTTTCGGTAACCTTCATACTTACAAGTCTTTATTTTAAATAGAGGCCTCATTAATCAATTTTTAGATGTGGGATTTCAACTAAGATACTTTGAAATGTCAACCCCAATTTCCCAATATCAAGAATAAATTGCAAGGATTCAATTTATTGAAGGAGGGGAGAATGTAACACCCCAAGCATCCACGGTACGCTTCTCTTTGAATAATAGAGTAGTGTGTGTTGTACGCAATTTGAGATTCTAACATGTCGCGACCAATCAATGTAGCGGTTATGAATAGTAATACCCACTTTTTAAACTTTTATAAATTTTATCTTTCAAAATGGACATCATTTTTGGATTCGAAATATCGAAATTATCCTAGGATGAAATTTTGGTACTTTTCGGATAACTTTTATACGTTAATGAATAGTGAAATTACTAAATTTTAAATAAAACCTACTTTTTTAATCGAAATAAATAATAGTGATAAATTATGAATTTGAGTGGATTTAAAGTATATTTTGAATATATTTTTACCATATAATATAATTTTGATCATTGGACATAATTTCACATTTAAACTAGACATAAACAAGTGTAAATCTTTTGATTGTTATTATCTCTTAAAAACACGCTTTTTGTTTTGACAGCGGAAATTAATTTTAAATTAATTTCTGTTACTTATGTGATTTGAATTTGGAAAAATGGACTCCATATTTGGAATCAGGATGTCCATATTTTTTAAATAGGTAACGTTTATTTTTAGACATTTTGAATAATTACTTTGGTAAATATTTTATTTACCATGGTTAAAGGGTAAATCAGGTAAATAAGGGTAAACAAATAATATTATAAAAATACTAAATTACCCTAAAACATGTCTTAACCCTATTTGTGGATACATGTCTGACCATGGGCATCTTTGGGTCTATTTGGGAACCCCATGGATCCACTTGTAAGTGATAATGACACTTTATATTAATTAAGTTATAGTAATTACAAAAATGACATAAGCCTATATCTTTTAGAAAAACAATTTTTACATAGGGTTATATATATTATATTTTCGACTATAAATATTAATTATAAATATAAAAATATTTCCTAAATAATTGTATTTTATTTATAAATTTTAGACATTAGATAAGTTAATTTATTTATGACACAATGATAATGAAGTAACAACAAAATTAGTGAAATATAAAATAATTGATATTATAAATACCAAAATAAATATAATTTTATTCTTTTAAAGAATTACACAAATTTTATAGGTTAATATGACATGTTATGATTTATTTAATTAACTTTTTTTGAAGTAATCAATCTGTTATGAGTTTTAAAAAAATAAAATACTAAATAGTGTTAAAATTGACATAAAAGAGTTTTTATAACAAATATTATATTATTAATTGATATTAAATTCCTAAAAATATAAGGATCGGCCAAAGGACTTGTATCATGATATTTTTATTATTACTGGACCACTTGGGGGTCTTTTGGAGGTATATTTTATGTTTATTAACTATATAATATAAAAATTCAAAGTGACATGGTAAGTGTAAAACTAATTAACCAAGAGTTAAAACTAAAATATAAGGTTAATATAATGACCCAAACTGGTCTAAAATCTATTGGTTCAAAGTATTTATACCCATATACACCTTATTCATTGAATAATCCACTATGGATCCACTAGAAACAGAATATGAATTTATTATAAAATAATACTTTATGTTTTTCCTAAAGAGACCCTCTTCCCCCTTATAAAAGGACACCACTTATAACCAATTCCTCACACCACTCAAGATTTTTGGCACATCCAACCTCTGCCCAATTAAGCTCCCTACATCCCTATCCTCCTCTTAGAATCCTTTCCTTATGCAGATGGCACTTTAAGAGTCCTTTTTGGTTCAAACCAAAGGGAGTTACCCAAATTAAAGGTAACAATTTCTCTTAGCTTCTTTTCTTTTTATTTTACTTCTCCAACCCCTAAACTCTTCTTATTATTTTATTTTGTAACAAAACCAGTATCCTAAATATACAAGGATATTTTTATGAGAAGTATTATAACTACACTTACACACACTTCCATCTAATTGGTGAAGAACAAAATGTTTCTATGGATGACAACCAAACGCCTCACGAAGCGACTATTGTTCAATTATCTCCTATCACCTCTCATGGTGGCCATTATGATGGAACTATAATTAAATATGATATTTATGATATTTATTTTATATATAATCTTCTGTAATTCCATTTTATATCATACCATTATTTTTTTCATGTTGTATATTTATACACGATAATTTCATTTGAGGAAGTGCGGACTACCACCCCCTCAAAGTGATATGACTTATTCATACCATACATAGAACGTATAAAGTTTGGTGTTAATTAACTTAAGTAACACATATAATATATTATATTATACTTGTATAATAATATACTTAAGTATCATTTGGTTTTGATTCCTTTTAAAATGAAAAATGAAATAGAAGTAGCATTCGTGCGTATGTACGGATTACCGTCTCCAAGAACATGATGAGATTAATTTCCCCATCTTATCCATTAAAGACTAATTATCGTTTGATGATTAAAATTAATGTTTATGTATTGTTTAACATTCTGGATATAAATATGATACAACCTATCCATAAAAACACGGCTTACGTAACGAAGCATATAAAGGAAAACAAATCAGTTAACACCCGAAACGACGATAATACTAAAATATTATTAACAATTCAATATTAAAAGATCATATATGATATCATATTTATGAATATGATTCTTGTATAATTTAATAACAATGATTTATCTATTATATAGGAGGTTAAAAAACACACTATAAAGGAAAAGTACAAGGTAAGGGGTTTTTATCTCACTCCTTATTCCTGTGAGATTCATGCAATATTGCCACTATTACCTTTTGTGTGGTGAATTTACTGCCTATAATTGTATTTTTTGTGTAATACACTTTAATTTATGTGTATTTACATATTCATTTTATAATACCTCTTTAATGGGATGAATGTATCGTATGTTACCAAATTGGTAAGGGTTAATTTCACAATCTCTTTATTATCCGAGGTTGTTTTTAAGTAAGTATCTACTGGGACATATTTATTATCCATGTCCATGTTTTATGATAGAGTTTTCAAAGGAATTATTTTTAGGGAATTTTTACTAAAACATCATTTCAAATGTTTTAAATATTTATTCTTCTAAATCTTTCTCATTAATGTTCATGTCTTCAAAATGGTTTTTAAGGATTTATTTATATGGACATGAATGTTTTTAAAATGTTAATTCCTTTAAAAAGTTTCAAAGTGGTATGGAATACTTTGATTCAAAAATGCCTTTAAATGACTTATTTTCTAAATTGTGGGACTTTTAAATGTTTTCATGAAAAATGGTTATTTCTCTCAAAGAGTTTTACAAATATTTTTCATCTATGTTAAAATTCTTTAATAGATTTTAAACTTGTTTTGAAGTTTATTTATCATAATAAAAATCTTCCATATTGTGTTGAAGATTTTGTGATATGTTTGACTGTGGATGTGTTATGTTTATTCCATTCATGGTTTATGGAGATAGTATTGTCATTTCATATGCTAGTTTTAATTCGAATGTTTATGTTATGTTTAAATCTATTCATATGAGGAATGAATTGGAATTAATAAGTGACGGGTGGAGCCCTCTATATCTCCTCGATGCATCAGTAGGTATCATGAGACAAACTAGTGTATTGGCACGTGGCCTTGACAGAATCGTATTTGTAGTCATGGCATGAGGCCTTGCCTACGTGGTTATGATAGTCTGACATTATGCATTCCATCATTATGAAAGAGGTCAGTGATATTTCATGTGATTATTGGACTAGTAGAATAACCATGTGAATAAGTAAATGGAATTATTTTATTTTATTTTTGCCATATTATACTGAAGATCATGTTTAAAAGGCTTTTCTTAGTTATACAATTCCTTAAATGTTTATGATTATTTTTTAAACTTTCTGCTGTATTGCTTACCATTACTGAGAATTTGATCTCACCCCTTTCAATGTTTTATTTTTCCCAGGATTCCATGAAGTGTATTGTGATTGATATGTAGGGTTAAGCCAAGGGAATAATGGCATTCATAATGATTATTTATGTTTTTTTGTATGTATTAATGTGAAATGTAACATTCATGTATGTAATCTATTTTCCAAGGCTGATAAACTAATCGGTCCTTTGGGACATGATTCCTTGTAATCATGCCAATGAAATAAAATAATGCACTGATTCTGGGTAACTGGGGTCGGGGCGTTACATAATGTCTTGGTAAGAATACAATGTTCATGAGATAAAAAAATATTTTGAAGAAATATGATGCATAGACAGATATTTTAAATAAGTATTTTAATAAAATAGAAAATATAACATATTTAAGGGTTAAAGAAACTATAGAAAAGATTATTTATCAAGAAAATATAAAAAATGATAATGATGAAAAAAATATTTTTTAAAAAAATTAAATGGGAAAGCTATAATAAATATTTCTTATAGCAAAAAATTTGTTAAAAATATGAAATAATACTTCCAAAAAAATTAATGATATATCTGATTCATCTATTATAAATGATATCGCTAATATAATATATTTTACAATTATCTCTAAACAAATTTAAATTGTAAAATATTTTTTATCTTATATTATAAAATATAATTAAAAATATTTATAAGTGTAAGATATCAAAAATGAGGGAACACACTCTACCATTCCTGAATATAATAGTAGGCATCAAAGAAGTGCATCTAATATAAAAAAGGCATGTCTTGATCAAATGTGTACATCCAAATAAAAATTCTAGAATTTACTTTTCTATTTAGAACCATTGTTATACAAAATATATAGGTTTACTAGTAATCGTTTATGTTTTTCAATTTATGGTCACAATGCCTGAAATTTACTATAAAAATATATACTTTTCAAGAATAATGTATGAATCAAGGGGAAGTATCTATATGATTAAAATTATTATTTTTCAAAATATATTTTTAAAAAAAAAAATTATTTAAGAGAATTCACCCAAAAATATATTTCAATTATTGAGGGAATTTTGTTACAGATGTAATAAATTGGAAAAATAGTTTTGTGATGTATGACTAAAATACATGATACGTTATTTAACAAAAAAGGTATAATAATTTCAAAATAATTAAGATATGTTACTAGTTGTATAAGTTTAATTGAAATCTTACAAGAGAGGAAACCCATGGATTCTTGATTATTGTTGTCCTTTACACATGACTGTAGAGAATAAAATCTAAAGAATATAAGATGATTATGACTAATAATAATAACCTTTTCTAATGATAGTTCTTAAAAAATAAAAGCTATTAGAACTACTAAAATTGATTTAAAATTAATGAAATATAGGGATATGAATTATTTGTGATTCCTATAATAGAATATTATATATGTTATCTAACTATCTGATGGTGGATGTTGTTACCAATCCAAAATTATTGAGTAGGATTGGATGGAAATAAGTACTGATGTATTAACTAAGATCATGATGATGATAATTAGTGAAAATATAATTGTTTCAATCTAAATAAACCTATGTATATTTTTTAACAATATTATAGTTGACACACATGATTAATGATGACAATAGTGATTGATAATGAAGGATGAATCCATCTTAGAGAAGGTGGAGGAATAAACTGAAATAGCACAACACATATTGTGCTACAGACTGTGGGAAAGTCCATTCTGTAATGGTGTTTGTGATGAAGTTGGAGAATAATATAGGAGTACTCTAAGCCCAGTTTATAAGTATTTATGATAATAAAAGGCCCAAAACTGTAAGATTTAAATGGATCATAAATGTTGTGGTACCCATGGAGAACACGTAGTCTAACTACAAAAAATAGATGAATAAATGATTTGCACATGGAATTCATGGTTGCGGAGTTTCACTACATGTATTTTTATAAATATAAATGGGATTGACAAGGAATGTTGTTCTAGACATGGGGATTGTAATTTCCCTTCTTTCTAAATAAAGAATCTATAAATGGGTGTGGTGTGAACTGATGCAATTCAGGGTTATTAGTAGATCAATGAAGCCCTTAAGTGCAAATGAGTTCTAAACAAACGACCCCATATATGATGGTAATTGTGGTAAAAATGTGGTTTTTCATGTCTAAATGTATAGAATCTATGATACCACACCTATATCACAAGGTGTGTTGAGGAAAAATGGATAAGTATTCTGCATCAGGTAATGGTGTCGGTTGTGTCAGGTCATGATATATGGAACTTCACTAATTTGATTCAGGAGAAGATTTAACTGATATTGAATGCTTCTATAATTAGTTTCTTTAGTTTTAAAAAATTATTAAAGAATAATTTGTGGGTGTTTACATCATTAAATTTGGGAAAATAAATGTGGAATAATATGGAATTATTTCAATATTTATGAAGAGAGATAATCCCTTCAGATAAATTTTGATGTAGAAATTATAAAAGAGTTGATGGTTTGTTATTTAGAAGTTAATGGATGGTTTAGAGGTCCCTTTGTTGAGATACATGTTTTCACCTGCCTTGGTACATGGCCTCACTATTTTTGGTTGGATTTTCAACACTTACAACAGTGATATTTGTGAAACCATGGGAGAGGACACACAAATGGTATGCCTCTGAGGTAGAATATCTGCATGAATAAGTGACACATGATACATTATATATCAAGGTATGAATAAGAGAACCCTCAAATAACATTTTATATAATGGATTATTTGATACCAATGGGATAAGCATTGATATTCAAGGTTGACGTTCTTTATGAATGAGTACTCTTTCAAATCTAGTGATCTAACTAGTTGTTGACGAAAAGCATCAAAAATAGATGTGGTCAGTAAGATTATGTGATCAAAGGGTATTAAATATCCTTATATGATCATATAAGGTAATGATGATGTACCTTCTAGTATATAAATGAATTATTTTGTTGACATAGTTATATTTCTATGTTGTAATACATTTGTGTAGTAGTGGATGGATAAATTTCGAGGACTGAGCAACATTTCATGGAGTAGGAAAGGATGTCAAACATTGTAAATATCATATGAAAACCTATATCTTTCACTTATAAAACTGATTAAAGTGTAGTAACTTTTAATATGTGTATTGAGTACCTTAACATATTTAAGAGGTTTAGTTTGAAGAAGAGATTCTCATAAAAGAAAATATTATCACTAATTGATGTCTCCCCTAATCAGTGATCCAGTCATGTAAAATAATAACAATTGTCATCAAAACGTTGTTACCTCTGTGATACATGAAAAATATAGAATAAATACCCTTTTAATAATCAATTAGTTCCAATCATTGATGGAAAAACCACCATAGTGGAGGAATAGAATTCCACATAACCTCCAATCTCTATGACCTGAGGAATGTAATGCTGGTAGTTTTTTTTAAACGTATTTCCAAAAATGATCATATGTCCCTTTCTAATAAAATAAATATGGATATGTATCGAAACATATATAATATTATATTTATTCCTTTGTTTTCTAAGGTATACACCAACATTATAGGTCTTGGAATTGCCTTGAGATATGGAATAAAATGTGCAATAACTATGAGGTAAATGTCTTAATATGGGTATTTGCGATTCAAAATTTGAGGATTATATTTTAGAATGTTATGATGGATTTAGATGAAGATATTGATAGATAATTCACTTAGGTAAATGAAATAGTTAATGATATTCATCAATTCATTAAGAACATGATATTTTCATTATTCTAAAGATAATTTAGTTGAACTTTATATATTATTTTGACTTATGGGTATCGATAATGGAAGATCGATAAGATATCTCATTAGATGAGATAAAAAATAATAATATTTCATAGGGAAATAGAAAGGAATAATATTTCAATATGGAATAGATTGTAGATGTTTTTTCTAAATCCTTGAGAAAATGATGAATAAAAAGGTTGAAGACATCAGTGATTCAGAAATGAAAATTTCTCATTCTTATCTTCACTCTCCTCTCAAAGAGATAATAGGAAGGTAAAGGAATGGTAGTGTTAAAAAAAATATTATATTCATTAATATAAATGATAAATTTTATATTGGACTATTTATTTACAAATAATCAATTTGGGGAATATAAATAAGTTAAGGAATATTAAATCCTTCAATGAAATAAAAAATTTAATAAAATAGATATATAACTAATACAAGTTACTTCATTAGAAATGATGAAGACACATCTTGATATATTGACAATAAAGTCACTCTCAATACTCAAGTGGAGAAAAATATTCAATATTTAATTAGTATACATGATGGATAATTGGGGATGGAACATGAGTGGAAACTTAACAGTTGGTTGGACTATTGTAATGAGAATATTTCAATACTCATGAAAAACAATAAAAAAATATATAGAATGAGAATACGAAAATGGATACTCAAATGGGTGAGTTTGTAAAAGATTGTACATATATTTTTAATGAATAAATAGAAGATATGATCAAAATAGATTCCACCCATGTTGAATAAATCAAGTAACACAATTGGAAGATGTCTAAGGAAGGGAAGATAATATGTGCTCTTCAAGAAAAATTGACTGCTACAGAAGAAGGGTTATTTGATATAAAATATATTTTATTGTAGTAAAAATTGATTTTATGATGTTTATAGTCCATTTTAATAAATATTTTTAGATTATGTGAGAATATTATCATGATGAAGAATCAATGGAACAAGTCATGCCTAGACCTTTTCATCTATAAAATAATTGTTTTTCTTCTAATGGAGTAGGCACTCAATGTAAATCTAAGGAGATTGTGTAAAAAACCACCACACATGAGAATGAAAATAATGTTCCCAAAAATAAAAACATTATTTTAATAATAAGGGTTAAGGAAAATAGTAACAACACTATTTTGATAAATTATGAAATCAGTCTAAGAGATCTCAGTTAAAGGGATATATTGACTGTAATTGAATCTAAGAACATAAATCTTATTCATGTAATTAAACATGTCATTACCTGTTAAAATGAGAAAATAGAGGCGTAATGTTTCAAAGAAAATGATGATGAAAAATAAAGTTAACAAAGTTGCATTTATTGAAAATGAAAAGGTCTATGAAAAGAAATCAATAAGATATAAGTTGAAGAAGTGTGAAACATGTGAGATAATTGGTCATGTTTTAAGGAAACATTTATTTAGAGGAAGTGATAATGAAATAATTTCAAATTTTAATAATGATTACTAACATAATAATGATGTTGACATTAGAATTAAACAATAGACATGGTTGAGAGGAATCCCTCAGAATAAGGGTTTTCATGAGGCACAAAATGGTCCCCCATCATTCCTAAAATCATTTTTATACCACGTGATAACATAAAGGGAATTGAAATAGATTCATGATGATACAATTTCAATAAAAAAAGATAATGATATTAACATTTAGTTTTTTCATGATGAATAGATAAAAACTAAATCTCTTAATGAGATATTATTTATGAACTATGTTTTCAAATATAAAATTTCTCGACAACTAGAGAAATTAGGATGTCAGGTATGATAATATCACATTCACTATATTTTTATGAAAGGGGTATTGGTTGATCTCTTTGAAACCATGGCGTTTCTATGATATAAATGGAGAATGGAGAATATTTTGTATTTCCGTTCAATACTCAATTGAATACTAGTTAGGTTTCATGGAAAGAGATCTTATAGTTCATGTAGACAATATTATTGAAGGTCATTTCATTTCCATGTGTTTTCCAAATTTTTGGCTCCCAAAATTGGAATATATATAAAAGTGGTTCTGGAAAAGGGAGTTGCACGCAATATTGAATGGTGTTTGGAAACATGTGCGGAAGCATTTATTTTTGATCCATTCATTAAAATATGGAAAAGGAAAAAAGTGCAAGCAAGATTTAAAAGTATGAAAAAGACGCGGTTGTGAGGAATAATCTTACATGGCTAATGTGATGTCAAAAGGGGTATTGCATGCTCCAAAATAATCTTACTTGGACCGATGAAGACATGTAAAAAACCATTGAGGTGGGTCATTAAGGAATATAAATAGGCAGTTACCCCCATTCAATACTTAATAATTTTTCTATGAATATATGGTTTCTCTATCACGTGAAATATTTTGGCATGAAATAATTGTAGATAGTTAATCTTGCACAAAAGGTGTCCATATAGTCTAAAATGACGAAGTGAATCCTTTGGTGTAGTTGCGTGAATGATAGGGGTTGAACATAAGGTAAGGGTTACAAAAATTTCATCTTATGTGAAAAATCCCAAATCTTGCGTGCAAGAGTAGGTGTTCCACACTAGTGTAGTGTGGATCTTCTATCAGTCTTTTGGTACCCGGTTCGTTTAATCAGTGCCTTCAAGTGCTTCAATTCTGCACATCAATGTATGTAGTGTCTTGTGCTAGACAGAGATAAAGACTTCAATGAAAATCTATTAAATATTTCTTCAAGTCGATAAATTGTGTAAGACTTCTCCAACGATAGTGAGCCAATGATATTTGACTGAACTATTCTTTGGGTCGAATTGAGCACTCCCATAACCATTGTAAAGGAAGTGTTCTGGGTACATAGTAACTGTGTCAGGACTCTTGTATTCCATAACCACTGAATATTAGTTGATTTTAGTAAAATTGAAAACCTGACGGCGTGTTCTCCTTTGACATAGCCCTTAGGGGTGAGCCGATTAAAATTAGTGTGTGTCATCTCATTGAATGTGAATGTTTGAATACAGATCATATTCATCTTTCAGGTTTAAGAAGTTCCATCCAAGGATTTGAAAGATCCATCATATAAAAAGAAAAAGATGAAACCCCGATTAACCCCTCCCCTCATAGGGTGTCCTGAGGTCCTACAAATCCTATGGTGAGAAAATTGGGGAGTTATATTTCATGCACATAAACTCTTTTTATTATTTATTGAGATATGTGAAAAAAATTCATGTTACAGTTGTTGTTCATGGATGAGAATTTTTATTTTTTATCATGTTATGAGATTATGAGTGGTCATAAATAACTTATAAAAAAATATTCTTAAAGATTTATTCTTTTCTACACCTGGATATCCCATATATACATAAATAGGATTGATCAAAGGATATTATTTTCAAGGAATCATATTATCTCAGACCTACCACTGAAGTCGTAAAAGGTATGAGAATATATTTGAGAAGAAAAAATAATTAATACCCCATTATTTGACTTTTTAGTATCATTTTCAATAAGGGAATTCTGTGTTTTGGAATATAATGAAATTGAATATGAATATAGTCAAAAAAATCAAAATGGTGAGATTTTTAGAAACCTTAAAGGATTGAGTTATTTTTTTACAATAAATATTGAAGCATTAGAAAAAATATTGATGATGATTATTAATGACAAGGTGAGTGTTAGAATCTTAATGAAACAAGTTTAATTTTTTTACAATAGTATTATTGACATCCCATGATGGATAATAACCCTACTGATTTCAAAATAAATATGAATTAATAAAATAGAAGGTATATGAACAACATACCTAAGCACAATTTATTTTGGGTTGGATACATCGCAACATAGTTAAGGACACTCCATATAGGGGATTACGATGGATATGGAGAAGAATCCAGGAGCATCCTATGATAACAACATAAGGATTCGAGAGAAAAAAAGGCATAAAGTAGCCCGATGGAATTATATCAAATGTAGCACCCCGAAGTTTTTATGAAATAAATCATTTTGAAATAATTTTATTTCTTTAATTTCTAGTGTTACACACAATACCGTCTTATCATACGTTACATTCAATATTGAGTTTCTATGAAACATTATTTTATTATTGAAATTATGTAAAAAAATGATAACCCCACTATTAAAATAGTGATTATAAAAAGTATAAACTAAATTAAAAAAAATGAATTCATTAGTGACCAATAAAATATAAATTAAGACAAAAACTATTCGAAAAAAATACATGTTTTTATGAAAAAACATATTTTTTAATTCCAATATAGGAATTTTCTATTTTTAAGTTAAATAAATCACTATTACTGAAATATATTAATGATATTTATATTTTAAATATTTAGTTGTTATTTTTTGAATTCATACAATATGTTATATATTCATAATATAAGAACAAAACCATTTTAAGCATAAAAAGTTGTATTTTTCTAAAAGGAAATTTTGTCACATTTTAATGGAAGAATTTTTTTAAAACTAACTTTTGAAAATTTTATAACTTTTTTTGACAAAATAAACTTCTTTTTTGATTTCATAATGTAGAAATTATCATATGGTGATATTTTGGGTTTTTCCTGAAATGTTTCATCTATTAATTAATAGTGAAAATATTTATTTTTATTGAAAAATATATTTTATTTTAAAGTATATACAAGGTGAAAATGTGTTTTGGATTAGTTTTAAATGGTAATTTGTTAATTTCAATTTAAAATAATTCAATTATGATTTTGAAAAATTATTTTATACATGTATTTATTATGAAAAAAAATTATATTTTAAAAGGTCAATTTTTGTGAAAGACTGTTTTTCATTATGATTTACTAATTTTATTTTAAAATAAATAAATTAAATTCATCTTTAAAATTTTTTTAAAATGATTTTCAAATTTGTATTCAGAATTTAAAAATTAAGTGAGCAGTTCCCTTTTATTTTTTCTATTACGAATAGTTACTGTTGTAAATTTTGTTACCATGGTAAAGTGTAAATTGGGTAATCTAGATTAAAAATAAAGTAATAGGGACTAAACAGTTGTCCTAACACATGGAAAAATTGTAATTTATAAAGCTAATTCAACCCTTAAGAACTATGGATCTAAATTAAGTTGTTTGAAGAAAAATTATCAATGAAAAATACTTATGTAATATTTAAATCAATGAAAGTCACAAAATGTCACTTTCTTTGTCTTAAATATCCATTATGTGTTTACATGAGAAAAATGTATGTTACGAAATAATATAATTATTAATTAATATCCTAATAAACATATTTTCAGTATATAAATTTTATATTTATCTTTTTGACCCACATAGATGATATCATTAAATTTATAATATTATATTTAAAAATAAATAAAGATGGCACATTGATTTTTAAAATACTATATGATTTTTAATATTGGGTAACCAAAAATATATATACATTAATGTTAGTATTGTTCATAAATATTGAATATTTATCTTCATCATGGTATTTTACTTTTAATTTTTCATAAGAAAATATCTAAATTAAATAATTACACAATGATGAGGCAGTAATTATTTTATTAATGAAAATATCAAATATATGTTATTAAAACTATAAAAATAAATAAATTAAAATATTTAATGAAATAAAAAGATTTTATAGAGTACCTTGACGTAGTAAGGATATAATAAAATCTTTTTTTTGAGGTTAACTAGTTATATTTCTATTTTCAAAATTTCATGTAACAAATAGTATCAAAATTGAAACTAATCATATATTATCGAAAGAATATTTTATTAAATTATTTAGAAATAATAAAGAAATATATAAAAATAAAAAAAATATAATATGGCCTATAATTTTATATATTCTTTATTCATGTTCCAATTTTCATCATATAAGTTAAAATAGAAACCTTTTAATATTGTAATTTTTTTTATTGTAGTTAGATTTATAATAAGTTAACTAAGGGTTAATCAAAATTATAACGTTTTAAATAATTCCAATACTAGTCTAAAAAAATTGGTTGATAAGATTCAAAAATTATCACACCTTATATTAGAATGCATTATATTTTTGACATATTTTGATGGATATTTATTGTATAATAAATTAATATTTTATGAAATTCCAAAAGTTCTCCTCAACTCAATTATAAAATGGAACCTAATATCACATTTCTTCACATCATTTTGGGAGTACAATATTGACCATACACTAAAAATATATCTTATCAGATTCTATAGACATATCTTTTTGGTTTTAGTATTATCAAAACTCCAACCCTAGTTCCCATCAGAGGATATCTAAAATAAGTTCTTCGAAGAACATGTAATCATCTTTACTGACCCTCTCAAGATTACTTCTTGTTAAATTTTTTATTCATGGGTTTTTTTTGAAAAAAATTATTGAAAATAAAAAAATATATTATTGTATTTTTTATTATTAATAAAAAACCATATTCATCCTTTTATTAATGATTTGAAGAAATAAATCACTGTGTGTGCATACGTATGGGTTACCGTCTCCACATCGTGGTGTAATCAGTTATTCATCACTACATTTCCTTGATGGGTAAAATGATTAAAATAATATATATATATATATATATTAAAACAATATATTTATTCTTTAAATATTAATATACTGTCAACATACTAACCATTTCAATATTTAAGGATTGATACCATCTCTTATGCATTTGTATGACCTACCATCTCCATGACGTGATACAATTCATTTTCCATGCTCTCCATTCACGAAAGATTATATAAATGTAAATAATGAATAGATATGATATATATTGCCTTAATATAATATCTTATATGATATAATTGTATCTTATTCACAATAATCAAGGCTTATATGATGAAACATGCATAGGAAACTAAAGGAGTTAACACCCGAAAGAAGGGTAATAATGAAATATTATCAAAAATGGGTGATAAGATGATATAATAGGATCATTTATGATATAAAAAATATTAATATGGCTCTTTTATGAATTAATAAAATTATTTTAAACATTATAGATTATGTTTAGATAATTATGAAGGAAATCAGACATATGACACGAGGATTTCAAGTCTCAAATTTATTTCTATGATACTTATTTGATATTCACCATTCCTTTATTATTTATTTTACATATAGTTCCCATTAATGTAATATATTATCCAATAAATTATAATTAGGGGTATTTAGAAATCAATTTTATGATATCTCATTCAAGGGTTTTACTGTTAAAAAGATACCAAATCGGTTGGGGAATTTTGACTCAATTTGCCTTCTTTGAGACACATCTTATGTTATGAACCTAACATCATTTATGAGGTTTGTATAAATATTTAGGAAATTTTATATCAATAATATAATTATTTTAATGTTATTATATGTTTTATTTAATGTTATTCTCTCTTCGGTCGGAAATCATTGCTCCTTCAATAAAATGCATTATAAAAATGTCATAAAATTGCTTTAAATTATGTTTTAATAAATTTCATGGAAAAAAAATTTAAATTTTATTTATAATTGTTCTTTAAATCTTCCATAATAATACAGGAATTTTATTTTTAATGAAAAAGGTTTTCTAAATTATTTGTAATTTCAAAATTTTATTTCAAAACTAAATGGAATTTTTTTCAATAATGGTTTCAGGAAATCTCTAAAAACTATTTTCCATCTAGGATAGAACAATTTTATATAATGTACACTTTACTGGAGATATTATTAAAGGAAATTATCTTTATTATTTTATCATTGGTTTATGTTGATACTTATGAAACCCATTTTCTTTCCATTGGTTATGTTATGATGAAAGAATTATCAAACATATTTCTTTTTATGGGTTTTGATATGATGAATTATTTATGTTCCTATGGAACACTTATGTATGATTTTCATTATGTGATGAGTGGGACCTATATCTATAATAACACAAACTATTATAATTAAAAATCCCATTTTTTATGTAATTAATATTTCTTATTATGTATTATTTGGTATAGAAAAAAGCATGCACTCCATTGGTTATATTATATCCAATTTTAATGACCATTAAGAGTTTTCACCATTGATAATATATTTTTCAAATAGTGGTAAGACGATTAGTATTATTATAGGGTTTTAACATATCTAATTTACATAGAAAAAATGAATTTATGGCCTTAACCATTAGTATCATACAATATATATCTCATTTATCATACCTTTCGAGGGAGATAGCACCATTGTGATTTTCCCCTGACCAAGCCCATTTTGAGCTCCAATAACCTAAGAATGAGAAAACACATTTTCCAGAGAAGTTCATGCTCATCAAGACCACAAACCAAACCACATTTTCTAATCCACTCCATGAAATTTCCACCATCACGCATGATACCCTTAGGAATATAGCTGGTGTATTTAAGGGATATGTATTAAGTCCCTAGAAATACGACTATATACATTATTTTGTAGGTAATAATTAATTTATTTTCATCTTATTATTTTTACTTTATAAAAGAGTTTTATTTTTATATAATAAAACATAAATAGTACTGTTAATTATTATTCAATTTACATTAAGTCATATATTTTTGTGAAATAATGGATTTTAGAAAAAAAATTAATAAAATTTTCTTATTAAATAGATTTTATTAAATATAAATTATCCTATATGTTTTATGAATTGAAATTTAATTTTTATAAAGGTTTTGAAACTCTTGTCGTAAAAAACCCCAATATTTCTTAATAAAAGTCAATTATTATTTTAAAAGGAGAAATAAACATACTTATTTTGTAAAAATGAATATTATTTTTTTGTAATAATAATGTAGAAATTATACAATAGTCAATTTTTCATAATTCCCCGATAGAGTCGTATTTTTAGGAACAAAATAAGTACCATATAAATATATGGTGTGTATTATGACACCATAATGACCCTAATGTTATGCAATAAATACTTTAAGAGTTACACCTGAAAAATATATGTTTTACCTATAAAATTATGTGATTTCATGTTTATTTAATTAGTTTTATAAATCCATTGTGAATCCTCTAAAATGATTAATATATCTTAGGGTTTTGAAATGAATTCTTTAAGAGTATAACCCACTTCCACATACAAAAAGGGTATTATTTTATTAATTTAGTATATTTTATTTAATAAATAATTAAAACCACTCTTATTTGGTTGAAAACAATGGAAAAACCATGGGAAGGTTCACAGTTTTGGTTATTGTTTTATATAGAGTCCAAAACTGAGGTTTGGAAAATATTATATAATTAAAAACGTGAAATATAATCCCACACAAAATACCATTTGTCTTCACTTGAAGTCCATGGAAAATTTCTTTAATATACCATCCCCTCTCTAGAGTCCTCTTACGTCACCCCAATCTCTTAAGAAGGCCCTCCCAAGAATTTGGATTCATACACTCAAGGGATCATCTCATTCCCTTATTTTTTAAACATTATTATTTTTTCCCTTCCATTTCCAATTACTATTTTTGGGATATATATTTACATGTACCTATTACTACAAAATTTTTTCCAAATGATTAGATACCCCTTTTTCTCTCATTAACCCATTTTATAATTTTGTAGGTGACGTTGTTATGCTACCGAAATTTCAATGTGATTTCCAATACCAAAACAATTGTATAGTGAAAACAATACCCATTTCTATAAAAGGTATTCACTTTAATAGGAATAAACGTATTAGACTTGAGGGTTTCATGTAAATATTACACACTCCATTATCATGGAATAAAATAAGATAATGAATTCATCCAATTTTTATGATCTATGCGGTACACTAAAGCATGAGAATGAAATGAAAGTGATGGGAGTGAATGGAAATTATATAGAGCTCCATTACATTGGGAAATGCTTAATCTCATGAGAAATAATGTTAGGAATGGTATTAAACCTAATTCTTTTATGGAAAATTATCTACAATGATTTCATGTAATTTATCTAGGACCTTTGATTTTCCTTCAGTGTTTTAAGATTTTTCTACATTTCCCATGTTGCCTTTATGTTATCACGCCATATCATGCATCATTGTTCATGTCTATGATCATCACTCCTTTTATCCCCCATTGATATTCAAATTATATAACATGTATTACCCTATTCATGTTATTATATGATTATTCAATTACTGGGATTTACAGATCGCCTCTTTCTGCTGTATGTCCCCAGGCTTTTCCGTGCAATTTTATGTACGAGAATGTTAAAGAAGTATTCAACAAAGATTATGTTTTTTCTTTTTAAATGGTCTTGTAATGTACCATATTTATAATGAAACTAGAATTATCAATCATTAATAGTTTAAAGTGTAAAATTATGTAATAAATAATGAATTAATGTGTAATAAATATATGTGTTGTCATAGTTGGTATCAAAGAAAAATATTGGTTATTTTTGAGATTTGGATTTGAAAACTCTAGAAATTATTTAGGCATAAAAATAAGTATGAGATGAAATTTATAAATTGTTAGAAGTATATATTAAGTGTTTTAACAATAAAATACATCTCTATCTGGATACTACTAGTGGATGTGACTCTGGCATTTCTGCACATAGGGGTAAAACCCAAAAACACTACATTATGCTACAGTCGACTGAGATTGGTTCATGAAAATAGTCCTTGATTCACACTTAGTTTAACACTCCTAGGGGATATGGTACAATTAATTAATAAGATCATTATGAACCACTATTATGGTAATAATTAAATTCCCATAAAAATATACGTTAAAAAATTGGTCATGGATACAATACATTGAAGCCTAAAAATTCATATGTTAAGAAATATATGTAATTTTTATGTTATCCCTTTAATATAATTGCTTTCCCAATTATTTGTTTAAATGTTTAAAAATAATATTCAGTAATATCCATTTTATTCTAACCAATGTTTTCAAATAGGTGGAATCATATAAATAACAAATGTAAAGGGCAATGTGATGAATGCTCGAATGAGATGTCGAACCTGATGGGAACATGAATCATGAAATTTATAATGATACACTCTTAGTTGACTCAGGTTCTAAATGGAATATTGGATCAAGAAAATAATCTAAATCCACTTAAAGGAGAACATGCTATTGTTGATATTTTTATATGGAAAAGGCCTACAACTTGAAATGGATCATCTAATCTCTTAATCATGGAATAATGGATCAACTCTATTGAGAATATCACATTCATCCTTCAATGTTCTGAGAAAGAAAAGGTGATACTTGAGATTTATTATATAGTTGGAGAGTCTGATCAGTGGTGTAAATTTATCAAGAATACAAAGCTTGTGGAAGACATTGAAGTAATGTTGTAGAAGTAATTTTGGAATAAAAAATTTAGTAAATATTATCCCTAAAATCTTGGACTTAAAATGGAAAGGTGTTCTCTTTCCCTCAAGAAAGAAGAGGATGAATATATTGTTTTTAATGAGAAAAATATCACAAGATGTGCACAATATTCCTTCATCTTTGTTATTAACCTCAAATTAATGGTTGAATGCTTATTTTTGGGATAAAACCTTGTATATAAGAAAACCTGGGAATCTGAGACATTGATAGATATGATAAAAGTTTCTGATGTGACCTCATAGCCAAAATGGATATCAATTAATATCAATGGTATCATGGCGATATGAAGATTAAGGTGGATTTTAATTCTATCATTCTGATGGAGAAATATAATGGAGCCAAGAAATTTAATTATCCCACTTGTCAAAGGTGTGGACATAAGCACCTATGAAATTTACTATCAGGAACAAGGAAATGATTTAAGTGTGGCAATGAAGGAATATGAGCAGACAATTTCTAATAAAATAATCCCGCTAATATGAAATAAGAATGGAATGCTCTGGTCAAACCTCGGTGCATTGTTCATTTCATCAACTGGAGGGAACCATTTCACTTTTCAAACAAATGCACTAGGACAAGGGTTTTCTTTGATAACCAAAAACATATAAGGATGCAAGGGAAATATTTATTCCTCACAACGGCTAAGTTAGACGATGAAAATGAAGTGGTGAGCATTATTTTAGTTTTTCATTATAGATTAGGGAATATACTTTTTGATTATGATTCTACACACTCCTTCATATCATGAATGATTTGTATAATTATTCAAAAAACACAAGAAAACATGGAATTTGAGTTACCAGTGAAAATGGAAAATAGGGAAAAAAATTCATCCCAAGTATAAAACCCCTTCCCTGTCACAATTTGTGGAATGAACATCTTATTGAACATTTTCATACTCCCTTTTTTGGAATTGGATACAATTATAGGCATGGATTGGATTTCTCTATATAGATCCAAATAATTTTTCAGGACAAGGAGATCACTTTTTGTATCATGAATCATCCTATGATTCTGTACAAGTGAAAGAAGGAGAATGAATATTCTTTAGAACCAATATCTCTATCATGGTTATTATGGACCTATGATAAATAATATCTAGCTCAAATTTTTTAGTCTAATGAAATAGTCATCCTTGAATACATGAATCTTTTGAGAAAATATGATGATGTATTTCCTTAGAAATTGCAAGGTATTCCTACTAGCTGAGATGTTGAACTTTCAATTGTGATTAATCATAGTGAATTTCCTTTATCCAACACTCTATAAATAATCGATTTTTTGGAACTCAAGATGATAAATAAATAACTACTGCATAATCACGATAAAGGGTTTATACACCTAGGGTTTTCATCATGGTGTTCCCATGTACTATTCATCATGAAAAATATGTTTCAATGTGGATTTTCATTGTTTATTGTGAGGTGAAAAAGATCGAAATAATGAAAAATTATCCACAACCACAAATTGATGACTGGTTCGAACCACTATGTAGGTCAAAATACTTTTTCATGGTGAATCTGTGGTTGGGATATTACCAAGTTAGGGTGAAGAAGGATCATATCCACAAGAAAAAATTTCTTACAAGGTATGTAAGTAATGACTGTTGAAAAGAAAAACTCAAAGGGGATGATGAAACCATTATCCATAGCTACATTGAATTAGAAAAAGTCATCATAGGCTTTGTCACTAGTCTTATGATGAAATCAATAGGGAATAATTATATATTTGTTGTGGTGATTCATTATAAAAATACTCTTTACAGTATTGTGAATCAAGAGGATTTATCACTAGATAATCTTTTATGCATATACATTAGATAATTGGTAAAATTGTATGGAGTACCAATATCAATTATATCTTATCAAGGTCTAATATTTACCTCTATATTCTGTAAGAGTCTCTAATATTCTCTAAATACTAAGATGCACTTTAATACAGTATTTCACCCCCAAAATAATGGCTAATTTGAGTGGACTATCCAAAAAATAAGGACATTTTGACATCATGATGAATTTACTTCAATAGAGGATGGTAAAAACATCTTACACTAGTTTATTTCTCAAACAATTAAACTTTACACTCAAGAATCTGAATGGATCCCTATCAATCCCTTTATGGTAATATGTCTAGAATTCCTACATGATGGGTTGAAGTTGGGGAATGAAAAATTCTTGGTTCTAAAATGGTAATGGAAATGGGGAAAATTTTATGACCATTCAACATCACATCAAAGATACTTATAGTAGACAAAAGTGTAATGTTTACAATCAATTAAGAGACCTAGAGATTGTAGTTGGAGATATATTTTTCCTACACAAACCTCCATGGAAGAAAGTTATGAGATTAGGGAATATGTGAAAGAATATTATAAGATACATCGTCCCCTTTAGGATCCTTGATCGCATCGAAGCGGTGTCTTATCAACTAAAAATCCCACTTAATATATCTAACATATGTAATGCATTTCATGTATCCCTATTGAGGAAGTAAATACAAAACCCCTAACAAGTACTTAATCCAGAGTTGGTGTTGTTGGAGAATGATCTTTTTGATGAAGAGAAGACAGTGAAAATCGTATATCGTAGGGACAAAGTTGGACAATATAAGATAATGCACCAAGTCAATATGTTTTGGAGAAATGAAAAGTTTGAATAAGCAATGTGATAAGTGTAGGAGGTGATGAAACAGAGTGAACCTCCTCTATTTTAGTGTGGTAAATGAAAATTTCATGGAATAAATATCTTAAGGGGGTAAAATTGTAAGACCCAAAACTATTATAAATAATATTACCCATTTATTTTAGTTAAAATTTATTATTAAGTATTATGGTCCTAGAAAACACATTCACTCATTTGGTTTTATTATATCCTATATGAAATACCATTAAGAATATTTATCATATGTAATATAGTCATTAAACAGTGATCACATGATTACTGTATATATAGGGTTTTTACAAATCCAACTGACACAGACAAAAGAAGTGATAACCTCAACTAGAAGGAGCATACCATATGAATCCCATTTACCAGAAAATCCAAGGGAGACATTATCACTAGGATTTTCCCTTAATCAATCCCAAGAATATATTTAATAACTTATTCTTTATTGAAACTGTTTGTAGGAGAAGTTCCAGCTCGTCGAGATCATGACTCAACCCATGTTCACTGAACCACCCCATTAATGTCTCACCATCACACACCTTACCATTAGACAAATTACTAGTGTATTAAAAGGAAGTTTATAAATACCATTGATATATGATTATGTAAATTATTCTTTATATAATAATGAATATATTTTTGTTGTATTATGGAACTTTTAAATGATTTTAATTTGTATATGACAAAACAAAAATTATATATTTAATTTGTAATAAATTTCCATTAAGTCATTTTTTTGAATAATTACATGAATTTTTAAATAAAAAATATTTTCATAAAATAATATTATTAAATTACATTTTTTAAATACAAAAAATGACATAATATTTTTTAATTCAGGTGTACTTTTTATAAAGGTTTGAAAACTATTATTGTAAAAAAACACAACATTTCGTAATAAATGGTGATTATAATTTTATAAGTGAAAATACACATATTTATAATATTAATTTGATAAATTTGATATTATTTTTTGAATAAAAGTGTTGAAATTATTCAACGGTTAATTTTTTATCATTTTCTAATATAGTCGAATTTTTGGGTAAAAAATAAATACTGTAAAAATATACAATGTGTATTATGACATCATAATGACCGAAAAGATTTGTCATAAACACTATAATATGTATCCAATATAAAATTTATGTTTTTCAATTAAAATAATTCTATTTTATGTTTATTTTATTAAATTTATATGTCCATTATGAATCCTTCAGAACCATTAATAATTTTTAAGGTTTTAAAATCCATTCTTTAAGAGTATGACTCACTTACAAATATGAAAGGGTAATATTTTGTTAATTTAGGTACTTGAATGTATAAAATAATTAAAATAATTAAAATTATTTAGAAACTGAGGGTAAAAACCATGGGATGGTTTTTGGTTTTGGTTATTTTTTTATATAGAGTCCAAAACATATGTTTGAGAAATATTAAATAAATCCCCACTCATTTCCTATATAAACCCACCCAATATCCCATTTCTACTCACTTAAAATTCTTGTATAATTTCATTACTCATCCCTCCCTTCTCTAAATTCCTCCTAAGGCACCACCAATGTCACAAGAATCACATATGAAGCATTTGGATTCACACACTAAAGTAAGGGATCCTCTCATTCTCTTATTTATTAAAGATTCTACATTATATTTTGAAATCCATTTCTAATTCTTAATGGTGGGATATTTATTTCAATTTCCCTATTAATTTCCATTTTATGTAAAAATTAAGAGATACCTCTTTCTCTATCATGAACACACTTTATCAAATTTTATGTAATGTTGATATGCTATGGATTTTCACCATGATTTCTATGCCAAGACATCACTATAGTTAATACCTTACCCATTCCAATTATGGGTGTTCACCATTATACACTTATAATTATTTAACATGGGACTAACATGAATATATTCCACATTCCATGTTGTTGGAATAAATTAGATGATGAATGTATCCATATTATTTGATCTATGTGGCACACTTAAGCATGAGAATGACATAAAAGTGATGGGTGTGGCCCAAATTATTTAGTTCTCCAATAAATTTAGTAATTTTAGGCCTCATGAGATGACATTTTTTAATATGGAGTAAACCCAATAACATTATGGGAATTTCTCCCCACAATTTCATGGGAGTTATCTTTAATCCTTGTTTATGATGCAGTGTTTTATGATGTGGCCACATTTTCCATTTTTACTTTATGTTATCATGTTATATCATTCCTCATTATTTATGATTATGATTCCCACTCATTTTATTACCCCATTGATAAGTCTATTATCTAACATGAATTACACTATTCATATTATGTCATGTTTATTCCTTTACTATGCTTCATAGCTCTAACTTTATTAAGCATGTCCTATGGTTATCCCCTGCAGTTTTAAATATGAGTATGTTAAGTATGTTTTCAATAAAGATGTAATATTTCTTGTTTAAATCATTATGCTATGTACCTATTTCCAACTACACTATTCTAATCATTATTTTGGGTTTTATTAATAGTGACAATATGTAATATATCTTCAATTAATGTGAAATTAAGAGATTGGTTGTCATAATACCCCCCTACAATTCATGGGGTAATGATTTATATTTCATGATATAGACATGAAGGAATAAGAACTAAAATTGTTTAGTAATACAAGAACGGAACAAGAGTGAACTTAGTTTAGTAATATAGGACTGGGATGGGAGTACACACAGTTCAATAATATAGTTCTATAATGGGGAGTGAATGTGGATCAATAATGGACTTCATCCGCTCTGATGCTCTTTCCAATGAGCCTTGACTAATATTTAAACGATTTTATATGATTATGTATATGAAAAAAATTAATGCCTTATGTTATCCTCTAATGTAACTTTTTTAATTATGTATTAACTTCTATGATTTGTTTCATGACATGATATCATGATATTTGATATATTGGATATTATTTTAAAATCTTTTATTCATGCACTTATGCCTTATGATTTTATTACGATTGATATCCCCCTTGTTTACACTTATTGAGAATTTGATCTCACATTTTTCATATTTTTCTTTCATAAGGATATAAATAATTGTTTTAGGTAGTAATACTAAAGGGTAATATCATTGTTGTAAACATAAACAATATTTCACCAAACTATAATTTTGTGTTCCAGATTTCCAAAGGAACTAATATAATATATTCAATAGGCATTTATTTTTATAATGTATGAAATATTACACAAAAATTATGTAATTTCTATGTACATTAATCTTGATATAATATAGTTGGTATCAGATAAAATGTTTAGTTATTCGATGGAAACTAAGTTGAAAAAACCTTAGTAAGATCCCAAAGGTATAGTGTATGTATATGTTATAATAATAGTGTTGTTATAATGATCTTGAAAAACCTCGAATTACACAAATTGTGTCATATAATAATTTTTTATATGAAATTTCCCTTGATTATGTGTTTTTATGACAATGATTGTTGTTTCTCACATTATTGTTTTTGTTTTACATGATGGATGTAACTAGAAGGAATCATGTTAACATTCAATGTAATGGAAAATTTGTGACGATATGAAACCAAATTTATTATTGACTAGATAGAAAGATATTTTTATTATCCCTAATCATATATCTCAATATATTATTAACAATACGAACCACATTGATATTTTTAACACATTGAATAAGTATACAATGGTATTTTATAAAAGTTCATGTGGCTATTAACATAGAGGAAAGAATATATGGATTACCATACATCAAGAAGGTGGGATGATGATCCTTGAATAGTATATAAAATAGAGGTAAAGATTTTATATGTATGGTAATCAAGGTTATAGAGAAACAAATTGTTGAATATTTCAATGAATTATGTGTCGGTAACATGGGAAATGTCTAACACAATGACCTGACCAAATAGTTAACTTCTAAAAAAAGGAAACGAAAATTATTTTCAAATAATTTAAGTGTACATACTAGAGTATTTATTTAAATACAATAATAATTTTTTAAAATTAATTAATGATACTATAGAATAATGAAACATATAAGGACTCATCCACTATAGTTTTCCTTAAATATTTTGAACAATATGCCAAATATTTCTATATTGGTACGGTGATATTTTTGAAGAAAATAAGATTAAGGGAATGATAGCCCTTAATATGTGCATGATGTTGGGATAATATTAGGATAAATTGTGTTTTGATAGTGTGATAAAATAAATGGGATAATATTTATGACTGTATAACTATTTAGTAATATGATGATATGGTGGTTTAAGGATAGAGTTTATGGAATTTTTCGATTTATCATACGAGGATATAGTAAATTTAAGAACCATGAATGTTTTCACTAGTTTTTTATAGTAATAGATCTTGTTTCCATGTTTCTTGATAATTAATGACAATGGTGTTCACATTCAAGTGTATGACAATTTGGAGTATATCAAGTTGATTGGTGAAGTAAATTTTTTAAATTTAATAACATTCATTTGGTATGTTTTGAATTTTAATATTTATGAAGATTCATAAGGGTTATCGGTTTTGTAAATGATATTTAAAAATAATGTTAAAATTTAAAAATATGGTGGTTTACATTTAAGATAATGTGTTTCCCATGCCTCCCACCATCAAAAATATTACGACCATTGTCTTGGCTTTGGAACCCCATTAATTATTTGTGCATCCCTTTTCAATAATGGTGGTTATCTCTCACAGATATTTTGGTGTCTTTTTAGTTCCTTTGAAGGGGGATCTTCACTCTCAGTCCACCTAGGAGGATCATATGGGGTCATCCCTAAAGTCATTTCTTCTCTAATTGCTACCCTCTAAGTCATTGGTTTCTGTTTGCTTTCCTAATTTTTTATTGAAAATATTAAGGTGGTCTACAGTCAATGGGTTGTCAGCACTTGATTTTTCAGGAACTCACTCAGAAAAAGTTGTGGGATCTCTTTGATAGACAATGGTGCCTCGTTTTGGGTATGATAAACAGCCTCTCCATATATTCCTAGACTACATATACTCATGGGGTTTATAAGAAACTGTTTGGATCTCAGATCTCAATCAGAAATCTTTCTGTGTATTTTACTCTTCCCAAGTTGATTTCATGAAGGTCTTACATAGTTTTCCCCATTCATGTGTAAATTATAATTTTAAATTATTTATATGGTTAATGTATGTTCACATTATAATTGATCCTTCTCTGGTGGTAGTTTAGTTTAATCTCCCTAGACTCCCCCATCCCTTCCACGTTTTATCCTTCCTCCATAGTATAGGATAATTGAACGGCTCCTTTTATTTACGGTTGAACACACTTTTAATCTCCAAGATATCATTGTTTCACATTTATGTCTAGATATGGGACTTTCTAGGCCCTTTTGGGTCAAATTATTCTTCACGTAGTTTCTGTTTATTGGGGAAAGTTGATCATTTACCCCTCTCCCATGTGCTTATATACTACTTACTGACTGTAAATGCCAATGTATAGAGGTGTGCCGAAAGGGTCACTCTAGGTTTTCAGATCCCTGTCTATGAATGGAGTTGTCTCCAGGACAGCCTATGTCTTTTTTGAATTCAAAACTTTCAGAATTTTACCCTTTCATCTCGCCTCTATCTTCTATGGCTTTGGTTCCTCTTCACCCCTGGTGCTTCCCATAGGATCGCCAAATTTGATATTGAAGGAGAAATTTCTATCACCAGAAGATCCTCTTGATCCCTTCCCTTTAGTAAAGTATAACTATTTCATGGATTTAGGAATTTCAAACCATCTCCATCATCCCATAAATGTTTCTTTGGATCTTCCCACGATCAAATATTCCTATTCTCCTTGGAATGGTTGATCATCTCTCCACTCTCTACCTTCCTAGGAGGCTTCCATTCCTTGGGAGTATGGTTCATCAAGGGGATTTTCTATTCCTACCTATAATACATACAATTCATTATTGGATGTGAATATATACTAAGGCTTGGTTTCTAGTGTTCGTGTTTCTCCTTCAAGAAGGGGTTTAACATGATCCCAATCGAAATGAGAGAAGTACAAAATTTTAGCTCTACTCTAGTTATCAGTGGAATTAGAGTCCAAATCATGGTTATTATCCAAAATTATATCTCTAATAATATGGAATTCCAAGGGCCTAAGAGCCTATTCAATGTTTGATTTCATTTCTTCTAAAATCTCTCTCTGCAAATTCTCACGTATTTTGGTGCTCGAACCCAAACAACACTCATCTAGGATTTCTTTAATTTGGAAAGGGTTCTAGATTTAGGTAGAGCATGAATGGGTTTCCTTATGACAAAAAAAATATATTTTCATGAATGGAAATATTGATATTATTTTTCATAACACCTCTTATCGGAAGATCACCAACAAGTTATATTTCAACAACTCTTATATATTCTTCTTTTTTCTTTATACATGGTGTGATGTAAAGGAAATAGAATACCCATGGTATGACCATGAATACATTAACCTGAAATACTATATGTGTCTTATCTAAGGGGATTTCAATTAAATACAATATTTTTATGAGAAAACGATAGTGGAACCAATCTAAGTAATGATTTTCAGGACTTCGCTTCCTTCGCATCCAAAATTGACCCTGTGGACAAGGGAATCACATGTCATAATTTTAAATGGTTCCATAAATAAAGGTTCATCCAGAGAACTTGTTTTAAGCTTGATCATTTATTTTCTAACCTCTAGGTTTTTTCTACCTAAAAAAACGTGATGGTGGGTCACCTTGTATGATCTCTCTCAGACCAATCTGAGGTTCTCATCAGCCTTACCTTAATCCCCTTGATGGTGATCACTTCTTCTTCTCTCGTCGATGGTATAATATTTCCGAATATTTCATAGGGTTCTTCACTGTGATCATCTGACGTAACACTAGAGACAAAAAAAATTTCCTGCATCATCACATTCCAATGGAAAGTGTCAGTTATCACATTCAATGGCGATGTTTTGTCATTGATCAAAACGGGATGACAGTTTATCAATTTCGTCTCCTAAAGAATCATCCTTATAATTTTTCTTCTAGTATGTGTCCTATTATTGAGTTATGTATGTTCATGGAACTCATTTCCAATGCAATTTCTTTGTGGATTCTAGTAAATTATGCTACTTCAATATGGTAATTCCAAAGGGTCTCAACATGGAATAAAAATTCAGATTGGAGAGTAATCACATTGGCTATCCCTATCATGTCTAGATTCTAGAAACATTGGTCACCTTTATTCATCCTCAATATATGGATTATCTTGGAGGCACATTTTTCACAGAACCAAAGGATTACGATGTTTATTAGGAAGCATCTTATATCAAAGGAAAGTATTTCAAGGCTTTGACCTCTAGTATCCCATGTTTGTCATGAGGTAATTGATTTCTTAGGTGAATATCATCCAAGGAATTCACCTGAAGCATCACATGTTAAGAATGAGGTATCATTATGATGGATTTCAAGAGTATAAAATCTAGTAGGAACAAAATGGGGGTTAATTAGTGCACCCCCTAGGGGAGGATCATTTAGGATTTGTTCCTAAGAAGGAACACCCAAAAGGATTACAAAAATAGATAGATTAGGAATCCTTATGGGGAAGACCAAAGAATTTGTTCCCCACAAAGGGAATATGTCGCATCATGAAGGTTGATCTAGACACACCTAGAGATGGATTAGGGAGGTGAACCCCTTGGAGTAGGGAACAAACTTTTTTTATTGGATGGGATTGAACCTCATAGAGGCATCCTACTAATTCTGCTTATAATATAGGGATCAAAACCCATTTAGTTTGAGAGAAATTTTGTTGATTATACCAAAAGGGGACTCTTATTTATTGGGAAAACATTAGGTATTATGCATAGAATAGTCCCATAAAAATTGGGATTATATTGGTTTAATGGTGTGGGGATTATGCATGAATGTTTCTTAAGTGATTCTAGGAGAAGTGATGAGGTTGATTGGACCTCTGTGCAGAGGCCGGACAGATGCATGGAATGATCTCATAAAGATGTGGAAGGCTAAGTAAACTTAGGATGGAAAATAGATGGAGTAAATGGGGTGGATGAAGTGGATGAAATAAATGGAGTGGAATAAATGGATGGAGCATCTGTTTTATACCTCATTGAGAATTTCTACATATCTTGGTTAGTTGGGAATCAATGCTCACATAGTTTAGAATGAATAGTATCGGTCATACACATGAGATCTACTTGAGAGAGTTGTGAATGGTTTGTATTAGTTGTTACACCTACAGAGGAGGCCCATGGAAGTGGAAAGGACATGTATTATTCCTTGGAACTGCCCATGGAAGTTTATATTGGATTTCATGCTCACTTATAGAGTCTAAGCTCATATAATTCGTTCTCGGTGTGAAAAATAGGAGGAAGAAATAATCTTGATGTTTGTGTCATGAAATATTCACCCATGAGATATGGTATGTGGATTACACATGAGAGCTTCCCATGAGTATTTTCAAGTCCCCCATGGTGGGGGGAGGTGGCATAGAATCTTCCTATGAGACTGTCCATGTACCATATGGCTGGAAGAGGTGGAATATCATTATGGCCCTACATGGTTGGATACCAGGTATATTTCACATGGTAAGACTACAATTTATTGTCATGTGATGAGTCAGTTGGTTCTAGGATGTTTTAAGCTATGTAGTGCAGACATGGGAAACTCACTCCTTTACACATGGGCTTACATAATGGTAGCTCATGCAACTTTGGGAGGGGAATGGCTTCATCAATGCTTGGTTAGGATGGTGTGGGGGAGCTTTCCATCACAATATCTGTTCTAGAATCAAAATGATGATAATAAAATGGGATTATCATACCTATATTTTTAAGTAAAATGTACTGAAATTCATGTATAAGTGGCATAGGGAAAAACTCATGAGGGACCATGAAATTGTTGTGTGTATGTTTTAAGGGACTTCTTCATGGGCTGGTTGTATATAAAAGGGGGTTAGTGAAATATGTTCAATAACATAGTGCTATGGCATAAATTTAATACACGGGGCTTTAAAAAAGTGATTCTCAAAAGATAGCATGCATGCACGCAAGATGGTGGGCTTGCCTGTAAGTCTAATCTTGTACACACCTTTGGTGTACAACGCACAAGGATGAGGTTTTGAATTAGATAATCCCTTGTGCATACAGGAAATATATTGAATGAGGTTGTGCGAGGATTATCCAAATGTGGGCCCACTCATGGGAGGACCCAATTGGAACCTTCTATGTAGGATCTCTATCTTCAGGATTACATTATTTCACATTGTTGTAGGTGATTACATGTAGAAGACCGGTGGTGGACTTATGGAAGATGACTCAGAAGAAGAGTTGGACTTAATATATATATATATATATATATATATTTGAGTCCTTTAGTTATTTTATGCAATGTTTTGGTGGTTCGGGAGGTTTACACCACAACTATGTCCCTAGCATCATCAAATAATCGCACAAGATATTGCATGACAATGCATTGGACATAGAAAAGCCTTTCACATGTCATGGGTTATTGAGTGCATTGTAATTATATTGTCCACAAATAACATATCTGTTTTACTGGATGGAGAATAAGGGGAATGTTTGACATTTAATTAGGTATGCAATAGTCTTGCGTGTGGATGTCGAACTTGCACGCACACCTCAAAACATTCATGCGCCATTCTTTTGTTCTTTGGAATTATCTGTTGAGTCAGATGGTGTCTTTATTCTACCCAAATATGGTCAGTTATGGATTCATGTTGAATTTAGATCCAACAACTATCCCCCACCCCTTAGAATCTGGTCTGATAGGGGACCTGAAGTTCAGTATCCGAGGGAAACTCTGATGAAAATGTTTGATCCTAACAATTGGGCACAAAACTCATTCAGGGGAACGAAAATCCCATTATGAATGTGTGGAATACCAATTACACAAATATAAATAATTAGTTGGCATGTGTAATTTACCATGACTATCCACATGATAATCTATTTGGGCTTTCATGCATATAATATTAAATCACTTTTGTAGAAAACTGATATTCGGCCATATCTTCCAAGAACATTCTATTATTTTCTTGAATTAACATTTTCGTAAAATAGGCACTCTATGTGATTATTGTCCAATAATTTATACATAATAAATTCCTTTTAACGGATCCTAAAATCATGTGCTCCTTGTTCTTTGGTAATTTAGATTAATTAAAAATTTCTGAAAAATAGAGTTTAGATTTGATTGAAGCTAATGTCACCTCTCTAAGAGCTAAAATGATTGGGAACCGTCTTGTTATTCAATCCAGGAGGGTTGTATCATACAAGATGATGCTTTTCGAATTCTTACTCACTATAAGAAGGATTATCATAAGGGTGAATTCATTTTATTATGGAAATGTGGTCCGCCGAATGATGTGATCATTCCAATTTCACAATTCACTCACCACAAATGTGGTTTACACATGAAGAAAATCTCCCATGATAGGATGTCACTATTCATAGGCATGCTTCTAGATATAAAAAGGATATTTTTACTACATAATAAATGCAAGGAAAATAAACATAACATGGGATGATGCAGAGGATGAAAAATTATCAACCCATTATGCCACTACTTTTTCAATGTAGGATGAGAGGCTTCAAGAATGACAATAGGAAAGTCTAGGGTTTGAGATCAGGTGGAAGTTTCACTAGTTAATGGGAATGTACATACTGGGTATGCTACATTTTCTAGGTATATGGGGAAGGGTTGCACATCATTGGGGTGTACTAAGCATTGTAAACATTGAAGTTCCACTTTTATCATCATCCAAAGCTCATGCAAGAGCTCTTTAGCTATGGGTCCCCATACATGAAAACATTTTATCTCCACCATGGGGAATTTGGAATCAATATATGATAAATCCACATCATTGGAAATATTCCAGTAGAGTGATTTTATTATGATGAGTACCTTCAACAATAGAATACTTGGGAAGTTAGTGAGTGGCTCCTATCTCAGTACAACATATTTTGAAATCTATGAATGGGAATTTGAAAATCACAAACAATTCCCAGATGAATATAATATTTTATGCATATTTTGACTTATTTCAAAAGAAGGACCCAATAGTGTGGCTGTTAGACTAAGGGAAAGAGAGTCTGATTGAATCTACGAAGGGGTATTCATGATCATATTAGTTCTTCCTAGAAGAAGAATAGTACCATTAGTGGGGGTACATTAGGTGGGTGGTTCGGACCAACTAGTTCGTTATACATCGTTTTGGAAACATTCTAAAGTAGGTTGATACTACTATTGAGGGACATGGGTATGGGAATATGATTGGGAATGTTGGTGATGATGGTGATCTGGGCCACTGATAACCAGGTAAATCTTGGATTTCCCATTCGGGCCAGACATTAGAATATATTTTGTTTTGTTACATGATGAAATCCACCAAGAAATTTTTTTAGGCCACTCTAGTTTCTTTAAGGTTGTATTTTATCACATCTCAGGGGTTACTAATTCTCTAATTCCATCTATCCTTTGAATTTCAGTATGCATCCATCACTGTGGAACAATGATAGGGTTTGTTCGATGGCACTCAATGAAGCCAAGAATGTAGTATGAATTGAAAATCATGAAAAATTCAACATCTACCCATTAGCCACTCCGTTTGGTCTAATGGTGGACTACCTACAAGTCCCATTTGAAACATTGGATTATCTTCAATGCTTCTAGGGAGAAGTGCTGGTGTCTTGTTTCAAAAACATGTTTTTTTGGGATCCACAAACTCCATCCCCTTTCCCCAAGCAGTTTGGATGTCCTTAATGAGTAGAGAATGGAGTCTACATAGTGGGTATGTGAAGAACAAAATACCTTTATCTTTCATAAACATTGGTGAATACAAGTGAAAGTGGGATCTAGAAAAATCATTTTGTTTTCACTCACCAACGTTGATGCTGGTCTATCGACAGAATATGCAAGAGATTGAATAGAATAATATCTTGAGGAAATACTGTAGAATTATGTTTGGGTAATAGAACATGAATGCAAGGATCTAGGACATTGAGGAATTTGGTTTTATACTCCCTGATTAGAAGATCAGGCATCTCTATTGGCTCATGCTAGAACCATGATAGTAGAGATATCACAAGGGGTGGTCATAACCCTACCTGAGGGAGGGGTGTGGTCATGAAAGTGACCATACAGGACAACAAAAGAGGGTCCTATGATGATTTTGAGGTATCTTCGAAACCATGTGGTGGTTTTATCTTTAATTCCTTATGTTTCGCATGGATTCCATTGATAATATAACTTGATAACAGATAACCTATGGTGTAATCTAAAGAGGGGTAGAATTAAACTGTTGGATGTTGGGTTCATTCAAGTTGTGGAGAGGGTGTACTTCCATTAGATACATGTGTACCTAAAATCCACAGATTGTTATGCATGCCAATGTGGGATGTATGAAGAACCCCCCACTCTGGTAAAACCGATTCTTCTTCAAGAGTCAGGTATTGAGGAGACACTTCTTAATGAAGAAAATTATGAAGAATAAGAGGAGGAGGAGGAGTCTAGTTATGGGGATTCATAGTGGATGGATTCTCAACAAGGGTGTCCCTGGGAAAGCTGTGATATTGTGGGATCTGAAAAATACATGACTGAATACATTGACCTAAAACCAAAATCACTCACACCTATCTTTGAACTTTCCCTTTATCCTAAATCATTACCACTAACTGAAACATATCCTTTATAGTAGAATCTCAAGGATGATAAAATGGATACCATTGTAAGGGGTGAAGATGTTCCAATGGGTGTAGCTGAGCAATCTCCAGGGCATGTTCCTCTAGATGAAGTGTCTAGTGGTTGTCTGGTCGATGGGGTTGAGGTATAATCTTCATAACCCTAGTTCCAACACATAATTTATGGGGCTCTATGCCCTAAAATACAGATAGAGGCACCCTCCATAGAGAGGTGGAATTAATGAGAAGTATTTTCACCAAAATTCTTTCACCTCATGGTTAGAGAAAACATTGAACTATGTAGTCATAACCATGTTTTCATAGAGCTTTAGAATCACACTTTTTTCTAAATAATAAACCTTTTACCCAAAAAATGAAAGGGGATCTAATACAAGTCAATGAAATAACCAGTGTTGAAGGGTTTCCTATAGTGGAATTCCCTACTGTGACATGGGAGCAATAATTGGTGGCACTCAACTCATTTATGCCATTGGTTTCACGATGTCATACCATTAATTATCTAATTAGATTAAATGATATTATTTTATTCCATGTACTTCTTGGAATATTGTGAGACTAGTGATTTTATGAGGTTAGGAAATCCACAAGATCCCTTCTGATGGTCACTCCTATTCAACAGCAGAATACAATCCAAGATTGTAAGACTTTATCCCCAGATGAGCATGAATTTTTGGTAGCAAGTGATGACACTTGTGGGAAGTAACTATAGGATAGCGGGGGTGAGGATGGTATAGAAGAATCAAGTGAGGAATGTCTTCCCCAAGACAAAGAGCATAGTCCATCAAATAGGAATCAGGAGGGAGAACCTGGTGTTATTATTCTAGTTGTGTTTATATAGTATGAGCCCAGATACCATGAAGAGCTGGATGACTATAATCCTGATGTGAACAAAGTGAATTGCATCATCTGGCTCAAGGAATGGAAGTGAATAAAATTCTTCATTGACAAGTATCTAGATCTACAACTTGTGTTCTGTATGGGGTTCCTTCACCATTAGATGTTAAATCTGTGTGTCAGAGGGGATGATACATGATGTCTTCTTGAGATAGTCCATGATTTTCTCATCAAGTAGATGTGATAGGGGTTCCAGCTTCTAAAATTTTAATGGATCTTGGAATATTCTAACAGCATACACACACTCCTAAATGTAATCCAAGTGATTCTAAATCTGCAGGAGAAAGCATACAAGTGTGATGCCTCACTCATAACTCAATCAATGGTCATTAGACAACTTATGCCTGAATTGGAAGAGGCTGAGAAATAAATGAAGCATGTGACTACTCAATTTTATGATTTCCATGTTGTGTGATTTCAATCACAGAAAATATCTTACGAGATTCGTCTAGTATCAAAAGATGGTGAACTAGAGATCAGGAAGAGATTGAAAATAATAGAGGCAATACAGTATAGGCTTACAATGATGGTGCATTGAATCCCTAAAGATAAATGATATGGTCAATTTTTTCAAGACTAATTAGAGTCTCTAGTATATGCATTACCCCTAATCTTCCCTAACTTAATAGTTTTTTTAACTTTTCCTTTCATGAACACATTTTTTTCTTTCTTTTATTATCACAGTAAAATATTATTTTATAGATAACAAATGACCAATGTATAAGATTTCATGGGTCATTCCTGGTGTGACTAATAATGTATTACCATGTAATTGTTCATTTTTTTTTTGAGTAAAATATTCCCATCCATTGATCGAGGTCTATTATTGCAGATTGTCCTCTGAGACTATTTGGGATGACAGAGTTTGTGGCTAGAGAATATGAGTCCATGATTAGACAAAATGCATCCCCGATGTGTGCTATCACATTAATGAGATAATGACATAGAATTTTTATTCAAATCAAACAAAGTGTAATGGGGAGTGTGAATCATAATACCGAATATTTGGAACACAAGGAGAGTGGGATGGCGATAAAGGATTACTGGTGACCATGTTTGAGATACAGAATCTATACCGTTATCATAAAATTGGGACAAAAAATGTGGTTTAACCACTAACCATGTTCAAAACATGGATCATGTCTGGTAATTTCATCCAAAATATTTCAACGCATTGACCTAGGATGATAGGTGAGCTATAGAGACATGAGACCATGCCTGTAGGGGGTCCCTTCATACATGGAATAGGATGAGGATCCAAATAAGGGGAACACAAATCATGAAAGAAGAGTGATGGAATGTTCAAATGGATTAAAACTCTCAGAATTATGCCACTGTGACTTTTAACACATCAGTGTAACACTGTTGGTCTGAATGAAGATAAAACACTTATTCTTGGTGAGTATCATCACAGATATCGAGTGACAGCTGATGAGATGAATGATTATGAAGGTGAAAAACAGCAGGTAAGGGCCTCTTATGTGAGTTCATAGTAAATGAAACAATTTTATTCCCTGCAACTGAGGATGGTTGACATACAGTTTAACATCATATGGTGAGGGTGATGCATGTTATATTTTAAGGTCATTTCTTAGGATGCATCTCATAGTTTAATGGAATATTATTAGGATGATGCATATAGTTTAAGTTCATACTCACTAGGCCATAGAATTCTATTTCATGTTACATGGTGTAAACAATGTGAATGACTATTCCTAGTATATTTGTATAGTATGGAGAAAATATACCTAATGTGAATGGGAATAAATATGTTTTATTAACACCAAATTACTAGGAAAAATATTGTTGTCAACACAAATGGGTACTAAGGGGATCTTGATGCATCACAGATCATTAAATTATTAACATTTAGTTTAACGGCATTCTTATACATAGAATTATAAAATAAGGTCATAGATATTTTGACCATAGGGAATGTGGTTTCAAAAAATAGGCATATGTGTTATGAAAAAGTGTCAAACCTGATGTGAATGAACATCTAGGAGACCCAGTTCCACACCAAACATTCTATGTGGGGATCTTAGACTAAGATCATAGAGTTTGGACTATAAGTGGTTACGTGCATCTTTACCTCATTGATACACACCCTACCATAATTACTAAACCCATGTGAGACATGATTAGTGTTGGAAACAAGGAACAACATAGCGTGTATACCATACATATGGGAGGGAACATTAGGGGTGACACCAAGGTTGGAATTCCACCACCGTACAGGATAGTTAAAGGATGTAATTTGATAATTTCATAGTATAGATGAAGGGGTGACTAGTGAGTAAGTATTTACTATTGACCATGTTTGAAACATAAGTACCATGACCACATGAGTCAGTTATGGGGAAAGCAAAAGATCAACTGTAGAATAAGTTCGAAACATATGATTCAATGTTTGCTAAAAAAGATCTAGTAAAATGATTTCCCAACATGGTAGGTGAGAAAAAATGGAATGATACCATAACCATTAGGGGGGCCATCTTTATTTTAAGGACTATGGAAAACTAAAATGAGAAGGAATCTAAGTCTGATATGAAATATATTATATAGCGGGATTCAAACCCAAGATCTGTGAATTGTTTATAGTAATATTGTGTGGACTATGAATACCAGTTTAGAGTCATGTTTCTAAGACTATATACAATTAGTTTATTCTCATTTAAATCAAACTTTTCTTTCATACAGTTTCAAGTTGTGATTATTAGACTATAAAAAATAGTTTAATGTCACATTTCTTGGACTATTGAGGAAACATTCACTCAAATGATATATATGTGGCAGAAAAGAGATAAAACCTGATTTGAATGTATAAAAGAAGGCACATATAAACCAAATCCACTTTATAACTGACTACATAAATTTTAAGGTTATAATTCTTAGACTGTAACAAAGGCTAAGGGGATAAAAGGTTGATGGACCAGTAGTTGGGCCTGTAGATAAAACATTTAGGCTTTGCTAGTTTTCCAATAAGGATGGAAATAAAGCTAGATGTAGTTCTAAAATATACCATGGTAAAATACCAACACTTGTGGGGGGAATCCTATCTTGAGAGGAAACTAGGGAATCCCATGGTTATCATGATGAATCTGGAATGCGTTCAGGGATGATTTGTAGTTTAAAATCATTTATTGTTGAATTGTTTTGTCGTTTATGGTCATAGGGTTTATAACGCGATTTCATATAGTTTTAAGTCGTGATTCTTGGACTATGGTCAGTACACGAATCTATGGATTTGATAAACCTCTGGTTGGACCCAAAGAAAAAATGTCTATGTGTCACTATGTATCATATGGGGATGAGAATCAATCTACATGTAGTTCTAGAAGAAAACTATCCAGTGCAGGTCTGACCCATACACAACGGGATATTTCTTTTTATTTCATTCTTTAAATGGGTTTGCTGAACCATGATATTGAATCCAGGTCTCACTATATATCCTCTGAGAACACTAATAAATCTATACGTAGTTCATGAAATACATAATATTAAATGACCAATGCTGATGGTAATGTCCTCTCATGTGAGAACATTATAAAACTATGTCATTTATAATCATATGATGAGGATGATGTTTTTTTCATCTTTCATAACTATGTAACTAGGATTTTTGTGCATTGAATATTATCATTATGTTGTATGGGCCTTAGTAGAACAATTTAACATAATGTTGTCGGGATGATTGGGAGAAAAAATTCTAAAGAGGGTGTTCATGCCAGAAAACTATAATACAATGTGAATGAGGACCAAGGAGTCCCATTACACACAATACACTCCCAAGGAAGTCATTCACCCCATTAAGAGTCATGATGTTAGATATTGACTTCTAGTTTAAGGTCGTAGATCTCAGAATGGGTTCCATGTTTAACATCAAGTGAATTGGGATTCTGATGCTAGAGATTTTAAATTCATACATCTCAGAATATAGGGGATGAGAATAGATTATGGTAATAATTGAATTACTGGAAAATAGTTTGAGGTCAGGAAACCAAGACCATGGTCTCTTAGTTTATGTTCATATATTTTGAACCATGATCCCATTGTTTGAGGTCCTAAATTTTGTACCATGGGATCTTAGTTTAAGGTTATATTTTTTTTAATGAAATAAGGTTCATACTTTAATGGAATGTTCTTGGGGTGGTGGGGAAACAATACCAAATGTAAATAAGGGCCTTACATACCTACCAAATTATGAAACATTATGAAGAAAACCTATATACTATTTAAATTTATGATAATGAAATGAGGCTATATAGTTTAAAGTAATAAAAATTAAAATTTAAAAATCATTTAATATCAAATTGTAATGATGGTGGGGGATCCTTATATGAAGTATTTGTTGGGAACATTTCATTTCTTAGAAGTTTGTTTTTATCTTCATCCATAGTGATCAAAGAGTATACCCCATTCAGATAGACATGATGAATGATGTAAGGTCCTTCACAGTTGGGATCCAACTATGGAGGTTTCCTATTGGGCATCATTGAAATTATGAGACCTAGTAATGTGTCAACATAGAGGAACATTAATAGGAAGACCTTCTAGTTGAACTCCTTCCCTATCTTGTTCTAGTGCATCTCTAGATTATGAAAGGCCTCCATCATTTTCTCTTCGATGGCTTCTAGCCCCGCTAGATGGAATTATTCCATTCTATTTGAAATATTATTTTCCTATATAGTCATTACAAGTGAATGAAAGAAAATATTGAGGATAAGGACTACCTTTCTTCTATACATCATGGAATATGGAGTCACCTAGTTGGAATTTCTTGTCCTAATATGATAATCCCACACTATATTGGGGGTCTTCTCTATTAAACTCTTTTTTTCTCCAACCATTTTAAACAAAATGATAGAGAGGGTTTCGTTGATTTCTCTGAATTTACCATTCACAAGTGAATGGTATTGGGAAGAATGGATGGACATAATGTTATACTTAATATACAACTTCTTCAACTAATCTTACTGAAAGTTGGTGCTGGTTTCAGTGAGGATGGTGTGAGGGACTCTGAATCGATGGACGATATTAGTGCTCATTAATTCAACCAATTATCTGCCCTTGAAATCCTTAAGGGGAATAACTTATACCCACTAGAAAAATAAATATGTTTCAGTCTGAATGAACATTCACTAGAGACCTATTGCGGGTAGATACATTCCAATAACATCAAGTCCCCATACTATAAAGGGACAAGAATAATTGGTAGTATGGGGGGATCTGGTGGTCTATGCACAATTTTGGAATAGATCTGACACACATAGAACCTATTTCTAGACACAATGTAGTTTTGGACCATAGTGGGATAGAAGTATCCCAACCAACAAATCTAACAGGAGAACTTCAACCATGCCTGATGAGCACCACATAACCCAGAATTAAAATCCTATATAACTTGAGGTAACTGATTTTCTTGTATAAAATGGATGATAACTCCATAAAACCCCCCATATATATATTCTTCTCAAGGATCTACCCACTCTATAGGGTAAACTGCACTACGCACTGATAAATTATTTCACGTTCGGTTCGTTATAACGGAAGGATACCCTGCTAGTGACACTCAATGAATAGAGTAGTCTAATTAGAGATTTATTCAACTATGGGGGTTATGGAGGTTCCATTGTGGTTGAACCAATTATCAAATGGTTCACCTACATGATTTCATCATCATCATAGGTGAAGAGATTTATCACCCTTCGATGCGCCACACAAATGAACAAATCATCATGGTCAGGCATTGTAGGAGATGTGACTAAATTGGCCAGGGCATCAGCATGGACATTATTTTATTGGGGAACCTAATTCAACATATCCTGGAAATAGATTTTGGCCATGAGTTTTTCATTTCGCTCTAACTAGGGTTCAAGCTATGGATTCTAATGATATAATCAACAAGTATTATCTTGATGACTAACTCAAATTGTCCCTTCTAAAGAAAGAAAGGAGCATTGATCTCAAGGGTCATCTCGATACCAGTAATGATATCCCAACAATTTGCCTCATTGTTTTTTAAAACTTCTAAAATAAGGAACGAGTAGAGTAGAATATAATTAGCATGCAAGAGGAAGAAAATCTCAATGCCTACACTTTTGATGTTGGGATAGTGGATCCTTGTACCTGTTGGGCTCTGGGAGGTTCCATTAAAATGAACCTATGAACATAGAATATCATGGTCCAATGACAGGATTTCCAAATCTTGTAAATCATGTTTCAGGGACTGTTATGTAGGAGTTTATGGGGAGTAGTGATGTCTTATAATGATTGACCATTGACTACTTTCTGGGGAATGAACCTAATTTCGAATTGCTCAAGGATAACCACCCAGTGGATATCTTTCCAGTCAACATTTGTAGATTTATTATACACATTAGTGGTTCCCCATAGGACACCAAACATATCTCATGATCTTAGAGATAGTCTCAAAGATTCTACACTGTTAAAACTAGTATGAAACAAATCTTTTCAATGGAATAATATCAGTACTCTATAACGTGGATCATGAAACTGAGATAGTATAAATTGAACTATGTACCTTAATTTTTATTCTAAGCAAGAAGGGTGTCTAGGGACCCTTACAGGGAAGTAACATAATGGACTGGAGGATTCCCTAATATGGGCGATATCACAATTGGTGGATGCGGTAGATGCTGAATGATTTCTTCATATATAGCCTAACATACTTCACTCCATTTCTAGATGACATGTTTCTTCAAGAGCCTAGAAAATGTTTTAACCTTTTTTTATATATTCATGATTAATTAGTGTGTGTTGGATATGTGGGATTAAAGACCTCAATGTTCTCGGAGATTTCTCATAGGTGGTATCAGGCCGATATCCTTGATCTTCTCTGTGTAAATTTTGATGACTTGGTATCTGATGAGGAAATTTAGATACTAACTAGAGGTAATGATGAGGGAAAACATAAATGGTTTCATATTTAGAATCTTATATAATGTTAATAATAACACTTTCTCAAGGTATCTAATATGGTTCTGATGATGGATGGACATAGCCTTCAAATCATCCACGTAGAATTCAACTAGTTTCTCGTGGATCATTTTCAATATATGATGCATGGATCACTGATAAGTGGAACATGAATTCGTCAAACCCAAGGGCATTATCAGATATCCCAAGGTTCATTGTGGAGTTTTCAAGGCAGTATAATCTCCATCTTCATGGACCATTCAGTTCTGGCTGTATCTAGAATATCTATCCATGAAGGATAGAGTATGGAACCCAGCTATGGCATTGATAAACAGCACCATCAGTGAATGGGGAAAAGATACTTCTAAAAATTATGATTGAGATCCTGAAATTCAATATAGATTATAAACTTCATGTTCTTCTTCCTGACTAGAATGATTTTGGATGTCTGCTTTAAGTAATAATCATAATTGATGACACTGTCATTGATGATCATACAAACTTCTACATCGACCATGGCACCATGGGAAGGGTGGATTTTTCTAGTATTATTCTTATTACCACAATGGATCACTAAGATATATAGATGATGGATGATACCCTGAGGTTCTAATACTAGAATCTCATAATAACTCCCTGAAAACATTTCATGGTGCTGATTTATGAAATCAATATACTGTTGTTGTTCTTCTAGAGGCATGCCTCCACTAATCAGCATTGGTCTAAGGTCTGTCTTGGTTTCATGGTTCTCCAGAACCAACTCATCGTTGGTGGTGTAGAAACCCTCTCCAAATTTTTCAAGATCATATCCTAGAATTTCTTCATCACCTGAGGTATTGAATTAGTTGGAAGAGATCATTTATCCTAGTTTACTAATTTGGATATAACACTAGTTCCTGATTGGGATGTTGTGGAATCATTTCTAGGATACCCTTTCTCTTTCGAGACCATGGTGATTAAGGATTTCATTCTAATTCCATCAAGACTTCATCCATAAGATCCATGATTGATGTCAAAGAAATAGTGGTGGGTCTTCTTGTGTTCATTCAACCAGTCTTGGAAAAATAGTTGAGTATGGAATATGATTTTCATCATGGGGTAAAAATCATGGTACATTATATGGGTGGGAGATTATGGTATCACATGGGTCTGACCTATGTATGAGTATGATGTAATATTATTATGTTCCATATAATTCAAGAAGTGACACCCATTGCTCCTAGAAATAGAAAATAAATTCCCCAAATATAGTTTCATGGAATCTAATTAGTAAGTTGGGAGGGTGAAATTATCATTTAGGCCTATACATTGGTTGGATGTAATAATGGTGGGATCAACCTCATTGGTTTGAAATTTCTTATACATTCTCTTATAATAGTTGAATTCCATAAATCAAGATTCATAGGATTCAAGGTGAGATGAATCACCTTAGTTCATGATTAATTGGCCATTGTGGGAGTACTTAAGGTACTGGTGGTATGCGAAACTGACTTCTGCATGAAGATGAAATCAGGGCCTACATATCAAGGCATTGTTAGTGGTGTCATGTGAGACAACCATGGATTAAGTGATTTATATAAATCTAGTGAACTGGTTATTCAAATAGATTCTTCTACATTGTCTCTACTTTCTATTATCATAACCATGTATCTTCAGGTTAGAGGGACTCATATCTTCTTTAATTAGTCCCCTCTTGTGGATTATTAAATCCAGGATGAGACATATCCCCAAGCATGTGTGCAATACACAATGGATCACTTTGATGCTATGGAATTGAAATTTGATGTACACCATAAAAATGTGTCCTTAATTATGGATCCCTATTCTTATTTAGATAATGAGATTATTTTTTGGTACTTTTCTTGATCAAATTCCTCTACATTGAAAGTCCTTCCTGTCGTAACCACTATTTCAAATTGTAGGGGGGTTCAATGCTTCTATTAAGGCCCCTTGCATCCCTTCTAATAGAAATAGTTACTCGAGGAATGATATCATTACTAGAATAATTGAAAGGTTCTTCCTCACATCACACATACATTCTATAATCACATTTCTACCCACACGGGGTTTCTCTTTTGCGGGAGGCATAACATGAAATGATGCTTAAATCATTAGATTCCAGATAGTGTTGTAAATTTCATTCAACTATATACAAAAATCACCCAGAACCACTATTATATGATTGTTAGTTAATCAATGCCAAGGTTTAGCTGGATGTGTCTATTTTTATGCGTCTTTGGCTCCTCTTCTTGATCAATTAGCACAATCAGTGGGGATTGTGATTCTGACATAACAATCTGGGAGGACTGTTCCTACTAAGCACTATAGAAAACCTACTTTCAAGTCTTGGAAGCATTAATATATTGTCTTGGAGAACTATCTTGAGTATTCCAATGGTTTTCATGTCCTTTTCTTCTATTTCAATGGTGTCAAACAGAGACACTTGCAGGGCCAACCTAAGGCGCCTCATTTTCTGGGACTATGTTGGGGTCTACCAAATCAATGGTATTCGTGGAGAGATACTCCGGATCACAATTAGAGGAGTATTTTAATTCTCTATGGAATAGAAGATAAATTTTAATTCCTATAGTCATGAAGTTACTAAGAGTCCAAGAAAGAATTACTACCGATGGAGGACTCTTATTTCCCTTGCTTCGCTAGCGCATACTCTTCTTAGAAATAGAAGGGTGCAATGTTGATGAAGATCTATCATCTATAGAAGGAATGACGAGTCTAGAAGTTTCAAGATAGTTACAAAGAGAACAAATGACTCCTTGGGAATGAGTGACCTCTTCCTAAGCTAACCAGTTGTCAAACTTCTAAGTCCTACAACTAGATACTTGCTTCCATTCATCATCATCGTCATTGTTACTAATGGGATTTGTAGAAATACATATCAAATGTATTAGGATGTGGCCCAATTACACCAAACCATTTTCCCCATGGTCTTTAAGGAAGTTATTAAACACATATAATTGATTAATGGTATGTCCAAGGATCCTATCATAGGGACAATGGTCCTGGAGATTAGTGATCTCGGATTCATGGTTCCTCTTGGAATCTGGAAACTCCCGAACCACTTGTTTTAAGGCACCCCAAAAATAACTAGGAACCTATGAATCATTAAATAAATATTTATGATTTATCAAATCTCGAATTTTAAATCTAAAATCTTGTCTTTTATAGGGAGAAGGGTCTTAGTGAAAGGATTGACCCACATTATCTCATATAGCTAGTTGTTCTTAATGAGTTAGTGACTTCCAATTATGTATCATGTGAGGCTAAGATGGAGGTTTCCCCAGTCAGTGAAACTGCACTCAATATGGCTCTTCTAGAAACAACTCTAGTGGGTCTAGAGCCTCCACCTATACTGAAGAGGCATTCTCTAAATTTTATGTACTTCTTGCAGGATCTAGGAGATGAAATCTTCATGCCTTCCTAGTCTATTGTAAGGATTTATCTAGGCTTTGAGACTTATCAAAAGAATAAGGAATCCACCTAGGAAGTTCTGGGTGATTATGGTGGGGACCATCTCAGTTTTAATATTTCCCACATTGATTTTTAGCAGTTTTTCTTGTCTTAGGGGCATATCAAGTAAATACGTGGGGCCCTTCCACTGGTTAATGAAGTCTATGACGCTCTCATCTAACATGTACTTGCACTAGAAAAGGTCTAAAATACCTGTAATGTATATAATGGATCAGAACTAGTATGGAAACTATCTATGGAGGACTTGACGACTAGTTACAAACCCAGTGGGTAATAGGATGTACCAGACAAATTTAGACCCTTCCATTGTCTATACAAAACAAAAAATCCTTCCAGGATCCTAATAGTTTGGAGTTCCCAATATGGGTTTGCACGTTGATATGAAGTAGTAAATATATTGAAACAGGTGACCCATCACATTTAACAGTGTGAAGGTAGGGTTTATGAATTCTGTTGTGCTCTCATATCATCTTTCCATGCTGGATACGGCATGTCGCCAAGTATGATTTCCACTTTTCACGTCTCAAGGGCTTCCAGGTGAGTAGTGAGAGAAGATATCAGATCTTCTTTCTAGGGTTTCCAATCTTGATGAGGATCCCTGACCAACATCTCACTAATGGTCTCATCAACACGGTAGGTAGCCTTATATGTTTGTGGAGTTTCTTTAGATGCATCTTGGTTGGGATCTCGAGGAGGGTTATTACACTAATTTAGTGGATTGGGAGACATATATCCTGGTATCTTATTTTAATATCTGATCTCTTCCTTTTCTGGATGCATATGATTACGTAGATCAATTGTGACCATCTGACCAAGGATGAATTGTGGCTTCCCTTACTACCCCAGTGGAGGACGAACAAAATCCTATCAGGGAGTGCTATAATCGTGGAATCATTCTAAAAGGATCTCGTCAATGATGCTATTATAATCTATGATCTAATGGAATAAGTCATTAATTTCATGATCAACCTCTATCTTTGGAGAAAAATTAAATGGAACAGAGGGATAATGAGGTTTCTTTTCATTGTTGAGATTTTGACCAGTGGGAAATGATGTTGAGGGTACTATGAGGCCAAGCACCAACCCTTGAAGGCATGTGTGAACACCCAAATGAGGATCCACCCAATACTACGCTACCCTAGTGGGTGGTTTACCTCTTTAAAACCCCCAACCAGTGTCCACATCCTTGTATATATCATAGAAAACCATGATGACCATAAAAATACCCTAAATCCTAACCTCACTATCACTAGGATTGTCAGGATACATCAAGATAGGGCTAAAGTGGATTAAAGTGTTATATCCCTAGATTTGGTTATACATATCTAGGGATGCCTCTTCCATAATTATATGGAGCACAATAATTATTTGAATGCATATTTTTTAAAAGGTTCAATGGTAGTTGGGTGATTCATGGTGTTGAGCCATTATGAGTGATGCCAAATCCACCATGTGACACTGTTGATCAATGCCATCAATGTTATCTTGGATCCATCGATTGAACAAATATTGTTCATGAAGGTAACAACCTCGCATCCAAATATTTTACCAGAAACATGTGACATGGACCTCGATAAGGGACTCCATAATATCAATATAGGGAATTGTATTCAACTAGAATATGACTAAAAGTTTGCCGATGGATAGAGTATCCCATAGGATTACTTATTCATAAGTGGATACCAGTTCCAGATTGGCGCAATCATTAATTGATGTTTTATAAGATAATGGATGCGGCACCAATGGGGATTAGTTTGATGGTGAACTAGTCAGTGTTGGAGCCACTGTATGAGCTGAATGATCACTACATGTTGGGTCAACCCTTGAAGGTGGTACCGAAGGCATCAAAATTTCCCTGTAGGATTGGGGTATAACCACTATATCATATGTCAGGGTAGCATCACTCATTTTTGGGTCTACCAGATTCTCATCATCTCTCAGCTTTTAGAATAACTCTTTGTGCTCTTGGGTAGAGGTATAGAATGAACTACAAATCAAAAAGATGAAAACATTGTATGACCCTATAAGGGAGCCAAATTTTCCACCCCCTCTTTTTCCCTATAAAGAGAATATGGGATATTATAGAACTAACCTTTCGAGTTGAAGAATTTTAAATTTCGACCTCTTATCCGAGACTCTAATACAAATTAATTGGGTGAAGGTTTCATTATTGAATCACATTCAACTTCGGAATTAGGGAAGTAAATGGGATTGACAATGATTTGGAACTTCCAGAAATTATTCCTTTGGTGGTGGTGTTTACCCCTTATGTCCCAAGATTATTATTTATGGTAGGTATATTTTTTTCATATAGATTACCTTCATGATGGTTAGAGATAGCCTGGATTAGACCTCCACTTGGGTTGGTTGAGATATGAGGAGGGCCTCCATACTGATTTTCTTCAGTGTGTGCATGACCTCTTCTTTGAAATATGTGCGAGTTGGGAGGAACTTCACAATTAATGTGATAGTGGGGAGTACCTCTGGTTTGGTGGTTTGGATTGTGGGGAAGGCCTTCACATTTGTCAAATTGTACATGAGTAGGATCTCCATGTTGATAATCATGAGTACGGGGAGGAAGTCCTTAATAGTTGTTGATGAAACGGGGAGGACTTCAAGTTGGATTGATGTTGGATCAGGGTGGAAATCTTCTTGAGATGGTGGAAGCATTTGGAGGGCCACCATATTGACCATCAAAGGAGTGGATATGACCTCGTCTCTGTTTGACAGTTAAATGGGGAGGATATCTGTGTTGTTTAGTTATAGCGAATTGAGGACCTTCGCATGAGATGGAAATAGCAATATAAGGACCTTCACACTAATGGTTTTTTGAATGGGGAGGACTAATGTACCTAGAACCATTTTTATGGGAAGAAACTCTACACAATATGTAAACGAATATGGGAGTGCCTCTACTTTTATTGATGTGGAAAACATGGGGAGGACCTCCATGGTGGGTTTGAGAGTGGATAGTACGATCACTATGGTCGGAAATATTATGGGGAGGCCATCCAAATTGCATCTCATTGTTAGAGGATGTTCCATGATAGCTTGTAGAGGTATTGGAAATTGATAAAGGCAATCCATCTTAACCGTGGGGTGGATAAGGTCATGATACGAATTGGGAGTTGAAATTCTTGTATCTTCCTTTGAATCATCTGAATGAATGTGTCGGGTGTGTAAAGAGCCACTGGATCTATGGAAGATGATTCCCCTTTATGGGAATACCCCTAGTAATTCTCCCAACATTGGTGTTTGTTCATTTAGAATGGGGTCAACAGATCAGGGGTATAATTCACATGTTCTTCAGCCTGTATGATTTGTAATTGTTTGCATTGATGGGTCCTGGTGGGATTCACCCTTGGTGGATCCCAAGAAGTATTCATAGATGGCGTTATTTGGGTATTCCCTACCTCATTTGTGTGTTGGAATGAGTTATAGGGTTTCTCTGGGGAGAGGCTCCCAATGTTTTTTGTTGTTGGGGTGGGGGAAACTGTCTCCCTACATTGCCCTTTGGGGTGGTGGTGTTGATGAGGTACATAAACATCCAGGTTCTGGTTGGCCAAGTCACTCATGGGAATGCCCCCTGATACATGTACTGACATACAATCATATCTATCACCCACCTATGAATGATCTAAGAGGTTGATATGGGATATGGGATCTCAGTAGCCGCAGTCACAGATGATGTTGTGGAAAAGGTGGAGTCATGCAGTATTTTCATGCCGACATTTCTCCTTCCCCTACATCTATGTGGTTTTTGTGATTAAATCCCTACAGATTGGGTCCTTTAAAGATGGAAGAATTGTCTTTTAGTAATCATAAAAGTAAATGAATAAAAAATTTCCTAGCATCATCCAATATTCTATTTACAGAGAGAGGCCCAAACTAACATTTTTACAGACCAGAATGCCCAAGATTTTATTACCCCAATTTCTGGTGAATTCCATGTTGGGCCCACGATTTTATATGTGGGTCCTGGAATCAGATTTATGGATTTTTTAACATGTTAATATTCTAATTTCATTATCTATAATGGTATCCATGTTGATAAATTATTTTCATGTCAGGTTCACCATTTTTATTTCTTATTCTTTTGTTGGGTCACGCCTCCAAGTTCATTTGATGTCATGTTAGCCTCACATTTTTGTTTTCCTGCATTCCTTATATTCAATAGAAGGTGGAATTCATCACTTTCAATGGTGAGGTATTATCCATGATTTAAATGGTATGATGGGATGTCAATTTCTACATCCATGGATTCATACATAAATTATTTTCGTATTCTAGGTCTCCCATATATAGTTGAGTATGATCATATAGCTCATTCCTAGTGTCATCTCTTTGTGGACACTAGTTAATTATACTGCTCCTATCTAGATATTCCAAAGGTACTGATAGGGTAGCAACATTCAAACAAGAGATTAGTCACATTGGGCATCACCAGTATGTCTGTATTATAAGAAAATTGGTCACCCATATTCTTCCATGTATGTGGTAGCCTCATGGATGAATATCTAGTGTGGAACATGAAATATCCCATATTGATCAAGATTCATGTGATGCTAAAGGAATCTCTTTTAAGGCATTCACCCTAGGAATCCCATGTTTGGAATGAAGAATTTGACATTGTATATGAATATCTTCCAAGTCTTTCACCTCAATAATCCCATGTTAAGAATGAGGTAGCATTATGGGACAAGTCATGATTTTAAAATCATACGGGGATGAAAGGTGCGTTAATCATAGTACCCCCAGAGGCAGATCAAGAAAGTATATGCCCAGGATGGAAAACCTATGAAGATAAATATATCGATGGATCAGAACATCCAATGGGTAGGACCCATGATGGTGTTTCCCACAAAGGGCATACTACACACCATAGAGTTTGATCTGGACATCTTTGGAGGCAGATCATGATGGTGCACCCCTTGGAGGGGGGAACCACGGTTTAACATTGGATAGAATTGAACCTTATAAATGAATCTTATGTATCATATATACAAGACAGGGATGAAAACCTAGGTATTTTGGGAGAAATATTGGGGCCTATACCTAAATAGTAGTCATGTTTGGAGGTACATTATTGGAACTTATGCATGAATGATTCCCATCACAAGAGGATTTCTCCTAGTTGGATGGCGTGGGGATTATGCATAAAAGAATCATGGGTTCTTCTAGGAGGAGCGATAAAGTGTATGGGGTATGTGTGTGGAGGCTTCCTGAATGGGTGGCATGATCTCACTGGGAAGTGGAGGCCTGCGAAAAATTTGGATTTACAATTGATGGAGTGGATGATGTACATGAAGTGTATGAAATGGATGAAATGGATGAATTCAATAGAGTGGATGGAATTAATGTATTTAAAGCATTGGACCTCTAGAGGCTTCATACATATCCAAGTTATTTAGGAATAAAATCCAATGTAGTTCAGTAAGGATGGTGTGGGACTTGAACATGATTGATTCCTGTGAGAGAAGGGCATTTTTGTGATTTGGGAATACACCAATATAGAAGACTCATGGCAGTGACATGGTTGGAGATTATACATTGGAGCGGCCCATGGAAGTGGAGGTTGGAATTTATGGTTATTGCTAGCCACTAATCCCATGTGATTCATACTTGGTGTGGGAAACAAGAGGAATGAACATCTCTAAAGGTCATGTCCTGAAAGATGGACCAATAAGATATGGTGTGGGGATTATGCATGAGAGAATCTAGTGAGAGCCATCATATCCCTCGTGGTGGTAGAATGTGGCACGGATGATTCATGTGCGATTGGTCATGTCTCCCATGGCGAGAGGACGTGGCATCCCATGATGACCCTACATGGAGAATCATGTGTGCACTGCATGAGGTAAGACTACAGTTTAACATCAAGTGTGTGGATGTTGGTGATATGCAGTTTTACATCATATAATGCAGATGTTGGGGATTCACTCATTACCCCAAAAATTTACATTACTGTACCTCATGCACTTCTGGGAGGGGCATGGATTTATCAACTCCAGGTTGTAACAATGTGGAGGAGTGTACTCTCATGAGCTCCTAGTTGGAATCCTCGTAATGTGAGGAATAGGGGATTATAATACCTATGATGAGAAAAAAAATGTAGGGAAATACATGAAAAAGGGTCATAGGGGGCATCACTTGAGAGACCATGAAATTTTGGTGTGCATGTTTGGAGGGCCACGTGAAAGGATTGGGGCTGTGTTCCATGGGTGCTAAAACATGGTGCTTCAGCATAAAGGCAGTCCAAGGAGATTCAATGAAGAGTTGAACACAAGAGATGAGGTTTATACGCAAATCTAAGCTTTTGAACTTCTTTGGAGGGTTTCCTGCATGGTCAGGTATGCACATAAGATGATCCCTTATGTACACCTAACTTAGGATGATAGTGATTGCATGAGAATTACACAATTGTTGGCCTACAAATGGGAGTACCCACAGGTAACCTATCATGATAGATCACTACCTTAAAAATTTTATGATTTCATGGTTTCATGGAAAATTAGTCTTATGCATAGAAAAGTGGTTGTTTGACTTTTGAAGGATCACCCTGAAGAAGGGGTTGGACATCAATATATAGACAAAGCCTTTTACATTGGTGTGCAAGGTTTTGATCGTGGAAGTGGTTACCCACATAACTGCATCCTTTTCTATGATGAACAATAGTGGAGGGGCTTGGTTAACATCACATTGGGAACAAAATATGATTTTACATCACCTCTACTTTTGAGCACATCATAATACTCTTGTGAACACATCCTTTAGCTATTTTATTGGATAGTGTAGAAGAGGCATGTTTGACTTCTAGTTAGATGAGTAAGAGTCTTTCATGTAGATATCGATGTTGCATGCACACCACGAAACATGCACCAACTGAACATTGATTTTTAGAATGTTTCATTGAGTCAGTTGGTGGCTTCGGTTTACCCAAAGAAGGACATTTATGTCTTTATGTGAAATCTGAAGCCAATTGTGATAGATACCTCTTATCACAAAAAAGAACATACTTACTAGTTTAGGAATGTGCAAGATTATTTATGCTTATCTTACACAACAGGATTAAATGGCTCAGAAAATATCTTCAATCTTGGTGAAGTATCAAACCATCACAATTTCTTGAGTTTAATACCTTAATAACAAAATATCAATAATGGTGGGGAATCACTTGAAGATAACTAGGATGATGATGTTTTCAACACAATTCTTAATAAAAATATGTTGGGTAAAAATATTCTATGAGATAAAGAGTGGTCAGTTCAAGAACATTGAAGAGTCACATGGAGGAGGGAAGGAGATGGAAAATCATCTTTTTTCTATGCATTCATCAAGGAAAATAGATGGAAATGTACTCCAAATATACTAATTGATAGTTGATGTTTTATCAATGACATTGAAGTGGTTGTTGGAATGGTAGATATTCACTTCAAAAATAATATAATATAGACTACACCCAACACGCCTGAATGATATCCATGGGGTCACTCAAATTTATTGAACATCATCCCACACATGGTGTCCAAGGACAACAACTGATTTTTTGTTAACCTTCTATCTCATAAATATATATGGAAAGAAGGCATGCCCCTCAATGAATATATATTTCTAGGTCCTAACTCCTTTCAATGGTCCATTTATGTAATTTCCTAGATCTCATCAAGATGGACCTTATTGTTGCTATTGAATATTGTTTCCAAAGAGGAAGACTTCCTTTGAGGTAATGTGATACCTCATTTGTTATTCTCCCTAAGGTGAAGGACCCATCCTTTATCAATCATTTATGTCCCATCACCATGTGAAATTTCACCTATAATGTCCTCGCCGGTGTATTAAGAAGGCATCTCATGGTGTATCCGGACCAGTGGGTTTCTTAAGAGCACCATGAATTTCTTCATCGTAGATCTATATAAGAAGCCATAACTCTATATCATGAAATGATACATGATACTAACAATAATTTCCTTAGTTATAACATTATCATTAAGATGGGTACGGAGAATGATTTTTGATCATATGTAGTGGGATTTTGTCATCAATGTTATGAAAGGTAGTGGTTTCTCTACATGGGTGACTGAATTATTTTCCTAGTACTACAACACTCCATGGTTATCTTTATATTTTATGGGAAAACATTTTGGAAACTTCAAATATACTCATGGGATGATGTATGGGGATCCATTTTCTCCAAAAAAATATTATTTTAATTCAATATTCCATCAGTATTTATCTCACTAGGGCCACTCTCAATGTAATTATCATTCTCTATCAGTGAAAGCCCTATATTAAGGGAGTCTCTCACCTCCTCATTACCGAGGGAATGGTGTTTTTTAATAATGGGGGTAGAAGTTCTATCTAGAAGCTCGATAAGATCTTTAATTAATAAATTAAGTGGAGTATGAAACTCAATACCTAAGGAAAAATATATGTGTTAATCTTGAAAAAATGTTTTTACTGTTGTGGGGGAAAATTAGAGATAGCCCTACTATCCACATAAATAATTTTCTAATGGAGTACTTAGGGTTCCCAATTTCCCCAGGAAGGATTCAAATTCAAAATTTTAATGGAATTGTTTGAAAAATTATTTTTCTAATATTCATTTGGAATAATTGGAATCTATCTTTCTATATTCAAATCACTCTCATCAATGGTGTTATTACTTCTATTTCTATGCATTCACTCCATATTATCAAGGTCCCAAAATTAGTTCTGAAAAAAAAATATTCTTACCTATCTCATCGAGGATTCTCATACGGAGGGAAAGTTACATTAGGCATCATTGGGGTGGATAGAAAATCCAGTAGTATCTATTGTAATTAATCTTAGAAACATTTTTGACTCTATCCAATGCAAGAACATTGGATCATCTTCCTCCTTTTGTATCCAATTTTTAGGCTAGAATTTTTGTGAGAAATTTCTATAATCTTTTCTCCCGAATCATAGTGACGTTATGCCTCTCCATGGATGTAGGGATTATTCTATATGTAGGTAAATTTTTGTGTTCTGTTGGTTTTCATTTCTTTATAATTTCCATTCCATATTTTTTAGTCATTTCAGCTCCCGATGCTTCTGAAACAAGATCAAATTATAGAATAGAAATGGGGTGGGATCCTCAGTCGAGTATCTGTGATTCCCAACCCGTGATATCAACTTTTCCCATGACATAAAATTTTCTTGTTTCATTAATGAAGTTCTTCATCACCAGAAAACTGATACATATCTATATTACATTAGAGTTGGAGCATCCCATTCTCACAGACCCGTCGTAAGTGTTCTTTTATACTGAGGACTTATTTTGGGTCATAAATTCCAATCACGTAGAAGATGGTTGGGGGAAAACCCCTTCGTGAAAGGATGATCTAGTAGAGTAAAATTTTCTGTTTTATCAAATTAATAAATTGTCCATCCTTACCAATGAGGTTGATAGGCATAGATAGATCTCTGCGATCTCAAAATGACTCTTTTTTCCTACTTCCTAAGTTGACACCACCTCCCACTAGTTTTTTAAGGAGAATGGTCTTCTAACGTTTGGAGCACATTTAATGATTTTTTATGTTATGAGTTCAAGGGTTCATGTAGTTTAGACTTTATTTTCACTTGGTTTCTCATAGTAGGATGAAACAGATATGAAGGCAATGAAAACATGGCTTTCATGGATGAGGGCCATTAGATTATTTATAATATGATAAATAATTCTCAGTTTAAAGGTGTTTCAAGATCGAGCATAGAAATGGTTGTTAGGTAAGAGATTTATGAATTGGAGTTGATTTTACTTTGTAAGAATTTGTATTTTTATCCATCTCTATTAATTTTTATGGATTACATGAGGTCTCAGCATCTCAAACTAATTAACCCCATGCAAGGTAGATGGATTAAGTGGGGTCCCCATCAAAATGGTTTGAAAATAAATGTCAAACTCTCCATTTCCCTTTGTCTCAAGTGGGGGGGGGGCGTTTTTCATGACCATATTGGGTTTGTGATTTTTATTTTTTCATTTTTTTTGCATGGGAACTCGTTACTGGTAGAAGATAGTGTTATTTATTAGGGTGTTGAATTATGAAGTGCTTGGAGTATAACTCGCACATACAAGGAAACTAATTCTTTGGTGATTTACAAATCCATTAAGGAAAAAAATACCACACTCTCATTTATTTTCTATCACATTCACAGATTTAAGAACATGACCAGTAATCAGGTTTCTATCCATCACATGTGTTATAATGGAAATAAGGTCACAGAATGTTTAACTTTTATCACAGGAACCCTTATATTAGATTTATCACCATGGGTTTGCTACATTACATTTGTGTGGGCCTTGTTAGAGTGAATGGTCATGGCCGAAATTATTTTAGATCTCCTTGATTCTTTTTACCATTGGGGAATTAATAAATTATTTGATTGTTGTGTAAATAATGGTAACCTTTTATGAAATATTTTTAATTTAACATTGGATTAGTTGGTAGAGATAAATGTTTTACATTACCATATGAAGATTTATTCACATTGAATTACATGTTTTTACATTTTTTTATGATAGATAGGGACATAAAAAATAACTTACCATCTTGTTATGGATCTTATGATCCACTAGTTCTTTAGGCATTACAATTTCAACATAATTTCTTAGAGTAATATCAGAAGCATAATTTGATATGGGGACAACCCATGGATTTTATTGTGCTATAAAAATGGAATGAAATCATGTAAGTACACAATATTTTGAAACTTATTTAACATTAAGAAAAGTATCTTGAAAAAAATTATCCTATTACCTTGATTTCTGATCAATCAAATGGTCCCTTAAAACAACATGAATTTATCGTTCTACGATTGTTAACTCTATAATGAACATATTCTTTAACACTATCCATCACAACATGATAGTTTTAATTCTCTTCCATATTTGTTTTTTCACATTCAAAAAATGTTCTCCTAATTAAAATCTTATTAATGTAGTTATCTTCACCTTTTAAATTAGCTCTTTTAAGAGGATATTTTATTGACTGGTTTTACGATGGTTTCCCTAAAATAAATTATCAAATATCTACCTTTGATTTTCAAAGTGAAATTTCAATTTTTAGGGATGTTATTTCAATTCTGAATTGTTGATCATATCAGAAGGGTAACTTCTTTATTGGGGATTCCAAAAATTCTCTGTCAAGTTCATGATTTGTTTCATTTATCTCTCCTGAGGAAGTTTATACCTGATCCTTCACATGTACTAAACTCAGAGGTTGTATAGCTGAAGTGATATATTTATTATGAGTAGAAACCAATGAAAATTATGGATCATAGATATAGATTTCTATAAACTAATACCACACACCTAGTTAATTTTTTTGGGAATAAATCACTCGCTTGAAGAAGCTATGTGGGACATTGAGGATATGATGAGGTAGAGGTATCCTCATTTTATTATTATATTGATGAATTTAGAGGGAGAAATTAATTTTAAGTGGGGTAAAATATTAGACCCTGAGATTTTAATGATATAGATTATTTTTGAACAATTTTATTTCTTTAGTTCCTTGTGTTACCCGAAACACCGACTTAGATTGTGCTACACACAACATTAAGTTTCAATTAAAATTTGTTTTTTAATTAAAATTATTTAAATAAGATTATAATTGAATAGAAATTAGAATAAAAACTATGAAAATGATTAACTAATATATGAATATATGAATTATTTGGCCGCAAATTAATTTTAAATTAATATAAAAGCAAAATGAAAATAAAGGATGTGTTTTTATGAAAAAACTATTTTTCCCATCAAATAATTTTATCTTAGTAAATTATATTAATAACTATTTTTGAATGATCATAATTATATTTATTTTCCAAATATTCATTTAAATTATTTTAAATTCTTTCAGTAAGTTTTATAGCTATAAAATAATAATAAACTAATTTTTTAGCATAAAAAGATGTATTTTTCTATAAGTTATATTTTCCAACTATTAATTGAATAATTGTTTCAAAAATATATTTTGAAACTATTATAAATAATTTTTTTGATAAAGTAATCATTAATTGGAAGAGTAATGTAAAAATTATCTTTGGTAGAATGTTTGAGTTTTTTCTGAAATGATTACTCTTTTCATGAATAGTTAAAATACAAATTTTCATTGAAAACTATATATTCCTTAAAAGTATTTATAATGTAAAATTATGTTTTGGATTAGTTTTAAATTTTAATTAGTAAATTTCAATTTAATATAATCCAATTATGATTTTTGAAATTATTTTTATTCCTGAATTTCATATAAAAACATTTAATATTTGAAAATGGCACTTTTCTGAAAAATTATTTATCCTGGAATTTTACCGATTTAATTTTAAATTTAATTGTAAAACACCTATGTGTTGTATTTTGAAAATTCGATTCAAAATTTGTATTCATAAGGTTCATATTTAGTTAATCTTTTCGTTTAATTTTGGACCCATATGAGTAGTAACCTTGGTAAAAAAAATTACCTTGGTAAAGGCAAAATTGGATAATTTAGGATAAAAATAAGATTATAAGCACTATAAAATGGCCTGAAAACATGGAAATAAATTAATTTTATTAATATTCATTTATATATAACACATAAAGAATTATATTAAGTTATTTAATTGGAAAATTTTTATTAAAATTATTTATATAATATTTAAATCATTAAAAGTCAAATAATTTCATTATATTTGTCTAAAATATACCTTCTATTCCCACATGCAGAAAAAGGTATGTTTTGAAGAAAATCTAAAAGTAAATGTTTAAATTAATAAACATATTTTAATTATATGAAATTTTTTATATTTTTGGGCCACATTGAGGATATGTGAATATTTATAATATTTTATTTAATAAAATTTTAATGATGTCGCATTCCTGTTTTAAATAATATATAACTTTTAATATAAAGTCTTATTTAATATATATTAGAATATAATTTTTATTCTCAAATATTGAATATTTATCTTCATCAGTGTCTTTTATTTTTTATTTTTAGTAAATATATAAATATATTAAATAATTACCTAACAATAATGTAGTAATTATTTTTTTAATGAAATTTCAATTAAATGTTATTGAAAATATTAAAATAAATATCATTTTAAATAATTATTTTTATTGAATAATTTTAATGATCACCATGACCTAATATAGATATAGTAGGGTTTTCTTAATTTATCTTGATATTTTGATATTTTAAAAACTCCAAGTAGTGAATAGTATAAAAATAGAATTTAAAGATATTTTATCAAAATAATATTTTAATATATTATTTAATAATCATAATTTTATTAAAAATACAAATTAATTATAGTATGGTATAAAAATTTATAAATTTTCAGTTTTGGTCCAATTTACATAACATAAAAAAATTAAAGAACTTTTAATATTGAATCATTTTTTATCATAGTTGAAATTAAAATAGGTTAAATATGGGTTAATAAATATGAGAAGGTTTAATATTAGAGAAAAAATTGACAAAATTATATTTTTTTATGAGGTTACAACTTGATATCCTATTAAATTCTAATACATATCATTCTTTATGTGTTTTTATTGAGATTTAATTTATAATAAATAATTAGTTTTTGAAATTTCAAAAGTGCCTCTCACAATAATTTTAAAAGTGAACATACTCCCTCACTTATTTACATCATTTTGAGCCTTCATGCTCCACCATACCCAATAAATCTCTCTTCTAAACTTCCATGTACATATTCTTGGGGTTTTTATTCTCAAAAGATCAACCATAGTGTCCATAACAAGTGATATAAGGAAATTTCACTGAAGAAGAGGTTATTGTCTTTACTGAGTCTTTTAATATTATTTCTTCTTTTATATACTATACATGTGTTTTTTCATTTTTAATGTAATAAATACAATATCACATATCTCCTAAAATGTTATTATGATAAACTAACATCCATATTCCACATTTTATCGATCTGATGATAAATGAAATCATCGGGATGTGGCTTATTATCTCCACACTACAGTGTAATATATTTTTCATTAATACTTTACATGGATGCGTATAATGATGGAAATAATATATATATATATATATATATATATATAATTTTAACACTTAATTAATTATGTTAAAATTTATAAACTATTCACTTTCTTACCGTTTCACCATTAAGGGAATGATACCATCGCTTGTGTGTATGTACGACCGACCAACTCCGTGACGCGATTTTTGTGACTATATTGGGTCGGTGATTTTTAGTTTTGATTGTTTTTTCATCCTGGGGAACTCATTAGAGCCAGGATATAGTGTTATTTGTTAGGTAAATTAATTATTAAGTGATCGAGGTATCAATATCACATTGATGGAAACTAATTCTTTGGTGATTTACAAATCCCTTTAGGAAAACAAAACCACACTCTTGTCGATTTTCTATCACATGCATAGATTTAATAACATGATTTTAAGAACCTGGTTTTTTTTATCTGAAAGACTTTGGAATATTATTGATGTTATTCCAGAGCAGCGCCTTTAGACGGCATGCGATTCCGAGCCCCGATGTGGCCGGAATTAAATTTTCAGTGCGTTCACACAGAGAATGCAAAATAAATTGGATAAATCCTAAACGGTGATCCAAATCAGAGATCCGAGTTTACGGATGGGTCCGTAATTAGGTTTTTACCTTAGTAACGACATAAAATATGTCGGCATGGGACGTTTGGACCCCTCGCTCGCTTCCGGAACGGTAAACTGATAAATTAAATAATTAATTTATGTGTTTGATTGTTAAACACAAGTGTCTCCTAAACGGTGGATCATATTGGAAAACCGAGGGTACCATTGAGTTCGGAGCGTGTCGTTTACCCTAGGAGGGGTGTAAGATTCATGTGCGCGGGCCGTTTGTGAAAAATGGCTCCAGGGGCATTTTTGTAATTTGGAAGCCTCGGGCGTTGAGTTTAATAACATTTAATTGGAAGCTCGAAATAAAATTCTGAGACCACCATTGTGCTCGGGAGGTGGTGTTTACCCTAGGGGAGGTTTAATTTTGACCTCGCCAAAAGTTTTGGATGCAGGTTAAAATTGAGGATTAAATTAATTAAAATTTTATTTATTTAATTTTCTTTTACACCAAACCCATCCCCCTCCTTCTCCTTTGGTACCCCCTGGCAGAAGAGCTCACCCATGGAGCTCCTCTAACAAGCTCCATCATCCTCACCTCTTCGGCAATGCGCGAAAACTCCGGCGGATGTGTGGCGAAGCGTCGGGTGAAGCCCTGCGAGTTAGGAGTTTAGTTTTGAGTTTCTTTTTATTCCCGAACCTCCTTTGGATCCAAATTTTATCATCTAATTGATGTTTTATCCTCGAACAAATCCCATGTATGCATAGTACCTATTATAATCTCTCCAACGCATGTTTTGGTTTTAATATTGGAGTTCTGAGGCGTCCGCGTTTGCCAGTCGATGTCCAGAGTGTTTTGGAGTTTTTCCCAGCGGTTTTGGGATTCCAGCAGTTCAGCACGGTGGATGGGCGAGCGGCAGCGGCGGTCAGCGTGAACTCAGGGCGGCGGTGGGTCTTCAGGGTGAGGCGGAGCTGGCCGGGACAGCTGGGGGGATCGGCCGAGTGCGGCGGAGGTGGCTGCGAATGGCCAGCTGGCGGCCGCGGCGTCAGGGTCGAGCGGAGGTGGCAAGCACCAGTGAGGCACAAGGACGCAGATGCCTATGGTCGCTGACCCCAGCTGGCAGACAGCGGACCCGATTTTGCGGGTCTCCGCATGGAAGAAAGACCGGCCTCCGGGCCGGTCCAGTCTGGTGGACCGCGGTCCGTGCGGGCGAACCGCGGGCCGCGGCGGCTCAGCCGGCTGAGCCACGGGCCGGCCGGCGTGACCCGGTCCAGGGGGTGTGGTCTGGCAGGACCAGTCCGGACCACCCCCTCTTACGTCCGATGACGTTTAGAAATTTTGTAACTTCCAAACGGTGTATCCGTTTGATTGGCCATCTGCCGAAGTAGAACTGTATTGACGAGGTGGACTTTTGGAGATGGATTCAGGATTTTTTAATTCCCGAAACGAGGGGCTTCAGTAGCATGACTCGTGCGTTTATTATGTTTGGCATTTTTCGGGGGTCTTGTTTTGGACGGCTCGGATGCATCTGATGTCTGTTTTAAGCACTGTCCGTGGTGTTACGACCCTGGCATCAAGCCGGTGTTTTCTAGTGTGGTTTCGGGCATTGAAGCCAGAGTTGAGGCATGGGCCCCACGACCCGTCTTTTGAGCTGCGAGCAGCGTTCAACGACTTTCTAATCGGGCGTCCATTTGGGTCATGCGAGCCATCGATTCTTGATGTTTTTCTAAGGGGATTACAATGGTGCAATCTGCTCTCCCTAATTCTGCACGATGATGAGGGCCCCACGAGGGCCATTTGGGCGTTGATGGTGATATTCCATCTCTATCACCGGGAAACCGTTTTGGAAAAGTGAATAGTCCATCTTGTGTACTTTTTCGAGAGGATCGTAATGGTGTGATCCTTTGGCAGTGCTTTGGGACCGGGGTGCAGGTCCTGCGTCGTACCGCTCGTGCGCGGTAAGCCGGAATGTACCTTATTTTCTCCGGATATCTTTTCCACTCAAGTGAGTATTGCTTTTGGCATGTATTTCAGAGAGCATTGCAATGGCGCAGTTCGCCCAACCTTTTTCAGGGACGTGGTGTGGGTCCCACCTGACCCGACTACGGTGAATAGTAAATTTTTCACCGGTTTACCATTTTGGGCGAGTAAGTAGTCTATCTCGTGTGTTTTTTCGTTGGGATTACAACAGTGTGATCTGTTCATGCGAGCAGAGCCTCTTACATGATCTTAATAAATGTGGAAATGTGAAGGTGCCCTAGGGGCGGTTCTTCTACTGTGTTTGTAGCGGACCTTTGGAGTGTGATCGCGTGCACTCCCATGTGAGTGAAGTAATGCTTGAATTGATGTGGTTGGCCGTGCCCCAGTAGTTGAGGCGTGAAGTTGGACGTGTTACGTCACGCCTTCGCGTTAACGTTGGGTGCCGTGTGCACGATAGCCCTTGGGCTGAAAATGAGGTATACTCTGGGAGTATGTGGGAGCACTTGGAGGTATGTGTGGTTTGTACATGAGATTGATTGTGAGCTTGGTTGGGGATTGACTTGGGGCCACATGTCAGGTGGTCCCCATGTGCGTGGCCTGTTCTTCTTTGCATACCATTGACCTCTCGCGACATATAGGGTCCCTCGATTCTAGTTTTTTGACCAGAGGGGTTGAGTTTGTTTCCCAGCTCTGTGCTCGATGGTTTAGATCTGCAGGGTTGAGTGGTTTCCCCTGGTCTTGTTCCAGAGTTAGATGGTTGTGCGATACCCACTCCATGTTCGGCTGGCCAGTGTTGTACCATCCAGTAGAGATAGCCAGAGTAGTTCTGGGTTTACCATCCAGCGGGGCTGGGCAGTGGGTTACTCATCGACTTCTCAGGGTTTACCCTCTAGCAGAGAATAGGCAGTGGGTCACTCGAAGACTCTTGAGGGTCTACCCTTCAGCAGGGCTGGGCAGTGGGTCGCCCATCGTCTTGTTTCATGTCAACCCTCCATTAGGGTTGGGCAGTGGGTCGTCTGTCGACTTGTTAAGGGTTTACCCTCTAGAAGAGACTAGGTAGTGGGTCACCCGATAAATCTTGAGGGTTTACCCTCCAGCAGGGCTGGGCAGTGGGTCACCCGTCGACTTATTCCAGGTCTACCCTCCAGCAAGGCTGGGTAGTGGGTCACCCGTCAACTTATTCCTGATCTACCCTCCAGCAGGGCTGGGCAGTGGTTCGCCTGATGATTTATTAGGGTTTACCCTCCAGCAGGGCTGGGCAGTGGGTCACCGGATATCTTTTTATGGTTTACCATCCTACAGGGCTGGGCAGTGGGTCACCCAATATCGTATTATGAATTACCCTCCAGCAAGGCTGGGAAGTGGGACACCTATTGATATTTCAGACTCAGTCCTTTCTACCATGCTAGTCTATGACTTTACTCTGTGACTACTGAAGCGGGACCCTCGTTTGTTCGGGTCATTGATGTGACGGCTTTGACTTTGAGGATACTTCTCGACTGTGGGGCAGTGATGAGGTGTGGTTTGACTTAACCCAGAACTCTCAAGTACGAGGGGTGATTTCCCCACCGATACGCGTCCTTGTGACGCGACCCAGAACCGTGCATGCGAGTCAGTGCCGCCCAAAGCCGATAGTATCAAGGTGCAGTGATTTGAGCATTTGACTTGCGGTTCGGGGCAGACGGGAGGGATGCTGGGCGTTGATGATTTTTACCTCCGGGACTGTTGGCGACTCATTTTCTGGGGATGATCTACGGGATGGAGATTCACTTATGGTCTTGTTCGGGCTTCTTGAAAGAGCATATGGATTTGTATATACCTTGTTCCGATACCCACTTCTTGGGTTTGGTTTCTCTCCTTCCAGGAGAGGCGAAGACACGTGGGGTATGCCATTTGCTTTACGCTTCTAGCTTCACATGGTTAGACGATTCTACTCTCCTGCTTTAGGAAGAGAAATATCGACGGGAAGTTCATCTTCTCACCGTTCCTAGATCCTTGTGTTAGGACAAGTCTTCTACCTTTCTCTTGTTGGGTTGAGCTATTACTCTTTACTGCACTCTCAGTTGTACTCCTTTACTTTTTCTGTTCGCTCTACTGCTCACCCTTCGGTACCTCCTTTGTTTCTCCCTCGAGCCATCGGGGTATCCTGCTGAGTATTTTCATACTCACACCTGCTTGGGCTTTTCCTGCACTTGTTGTGCCCTTGCAGAATACAGACGGGTTGGTTGTGACTTCAGTGGAGCATAGGAGTTTGGGAGCATGGACCGCGTGCGGTGGTCAGAGTCAGGTTCCAAATGGGGGACCCTTCCAGCTGTTTGTTTTTTTTACCTGTTGCCGGGTTGTGGCACTTTTCTAGTTGGGCGCATGTTTTTCCCTTTTTTCCTTTTCAGTTTAACTTCAACTTGCTTTGTACTGATTAGAGGTCGATGCACTTTTGGTGGTTTATTATAGTAATTTCCCTTTTACTTTACTTGTCTTTTCACTTTCACTCTGCACTTTTGCATTGAGTGTGTTGCGTGTGTGTGTACAGGTACTTACGCAAAGGCCTCCCCGAGTTATTGTGCCTTCTGCGCTGGTCGCCAGCCCCTGGCCTATGGAGGTGGGCTTGGTGTAGTTGTCACTCGAGCCCGGGTAGGGTCGGGTCATGACAATTATTAGCAATTAGGTTTCCATCCATCACATGTGTTATGAAGTCAATAAGGATTCATACATTTTATCTTTTATCATGGGAACCCTTATATTAGTTTTACCACCATGGGGTCACTACATTACATTTGTGTGGGACTTTTTAGAGTGAATGTGCTTGGTCTGAATTATTTTAGATCTCCTTGATGCTTTTTCCCTTTAGGGAATTAATAAATTAATTTGTTGTTTCATTAATAATTATAATCTTTTATGAATTTTTTTCATTGAACTTTGTATTAGTTCTTATAGATTAATGTTGTACTTAACCATATGAATATTTATGAATATTTAAATACATGTAATGAAATTTTTTATGATAACTAGATAAAGAAGAAATAACTTTTTATCTCATTATGGATCTTATGATCCAGTAGTTCTTCAGGCATTACAACTTCAACCTAATTCCTTAGAGTAATAGCTATAGTTGAATTTGATCAAGGAGAACCCCATGGACAATATTGTGCTAACAAAATGGAATGAAATCATGCAATTATATCATATATTAAAAATTATTTAACTTTAGGAAAATTAGCTTAAAAATTATCGTATTACTTTGTTTTGTGATCAATCAAGTGATCCCTTAGAACAACATGAATTTATTGTTCTATGATGGTTAAATCTATAATGACCATATTCATTATCAATAACCATCATAAAATGATAGTTCAAAAACTCTTCAATGTCCATGTTTTTACTTTACACAAATATTCTCTTAATAAAAATCTTTTTTATGTAGTTAACATTGCATTTTACATTCCCTATTTTAAGTGGAGGTTTTATTGATTGGTTTTATGATCTATGCTACCCTCAAATAAATTCTAAAACATCATCATTTGATTTATCAAATGAAATTTCAATTTTTAGGGATGTGATTACCTTTTTAAATTCTTGATCATATCAAAATGGAAACTTATTAACTGTGCTTCCACCAAATCTCTCTCAAGTTCACTATTTGATTCATAAATCTCTCTTGAAAAAGTACATACCTAATCCTTCACATGTACTAAACTCAGAGGTCATACTGCTGATGTAAGATCTTTCATATGAATAGAAACCAATAGAAATTATGGATCAAAGATATATATTTCTACAAAATAAAACCCCACACTTTGTTAAATTTTTCTAAATAAATCACTCGCTTGAAAAAAGATATGTGGGAAATTGATGATATTATGAGGTAAAGGTTTTCTCATTTTCTTATTAGATTGATGAATTTAGACATAGAAATTCATTTTATGTGGTAAAAAATATAACACCCAGAGATTTTTATGATATATATTATTTTCAAATAATTTTATTTCTTTGGTATCTTGCGTTACATGAAACACCAGCTTAACATGCACTACACAAAACATTAAGTTTCTATTAAACATTATTTTGTTATTAAAATTATTTAAATAATAAAATCATAAATTTCCATTAGAATGAAACTATAAACATGATTAACTAATATATGAAAATATTAATTCTTTGGCCACCAATTAATTTAAAATAAATATAAAAACCAATTGAAAACAAATTATGTGTTTTTATAAAAAAAACTATTTTTCTTGCAAATGAATTTTATCTTATTAAATTAAATTAGTCACTATTTTTGAATTATAATAATTATATTTTTATATCATATATTCATTTTAATGATTTTAAATTCAAGCAATAAGTAATATAGCTAAAAAATAAGAATAAAATGATTTTTCAACATAAAAAGTTGTATTTTTCTAAAAGTCATCTTTACCCACTATTAATTGAATAATTGATTTAAAAATAAATTTTTACACTATTATAAGTTTTTTATTTTAAAAAACACTATTTTTTAGAACAGTAATGTAAAAATTATCTTAGGTATAAATTTTGGTTTTTTTTGAAATGATTCATCTTTTGAAGAAAAGTGAAATACTCATTTTTATTGATAACTATATATTCTTTTAATGTCTTTATAAGGTCAAATTATGTTTTGGATTTGTTATAAATTTTAATTAGTTAATTTAAATTTAATATAACCCAATTATGGTTTTGTGTAATGTATTTTAATCATGAATTTTTTATAAAAACATATTATGTTTTTAAAAGGCATTTTTTCAAAAAACTGTTATTCGTGAAATTTTATCGATTTAATTTTAAATTTGATTCTAAAATATCTATGTGTTGATTTTTGAATGTTGGATTTCAATATTATATTTAGAATTTCCATATTTGGTTTATATTTTTCTTTAAATTTTGACATATATGAATATTAACCTGGGTAAATGTTTTTTCCATGGTAAAAGTTAAATTATATAATTTAGGATAAAAATAAAATGATAAGGACTATAAAATGACCCAAAAACATATAAGGAAATTTATTTGATGAATATTAATATAAATTTAACACATAATGATCTATATTAAGTTATTTAATTTTAACATTTTCATTACAATTACTTATATAATATTTAAATCAATGAAAGTCAAAAAATGTCACTATCTTTGTCAAAAATAAACCGTGTGTTACAACATGTGAAAAAAGGTATGTTATGAAAAAATATAAATGTAAATGTTCAAATTGATAAACATATTTGAATTATATAAATTTATTTTTCAATTTTTGGGCCGCATAGAGGATATTTTGATATTTATAGTATTTTATTTAATAAATTTTTATGATGTCCAATTCATATTTTAAAATATATATCACTTTTAATATAATTTAATATATAATATATATTAGAATATAATTTTTATTATGAAATATATAAGATTTATCTTAATCGTGGTCTTTTACTTTTTTTTAGTAAATAAATAATTATATTAAATAATTACACAAATCTAATGTGGTAATTATTTTATTAATGAAAATATAAAAGAAATGTTTTTAAAAATATTAAAAAATATCATTTGAAATAATTAATTTTATTGAATAATTTTTTAGATTACCATGACCTATTATGGATATAATAATGCTTTTTTAATTCAACTTGATATATTGATATTTTAAAAACTTCATGTAGTGAATAGTTTCAAAATTGACATTAATGATATTTTTATCAAAATAATATTTTAATATACTATTTAAAAACTATAAAAAATATTTTAAAATACCAAATAATTATAGTATGAAATAAAATGTTATAAATTTTCATTTTTTGGTCCAATTTACCTAACATAATTAAAATTAATAAAACATTAATATTGAATCATTTGTAATCATAGATAAAATTAAAATTGGTTAACTAAGGGCTAGAAAATTGATAATTTTTAAAACAAGACCAAAACATGTTTAAAATATATTGTTTGACGAGATTGCAACTTTATCTCATATTAAATTGTAATACATATCATATTTTATGTATTTGGATTGATATTTAATTTATAATACATTTTTGAAACTCCAAAATTGCCTCTCATAACAATTATAAAAGTCAACCTCCTACCTCACTTATTTGCATTATTGTGATCCTTCATGCTCCACCACAATCATCCAATTTCACTTGTAAACATCCATATACATATTCTAGAGGTTTGTGATTCTCAAAAGTCCAACCCTACTATCCGTAACAAGAGATGTAAGGGAATTTTGATGAAGAAGTTTTATTTTATGTACCGAATCATTTAGTATTTTTTATTCTTTTACATCCTACTCTTATGTTTTTTTCATTATAATGTAATAAATCTAACATCGTATATATCCTGAAATCATATTATGATAATACAGAATCTATATTCCTCTTTTTATTTATCCTATGATAAATGAAATCGTCATATGTGCGTGCATGTGGCTTATTATCACCGCACCATGGTGTAATCTATTTTTAATCACTACTTTACATAGATGGGTATAATGATGGAAATAATATATATATATAATTATATATATATATATAATTATAAAATTAGAATAATTATGTTAACATTTATATACTATCCACTTCCTTACTATTTCACTATTAAGGGAATGATATCATCGCTCGTGTGTACGTACGACCTACCAACTCCACGACGTGATGTTCGTGACCATATTGGGTCTGTGTTATTTAGTTTAGATAGTTTTTTCGGCCTAGGGAACTCATTAAGGGTCGAATATAGTGTTATTAATTAGGGTATATAATTATGAAGTGTTTGGTTTATCACTCTCAAATCCATGGAAACTAATTATTTTGTGATTTACAAATCCCTTCAGGAAAACAATACCACACTCTAGTTGATTTTCTACCACATTCACAGATTTATGAACCGGATCAACAATCGGGTTTCCATCTATAACATGTGGTATGAAGGAAATAAGGTAGCAAAATTTTTAACTTATATCAGGGGAACCCTTATATTAGTTTTACAACCATGGGTTCACTACCTTACATTTGTGTGGGGCTTGTTAGCGTAAATATTATTGGTCTGAATTAATTTAGATCTCCTTGATTCTTTTTGACTTTGGGGCATTAATAAATTAATTGATTTTTTTTATTAATAATGGTAACTTTTTATGTAATTTGTTTCAGGGAAATTTTGATTATTTGTTAGAGTTTAATGTTTTACTTAACCATATGAAGATTTCTACACATTGAATTACAAGTGCTGAAATTTTTTTAAGATAGTTAGAGACAAAAAAATAACTTATCATCTCATTATGGATCTTATGATCCACAAGTTTTTCAGGCATTACAATTTCAGCCAATGCTTTTAGAGTAATATATGAATAATAATTTGATCAAGAAACAACCCAAGGATAAGATTGTTCTTACAATATAGAATGAAATCATGTAAGTATATCATCTTTCCAAAATTATTTATCTTTAGTAAATGTTTCTTGGAAAACAATTATCCAATTACCTTGATTCTAATCAATAAAATGGTCCCTTAGAACAACATGAATTTATCTTTCTACGATGGTTAACTCTATAATGGCCATATTTGTTATCACTATCCATAAGAACATGATAGTTTGAATTCTCTTCCATGTCCATGTTTTCACTTTCCACAAAATATCTCTTAATTTATATCTTATTTATGTAGTAATCTTTACCTTTTATATTCCCTATTTTAAGAGGAGGTTTTATTACCTAGTTTTATGATATAGATTTCCCTCAAATAAATTCTCAAAAGATCTCTTGATTTTCAAATTGAAATTCTAATATATAGGGATTTGATTTACCTTTTAAATTCTTGATTACATCAGACTAATAACTTATTTATTGGTTCTTCCAACAAATCTATCTCAAGTTCATGATTTGTTTCATGTAACTCTCTTGAAAAAATACACACTTGATCCTTCACATGTACTAAACTCAAAGGTCATACCACTCATGTGATATCATTATTATGAATATAAACTAATATAAATTTTTTATCATTGATATAGCTTTATACAAATCAATAACACAAACCTGGTTAATTTGTTTTTGAATAAATCACTCACTTGAAGAAGCTTTGTGAGAAATTAAGGATATAATGAGGTAGATGTATCCTCATTTTATTAATAGAGTGTTGAATTTAGTTATTGAAATTCAATTCAAGAGGGAAAAAATATAACACCCTTATATTTTTATAATATAGATTATTTTTAAATAATTTTATTTCCTTGGTTCCTTGTGTTACATGAAACAACAGCTTAGCTTGTGTTACACAGAACATTAAGTTTCTATGAAAAATTATTTTTTACGAAAATTATTTAAAAAGAAAATCATAACATAGAAATTATAATAAAATCTATGAACATGATTAACTAATATATGAAAATATGAATTATTTTGAAACCAATTAATTTGAAATTTATATAAAAATCAATTGAAAACAAAAGATGTGTTTTTATAAAATACTATTTTTTCCTGTAAAAGAAATTTATCTTAGAAAACCCTATTTTTGAATGATAATAATTATATTTATATGTCATATATTCATTTTAATTGTTTTCAATTTGTGAAATAGGTTTTATAGCTACAAAATAAGAATAAACTCATGTTTCTGCATAAAAAGCTTTATTTTTCTAAAAGCCATCTTTTCAAACTATTAATTGAATAATTGTTCTAAAAATACATTTTGAAAATATTATATGATTTTTTTTGAAAAAAATATTATTTGGATTTGTAAGATTAATGTAAAAAATATATTAGGTATAATTTTTGGGTTTTTTTTTGAAATGATTAATCTTTTAATGAATAGTGACAATACAGATTTTTATTGAAAACTATGTATTCTTTTAAATTTGTGGAAGGGTAAAATTTTGTTTCGGATTAGTTTTACATTTTAATTAGTTATTTTTAAATTAATATTATATAATTATGGTTTTTGGATTATTTTTATCAATTTTTTTTTATAAAAACATTTTATGTTTTAAAATGGTATTTTTCTAAAAAACTGTTTTTCTTGGCATTGTACCAATTTAATATTAAATTTTATTCTGAAACATCTATTTATTGAATTTCAAAAATTAGATTCCAAATTTTTTATTCATAAGTTCTATATTTAGTTAATAGTTCCCTTTAGTTTTTGACATATATAAATAGTAACCTTGGTAAGTTTTGTTACTATGGTAAAGGTAAAATTAGATAATTTTGGATGAAAATAAAATGATAAGGACTATAAAATAACCCAAAAACATGGAAATAAATTTATTTTATGAATATTATTATAAATTAATCTCATCGAGATTTATATTAAGTTATTTAATTGGAAGATTTTCATTAAAATTACTTATATAATATTTAAATCAATGAAAGTCAAAAAAATGTCACTATCTTTGACAAAAATATACCACATGTTCCCACATGCAGAAAAAGGTATGTTATGAAAGACTCTAAATGATAATGTTTAAATTAATAAACTTATTTTAATTATGTAAATTTATTTTTCAATTTTTGGACCACAGAGAGGATATTTTGATATTTATAATATTTTATTTAATAATTTTTTAATGAGGTCGCTTTCATGTTTTAAATAATGTATCACTTTTAATATAAATTATTTTATAATATATATTAGAATATAATTGTTATTCTGAAATATAGAATATTTATCGATATCATGGTCTTGTGTTATTTATTTTTTGTAAATAAATAATTATATTAAATAATTAAACAGCACTAATGTATTACTTATTTTATTAATTAAAACATCAAATAAATGTTATTGAAAATATTAAAATTAATATCATTTTATATAAATATTTTCATTGAATATTTTAATCGATTACCATGAACTATTATGTATATAATTATTTTTGTTAATTTAACTTGATATATTGATATTTTAAAAACAACATGTAGTGAATAGTATCAAAATAGACATTAATGGTATTTTATAAAAATAATATTTTAATATAATATTTTAAAATTGTAAATATTATTTTCAAATACCAAATTATTATAGTATGGTATAAAATGATATAAAATTTTTTTTGGTCCAATTTATATAACATTATCAAAATTGATAAATTTTTAATATTGAATCATTTGTTTTTATATTTAAAATTAAAACAGGTTAAATAAGGGTTAATCAATATTCCAAGGATTAAAATAAGACAAAAAATTCCCTAAAATATATTGTTTTATGAGATTAGAACTTGATATCATATAAAATTCTAGTACATAATATTTTTTTTCATTTCTATTGATATTTAATTTATAATATATTTTATTTTGGAAATTCCAAAAGTGCCACTCACAACAATTATAAAACTGCACCTCCTCCCTAACTTATTTGCATCATTGTGAGGCTTCATGCTCTTCTATACCCAGATAATTTCTCTTTTAAACATCTATATACATATTCTAGGGGGTTTTTATTTTCAAAAGTCCAACCCTAATGTACCTAATAGTAGATATAAGGGTATTTTGCTAGGAATTATGTTATTATCTTTACTGACTCTTTTAATATTATTTCTTATTTTAGATCCGAATAATAAGATTTTTTAATGATAAATTCATAAATATAATATCACATATATCCTGATATGGTATTATGATTATATAATATATAGTCCACCTTTTATTCATCTTATGATAAATAAAACCAACGTATGTGCATGCATGTGGCTTACTATCTCTGCACCGTGGTGTAATCTATTTTTCATCACTAATTTACATGGATGTGTATAATGATGGAAATAATATATATATATATATAATAAAATTAAATTAATTATGTTTAAATTTATATACTATCCACTTCTTTACCAATTCACCATTTAGGGAATGATATCACCGCTCGTGTGTACGTACGATCTACCAACTCCACGACGCGATGCGGTTCATTTTTCCATATCACCATTAATGAATGATTATATAAATGTATATAATGAATAAATAATATATATATTTACATAATATAATTCTGTATATGATGTAAATATATCATATTCGCATGAACTGACACTTATACAACAAAACTTGCATAGGAAAAATGGTAGATAACACCCCAAAGAAGGGTCATAATGAAATATTATTAACAAACAGGTGATAATATTATATTATAGGATCATATATGATATCATAAAAATGAATATGGTCTTTCTATAATTTAATAAAATTATTTAAACCACTATACCAAATTTATAGACACTTACAATATGAATCAGACGACGGTAAGAGGATTTCTTGTCTCTCTTTTATTTCTCTGAGATATATCCCATATTCACCAGTTTTTTCTCTTGTGGGTGTATATACTACCCATGAATATAATATATTATTTTATTTATTATATTTATGGAAATTTTTATATCCATTTTATGATATCTCTTTTAAGGTGTTTAGGGTTGAAAAGTTACCAAATCGATAGGGGAATTTTGTCTCAATTTCCATTCTTTGATACACATTTTATTTTTTGTACCTATATTCATTTAAGAGGTATTTATAACACCCTTTTAAATGTTTTAACACTAGTATAATTATTTTAATGATATAATAAGTTTCATGTAATGATATTCTCTATTTGGTTAGAGATCAGTGTTCCTTCAAAATAGTGTTTTCTCAAAAATTAAATGTATTTTAAATGATCTTTTGAGAACATTCAAGGAAAAAGGATTTCAAATATGTTTAAAGTAGTTTTTCAAATAGTGCATTATTTGTTTTTAAGGTTAATTCAAGTGAAAAATGGTTTTACAAATTTTTTTGTGATTTGAAATTTTTTTTCAAATATAAAAAATATTTTCACAAACAATTATTTTAGGTGATATATAAAGATTATTTTCCATCTAATATAACATTATTTGATGTTACATATGATTTAATGGGGATATTATTCAATGAAACTATCTATATTATTTTATAGTTGTTTTGAATATTTATTAATCCCATTTCTTTTCCATGGAAAATGCTATGATGAAATTATTGTGAAACCTATTTTTTATGGGTTCTGATATGATCAATGAAACACATATGTATGGTTTTAATTAGGAGATGTTTGGAACCTATATATCCCTAAAATGTATGGGTTAAATATCTATATCTCATGAGATGTATATGACTATAATAGAAAGTGAACCTAGTTCAGTATGTTAGGCCTAGAATGTGATTAAACTCCATATAGTTATACATAACTTGAATTGGAGTAAACACGGTTTAGTAAGACAAGACTAGAAATGGGAGTGATCATAGTTCAATAAATGAAATTATCCTCTATTATAGTATAGGAAATGTTCCTTGACTAACATGGAAATTATTTTCTATTATTATGTATTTTCCATAATGTTATGTGTTATGTTATTGTCTCATGGTATATGTTCTTTAATTCTTTATGAACAACTATGATTTATTCCATGACACAATATCATGATCTTTGATATACATGATATGATTCTAATTTTTTTATGTAATTGTTATTTATGATAATGTTATGATTTTTATCCCCCTTGTTTACCCTTACTAACCATCCGAGCTATCCCTTTTCATATATTTATTTTCCCAATGATATAAATAAAGGTTTTAGGTCGCAAAACTGAATGGTTTGATATTTTTGGGATACATCGATGATATTTCACTAAACTATAAGTCTGTGTTCCAATTTTCTAAAGGCCCTAAAATAATTTCCTTGGGAGTGTGTTTGTGCAATGTATGAAATGTTATATAAAAATCTTGTAATCTATATGTAATTTATGCTTGAGTCATTATATCAAACCCATGGTGATCTTCATAGTGAATACATCGTTCACCTAGGAAAAATGACTATTCCCAAAATGAATGAATGAATGTTACGGAATAAAAGTTTCACTATAGGGATTGTAATAAGTATATATGGGCCTAACGACATTTGTTGTAAAATTCATATGGATTGTAATGTTCACTAGTGAGAAATGAGGATTCCCATAATGGGTATAGAACCACTTGATGGAAGCCATGGAAAATTGGAGCTCGGTGAAGGCCTATAGTTCAACGGTTGAAACAAGGATAGATTCTCACCCATGGTAAATATATACATGGTTGAAATGTGGTTATACATTTCAAAACCTCAAGAATAAATGATTACATGCCTTTGGTACTCGAAATGTTGAGAGAAAAAATTCCATTGATTTTCTGTCAGACCATGGTGATAGGTGTGTTGGCATGTGATATGTGTGATTTTATCAAATAAATTGTTATAATGCTTGGAATGATCTTTGATTTATTATATATTGAATTGAATAAATTTTAGGGAATCAATAATGAATAATTTAGAGTATTTTACTGTTTTATATTTGATGGAATAAATGAGGAATTATGTGTAATTATTCTATGATACTATAAGAGAGGGAAATCCCATAGATTAGTTATGATGTAGTCATTATGAATAATTTTTTTTGAAGTTTTTCCAGTGTTAATTTGTAATTTATGGAGGCCATTATCATTATATTCGGTTTTCTAGGATTATGTTTATGGCCTATATATTTAAATTAGGATGTTCCTCCCCTATATCGATAAATTATAAAAACCAAATGAGAGTACTTGAAAATGTTGTGCACGTGAGGTAGAGTCTCTGCATGAATAAGTGAGACCTGATATATATTTTATCATGTTAATATGATAAAAAACCATGTGACCTTTTATTATTAGTTGTTTCAAGATCAACTGGATGAGCATCAACATCCGCTATTAAATAACATGAAGAATGAGTACACTTAGAGATCTATTGATCCATATATTCTCAGAGGTATCAAATAAAAAGGTGAATTTATTATCATGGATAAGTGCTAAACATGTGTTTATATCCTTATTAGATAATATGTTTTACAAATTTTGTATCTTATAGTAGATTTTATATGTGGTGTGTCGACATTGTGATGAATCTGTGTTTAAAGAAGATTGAAAAGTAGTGGATTAATTCATATTGGGGGAATGAATAAAATATAAGGAAGGATTAATGGGTGATAACCTAGTATATATTGTGTGTTTTTCTTTATCAGTCAATTCTATGTGTGGGGAATGGTCAAGATTTTATAAAAAGTGTATTGACAACCTTCACTAGTTGAATATGTTGAGTTTGAATATGAGAAACCCATAAAATAAAAGAGGATAAAAAATTGACCCGTCACCCTCCCTATGATTTAATAAAGTCAGATTATAATTGAATATAAATTGTGTTTCATTATAAATTATATACAATTAATAACTCTAATGTTGAGAGATTTTTCATTGGAGGTGAAATAATGGGATGAAACTTGTTTCAAATTGATGACTCAACTAATTCTTGTTATTAGATTTCCGAGGATTATAATTAATTATAAAATAGTTGATTTGTCCTCATTATATAATGAAGCATGATAAAAATCTCAAAACATAAAGTGGTAATATACCTTCCCCATCTTAATAGGGAATAAAAAATAATTCATGAAAGATTCTAGAAATAGAAGACAGTTCAATTGAAAAACATGACTGTGTAGATTCATCCTACTAGATCATTGGAACACATATAATCATATCTATAGGGTCATATATGAAATATGTTTAGAAATTTTGATATTGTTTTATTTAAATTTTCTTAATATTGCACACGTTTTACTTATTCCTTTTTCATCAAACACAATTCAACTATTATGCAATTTTTTAAAATATTCAAAACACCGGTCGAGAAGGTGCTTAGAGTTTCTCTCAATAAAGTGGGATTATATAATTAGAAAATTAAGAATGGAATGATTTTGAATGTTACCTTTAAAATAATGTGATAAATAATTAATATAACATAATAGCCACCCTCAATCAAAATAGTTCAGTTTAGAGGATAAATTGAAGTATTATTGATAAGGGAAGAGCTATTCCATCTGAATATAAACATCTAAAATTGTTTTAGAGAGAATCTATTTAAATATATTCCCACATTAAAATAGGTGTATGTTAATATAATAAATACCTATGACCCTATATGATATTTTTTATAATATAAAATTATTTTTTAATGTATTAAAGTTATTGGAAACCTTTTTTTCAAGAATATTATAATTATAAACATAGGTAAATTTTTAGAAAAAAATAAAATAATGGATATTGATTATCTATTTTCAAATAGAAGGGGATAAAAAACATACTTTATAACATGAAAAAAATCATTTAAAATGTGTATATGATAAGATAATTGAATATAATAGAAAATAAAAAAAAATTAATTAGGAAAATGATGAAAATAATTGAGTTGTTAGCATTATTATTTTATAAAAATAGATATTTGATGAAATTGTAATTTTTTTATTTCGGATGAATTTAATTCATATTAAACTAGTGATAATGATGAGACTACTATAAATTATATATTGAATAAGAATATGTATTATAAAAATATCATTGTTAATCAATATTTTTCTATCCAAAAAATGAGGTAAGGACTTGAGAAACAATATTTACTCATTTCTCAATATTACCCTAAAATAGGTGGGAAGATGTTTAACATGAGTTATGGATCAATTAAATGAATGAATACATTGTATGGATTAAGAAACTCACCTTTGTATCTTGTTCCATGTTATAAAAATAAAAATAATTAATGGAACCATTTGGGGATTTGGAAATAAATATAATGGAAAAGTAGAATACAAATATATTATACCTATGATTATTTTCAAAAGTTACTCAAAGATAGAAGAAGCTTATTTTGAAGATAATTGATCACTAGTATTATGAATTAAAACAATAATAATGATAACAGAAGTGATAGCACACAAACATCACAAGATCTATCAAAAGGATGTGGAATATGCCTTTTTTTAATGGTGATATTGAAATGTAGTTATTCATAGTAAAAACTAATTGGTTTATTCTTGATAAATATGTTATCATGGTTTGTATTCTTAAGAAATTTTTATATGGATTAAAATATATACGTATATCATGATAAGCCAAAATGTATGGTATCTTGAAAATATTGGAATTATAAAATGTATTCAATGATAGAAATATTTATGTGAATAAGTTGTCCAAATGTAACCTTATAGTCATTATATGTGTTGATAGAATTATATTTGAATCTAAAAATTTTACCTCTCTGGCGAATTTTTTAAAGAGGAAAAATAGTATTTTGAGATGCCTAGGGTGGTTGATTTGAACTATTTTCTAGCATAAAATATATTTCAAAAGGATGATTAAATTTTTATGTTTAAATAAAAATACTAGATAATATTGTTCAAGAGGTTTAAAATGGAGGATTATAAATAAATTTCTACTCCAATACATATTATAATAAATAGTAAAAAAAATATGTTTGGAAAGTGTGTCTATAAGAAGGCATGCATAAATATTATTACCATTCTTCGTTAATTAACAGCTTTGAATCCTGATATTTTGATATTAGGTACTTATTGTGCTAGATTTTATGGTGATCCAAAATATTCTCATATGTTTTCATCCATGAGAAAATTGATATTTTATAAAGGTATATTGAATTTATGAATTCAATATAATAATCGTTTTTATTTTCCTTTACATGGATTCATATATATCGATTGGGGAGGAGATTTTGTAATAGGTAGTCGCCTTCTAGTGGAACATTATTTTATGGTGAGGTTTGTGTGTCTTAGCATAATAATTATTAGAATTTATATTCTTTGAGAATAAATTAATTGTAATAATAGTAACTACCAATACTTGTACTCATATGATATTAATGTATTTTAGCTTGATTATGTATGAGTTTAGGTAGAAAAGACACTATTTATTTTTTTTGACAATCAAAGTATCATTTACCCTTAAAAACAATTTTAAACAATCATGATAAAAGATCACTGATATTAGAAATCATCTTATCAATGACATGATTAATCATTGCTATGTGAATATTGAATACATTTTCACCAAGAATTAACATGCATGTATTTTTTCAAAATAAATACCTAAGGATATATATTTTTTAATTATTATAAAATTATATGTTCACCCTTAACCTTTCACCTAAACCTGTGGAAGAATAAAACCCTATATGAAGTTGTGTGATGTTTTCAATGGGTAATAAAATTTATACACCAACTCAATTCATTTTTAAATGGGGAGAAACATTGTCTAAGAGGGAGTGTGAACATGTGGGTAATATGATGTAATGGTTATTGAAAAAAAGGGTTTTGGATTTTTGATGATTTGAAAGGGAACTCATTTAAGTAACTTGGTCTAGTTTTTCTTATCATTTAGGAGTTTAATTAACTCAAATAACACTACACTATCATTTTTTGGTTTCTAGATACATCTCACTTGAGATAAGATGTGATTTAATCATAATAAAATAAGATGAGGTTTTCTATATTGATATTAGTGATAAGTTTCAAAATCTTATTATGGATTTGAATTTAGTTGAAAATAAATCTAAAGGTGGATATTGAATATCCAATTAAGATTAATGAATAATGTGGAATTGTTGATGGGGTCTATTTGTTAACAAATCATTGTTTGAAGTATTGTTTGGAAAATTCAATTTGTATAGGAAGATGATAAATTGTTTTGAAATAATATTGAGATTATATAGTTATTTTGGAAGGTTTTAGTTAATACTTACTTTGGATAATTATTGAAAACCCTTTTTGATTCAGAGGATAAAATTTTAGGAAGTTATGAATGGATATCAATTTGTGTAAGTATCAACCCTAATTGATCATCTGAAATTTACCAAGTCTTGATGATTTTATAAGGTTAAAACCATTATCATAAGGATAAATTCATACTTCCTATGGACAACCCCTAGTTCTTAAGGATAATATTTGTTAACGTAAGGACTAGTAAAGATTCTCTAAGGATAACTCCAAATGAAATTCAATATTCATAAGGATAAATCATCTCAAAAAGTATCTCATGATGGGAAATAGGTAATATTTACCCTTACAATATGAATTTCTTAAGGAACATACAGATCATTTTATCCTATGAATTTTATGGTGAATTTAATTTTGATTAATGTGTGAACTAACAATAGAAATTTAAGGATACATTATTCTGGTGTATGTATAACTTTAATGCTAGCACATAGGGAAATTTTGAAGAAATTTTAATTTTAATATTATTTTTAGAATATTAGATTGAATGTTTTAATGAAATAATTAAATAATGTAATGGTAGATCTGATATTTAATTTTTTAAATATCAAAATTTTAATGCTAATTTAATATTAATTTTTAGTTTAATTTCATGAGATAATATAATTGTTCGTGTTGGATGATTTGAGATATAAAATTTAATAAATAATTTAGATACTTCTATAACAATGTTTCAATGATTAAATCATCGCAAAACAAATTTTGATTCAATATGTGTTATTAATGAATGGCCAATTTCGTTTTGGAGTAAAAATAATGTACACAGGATGAGAATGAAAAGTTTTATTTCATAAATGAGACTATCATTCCATGATATTGAACCTACTAGAAATTTTTTATGTAGAGGTGAAGTGAGTTTCAATTGAGTTTTTATGAGAATATAGATTTCTCATATGTCAAGAAATTATTTTTTTCATCTTTCTGAGTATTTTCAAGTTTCATGTGAACTGTTTTTTTCCTATAAACGTATCCAAACCATTGAAAAGAAGGGGATGTTTTGGAAGGTTTCATTAAATGTTAGGGGCTGAAGTACCATTCAAAGGTACATAAGAGAGTATTTGTTTGAAGGATAATGAAATAAATTTGTATGACGAAAAATATCTTTTTTGTGTTCCATGAAATACCTAAAAGAATTATATACTTTGAAACTTTTTTGTGACTGTTTCATCTGAAAATGGTGATTGCATTATTTGTTTAAGGTTCAAACTTTCCAATGTTTTTATAACAGGTTTATTCATAGAAGCGGAAACACCCAATGATTTTATATCCATTTGGACCTACTTCCCAAAGGTAGGTTCTCATTAGTTATGGACCGATGAGGCTTATGAATTTTCATTGCTCGAGAGGATGGGAGGTCAGGCTCATCACACATTTTTGTGGGGAATTATTTCCTACTCCAGGACTCTCTTATAGATTTAATTTATGTTCACAAATCCTTATTAATTTACAATGAATTAAAATGAGTTTTCCTTTAGATTTTGCAATAGCTGGTTGATATGTATGGAATTTAGAGAATCTTTTATATGTATTTGAGGTTCTTCATCAATGGAGAATCATCTATATGTATTAGAGATTCTAAGTCAATGTTATCCTTCAATACATTATATAGAAATCTCTTGGTCATTATGATGACCATACTGGTTTTAATTCCACTTAGTGGTGCACTTGAAGATTATTTTCATTCAAAAAGACCTGGATTATTTCAGAGTTGGTATCGTACCCACAGATGGGCTACCTACGTATCCTCATTAAAAAGGAATCAGAACCCACGTAGTTCGATAATAAGGATATAGTTTAGTGTCATATGGGATGGAAAATAATTAATGAATGATTGGCTTGAATTTCAGAAAGGCTTCCTACGTAATCTACTTTTAAGCAGAGATCAAAATCCACGTAGTTTTGGTGAAGAAATATGGAGCTTATGCATGGTTAACAGCCCAAAAAGAGATGTCGGTATTACTTTTACACTCTAATATCATGTGATTCATGCTCGGTTTGAGAAACAAGAGGTACCAGTAGACCTGATGATTGTGTCATGAAATATGCAGTCAAAAGAAATGATGTGGGGCTTAGGTATGTATGAATTCCCAGGTAGATGAAGCCCATGACTCACTTCAAGAAAGAAGCCCAGGAGCAGGGTCCATAAAGGTATTTGTAATTTATGGATATTTTGATACTTAAACAGGGGCTTACACTTAAAGAGGATGCCCAAATTAAAGGGGACTTATAACATGGGGCTTACTCATGAAAAGTAGGCCCAAATTAAAAATGGACTTATGACTGGGTCTTATTCTTGAGAAGGAGGACCAAATAGAAATAAAATAAAATTGGGGCTTACTCCTAAGGAGTATGCCCAATGTTAACGAAAATTATGATGGGGGATTACTCCTGAGAAGGAGGCCCAGGTAAAGGGGACTTGGGGCTTACTCTTGAAGAGGATTCCCTAAATAAAGTAATTATGATTGGGGATTATTCTTGAGAAGGAGTCCCAAACAAAGGGAACTTGGGTCTTACTCCTGGGGAGGATGACCTAAATGAAAAGATCTTTTCATCTTAAAGGATGAGGTTTTATGGATTAAATTTCTAACTGTAGAGATATAAAGCTTGTAAGTCATGAAGTTTTGGGAGAGGTTCTCATAGAATTCCTTTTAGATAAGGAATCCATCAAAGTAACCATGCCATTAATTGCTTTGAAAAGGGGTTTGATGGCTAATATCTTGAAGAGGATAGGTTAATGGGAGAGAGGCACACAAATGAAGTTGGCGCACAAGTCTTGGTCATGCTAGTGTACTTGTGCAGCATGGATTCACCTTGGTGACAAAGAATATTTAGGGTAATACTTGGGAGAGACTTTACTCAAGTCTTTAGTATTATCCTAAGATGTTTCCAAAATGGAGGGGGACAAGTTTCATCGAAAGGGTTGGGTGGCACACATGTTTTTCCATTTTTAAAGAGGTATGGAAACTTAGGTGCACAAGTGTTAATGATTTCTAAACACTTAGGCATTATTATACTCCTTCAGGTCTTCCATTCTAGGTAAAAAAAAATTACCTTAGATTCTTTCGAAAGAGTTCAGTTTAAGACTAGGGAAACCAGAGCCTGAATTTGACTTTCGGAAAATCCGTCATTGAAATGGGGGCCCACAGGGGCTATTTATAGGCCACCTTGCACCTTGAGTGAAAACCAAATAGGGCACGTAAGTGAGCTGCGTGACCCATAGGTGGCACACAGGTCACATGCATGGCTAACTTGGGGATTACTCTTGAGAAGGAGGCCCAATCTAAAAAGGGACTTATGATTGGGGATTATTCCTGAGATGGAGGACCAAATCAAAAGAAATTAATATTGTGGATTACTCTTGAGGAGGATGCCCAATGTTAATGTAAATTATGACTGGGGCATTCCCCCGAGAAGGAGGCCCAAATTAAGGGGACTTTGGGCTTATTCCTGAGTAGCGTGCCCTAAATAAAGGAATTATGATTTGGGCTTATTCTTGAGAAGGAGGCCTGAACCAATGGAAATGGGGCTTTCTCCTAAGGAGGATTCCCTAAATCAAAATATCTTCTCATCTTAAAGGATGAGGTTATATGGAGGAAACTCGTAACCGTAGGGACATAAATCTTGTAAGTCATGATGTTTTGGGAGAGGTTCTCATAGAATTCATTTCAGATAAGGAAAAAAACAAATGAACTATGCCATAAATGGAATTGAAAAGGGGTTAAAGGGACAATATCATGAAAATGAGAGGTGAATAGGAGAGAGGCACACAAATTAATATGGCACGCAAGTCATTGCCACACAAGTGTACTTGTGCGGCATGGGTTCACCTGGGCGACGAATAATCTATTGGGTAATATTTGGGAGAGACTTAACTCAAGTCTTTAGTATTATCCTAAGATGTTACCAAAAGGGTGGCGCATAAGTTTCATCGAAATAGTAGGGTGGCGCCATGTTTTTACATTTTTATGGAGTTTTGGACACTTAGGCGCACAAGTGTTGATGAATTCTAAACACTTAGGCTATATTCTACTCTTTCAAGTCTTTTATTCTATGTAAAACTTTACCTTAGAAGCTTTCGAAAGAGTTGAGATGAAGACTATGGTGACCAGAGCTTAAATTTGACTTTTGGAAAAAATTTCCCTGAAATGGGGACCCGCATGGGCTATTTATAGGCCACCTTGCAGCTTGGGAAAAAAACAAATAGGGTGCGAAAGTGAGTTGGGCAACCCATAGGTGGCGAACAAGTGACTACTGTGGCACATATGTAACTTGAGTGCCTCAATCCAAATGGTCTCCTAGTCCATTTCTTCATCAAATTTTTTATGTTCTTTAAAGGGTGACCCTCATTGTGCTTATATTATTACCCTTTGCCATTCGTTGGACTCTTTGATGAAATGGAGCATCAATAAAAGTCCCCACTCATATTTGGATCTGAAAAGGAAAGGTGATTCGGCTCTAAGGTAAAGCGAGAGAAATCAAGGGTCTAGGGAGTACATGTTCGGCACATAAATGTTGTTACTATGGAGCTTGAATAGATTCATAATTTGTTAGAAGAAGTCTAAGAGGATGGTATAAAAGCAATCATAGATGCCAAAGAAGCACTTCGTCGAGCTAAAGAGAGTGAAGCTGGTCAAGTAAATGAACTTCCTGTGGCTTTTGATGAAGCTTGGGATGCTATGAAACAGATGATAAATCATGTTGAAAGTCTTCTGTAATTTTTGAAAAAAGATAAGAGACTCTAGTCTATGGATGTTCATCTAATCCTGTTCATCAATGAAATACAATTCATTTTCAATCATTTGTACCTCATTTTCTTGATAATTGCTCTTATTTTTACCTAATCCAATGGGTCTAGTAAACATAGTTTTATTTTTACTTGGGTTATATAAATAACCCCACAAACTTTGCATCTTTTAATTGCTCAATATTTCCTAAATCATACAAAGTGTATGTTTAGAGAGCTGGGACTCGACTTTTTTTTCAGATTACCCTTTATAGGTTCTCAATTTAATGAGTACCATGCCTTTTGTTATTGGTAGTTTAAATTCATGCATGTTGGAATATAAAAATGATAATATTTAAGGTCAAATATCTTTTACTGAATGGATGATATTGACTCAATTCTGGATAATGTTTTTGGAAACATATTACCATATTCAAGTATAGAGTGGGGAAATTGTAAACTATGACTTGAGAAATTTTAATCTGAGGAATGACATTGGGAAAGAGCTCAAAGGCATTAGAGGAATTCAATTCTATGAATGAAGTTACCACTACTTGACAAACATGTTATGGGTGCTGAATTATGCCGGGCCAACTAGGGAATATGCTGCATAGTCAAAAAGTATTATCTTTCGGCTGATAGGTCTGTTATATAGACAACTTATGCAAGGCCACCTAAGGGCACGTGCTACATAGTTGGGAAAATGAGCTCTTAGAAATTTGACTTTCTATTTCTAAAAGCCAAATAAAGTTTTATGGAGATTCAAATTTTCCAAATCATAGTGTCTACTTTATGGAGAAAGGTACTTGAATATAGAGAGGATATTTCCAATCAAAATTATCAAAGAATTAGATTAATGTGACTTTTATGAAGATCAGCCCCAAATGTAGGAAAAACGTTATCTCTGGTTTTAAATCATATGACTAAAACCGGAGATAGGAAAATTATACGAAGTATGGTCAAGTGGTCCTAGGTTATTTCATATTTCTATGAACATACGGAGAAGGTGGAAAATTTAAACCATAGACTTGAACACTTTTAGATCGTGAAAAGGAGTATAGAACAAATGTGTTAAGGATGGCAGTTTTTTTGCCGATCCCTACATATCACCCTTAAAACCAATACGGACAAAATAGTCTTCTATTAAGAATGAAGTTACCATTACATGAAAAACCCATTATAGAGGTTGAATTATGTAGGGACAACTAGGGAATAAGCTACATAGTCAAATAGTAGAATCTTTTGTTTGACAGGTCTGTTATGTAGAAAACTTATGCAAGGCCACCTTAGGGCATGTGCTGTATAGTCAGGAAAATGAACTCTCAGGTATCAGACATTTTATGACCAGAAGTCAAGGCAAGGGTTATGGAGACCATGAATATTATTTGTATAATGTTGCGGTTGGGTCCTGAATTGTGATTCTGGATGTCACTACGTATCTCATTTGGATGAGAATCTTGCCACACATAGTTCTTGAAATATAGTTTAACGTCATGCATTACAAGAGCAAGGAAGATATTATTTTGGTGTTGTAGATCTTGGACCGTAGTGAGGGAGAAAAATCATGCATTTTTTATAAACCTGATGTGAATAAAGACTAGGGTGTTCCATATCACACCATGTGCTTCTAGGGGGACTTTTCTGGCAAGGGACTGAAAGTGGAGTTTGGGGTTAGTCCCAAAGGATCGAGGCTGGACCCGAGGAATGCTCGAGTGTTCCTACGTATCCCTTGAGGATGGGAATCAAGCTGTATGTAGTTCTTGAAATACCCTTTGTACAGATTCGTTTCGTATATATGAGGCGTAAAGAGAACATTATTGTAATTATGGCTGGACCAATGATTTAAGACTTGGGTGTCACTTTGTATCTCACAAGGATGAGAATCAAGCAATACATAGTTCTTGAAATACGACATGGTTTGATACCATGTCAATGATGATTTTTCTCGAGTGAGGGTATTGGGGATTGTTGTAGTTTATTGTCATACAGGACAAAAGGGAAAATACTTTAAGGTCATATGCTTGTATGAGTGCTCTGCAGTTTAATGTCATGCCGCAAGGACAAATATGGACTGTATAGTTTAAATTCATATAGCTAGGATGATAGGACGTACATAGTTTAACGTCATATTGGAAGAAATTGAACCAATATGGGGGCTTCACGGATCAACATCGTATGGGATAGACATGAATCGATGTGATGAAAGTGGTTTCAGACTTGAACCTCAAGAAATTGCCTAAGTACCTGGCCTAAGAGACAAGGATCAAAGTCTGCGTAGTTCAATTGATAGGGATTCGGCGATCGGGGTGTACTTGAGGACAACGACCCAAAGATTATGTTGGGACTTAAGTGTGGTTAGCGGCCCAGAGAAGATTTCATGGTTGAAGCTTACTCTAAGCTCACGTGAGTCATGCTCAGTGTGAGAAACAAGAGGTAGCAATAGACCTGACAATCATGTCACGAAAGATGCAACCACAAAGGATGGTGTGGGGCTTATTCATGGTTAACTACCTAGGGTGCACTTGGAAAGAGATTTTAAAAGAAAATTTCACATACGGCGATCACAGTTTAACGACATGTGTCACAGAAATGGGGTTCTTTGTAGTTTAACATCCCGAAGCTCGGACGATGCACAGTTTAACATCATGTTGGATAATAGGGGGACATAGTTTAATGTCATGTTGGACGATAGAGGGGATTGTGTAGTTTAATGTCCTGCAGCAAAGACAATGGGTCTATTTGTGTTACACAAAATAATTCTTCAAGAATCTTTCTTTTTTTGGAGTTGTAATGAGTTCTCCATCCATTGAGATTAAAGAATAATATTTATTGGAGTAGACCTTATGTATTGAGTATGGTCCAGTCCACTTTGTCTCAAGATTTGGAGACTTCTTTCCCAGTATAATTGGGGTTCTGAGAACCAATACCAATTCTCCTTGAATGAAAGATTAAATATGAACTTTTTTATTGAAAGCTGTTGCTATTCGATTCTGATAGACTTCTAAATGGTGCAGTGTGCACAATATTTTTTCACATGTTAGTTCTGATTCATCCAATCACTTTTGAGATTGTTCATCTGTAGATAACTGATCACAAATGGATACTCTAAGTGAAGGTAATAGAACATCAATAGGAAGGATTTCTTCTGTTTTATATACCAATGAATATGGAGTAGATCATGTAGCAGTGTGAGTGGTAGTCCAATAATCCCATAAAGAATGAAAAAGTTTATCAGGCCATGACTTATTATCATTATCCATGATTTTTGAAGTAGGTTTGAAGGAGTCATATTGAAATACTCTACTTGACCATTGGATGCTGCATGACACCGAGATGAATCATTGGATCTGATATTGTATTCTTGATACAATTTTCTTACCTTGGATGAACAAAAGTTGGTGCCATTATCTGTCAATATAATATGAGGAACACCAAATCTGGTAATGATGTTGGACATGATAAAGAAAAAATTCTTTTCGTAGTGACTTCATTGAGAGGTATTTCCTATTCCCATTTGGAAAAGATGTCAGTAGCAGTAAGAATATACTTAAACTGCTTAGCTATAGCCGGAGGATAAGGTCCTACTACATCCATTCCCCATGTAGAAAACAGGCAGGAGTATTTAGAAGTATGAAGCAACTCTGGGGGTTTATGAATGAATTTGGAACATACCTGGAATGAATGACACTTCATAGTGAAATAAACACAATCTTGCTTCATTAAAGGCCAGAAGTATCCAAGACTTCGAATTTGACCAGAAATTCTATGTCTAGACAGGTGGGCACTACAAACTTTTGTATGTACATCATTCATGACAGTAATTGTATCTTCACCATCAATACATATAAAGATACTTCCATTAAAAACTCGCTTGTAGAGATTTTTTTGGTGATTTGGGATATCATAAAGATGAAAATTTACCACACATTGCCGAAATTGTTCTTTCCCAGCTCTATTAGGTGGGAGTGTTCCTTTTTGATGCTATTCCCTAATAGGGGTCATCCATCCTGTAGTATAAACATATGGTTTAGAAATGGGACTGATTTCATTGATTTCCACTCTTCTGATTTGAACAAACGGTAAAACTATAAAACATTTGGAAATAATGATGATTGTTTCATCCTGAGTTGGATCTTCCAGGGCTGTGGCTACATTATCCAGTGCATCATCTTGGGCATTTTTTGATCACATGACATAGGAAAATTTCATTTCTGAGTGAAATTCTTCCATTAAATCACTGACCTAATCACACAAAGGGATTAAATTTTCCTTTCTGATGGAATAATCCCCATTTATTTGTTTGATTACCAAATCTTCATCACCTTTTACCTTTAAGTGATTCACATGTGCCTAAAGATCCAATTCCAAGCCTGTGATAAGAGCCTTATATTCTGCATCATTGTTTGTACCGCCTTAAAATAATAAAAAGTAATAATGTAGCACTGCCTTTTGGGGGAAATAAGCACGATTCCTAACCCAACTTTGTTGAATTTAGGATCTTCCATTTTCTTCACTATTGTACTTATGGAGGCACCATAAAAGTACATTTCCCATGTTTGAGGATTATCTTGAATATAGAAGACTTCCTCATCAGGATGTTCAATATTTTAAGATGTATCTTTACAGATGGGTTTTTAGCAAGGAAATCGGCCAGATCTCGGCCCTTTATTGCCTTTTGAGACACATACTGGATATCAAACTGCAGCAAAATAACTACCCACCTTTCTATATGTCCTATAAGCATTGGACGACTAAGGATAAATTTGAGCAGGTTATTATGAGATACCAATTAGACCGCAGGATGTTATATGTGGTGTCTCAATTTCTAAACTGGAAAGATTAATGCTAGGAAACACTTTTCAATACTTGAATATCGAGTTTCAACCTCAAGCATAGTCCGACTGAGATAGTAACAACTATTTTCATTCCCGGTATCATTCTTTTGTGCAAGGAAGGCACCTAATGATCGCTCTAAAGATATCACATAGAGAATAAGTTGTCTTCCTTCAACAAGTGTCATTAATACAGTTGGAATCAAGAGATATTTTTTGAGGATATCAAATTCTTCTTGAAATTCTTCAGTCCATTGTTAAGTGACTCCCTTCTTCATTAATCTAGTGAAGGGTAAACACATACCTACCAAATTGGAAATAAAACGTTGAATATAGGTCATGTTTCCTAGATTTCCTCTTAATTCCAACAAATTTCTATGAGGTGACATGTCAAGGATTGATTTTTTCTTCTCAGGATCAAATTTGATACCATGATGGCGTAAAACAAAGCCGAGCAATTTTCCTAAGGTTACCCCAAAAGCACATTTGAAGGGGTTCATCTTCAAAATGTGTTGTCGAAGTTTGTTGAATATGATTTCCAGATCGTCCAATTGATGAGAATGTTGTATGTATTTAACCACCAAATCATCCACATAACATTCAACAAATTTCCCTTAAAAGGGTTTGAAGATATGATGCATGACACATTGATACGTTGCACCTGCATTCTTCAGGCCAAAGGGCATTACCAGATGGAAAAACACACCTTGAGGAGCTCTGAATGCTGTAGACTTCTCATTTTATGGGTCCATTCATATTTGATTGTACCGAGAGTAACCATCCTTGATGGAAAGAGATTCGTAGCCAGCTGTTGCATCAATTAAGAGTTATGTGATCGAAACTGGAAATTCATCTTTGGGACAATGGCGATTAAGATCTCTGAAGTCAATCCAAACTCTAATTTGTCCATTCTTATTTTTCACAGGGACAATAATATCAAGCAATTTGGGATATTGAACATCTCTGATAATGTTAGCCTTGATTATCTTATCAACATTAGGTTCAAATTTGGAGGCATAACCTGGGTGTGTTCTTATTGCTACTTACTTGAATCATTGATGTTCTTCTGGAAAACCCAAATGATGAGTGGCAACATCAGGATTAAGACCTGGAATTTCTGAATAATTCCAAGAAAATACATCTCAATTTTGATTTAGAAATTACATATACATTTTGTACTCTTCAAGAGTCATGGTTGTACTAATTAAAGTTGGGAGTGGATCTTCTTTTGTACCCAGATTTATTTCCATATGTTCATCCACAGTGGTAGAGATACCCTCTTAAAATTCTGGAGGAGCTTCTATAAGATCTTCCTCTTCTTCTACAATATGTGTTACTTCTTATGTTTCTAATTGCATAGTAAATGATGAAGCAAAATTTCCAGGGTCCGGGAAAAGTTAAAATTTGAACATCTTGAAGAAGAGGAAGCCATTTTTGACCCTATTGATGATAAAGGGTCTTCCTATGGTGATAGAGAGGAGGTGATGGATTGGAAATCGAAATCATTGTTTTCATCTGGTGTTGCTATAACTTCTTCAGGCCTCGTTGATGAAGTATAGAATTGCTGGATTTCACCAGATCAAATGAAGACATATCCATTTAAGCATTCGTCAATGTTTGGAGAATCAAAAATTTATCCCATGTTGTCTGGCTTGACTGCCGTAATTGACATTATTGAAGTTTCCATAAGATTGATTGGATTTAGGTCTATCCTCTCAATTTGACTGATAGGAAACACATAATCTATACTAACATGTATGAATGGGTTTACTAGAATCTTTTCCAAAACATTTGGAGTATTAATTTTGGTGACCTCATTTGCTGTGTATTTTTCCTTTCCCTCCATGTGATAAATTTATTCCTCAATATATTGTGATTCACACATTTTAAATAGGGCCTTGTCTCCATAAAATGTCCCAATTGTACCATTGAAACAATATTTTGGACATTGATGGTATGATAAAGGTATGGCCACATGTTGATGTAGCCAAGGTCTTCCATGAAAAATGTTGAAGGCAGTGTCTTGACAAACAACCATGAAATCTAAATTAGACACAAGGTCTCCAAACTAAATTTGGATTGTTATCTTGCCTAGTGGTTCTTATTCATTCCTATCATATCCATGAAACATCAACGTAGATGGAGATAAATCAGATTCGGTGAGGTCCAATCGACAAAATGTACGAATAGGAATGAGGTTGTCTCCTGAGCCATTATCAATGAATGTTCTTCGGATGTCTATGTCATTGAATTTTCCTGATAGATACAAAGGTCTGATATGTCAATGCACAACATCATCTTCATCTTCATCTGTAAAAGATATCACTACATGGCATTCTACAGGATTATTCTCTATACGGTAGACCTCAACTGCAACGATTTTAGTTTTGAATTCTTTAGGACTTGACCAAGCCTCAATAAAAGCCTCCCAATGATATTTTGATAGATTCAAGGCATCCAGAATTGATATTTTGGTCGGTACTTGGGCTAAATGTTGTAAGACATCATAATTTTGGCCCAAAGCTTTGCATTTTCCAGCATGAAAATGTGGTTTTGCAGGTGACTTGGAAGTTTATCTTTGGCAGTAGATGCATCCCGTATCAGGGTAGGAATTGGAAACACTCCTGGATTCGGTAGATTTGACCAACTAGTTTTATCTAGTTGCTGAGAGTAAGAAGGTGTAACTCCAACCGGTCCTCCAAAATAACTGTGTCAGGAACAAATCTGCCATGTGTGGAAGAACTTTCTTGTTCCTGTGGAGCCCACTGAAGGTCTTTTCCATGAGTTTCTGCTGCATATACAGTTCTACTAGGGGTAGGATTGAAATAGTGACTTCTCGAATATCCACACCTTCCTCTGTATCATAGAACTCTATCTCTTCTTCTAATTCCTCTGTTAGATACAGGGAACTTAGGCTCATCATGATTGAAACTGTTATTGGCATAGGGATCCATTAAATTAATCATGATTACAAAACCAAAGATCAATTCTTCATGTGATGAAGATTCTTCCTGATGAACTAGTTTAGGTTTTTCCGTTTGGTGGGGCGGTGCCCGTGATTTTAAAGAAGGTGGCATGAAATATGCAATAGTCAAAGTCAACTTACGCTTTGACACGAGCTCATCTTCTTCTAACTGATCTTCTTTATTCAAATTATTCTGCTTCTTTGAGGATTTTCCATCTGATGAAGGGGGTTTTGTTGTGACAAAAATAGCAGAAGACACAATTCGTTGATTCAATTGTGTTCTTAAAATGGCATGAGTTCGGTTGATCGTTTTCCTGACCATCCAATCATCAAATTTCTGCACATTTTTACTTTTGACTTTGTGCCACTCACCTTCTTCCTCTGGATCAGTAGCAGTAACACATGCTACCTGGGCTGAAGAACCATTCGGTTTTACTTATCCAGAGCCCACCATCGTTTGTAGGAGGTCTTTGAAGACAAAACACTCCTGAATTGGATGCCCTAACATCTAATGAAACAGGAAATAGTTGGGAGGTCATCATATCCTTCCTTGTTTGGCCTTTAGAGCATTGCCAACTAAACCATATTGTTTTCCAGAGTCGAGATGAAGTAACTAGGAACTTTTTCATTCCGAAAAGAATAAAATTTGTTTTTTAAATCCTCGAACTATTTCCACCTTTGATATAATTGATCATCTTGACAAGGTGGCCATTGTTGTTAATGCTTAGGAGGTGGAGCCCTTCGATATGATGAAGGGTTTGAAGTAGAAGCAGGTACAAGTGCTTGTTTTAGTGTAAATGTAGCAACTTATTCCTTTCCTATTCTCCTTCCTGGAACTGAGGTAATAACACGAGTTTTGTCCCTTGTCTGTATAAGAGAGTCTCATATCTGCTGAGCAATTAAGGTAAGGTCTTGAAACCCTCCTGTGTATTTCATAGGGAACAATGGTGTGCATAATTCATCATGCAGATTTTCCACACATATTGGCAGAAACGCTTCTTGCGGGAGTACTAAACTTAAGGAATATGTTAATCCATTTTAGCGAGCAATGAAATATTAAACACTTACATTTTCCCTTTTTTACAATTGGTAAGATAAAAAACTATCATCTTTGGTAATGTTGCACTAATTTGAAGATGGAATTTTTGATGGAGATCTTCCCACCCAGTAATTGACTGAGATTGTAAACATGTATATGAGACCAAAGTAGGTCCACATAATGACTACACAAAATGACTAAGCCAAACTGTTTATTGTTATTGAGGAGTTCCCATCGTAGGATCAAAATGAAAAACAAAATGTGTTATGTGTTGTTATGGATCTCCCAAACCATTAAAAATTTGGAATGTGGTTTTTGAAAATTTTTATGGGGGAGGAATTACATCAACTCATTAAGGGTAAGCTCTCTTTTCTGGTTGAACAACTGCACGTCGTTCCTACAAAACATCCAATATAGTAGTTAATGCATCAATTTTGTTCATAATCATTTGTGGATTATCTGGATGTGCTGGATTATGTGAATGTATTGCAACTCGAAATTGATATGGTCCAATAACATGTAAGACCACTGATGGTGGTTTTGATGTCTGTCATGGGTAACCCACATAAATATGTCAATTAGTATGTACATGATCTTGTCTTGATTGTGTACCCAATGGAGGGAATTCATTATCTGCATCTGTAGTTACTAAAAATCTTGTTTGCTGAGGAGATCCTATAGGATTTTCAATTTGAGGACTTTCCTGGGGGTAGCATCTAGAAAAAATGTTGTTTTGAAGTAACTCCATGTTGAGTCTTTTCAAATCCTTCATTTCCTCTTCTTGTTGTGAAATTCTCTCTTCAAGTGAAAGAGATTGACCTTCTATAGTGAAAAAGTGAGATGCAATTTGACTTTTTTCTTTTCCCCTTGTTGGACGCCTTTCAGAGAGGGGGAGTTGGTTATTCGAAGGCATACCTAGATTTTGGATAAGCCTTTGATTTCGGGTTTGCACACCTTCTTCATTTGTTTATGTGTATATAGCCTCTTGAATAGGAACATCTTTATCTGATTCCTCTGAGTGAGCCTCATGTTCTGGGGGATCAGTGACAACTGCATTGATGATATTTATCGATGCATAACACATTACATCTCTTATATCAGTGTTTATGCGATAATGTCGTCTTCCATGTATTTTATGAGACATTTCCTTTTGTTTGGTTTACCCCTTGAGAACTTCATGATGAAAAATAATTTGGAGGGAATTTCCTGATAATTTGTATCTGCATTCCTCTTATGGCTTCTTCTCTAATCGAGAGAATACTGTCTTTTATTGAGGAAGAGATTGAGAATCTGAAAAGTCCCCAATTTGTTCGCCTGGGGCTATTCCTGTTTTTCTTTCACAACTCCTCAATTTATTTCTATTGATCCTGAGGGTTGGATTACAAGATTCCCTAGCCTGCCAAGATGACATGGATCTTGAGCTGCGATATCTAAATCTTTCATAAATGATCTCTTGATTTTGCAGATCGTAGTCCGAAAATTGGCTGGATGCATCATCTGACATCCACTCAAATCACCTTGTCAGATGACCATTGTATTATTTATGACACCTCTATCACTTTAAGATTCACATACTCTAAATGAGAAGCCTATTATATATTCTCATTTTCTTTATGAAAGAGTAATTCTAAAACTTGTTCTTTATATTCCTGAATTTGGGATGAACTAGTTGAGGCATGTTATTGAGCAGGCCTTTGATTACACACAAAACCAGTTAGCTCTGGCCAGCCATGGGAAATAACATTGCATGAGAAAACTTTTGGCATCCGTTTTTGACTAGAGATCACAGTGAAATGAAATTATCCATGAACACCCCATCCCCTGATATAAATACCAGATGGGGCATTGGTAATTAACTAGGGAAAACTTTTTAATGCTCCAAGGCATGTACACTGAAGGGATCTTTATTGCTTTTCTGCCTTTGGATGCTGGGAAACAGAGAGAGATGCCAAATCAATTTGGCATTGCAACCCTTCTATTACCTTAACAAGATTTTGATATTCATTATAAAGTAATAGTTTCTCTTTTAAGTGACAAAGAGTTTTCCATATGATGAGACGAATATCGTGAATACAATCATCTGTCAACGTTTCTGTAATATCATACTGAGTGTCAGCCAAAGGCCAAAACATGACTGGTATTTCACCATTCACCAATTGTTTTCTCATATTCGGCACTTCCTCTTTCTCATTTGTTGAAGATTCTTCTACTTGATTGGACCAAAGCTGGTGCCTCTTTGTTTCTTCATCAGATTCAACAATATTCCTAGATAATTTATTTGTCAAATTAGATGATTAATGACCCAGGGGTAGTTCGGAGAATGACCTACACCCTAGGCTATCTTCTGATTGAGAAAGTATTTCACCTAATAGCAGTAAGGGATCATACATGACTAGCATCACATTTTCAAGTGCCTCAATATAATAGGGATTTCTCATTAATACATTTTTCCATTGAAGAATTTTCCAGGCAATGTGAATAACTACTGTGGAGAGGACTTTCGCAGCTAAATTCATCATGATGTAGAGGACCACCATGGTGGGTTACAACAAAGGATGAAACCTTTCTCTCCTTGGTCTTTGGTCCATGTAGTGAGTTATTGTGGCTCTCATCGAAGATGATGCTTCGAGATTGACCGAATTATCATGAACCAATCCTTCCTGAGGAAGTATCTGATGAAGATCTTCGGAATTACTGTTGTTATTTCTAGAATTTGGAAATGAGAGAGTAGAATCTTGAGTTTTAACAGATAACTGTCTGAGGGCTTCAAGAACTCAAGTATTGAGCATGTCATTATTGCAGGTTGGCTCTTCATTTTTTAACAGTGATGGATGGGTCTTTTTCTTGGATGCCTTCTTACTAACTTGGGAAACCACTTGTTGAAGAAAGTGGTTATTATGGGCAGGTGTATGTGCATACTCAGGGGAAATGGTCAGATTAGGATTACTATCCCCATTTAAATCAGGTGTGTGTTCCCGACTTCATTGTCGGTATGACATGGGGGAGTATGCCCTACGTCCCTCCTAGACTGGAACAGAGGTGTGTATCTACTCCGGGGTGACATGTTGATGAGTCACTCCACTGATAGGGATAGATTTATGTTTCTTTCCCTGTGATGTCGCTGAAGTTGTTATAATATTCTAACAGGTATCCAGAATATGGGTAGGGATTTTCTTCTGGTCTTTCACCATTGTCAGAATGTGCTTGGTGACTTTAGCTTTCAGAACAGGAATACACGTCCATTCTATGTTTGGAGTAGGTGTGTGTTCCTACTTCTGTCCTCCTTTTCCTATCAGTGAATTCTGACAGTACTCATGTATGGGGGCAGAAAGTTGTGTCTGCCTCCTGTTTGTCATTGGAGCTTTCCAATTGAAATCTCCAAGTGCTACCAAATGAAATTGTTGGTTAGCATGATGAATTGCAGGTGTATGTGCTTGCTGATTTTTCTCCACTGAATATGATTGATGAAATTCCTTCAATACTGGAAGATGAGACTGTTGGAAGAATTGATGAGTGTAAGTAGGTTTTTGTGCCTGTTTATTGGTGGTCACCACATTTTGTTGGCGGGCTTCTTTGGATGTAGTCAGACAAGCCTGGTAACAAGCTGATGATTTATAAATAAGTGTATGTGCCTACCTATAATACTCCACCAAAATTTCCTGACGATATTGGTGTGTTACTTCCAAACGAGTCTACTGGGTAGTGAAATTTGGATGGATGGGTGTATATGCCCGCTCATTGTTTTCCATAAATTTAGGTTGATGGACTTCTCTGGAGAGGGCATAGGAAAGAATCTCCTCCCTGTTGGCCAAATTTTGCATCTGATAGTGTGTCTTTCATGCTCGGGTCTGAGGAACCTGAGCCGAATGCCTAGAGGTGATACCCCCATCACATTGAGGGTGCACTACCGCATGAGTCTAGTGGCGATTTTTGGTGGGATTCCTCAGGAAGGAAACCTTTCTTCTTGAACTGAGGCCTTGAGTGACCTCTTGATTCACCTCCCTGTAATATGGGAGGGACTGGTTGGTGTGTTCTGGGGATAAAGACCAAAAACGGTTGGTGATGGTGGTTGGCACCACCTACTTCTTGACCACTGTTCATCATTGTCTAGACAGCTAGGGTGAGTTATTAACTTGGAGGGCTTATTGAGTGTCCTCCAGAGTCGGGATGGTACCGTGTTGATTGTATTCCCTCACTAATGCATTTGAGACCCAGTATTGAAGATGCTGATTATGTGATTCCACCCTCAGAGCAGACGAGGATCCAGTAGGAGTAGCGGCTGAGGTATTCACAGGCGTGAACCTTAAAGAATCCATTTTGTGTTATAGAGAGATCTTGGAAAACAGTGCCTATTAGATATAGCAGACATAATCAAGATAAGTCTTTCTAGACTACATCTTTTAGATGAGAACATATGTAATTTATTACTTTGTTGGACCTAAAATTGTGTTTAATAGGGGCCTAACAAATAAGTAAAACATCATTTAACTTGGTTAATGATTCACATCGGGTTCAACATTTTTTGTTTCGTCTGGAAATGGGAATTTCCTTGTTTGTTTAAGGTTAAAACATTCCAATCGTATTATAACAGGTTTATTCATAAAACCAGAAAGACCCAATGATTATATATCCATTTGGACCTACATTCCAAAGGTTGGGGCTCATTAGTTGTGGATCTATGAGGCTTTAGAATTTTCATTGGTTGAGAGGATGGGAGGTCAGACTCATCACACCTTTTTGGGGGGAATTATTTCCTATGCCGGGACTCTCTTATAGATTTAAGTTATGTTCACGAATCATTATTAATTTACCAATCATGAAAATGAGTTTCCTATTAGATTTGGAAATCGATGATTGATATGTATGGGATTTAGATAATCTTTTATATGTATTTGAGGTTCTTTATTAATGGACAGATTCTTAGTCAATGGTATCCTTCAGTACATTATATGCAAATATCTTGGTCATTATGATGACCATTATGGTTTTAAAGCCAATCAGTGGGGCACATGAAGTTTATTGTCATTAAAAATGACATGGATTATTTCAGAGATATGTACCCATAGATGGTCAACCTACATATCCTCATTAAAAATGAATCAGAACCCACACAGTTTGATAAGAAGGATATAGTTTTATTTCATATGGGACGGAAAATAATTAATGAATGATGGGCTTAAACCTTAGAAAGGCTTCCTACATACTCTAATTTTAAGGAAGTGATCAAAGTCCATGTAGTCGGGTGAAGAAATATGGGGCATATGCATGGTTAATGGACCAAAAAGAGATTTCGTGATTACTTTTTCACTCTAAGCTCATGTGAGTCATGGTCGGTGTGAGAAACAAGAGGTATCAGTAAACCTGACGATTGTGGCATGAAATATGCAGTCACAAGAAATGATGTGGGGCTTACGTATGTATGACTGCTCGAGTAGATGAAGACTAGGACTTTAGGAAAGAAGCCCAGGAATGGGGTCCATAAAGGTATTTGTACTTTCTTAATATCTGGAGTTATAAATCGGGGCTTACTCCTAAGCAGGATTCTCAAATTAAAGGGGACTTATAACATGGGGCTTCCTCTTGAGAATGATGCCCAAATTAAAAAGATAATTATGATTGAGACTTATTTGTGAGAAGGAGGCCCAAATCCAAAGAAATTAAGATTGGGGCTTACTCTTTAGGAGGGTGACCATTGTTAAAGGAAATTATGATTGGGGATTACTCCTGAGAAGGATGCCCAAATTATGGGGACAAGGGGATTATTACTAAAAAGGATGACCTAAATAAAGGAATTATTATTTGGGATTATTCATCAGAAGGAGGCCAGAACCAAGGGAACTTGGAGCTTACTCCTGAGGAGGATGCCCTAAATGGAAGGTTCTTCTCATCTTAAAGCATGAGGTTATACAAAGGGAACCTCTAACCATAGTGAGATAAAACATTTATGTCACAAGGTTTTTGGAGTGTTTCTCACTGAATTCCTTTCAAATAAGTAACCCAACAAAGGAACCATGCCATAAATGGATTTGGAAAGTGGTTCAAGAGCTAATATCATGAAGAGGATAGGTTAATGGAAGAGAGGCACACAAATGAATTTGGCATGCAAGTCTTGGCCACGCAAGTGTACTTGTGTGGCATGGGTTCACCTGGGAATCGAATAATATGTAGCATAATACTTGGGTGAGACTTAACTCAAGGCTTTATTATTATCATAAGTTGTTTCCAAAATGGCGGCATGCATGATTCATCAAAAGGGTAGGGAGGCACGCAAGTGTTTCCATTTTTATGGAGGTCTAGACACTTAGGCATGCACATGTTGATGAATTCGAAATAGTTAGGTCTTATTCTACTCCTTCATGTATTTTATTCTAGGTAAAAAGTTACCTTAGAAGCTTTTGGAAGAGTTGAGTTGAAGACTAGGGTGACCAGAGCTTGACTTTGACTTTTGGAAAACCAGTCACGGAAATGGGGGCCCACAGGGGCTATTTATAGGCCTCCTTGCACCTTGGGTGAAAAAAACAAATAGGACGCACAAGTGAACTGTGCGACCCATAGGTGGGGCGCAAGTGACTTGCACGGCACACAAATGACTTGCGTGCCTCACTCCATATGGGCTCCTAGTCCATGCAATTTTCACTTTTTTTAATGTTCTTCAAAGGGTGTCCCTCTTTGTGCTTAAGTTATTCCCCTTTTCTATTCATTGGACTCTGTGACAAAAAAGAGCATCAACAAAAGTCTCCCCTCAGAGTTGGATCTAAAAAGGAAAGAGGATCCGACTCTAAGGTAAATCCAAAGAAATCAAGGTTATGTGGCGCAGAAGTTCGGCACGCAGATGAAATTATTGGGGAGCTTGACAGGCTTCATAATTTGTTGGAAGAAGTCCAAGCGGATGGTATAAAATCCATCACATATTCCAAAGAAGCAAATCGTCGAGCTGAAGAGAGTGAAGTTGGTCGACAAAATGAACTTCAAGTGGCTGCTGATGAAGCTTAGGATGCTATTAAATAGATGAGAAATCACGTTGAAATTCTTCTGTAATTTCTTAAAAAAGAGAAGAGACTTCAGTCTGTGGATGTTCTCTTAATCTAGTTCATCACTGAAAAACAGTTCATCTTCAATCATGTGTACCTTCATTTTCTTGATAATTGATCTTATTTTTACCAAAGACAATGGGCCTCATAAAAATAGTTTTTTTTTTACAAGGGTTATATAAACAGACCCACAAAATTTACATCTTTTAATTGCTCAATATTGCCTAAATCATGCAAAATGTACGTTTAGTGATATGGGATATGAATTTTGTTCAGAGTACCCTTTATAGGTTCCCAATTTATTGAGTATCGTATCTTTTTTTATAGGTAGTTTAAAGTCATGCATGTTAGACTATAAAAATGATAATATTTAAGGTCGAACAGTTTTCACCTAACGGATGATATTGAGATAATTCTTGATAATTTTTTTTGGAAACATATTACCACATTCAAGTATGGAGGGGGATAATTTTAAACTGTGACTTGAAAAATTTTGAATATAAGGAATGACATGGGAAAAGAGATAAAAGGCATTAGAGGAATTATTTTCTAAGAATGAAGTTACCACTACATGAAAACCCCGTTTTGGGAGCTGAATTATGTAGAGTCAACTAGAAAATATGTTGCATAGTCAAATAGTAGTATCTTTTGGCTGACATGTCCATTATGTAGACAACTTATGCAAGGCCACCTAAGGGCACATGTTGTATAGTCGGGAAATAGAACTCTAAAAAATTTGACTTACTATTGCTAAAAGCCAAAGAAATTTTTATGTACATTCAAATTTTCCAATGCATAGAGTATTATTTAGGGAGAAAGGTACTTGAATATGGACAAGATATTTAACGCGTTTATTCATAGAATGGGAAATACCCAACGATTCTATATCCATTTGGACCTACTTTCCAAAGGTAGGTTCTCATTAGTTATGGACCGATGAGGCTTAAGAATTTTCATTAGTAGAGAGGATGGGAGGTCAGGCTCATCACACCTTTTTTAGGGGAATTATTGCATACTTCAGGACTATATTATAGATTTATGTTATGTTCACGAATCCTTATTAATTTACCAATCATGAAAATGAGTTTTTCTTTAGATTTGGAAATATATTATTGATATTTATGGGATTTAGAGAATCTTTTATATGTGTTTGAGTTTATTCCTTGATGGAGAATCATCCGTATGTATTAGAGATTCTTAGTCAATGGTATCCTTAAATACATTATATATAAATCTCTCGGTAATTATTATGACCATACTGGTTTTAAAGCCACTCAGTGGGGAACTTGAAGTTTATTGGCATTCATAAAGCCATGGATTATTTCAAAGTTGGTATCATACCTTCCGATGGGCTACCTACGTATCCTCGTTAAAAAGGAATCAGAACCCACATAGATCTATAAGAAAGATATAGTTTAATGTCATATGGGATAGAAAACAAATTAATGAATGATGGGCTTGAACCTTAAAAAGGATTCCTATGTACTCTACATTTAAGGCAGAGACCAAAGTCCACAGAGTTCAGGTGAATAAATATGGGTCTTATGCATGGTTAACAGCCTAAAAAGAGATGTTGTGATTACTTTTACACTCTAAGATCATGTGAGTCATTCTCAGTGTGAGAAACAAGAGGTATCAGTAAACTTGACGATTATTCCACGAAATATGCAGTCATAAGAAATGATGTGGGTCTTAGATATGTATGACTGCCCAAGTAGATGAAGACTAGGACTTACTTCAGGAAAGAAGCCCAGGAGCAGGGTCCATAATGGTATTTTTACTTTATGGAGATTTGGAGTTTCAACATGGGGCTTACTCCTAAGTAGGATACCCAAATTAAAGGGAACTTGTAACTTGGGACTTCCTCCTAAGATGGAGGCCCAAATTAAAAAGGGACTTGTGATTGGGGATAATTCCGGAGAAGGAGGCCCAAGTCAAAAGAAATTAATATTGGGGCTTACTCATGAAGATGATTCCCAATGTTAAAGGAAATTATGACTGTGGCATACTCCAGAGAAAGAGGCACGGGTTAAGGGGACTTGGGGATAACTCCTAAAAAGGATTCCCTAAATAAATGAATTATAATTGGGGTGTATTCTTGAGAAGGAGGCCAAAACCAAGGGATCTTTGGGCTTACTCCTGATGAGGATTCCCTAAATCAAAAGATCTTCTCAACTTAAAGGATGAGGTTATATGGATGAAACTTCTAATCGTAGTGACATAAAGCTTGTATGTCATGAGGTTTTGGGAGGGGTTCTCACGGAATTCATTTCAGATAAGGAAGACAAAAAAGGAACCATGCCGTAAATGGATTTGAAAAGGGGTTCAATGGCTAATATCTTGAAGAGGAGATGTGAAGAGGAGAGAGGCACAAAAATAAATTTGGTGTGCAAGTCTTGGCCTCGCAAGTGTACTTGCGCGGCATGGGTTCACCTGGGTGATGAAGAATCTATAGGGTAATACTTGGGTAAGACTTAACTCAAGTCTTTATTATTATCCTAAGATGTTTCCAAAAGTGCAGCACACAAGTTTCATCAAAAGGGTTGGGAGGCACGCAAGTGTTTCCATTATTAATGAGGTTTGGTCACTTAGGTACACAGGTGTTGATGAATTCTAAACAATTAGGCCTTATTCTACTCCTTCAGGTCTTACATTCTATGTAAAAATATACCTTAGAAGCTTTCATAAGAGTTGAGTTGAATACTATTGCGACCGGAACTTGAATTTCACTTTTGGAAAATCCGCCATCGAAATGGGGTCCCACGGGGGATATTTATAGGCCACATTGCACCTTGGGTGAAAAACAAAATAGGGTGTGCAAGTGAGCTGCGTGACCCATAGATGGCGCGCAAGTGAATTGTGCGCCTCACTCCAAATGGGCTCTGAGTCCATGCCTTTGTCAATTTTTTTATGTTCTTCAAAGGGTGACCCTTTTTGTGCTTAAGGTATTCCCCTTTTCTATTCGTTGGACTCTGTGATAGAAAGGAGCGTCAATAGTGACCCATAAATACATATCAGGATTTTTTTTCAAAGGTATTTCCATTTATGAGTAAAAAGAAACAAAGACTATGAGAATATATAGTGTGGAATGTGGAAAAGAAATTATTGAGAAGAATGTAATGAAGAAAGCACCGAGTAGGGAAACTCTCATGGATATGAATAACACAATTAGATTCATGTTACATAACTATAAATATTTGAGAAACTTGGTCTTTTGAGTATTCAAATTCCTTCAACTACATTCTATGATGTGAGAATGAAAAAAATGAAACATTTAGTTTTTATTCATCTAAGATATTTTTTGGTTGTGTTTCTTTAAGGGAAGATATGTTTACCTTCTTAATATTTTAAAATGATTTAAGTTAAGGATCTTTTATATATTGGTTAAGAAATATTGTTGTACTCAAGATCAATCTCAATGGGTATTTTTTTCATCATAAAGGGTAGGATACAGTCTAAAATATTATAACCATCATGAAACTGTGAACAGTAGGTGAGGTTATATACCTCCATACCAGATATTATAATTATAGAGAAGAATCTATGGGTCATGATAAAAACTAGTTGAAGTAAGGATTATGATCACACACTAAGGAAAAAATATATAACAAATTGATTTGTGCTTCAATTTTATTTTGTAGAATTATCAATCAGGTTCGAGTGTAGATATTTGAGATTTAGAATTAGTCACAAACTAGTAATAAATGTTGTGTTTTTAGAAAAAACAAATTGTAAATTATTGGAAAAATTAGTTTAGCCCACAATTTGGGTACTTGCTTTTCCAACTATGACTAATAATTAATTTACCTGAATTTATGAAGTTACATGATTTGTGTAATAATTATTTAGTATTATTTTACCTCGGGTTTATCTTACTATAGTTTATTAACACAACGTAGTAGTTTAATTATCATTTGTACATATTATTTGTTGTATCTGTGATAAAATTAATTGGGTAAATTGAAATGTATATATCCTAGTTCTAAAAATATGAATACACCTTATTCTATATTTTTATATTATGGAGATGAAATTTAATTTAATCATTATAATAGTGAATATTTATATTTTCTATGATTTATTAAGATATGTTGACTCATATAACATCCATAATATTTTGATTATTCGCTGAACTCATTTAATTGATAATGGAGGCATTCCAACTTATGCTTCCTAGTTTCTTATAACTAAACTTGAAGATATCATATGTTATGATTAAAAATATAATTATAAATAGATATTTATACTTCAAGAATAAAGATTATATTAATATATTACACACAACTAATAGTTTTCTTTGAGTTGTAAACTTCCATCATACCTTTGAGAGTTATGAATTGTAATTTTTTATTGTTTTTATACATAGAGATTCACCTATAATGTGTTTCATTGTAAATGATCAATATTTTTTCATATAATTATTTTTATAATTATTTATGATCAATGCATTTCTAGAGATTGGGATATGTATCTTATATAAATTATTTTTAATGAATTTATGGATAGTAATTTTTACTGATTATATGAATAAAAGAGGAGTTTTAGGCTAGATCTCCCTAGTGTCGACTAGTTGTGTCAAAGAATTTACTTGTGTAAAAACTATACATTTAGATAGGTTACATAAATAGGTTCATTATGTGTGAAGTGCCTAGATCAGTGTGAATCACTGAGAGGGGGAGGGGGTGAATCAGTGATCCCTTAAAACTTTTTACTAATTGATTCCTTATCAATTAAACCTCTATGGCTGGTTAAAGCCTCGATCCACTCTTCTTCTATCTCTCACCTTTCCTCGAATGATGCAGTAAATGTAAAGGCACTGGACACAAGGATTTACAAGGTTCGGCACCAAAGGCCTACGTCCTTGCCATGTTGGTTATACACCCCAACATGGTTTCTCCCATTATAACCTATTAGTATTACAATGGTCGATACAGAGTCCCATTGTATCTCTCCTGAGTCCCACAGGAGGGTCTTTATACTGCGTCCCACAGTGTTACCAGAGTCCCACTGGCCTGCTCCAGAATCCCACTGAATACTTCTTCCACCCTGAGTCGCACAGGGGGCTTCTCCTGGCTCCTCGAGTCACACGAGTAGCTCTTCTTCTTGTTCAGATCTTCAAGTATCTTCAGCAGCCTGGGATAAAGACTGCTGGCCTTGCTCTGTACCTCTGATCACTTGATTTGATCAGGTCTTCTCGTCTTGCTCTGGCATTATCTCCTTCTTCTAAGGATGACCTGGCTTCTCTCTCCAATTACTGAATACTCAGACAATTGATGTCTTTAACTTCAGTCTGGTCCAGTCTCACTTCAAAACAACTTCATGCACTGAATGCATGGGAAATCTGAATGCTCATGCACTGATTCCATGGCTTCTCAAATTCTTCAAGATCCTCTGGTCTTGGTCAACTCAAATGCACACCACTGATTTGGCTCTGTTCACGTGTGCACGTGCATGCATGCATGCATGCACTACCCTCTTTCTTGTCTTGGTGTGATAAACCCACAAAGGGTGTATTCTTATAAAGCACACACACCTTCTTCCTTCTTCACACTTTGTTCTTTTTGTTTACACACTCACAAATGTGTTGTTCTTTAGTGTGGGTCTTGTTCTTCTTCAAAGTGTGCACATCACTTTGTACACACTAAGGTTCGGCCTCTACTCTTTGCACACACAACTTCTTCACTTTGCCACACACTTGAGCTTGGCCTCCTCTCTTGTGTTTAACACCCACAACCCATTTTGTTTTAGTTCATTTAGGTGTAAGCCTCAGCCTTCTTGTTTTGCACATACACCACTAGGGTGTGTTCTTTCACTTCACACAAGGCACTATGGCCTCGGGTCTTCTTCTCCACTTGGCACACACACACTGCCTTCTTCTGTTTTTGCACACACAGCCCGAACTCCTTGGGTGCAAGGAAGCCACGCAAGTGTCAGTGGGTGAAAGGCACCTTCTCCTGTTCTTCTCCGTGCAAGGGTGCAAGTTCTACCACTGTGCAAGTCTTCAAAGAGCAACAAGACACAGGATATCCGCGCGAGGCCTAGGGTGCAAGAGCACCTTGTCGCGGGCGCGCAGGGTGTCAAGGACACCTACTGCCGCTCAAGCCAAGCGGCCACGCAAGCCTCGGGTGCAAGGCACCTCAATCACGGGGCGCGCAAGTGCTACTGCCCCGGGTACTTCCTGCCGCGCAAGGAGTAGGCGCGCAGGGAATCCTTCTTCTTCTTTCAAGCAAGTGTGCGCGAAAGGAACCTCAGCCGCGCAAGTAGAATGCACGGGGCTTCTTTCTTCTAAAGGTAGAGAGCACTCACGGGACTTCGGATTTTCAACAAAGGATCAGCAAGCGTCTCCAATGCCTCGGGCTCTCCTTTTATAGGTAGAGGAATTCCTCGGCCCATCCGCGTGATACAATCTTTGAATCCCCGAAGTTTTCGGGTATTTCAAGATTTTTCAAATCATGATATCTTCCTCTGTTTCACACGCGAGTACTTTTCTTTTTGTTTTTCTCCTCCACGTGCATGCGACTTAGAACGCATGCACGACCTTCTTTAAACCCAATCCATGCAAAGCATCAACACCGAATGGCCTCGCACCTTCGGTTGCTTCGGCCGAACTTCAAATTTTCCTCTCGTTGCATTAAAGCCCAATTTTAAGCATGGATAGGTTCAGTGTGTCGAGACGATCCCAATGGACTCTTCGGCTTGATCGGAGATGGCCGGGAACTCGAATTTTGTCGTCGGGGAGGCCTCTGGTTCGAACGGGGCTCGCGGGTGGCTTCGGGTGAGCTCAAGGTTGAGGACGGACGGGGAGCCGTCGGATCAGGTGATCAGATAATCTCGGACGGCCTGGATCTGAACGGGAGCAGCGAGATGCGATGAGCGGTGGAGATTGAGCGCGCGATGAGACGGACGGCTCAGATCTGATCCGCGGCAAAAATTTTCGTCCCACATCGAATCGCCTCGCGGAATCTCCGCGGTTTATCAACCAGGCGCTGCCACAACCCCTCGATTGAACTTCCAACCTCCACGGTGCCGCCCCGCACCGTGTTCTCTCTACGGGCGCGCTCTTGCGCCCACCCCTTCCACTCGGGCGCGCCACTGGCGCCCACTCTGCCTCTCGCGGGCGCGCGCTATGCGCCCCTGCCGCGCGGATTTGATCACCACGTGGCCTCCTGCCGCCTTGGGCTTTCCCCACGGGTTCCCCCTTGGGTGTGGTGCCTTAGGCCCACATGTGCCTTGGGGTTGAACCCTCATGGTGTCCTTGGCTGGCCAATTTTTTGGATATGTAATGGTTAGGACTTTGTGTAAAAACAATGTTAACCAAATGTAATATGCCAAGCCACAAATCTTCTTCTTCTCATCTCCATTATTTTTCTTCTTAAGAATTCCTCCATTCTTTCACTAGACTTCATCAATTCCTTCGAAGGAAATCCCGAAGGGTCTTTCTTCAACCGATTCTCCTGAATCAAACATATTCATCAAAGTTCTTTATTGATCTAATCAGAGATCAAGTTGGATCACTTCCAATTCACATGCACTAAGTGTTAGTACATGGACTTCTTTAATCCACTTCATCCACTTAGAAGTTGTGGATGGATCTCTTGCTTCTCCTCATGCATTTTCAATACAATTCATGGTCTTAAAACATTTTTGTGACTTTGTATCCAGTTGATACATGTTCTTAGAGCTTAAAGAGCAGCTCAAAAATCGTCAGATGTCCATAGAGAATGTTTCAACCACAACATCCTATGTCACTTAGTGAATCTCCTAAGTAACATTCATCTTAGTACCATGGCCATTCCCCTTTCCTCACCAACACCATCACATCCTTTGTCATTCACATCTTGACATTCCTTGACATCCATCCATTCATTCCTTGACAACAACTTACCTCATTGACAACAAATGCAACACAGTGCACTTCAATATCCCCCTTTGTATTTGTTGGCAATACACTAGAGCACATATGAATGGGTCAATATGTGTGCCAATATTTCTCCCCCTTATTGGCAACCAAATGCAAAGGTGTGGTGTGGTTCTCTTTCAAAAATCTCTTCCTCCCTTTGAAAAGTATTTTCTTCAAAAACACTGAGAGAGGGATGATGTCACATGTTCTTTTTAGCAAAGAACCTTTAGTAAATCATCTCTAAGTCTACTTGGGCTAACCCGGTGTAGAAAACAAGAGTGATGTAACCAAGATTTTCAATGCTGTCCACAATTCACTGTACATGTGAGATCATGCTTTAGGGGTTTGAAATTTTTCAGATATATCAATGAATTGCTAAATCCTGCACAACTTCACAAAACTCATTAGAAAGTTCAGGTGCAAAGATAAAGCTCCCCCTTTCATCCATTTGCCTTCAATCAATACTCCCCATTAATTGTCATGATGAATACAATTAGGAAACAAGAGATGAAAGTATGATTGGAATACCTTCATCTTTTCTCAAGATGGTATTAAATCTCAGAATCCCATCTTCTACAGATTGGCTCCCCCTTAAGGGGTGCACTCCATTCTTTCCAAACCACTCTCCAGTTGAGAATGATCATCATCTTCAATTCCCTGCAATGTTAGCACATGTAAATACCAGATGTACAAGGGAATAAGATGGAACCTCCTTGGTTCATCAATGTGTACAACAAGGTTGAGAAGATTCTCTCAACCGAGATGTCCCATTTTCACCATTCTTCACACTTGCACATTTGATCTTCAATGATGTTTGTGCTGGTGTGGATCTCAACACATCTTCATGTGAAATCTTTTGTTTCCTTTTTGCCTTAGCAATTGCCAGTGCTTCATCTTTAGCTCTTTGCAGTTCTCTGGCAAGTTGCAACTGATTAGGCCATATGACTAACAAGTCATTTGGAAGTGAGGCCTCAGTTTTGGAAATTCCACATGGTTCTATTGATACTGTTAAGCCACCTTTCTTAGGCAACTTATTTTCAACCAATCCCTTCTGCTTCTTTTGGATTGATTGTCTGTTTGAGTCCAGTCTGCCTCTATTCAGTTCCATGGCTTGTTCACAAAGATCCAATGTGTGTCCTTTCATTCCACAGTAGAAGCATGTTTTCTTGGTGGTCCTTCTGGATGCATCACCCTTCTTGGATTTAGACTCCAAGGTATTCTCTTCCTTTTTCATAATCTTCTTGGGAGCATCATCAACTTTCTTCTGCTTGCTTCCCAAGGAATATCTCTTATCCAGGTTCTGTGATCTTCTCTTCTTTTGAGCTTTGAATACAGTTGGAGATTTACATGCATCATTTTGACCACTTTCGCAAATATCCCAGATGTTATCAAGCAATCCAAATCTGTTAGCAGTAAACAGATGTTTCTGGACCTGTGGATGTTGCTTCTTTTCATCTGGCTTGCTCCCCCTTGGCATGGGCTTCCTTTGTGCTTTGACATTCAGTGGATTGTACCAACAATCCTTTGCACAGTGCCCATACTTATTACAACACCAAAACTGACCCACAAATCTTGACCTCTTCAGTCCTTCTGATTGTTGGGTACTTTTCTTGACTTGCTGTGTTGTTTCAGGAGAGCATTCTTTCTTCACTGTCTTCATCCATACTTGTTTGGATTCATTCTTCCATCCTGCACTTTTAGTAGAAACTCTTTTAGAAGCATGAGTACAAGATGGTATGGATGGTACCTTCTTTTTAGAAGTTGTTTCCCTTTTATTAGATGATGTCTTTCTCTTAGAATCATCCTTCTCAAAGCCCACTTGAGTAGCAACATTTCTTCTTTCAGCTGACTGGGAGGTTTCAGCTTTGGGTGATTGCAGATTTTTCAATATCACCTCTAGTTCTAAGCATTTCATGTTAAGGGAGTTCTTATCATCCTCAGCAGTTCTTAGCCTTCGTTCCCAATTTTCTTTCAGCTGTTCTAACTGGTCTTCATGCACCTTCTTCATTTCTTGTAATGAATTGTCAAGCCCCTTCACCCTGTTTACTTTGTCTTTAAGTTGAGCATCTCTGACATTCATTGAAACTCTGTGCAATTTTTCCAGTGCATGGTAAACATCTTTGATTATTACTTTAAAGAATTCTTTCTTAGAAAGGATTCTTTGCAATTCTTCAGCAGTGTCTTCATATCATTCATTTCAAAGAGAAACTGTTTCATCTTTAGCATTCACCAGCTTTCTGAGAGTGTTGGTTATGCCAACCCTTTTAGCCAATTGGTCTTCCATTGAATTGGCTTCTTCTTCTAACTCTGATTTTTCTTCTTGAAGATCAAGGATGCCTGTAGCTATACACATTTCCACTTCCTGGGGGACTGTCTTCTGATGATATTCGATTGCACTTTGAAGATATTTCATTGTTCCAACTTCATCACAGCTAGGACAGGCTTTCTTCATCTTCTTGGCCTGTTTCTTCTTTCTATTTTTCTGAGTCTTGGCAGATATCTCCATTTGAGGCTGTTCTTTCATTTCCTCAAATCTGCACTCCATATAGACTCTCTTGGATCTTTTAGGGGTAACCTTCCCTCTGATACCAATTGAAGTGCCCAGGTCATTGTGAATCACTGAGAGGGGGAGGGGGTGAATCAGTGATCCCTTAAAACATTTTACTAATTGATTCCTTATCAATTAAACCTCTATGGCTGGTTAAAGCCTCGATCCACTCTTCTTGTATCTCTCACCTTTCCTAGAATGATGCAGTAAATATAAAGGCACTGGACACAAGGATTTACAAGGTTCGGCACCAAAGGCCTACGTCTGTGCCATGTTGGTTATACACCCCAACATGGTCTCTCCCATTATAATCTATTAGTATTACAATGGTCGATACAGAGTCCCACTGTATCTCTCCTGAGTCCCACAAGAGGGTCTTTATATTGCGTCCCACAGTGTTACCAGAGTCCCACTGGCCTGCTCCATAATCCCACTGAAGACTTCTTCCACCCTGAGTCTCACAGGGGGCTTCTCCTGGCTCCTCGAGTCACACGAGTAGCTCTTCTTCTTGTTCAGCTCTTCAAGTATCTTCAGCAGCCTGGGATAAAGACTGCTGGCCTTGCTCTGTACCTCTAATCACTTGAGTTGATCAGGTCTTCTCGTCTTGCTCAGGCTTTATCTCCTTCTTCTAAGGATGACCTGGCTTCTCTCTCCAATTACTGAATACTCAGACAATTGATGTCTTTAACTTCAGTCTGGTCCAGTCTCACTTCAAAACAACTTCATGCACTGAATGCATGGAAACTCTGAATCCTCATTCACTGATTTCATGGCTTATCAAATTCTTCCAGATCCACTGGTCTTGGTCAACTCAAATGCACACCATTGATTTGGCCTTGTTCACGTGTGCATGTGCATGCATGCATGCATGCACTCCCCTCTTTCTTGTCTTGGTGTGATAAACCCACAAAGGGTGTATTCTTATTAAGCACACACACCTTCTTCCTTCTTCACACTTTGTTCTTTTTGTTTACACACTCACAAATGTGTTGTTCTTTAGTGTGGGTCTTGTTCTTCTTCAAAGTGTGTACATCACTTTGTACACACTAAGGTTTGGCCTCTACTCTTTGCACACACAACTTCTTCACTTTGCCACACACTTGAGCTTGGCCTCCTCTCTTGTGTTTAACACCCAAAACCCATTTTGTTTTAGTTCATTTAGGTGTAAGCCTCGGCCTTATTGTTTTGCACATACACCACTAGGGTGTGTTCTTTCACTTCACACAAGGCACTAAGGCCTCAGGTCTTCTTCTCCAGTTGGCACACACACACTGCCTTCTTCTGTTTTTGCACACACAGCCCGAACTCATTGGGTGCAAGGAAGCCGCGCAAGTGTCAGTGGGTGCAAGCCACCTTATCCTGTTCTTCTCCACGCAAGGGTGCAAGTTCTACCACTGTGCAAGTCTTCAAAGAGCAACAAGACACAGGATAGCCGCGCAAGGCCTAGGGTGCAAGAGCACCACGTCGCGGGCGCGCAGGGTGTCAAGGACACCTACTGCCGCTCAAGCCAAGCGGCCACGCAAGCCTCGGGTGCAAGGCACCTCAATCACGGGGTGCGCAAGTGCTACTGCCCCGGGTACTTCCTGCCGCGCAAGGAGTAGGCGCGCAGGGAATCCTTCTTCTTCTTTCACGCAAGTTTGTGCGAAAGGAACCTCAGCCATGCAAGTAGAATGCGCGGGGATTCTTTCTTCGCGAGGCAGAGAGCACTCACGGGACTTCGGATTTTCAACAAAGGATCAGCAAGCGTCTCCAATGCCCCGGGCTCTCCTTTTATAGACAGAGGAATTCCTCGGCCCATCTGCGTGATACAATCTTTGAATCCCCGAAGTTTTCGGGTATTTCAAGATTTTTCAAATCTTGATATCTTCCTCTGTTTCACACGCAGGTACTTTTCTTTTTGTTTTTCTCCTCCACGTGCATGCGACTTAGAACGCATTCATGACCTTCTTTAAACCCAATTCATGCAAAGCATCAACACCGAATGGCCTCGCACCTTCGGTTGCTTCGGCCGAACTTCAAATTCTCCTCTCGTTGCATGCAAGCCCACTTTTAAACATGGATAGGTTCAGTGCGTCGAGACGATACCAATGGACTCTTCGGCTTGATCGGAGATGGCCGAGAACTCGAATTTTGTCATCGGGGAGGCCTCTGGTTCGAACGGGGCTCGCAGGTGGCTTCGGGCGAGCTCAAGGTTGATGACGGACGGGGAGCCGTCGGATCAGGCGATCAGATAATCTCGGACGGCCTGGATCTGAACGGGAGCGGCGAGATGCGATGTGTGGCGGAGATCGAGATCGCGATGAGACGGACGGCTCAGATCTGATCTGCGGCGAAATTTTTCGTCCCACATCGAATCACCTCGCGGAATCTCCGCGGTTTATCAACCAGGCGCTTCCACAACCCCTCGATTGAACTTCCAACCTCCACGGTGCCGCCCCGCACCGTGTTCTCTCTGCGGGTGCGCTCTTGCGCCCACCCCTACCACTCGGGCGCGCCATTGGCGCCCACTCTGCCTCTCGCGGGCGCGCGCTATGAGCCCCTGCCGCACGGATTTGATCACCACGTGGCCTCCTGCCGCCTTGTGCTTGCCCCACGGGTTCCCCCTTGGGCGTGGCGCCTTAGGCCCACATGTGCCTTGGGGTTGAACCCTCAAGGTGTCCTTGGCTGGCCAATTTTTTGGCTAAGTAATGGTTAGGAATTTGTGTAAAAACAATGTTAACCAAATTTAATATGCCAAGCCACAACTCTTATTCTTCTCATCTCCATTCTTCTTCTTCTTAAGAATTCCTCCATTCTTTCACTAGACTTCATCAATTCCTTCTAAGGAATTCCCGAAGGGTATTTCTTCAACCGATGCTCCTGAATCAAACATATTCATCAAAGTTATTTATTGATCTAATCAGAGATCAAGTTGGATCACTTCCAATTCACATGCACTACGAGTTAGTACATGGACTTCTTTAATCCACTTCATCCACTTAGAAGTTGTGGACGGATCTCTTGCTTCTCCTCATGCATTTTCAATACAATTCATGGTCTTCAAACATTATTGTGACTTTGTATCCAGTTGATACAAGTTCTTAGAACTTAAAGGGCAGCTCAACAATCATCAGATGTCCATAGAGAATGTTTCACCCACAACATCCTATGTCACTTAGTGAATCTCCTAAGTGACATTCATCTTAGTACCATGGCCATTCTCCTTTCCTCACCAACACCATCGCATCCTTTTTCATTCACATCTTGACATTCCTTGACATCCATCCATTCATTCCTTGACAACAACATACCTCATTGACAACAAATGAAACACAGTGCACTTCAATGTGGAATCATTTTACCATATATTATTTTTTTTATCCCCCTATCATTTTGGTAAAAAATCAACAAGTTCCTTAAATAAGAATTGTTTGGTAAATAATACCTTTTAGAATTGTATTTAAAATATTATCCAATACTCTTGTTTTTTTTTCATGACTTGTTATTAATTACCAATTCTATGATTTATATTTATTATGTTGATTAAATTACCATATTTTTAATTTCTATTTTCACTATAACCTTTCTAATTTAATGTATTCATATATTTAATCATTTAATTATCATGTTTCATAAGTTAGAGAAAACTTTTAAGCTCTCTTGTTAGTTCAACTCCCCTTAATGATTTCATAGCTATTTATCATTGAGACTATACATGGTACCAAATCTTGGCTATTTATTTTTAATAATACCATATCTAGCCTTTTGTTCATTTTTATGTTTTTTTCTTTACACTAAAATGTACAATAGGAAAGATCATTTATTTTATAGGTTAGGTTTACCTCTCATAATGCTTGATAATATTAATCTATGACCACTATCTAGTTTTTATGGAGATAACTATGAGTATTTTATTTAGATTATGTAATCATTTTTCATTAATATGGGAGTTTATAATTATCATATAATTATTCAATATTGAGAGATTATAAGAATGAGATTTTATATCGATGCCCATACTTCTAATTCATAGATATTACATCTTATTAGATGAGTATTCACTACATAACATGGTGATATACACCAAAAAAATATAGTTCATGAATCTATGGAAACTTGGATATGTAAAAAAATTATTCATAGTTAAACAATGTCTTCTACAACAATGTTCTTTATATCTATAATCATTATTAGACATATAATACCAAATAACTTTCATCATAATATAGGGAAAGTAAATATAAGAAAGTTTGGTCTTAGATGCTCAGTAAGATTATAAAAGGGAGAAATTAATGATCACTTAAACAGAACATGATAATTAGGGAATGAGAACATGTTCATAACATTAGAAAACCACACCCTGTATACCAAATATCATATTCATGATTCTATTAATAAATATTGGTATTTTATAATGTATGAATCATAAAGTATCCAAAGTACAAGAGCTATAAAAAATGAAAATTTTTATAAGACATAGATTTTTAATATACACATAAGCATTGAAGGTAATTTTCATTTTAGTTAAGGATCATTTCCAAAACTATTATATGGGAATGAGTTCACTCTCCAAACTATTATAGTTGTTAAGGTTCACTCTCATAAAAATCATAGTTGATAGAGTACCATACTGAACTTGGATGACACCCATTTCTCATCCTTTGTATCTCATCATATATATATATATATTTCATTACCCAACACATTCGTGGGATATAAAATTATGGTCACACCCATCACATAATAATAATCATACAGATGTGTATCACAATTTCATAAAACATTCACAATAACATTTTCAACTAAAATAATATGGTTTTCATAATCATTTCATCATAGAATAACCCATGCTGAAGAAACATGCTTAAAAATAAATTCATCAAATCATCCACACATAACTCTTGCAAAATTAATTAGTTTCATAAAATTATTTCAATTCATCAAATTATAACATGTGGATAAGGTATATGTGTTATAAATTTTTTTTAACATCATTATAAACCATATAAATAAATAATAAAATGTGTATCCTCATATAATAACCCTTATAAATTTTATGTAACATCAATGTATGTCTTCTTAGATATAAAATGAAATTAAAATATCACTTGGAACATTTCTTCAGGAAAATATACATATCTATTTGAAATCACAAATGTTAAATCTAAAATGTTCCCAAATATTATGGAAAAAAATTACATGAAAATAAATTTTAAAACATATGATGGAAAATTCAAATAAATGATTGTTCCGAATGGTGAAAAATTCTATTCATGTCCTAAACCATACAACAATGTTTCCTTTCATATTTTCAGTAAATAAATCTAAAAAATCCAATTTGAAAAATTACAATAATATTTATCTTAAACCATTTTTTAAGAATTATAACACCATTAAATATGAAATTAAAAAATATTTTTTCAACATCAAAAACATTTTTTTGAAACATTTTTAGCAAACAAGGATATGTATGAGAAATGATTTTTGACTAAAGAGATAAATACATTCTTTCTTTCTGAAAAATATTAATTCAATATCTTGTGATATTAAATAGAGGAAATTAAAATGGAACATGAAATCTATAGAAATAACCAAAATAAAAATATCATTAATTATTTGAGAGGGATATCATAATAATTAATTGTCAAAAACTTAATCATAAAAACCCAAATAAACAATGAGATTGTAACATACCCCCACACCAATTTGGTAACTATTGAATTGGAATCCCCATGAAAGCGAGAGCCTTAAAAGGATATTTTTATCTAATATTTTTCTTTTAAATAACCATAAAATACATTCTTGGCCACTATGTACAACATATAAATAAAACGAGTCGTGAATATGGAATGTGCCCCCACAAAAAAAAGTGAGTTGAATATCCCTTACATCAAGACACAACATTATAAACACACATTAAAACCAACCATATTATAATTAAAGACCATTAATTAATATATTATAGATCCATAATCATATTTATCATATCATATATAATTTACATATAATCGTTAATCACCTATTTATTAGGAATTATTTGTTAAAATCACGGGTCCTTGCGATAACATAATTGTTTTTCATGTATGTTTTTATTTTTTATTTTTGGGTTTTGGTCCTTGAAATTTTATTATAGATCCATCGTATTAAGAATTTTAATAAATATATAAATTTAATTTATACTAATTATATACAAGTTTAGAGTAATCCTGAATATTTAGAGTTAAAAATATGTAATACAACTTTCATAAAGATGGTAGGTCGCACATACGCATGAACGATGTTTTCATTATTCGATGGAGGTTATTAAAGATAGGAAAATATTAATTATAAACAAAAGATTCATTATTATATCCTAGATATACTATATATTAATTAAATACTTCTATATTACCAATCCATGTGTGAATAAAATTAAAAAAAATATCGCATCGCTTTGTGGATGTGGTAGTCCACATGTACGCATGAGCGACATTACTCTTTTCAAATGCAATATAATATTATAAATTAGATGTAATATTTTACTTACATAATTATAATAAATCATAAATTTCATATATATATATATATATATATTATCTATTTTAATATCTCCCACTGAGTGGGGTGATGGAAAAGGAATTACATTCGTTCAAGAGGAGGTAGTCCACAGTGCACATGATCGATAGTTTCATTTCCCATTTTACATAAGGGAAGACAGATATAGGTTATTATATTAACATATTCACATATAAATATGTGTTTAATAATTATTTTATTATATTATAATGTTTTAATAATATTTAATGGATGTGGAAGAAAAAATAAATTAAAAACTCTCGATTAAGAATGATACCACTTCTTCAGACAACCTCTTTAGGTTTTCTCCAAACGCATTCATAGTAGGGTTTTTATAACACCCTATGATTTCATAGTATGCTATCTCTTCAAAGTAATTCAATAACTTGCGCTACACCCAACACCGAGTTCGAGCACACCATGACTTACCAAACTAGCCATTCAAAAAATGGTTATGAATATTATTAACTAAATTTTGAATTCTAAATAGTCCATATAATTTTAACATTCATATTATGTGTTTCTTAGACATAATATAAGAAAAAATTCAATTTTTCTCATAAAAGAAGTATTTTTTTCAGAAAATGAAATTTTATTTCCTTTTAATGGAGAACCCTTATTTAATACAATATTTGACACTTTTTATATTAATTTTTTCAAAATAAACTTCTTCTTTAGAATCATGACATAAAAATTTAGTTTTGATAAATGTTTGTTATTTTTCTAATAACTTTCATATTTTGGTGAATAGTGGAAAATAGTAAATTTTAATTAAAAACAACTTTTTTAATTGAAATAATTTATAGTGTTAAATTATTCATTTGAATGGTTTTGAAGTATAATTAAATTATATTTTTATCATTTAATACAATTTAGGTCAATATAATTAATTTTACTTTGAAATTGGACATAAACAAGTGTCAATCTTTTGATAGATATTGTTTCCTAAAAACATGCTATTTATTTTCAAAATGGGAATTAATTTTAAACAAATTAAGGCATTTTATATGTTTTTAATTTTTTAAAATAGACATCATTTTTGAATTCATAATATCAAATATATATTAAGCGGAATGTTTGGTATTTTTCTGAGAAACATTAATTTTTTATGAATAGTGAAACTACTTAGTAGTAGTTAAAAAAATAACTTTTTCATTTAAATAAAATTTTACCACTTATATGAATTTAATTTAAAAAATCATAAAAACATGGTTGTTATTAGTATGTAAAATTTGGCTCAATAAGATAAAAATAATTTTTGGTGAATAGTAACTTTTGACTTTTATTTATCGCGGTTAAAGGTAAATAGCTTAATTCAACATAACAGAAAATATCATAATAATACATAATTACCTTATAACTTGTCCTAACCTTATTGGATGAGTCATGGCTGACCAGGGGCATCTTTGGGTCGATATTTGGACATCATAGAGCCACTTAAGAGTGATAATGACACTCTATTTTAATTAACTTAAAGTAAAGACAAAAACGAAATAAACAAATATCTTTTTTTAAATTAATTTTTACATGGGGTTATATAAGTTATATTTTCAACTATAAATATTATTTGGAAATAAAAAAAGTTTTCCTACATCTTGTTATTTTTTTATAATTTTTAAACATCAAATAAATTAATTTTTTTTTACAAAAAAAATGATGCAGTTTTTACCTCAATAGTAAATGATTTAAATAAATAAGATTATAAATACTAACATAACTTCTTAAACCTATCAAATTCTTATTGGATGAAATTATTTTGACCATGAGTCATCTTATATTCTACCTTAATGAGTTTGGGACCTTTAGAAACCTAAAATCATTATATAATAAAATAATATTTTCACACTTTCCTAAAGAACCCCTCCTCCCCCTTATAAAAATCCCTCACATATAACCCATTCTGCAGACCTCTCAAGCACCTTGGATCATCCAAACCCTGACTATATAAGCTCTAAATATCCCTTTATACCTCCTAGAATCCTAACCATATGCATAAGGCACTTTAAGAAGTCTCTTAGATTCAATCCAAAGGGAGTTACATGAATTAAAGGTAACAGTTTCTCTTAAATTCTTTTCGTTTATTTTACTTTTCCAACCCCTAAAATATTTTCATTACTTTATTTTATAACAACACCAGTATCTTAAATATACTAGGATATTGTTATGAAAATTATTCTAACTATACTTACACACACCTCCATCTAATGGGTAAAGAACACATTGTTTCTGTGGATGGGAAACTAACGCCTCACGAAACAATGATTGTTCAATTATCTCCTACCACCTCTTATGATGGATTTTATGATGAAAATGTATTTATATATGATATATAATATTTTTATGTTTTGTTTATACTTCTTTATAGTTAATTTATAACATACCTTTATGACTTCCATTATGAGTAAGCGCGATAATTTCATTTGAGGAAGTGCGGACTACCGCCCCCTCAGAGTGATATGACTCGTTATTACCATACGTGGGACATATAAATGATGGATTTTTTAAATTATATATGATATTATACTGGAATTATAATATAACTATGTATCATTAAGTTTTCATTCAATTAAAATATGAAATAGAAATGAAAGTACTGTTCATGCATACGTACGACTTACCGTCTCCATGAATAGTGCATTTCATTTATTATCTCCAAATGTTATTTAATGTTATAAATACATATATATTGGATATAATTGATATATATGATATCTAAATCATGAATATAATTCTGGGGATAATGGACTCTTGACCACATGGGCAAATTGTAATTACAAGGTGTTCGTTTTTAACTCAGGTACCAAATATAGACATAACAACCATTATTAACTTAAATGATTACATGTTTTTTATATCATGGTAATAAGTGATATAAAAGGAATAATAAACTTGAAAAGGGATCTTAATCAATTATAAATTAACTTACTTTTATTATTTAGGAAGAAAAAGGAACAAACAAGTCAATTCAGACACAAGGTAAGGGGTTTCTTATCACACTTTTAATTCTGTGAGACTTCCATTCATCATCACTTATTTCATGTGGTATATTATGTAATACCATTTGATATATATAATCATTACTCTATTTATATTCATAATATTCTGTGAATTATTTTTTGGTTATTAACATTTGGTCATACGACTCGATTGATTACAATGTGGTAAGGGTTAATTCTGTAATCTCTTCATTATCTGAGGTTCTTTATACGTAATTATCTACTGGGGCCTCTTTATCATCCAAATCCATGTTTTGTAAAATGTATTTAAAAACATTTTTAGTAATTACAAGACAATGGGTTAAATTCATTTATACCCTTATTTGTCCTTATATGTTTTTAAAGGAAATCTTTCTGTCATTTTCAAACAAGGTACTTTATAACCTTTTTGACAAAATTAAGGTAAGAATGTATTTTTTAACTTGTACGGTGGGAGCGACTATTTTCTGTTGTTATAACTTCATTGAAGCTTCCCATAAAAGGTTATAAAAATATTTTTAAAATAAATTGTTTTTATATTATTATGTGACTCTTAAATGATTTCAAAATAGAAAGAGATATTTCTCTAAAATAGTTTTGATTTCATCTATGTCATCATCCTTTGATAAATTTTACACTTTTTTGAAGTTAATTTATTATGATACAAATATTTTATATTTTATTTAAGGTTTTTTGATATGTTTGATGGTGAATGAGTTATATTGATTCCATTCATGGTTTATGGTTAAAGTGTTGACATTTCGTATGATAGTTTTAATACGAATGATTATGTTATAATTCAACCTCTTCTTAAGATGAATGTGTTGGACTAGTATGTTCCGGGTTGGTTACTGGTAAATGTAAGCCCTCCAAGTCAGGGTCCAGTTATAGTAGACACTCCATGTTGGAGTCTGGTTACAGAGGCTCTCCAATTTGGAGTCCTGTTATAGAGGCTCTCTGGTTTGGATTCCAGTTACAGAGGCTCTCTGAGTTGGAGTCCGGTTACAGAGGCGCTCTGAGTTGGGGTCCAGTTACAGTTAGCCCCTAGGTTCTGGTATGAGGCCTTGACACAAAAATTAAATTCTAGCATTATGCATTCTATCATTATAAAATTGTCCGTTGATATTTCATGTGATTATTAGACAAGTAGAATTTCCATGCGAGTAAGTAAATGAAATTATTTGATTTTATCTTTTCCATATTGTGATGAAGTTTAAGTTTAAAAGGATTTTGTTTTAGTCTAATACAGTTTATTAAATGTTTATGATTATTTATGAAAGTTTTTTCTATATTGTTATCCTTACTGAGCATTTGATCTCACCCCTTTCTATGTTTATTTTTCAAAAGATGTGAAGAAGTATTTTATGATTGATAAGAAGGGTTAAGTTAACAGATTAATAGAGTTATAAAAAGATCATTTATGTTGTCTTTTATTTTGTAATGTGTAATGTAATGTTCATGTATATAATCTATTTTCCACGACTGCTAAACTGATCGGTCTTTCAGGACTTGATTCCTTGTAATCATGCCAATGTATTAAAATAATGCACTGACTCCCATAACATGGGTTCGGGCGTTATAGTTTCATAATAAAAATAAGGATTCTATAGATGGGTATTAAATTAAGGAATTTATCTTTTAGGTATTTTCTAAACCAAAATTCTTTTTAAGTGTAAATAATATCATATATGGAGTCATTTTTAAGTAGAGGAGAGGACACACTAGGAAGCTCTAAAAAATAATGATATACCCATATTTTACACTATCCAAAAGGCTCATAAACAGTTCATTATGAACCCATAGATTCTGTATGATTTAAATATGTCCATAAAATAAGAATTGGACAAATTTTTAGGTCTTTTTAATCCTTGTTATTTTAGTTTAAACCCCAGGATCTCTGTTTTAAACATAACAGCGGTAATAAATTTTTACTATTTTTAACATTCATTATGACCAATATCAATATTGGTTTATTGTATAAAAACAATTATTATAATAGAAAATATTTATTATACTTAACCAAATTCAATTTAGATAATTGGAAAATATTAATTCAATATTAAATCTGTAGAACTGATGAAAAAATGGTTTTTCTAAGATAAATTCTTCATATGTTTAAAATATTTATATATCAAAATCCCACATGAAATTGATTACAATGATCAAAATTTGAATAAAACTAATATAATTCTATTTTTTACTCTTATATACATTTTAAAATTTAATTAAATTTTTTTAATACTATAAAAAATATATTTTCAACAGAAATTCATATTTTAACTATTTATCATAAAAACAATCTTCTCTGAAAATTATCAAAAAAAATCTGTTATAATATAACATTTTTATTTCAAAAAATATGTTAATTTATCTAAAAAATATAAATGTGCAATATTTAATTTTAAATTATTTGTAAAATATAAAAAGATCAACTTTTAGAAAGCTATTGTTTTTAATAATAAAACTGGATTTATTTTTTTCACAGGGCCAAAAAATTAAGATATGAATTATAAAATATTTTAATTAATTTATACTTTTTAAATATCTATAAAATTATTAATAAATATTTATTACTTTAATTAATATGATAAAAATACCTTACAGACAAAAAAATCATGAAAACATTTCTTTTACAATCTAATGTTATTTATTTTCATTTCTAATATATGGATAACAAATTAATTTATTTCATTAATCCATAAAAAATATAATTTTCATAATTTAGTTATCCTTTTTCATATACTCTAATTTAATGGATTTTTTATAATGGTATACCACATTACTATTTGTTAAAACTCAATGTTGTGTGTAACACAAGCTATTAATGAAATTAAATTTATTTTATAAATGATCATAAATTCATGAGGTGTTATATTTTGTATTAATTAGAAAATAGATATAGGTTTATAAAGAGAATTATAATGATGAACAAAAATAAGGTATTTATGATGAGAATATATAGTTCCAGATTTATTCATGTGATGTTATGATTGGTATTTAGAAGAAGTCGGATATCACTCACTTAGGGGATTTAAAAGTTATTGAAATAATAGAGATATATTACATGTCATCTTTTATGCATTTTATTTTTAATAAAAGGAATCATTATATAAAATTAATCATTTATTCATAACATTACTGGATATAATTCAATCACTTGGAGATATTGAAATAATGTGTGAAGATATATTTGAAGATATTATTAAAATTATCCAATGTAAAGGAATCGGAAACAAATTTTTCTTAATGACAAAATTCATATTATAAATATTAGTTTAGGAAATTTTATTAGAATTATTATGAAATAAGAAAATATAATTAAAATATATGTTGGGAAGGAAAAATGGAAAAATATAGTTGATTTTACTTCTAAATTAATAACTACTAGATCTTCAATGAAAAATAGTACATCGAAGAGGGAAAATATTTCCAAATAGTTTTCTAAATTTTTTTGGGTCAGAATATAGTGGAGTTTATTTTTGTCATGATTTCAATCATATTAAAAGAATCATTGAAAATTAGGTCCTTAAACAATATCATCATAATGGTATGAAATAAAATTTTATGAATAATTATTTTATATAAGTTATATGTTATGAATTTAAAAAATATCGATCATATTATATATTATTATATAAAGATTAAAATGAGGATATAATTTCTAAAAGTTATATAATATGGACTCGAAATAAACCATTGAAATCTATGGACATTAGGAGCATGTGCGAAATTTCCTTTTTGTTTTCTTTTTCATTGAATGATAGTGATGGTGATAGAAAGATATAGTTTTTTTAAAAAAATATCCTTGGAATTAAATGCACTTTATGGAAAGGTAACAAAAAATTCTCTTTCAAATTTATCATTATATTCCAGATGCTTTTTTTATTTACATTATTTTGATGTTACTCTATCATTTGAATAAATGGATAAATATGTTACAAATCTGGAGAATATTTATAAATTTTTAAAGAGAATAAATGATATATTTGGGTAGATAGAAATAAATATCATAATATAGTTTCAAGCATTTTTCCAAGTTAGAAATAAAAACTACTTTGACAAGAACCAAAAAATTTAGTGATAATGTATTGAAAGTGGGGTCAATGATTACAATTCTTTTTAAAATTTCATTTATGAAAAAACATTTATGAGCTATAAATGTTTAATATTTTTTCACTATCAGAAACAAAAACAGAAAATTATAGGAGAAAAAATATATTTTTACAAGGATCACTACTCAAAATTACAACCTTGTCCATAAAATGATACATATTCACCTAATATCGTATAGTACACAAGTTTCATCCTAAGGATTATAAAAAATAGTGTTTATCCTTGAACATGTGATGCATATATTTCACCTAACTTGGTAATGTTATTTAAAAAAAGACATAAATATATAAATGATCATAAATAATTATAGAGTCTAGAACCATATTATATATCCATCGAGTTACCTTGGTGTTATCTCTTCTTTTTCTTCTTCTTTGACATAGACAATAAAAATTGTCCTAAATTTCAGATTCCTTTATCTATATTTCATAATAACTATATATTTTAGATTTTTAGTGAATATCAGTGATACTATATTTCGAAAACATTAAAAAAATATATTTTTATCAGTAATGATTTTTTCATGATCAAATTAAAATTTTAATTTCAAATTCAAAAAACTAGTACACATTAACTGATTTCCAATAACTCGCCATTTCTCCTATATCAATTTCATTATTTTAGATATGTTACAAGTATTTGGGGAATGATAGTAAATATTTAAAATGATATTGAAAGCTAGTTATTATTAATTATTTCCATCTTTATGAAATGATAAAGCCTCTTTATTATGTAAGACATCGAGGATCCTCTAAATAATGTAAAATAAATATTCATATTCATTGATTACATCATAAAATTCTTCTATACTTGTAAATAATTTATGTTCATGGTAAATTATGACTTATAGGTTGGAAACAACCATTCTACATTATTTATTTAATAAAAAAACTCCCTCTTTTATATTTAATTAGTGAAAAATAGCTTTAATAATGATTGATTGAGAATTATTAATTCTCCATTAATTTATGGAAATTATGTTTTAAACATAAGAACCTATTAAATTATTTACTTCAAAAAAATTCTAAAATGTAATAAAAATCATATTTTTGGATATGTTATTTATCTTAAATAAAAATAATAATTCTTACGTCATAGAAACAAATATCTTACATAATAGAATAAATTCATAGATATAGACATAAAATTATGATATATTTGTGGCATAGTTTTTTTATAGATTTATATGTGCTCTTCTGAAGGAATATCTTATATATGAATAAAAATATTATATATTCTCACAATAATTATTTTGTTTCTAGAAATTTCATACATCACACTTGAATTTATTATTCTTCATCATCAAATTATAGAATTTATTTCTTATTTTCTGAGAGTATCATATAGATATAGGGAAGAACATCCATTTACCAATTTCTTATATTATTCACAGTTCGTATTGTCTGTTTTTACTTTGAGAACTGACTTTTGGGTTATTTTTTGGAATTTTAAGATGATCAGTTTCTCAAATATTCACATCGATAAGAAGACAGAAAAAATATACTATCATTATGGGGTGTCCATATTCCATCTAGTATAATAAAGTTCTTATTATATAGTAGTTCCATTAGTTGAATGGGATCAATAGAGCCACATATGTCAAGTCAGTGGAAGGAAATTTGAAGGTGTGATCAATGGATAGCATATAAAACTAATACATCTTGATGGTTTTCCGTCAGCGGATGAAAAAAATGGAATCATTCTGAGCGTGCGATAAAAAGGAAGATCTTATGATTCAGGTAGATAGGTTTTAGTCATACTGAATATAACAAATTTATGTAAAAAAACTAGAATGTTATGGATGTGTCATGGTGATTTGGAGGTAGTGAAATAAATATGAAGGTTACAGTTAAGTAACAATCTATATCCACTAGGAGTTGGAAATTGAGTCTATGATAACTAAAGGAAATTAGTAGTCTCCATTTTCAATGTATATTTTTACAAAATTTATAGAATATAAGGTGAATGGATGACTATGTGATACCCACTATAAATGTTTAGTTGGTCAATATGTGAAGTATATAGATAATAACAATGAATGAAGAAGGAGTTCATAGAGTCTAACATGAAGTTGAGGTGATTTTGAAATGATTACACCTATGAGTATGTGTTTGTCAAAGGATGTAATGATGATTCATTTTCTCTATTATTAATGTGAAAATACATAAAGGAGTGTATAAAGGATATAACTATTGTTAAAACATTGGTGACACATCTTCTACTCATTTGGATGGGGTACTGAAATATTATCAATCCTTGTTAATTAAATGTACTTTGTTTCCTATATTCAAATTTATTTCATTGTACTCACGTGGATATAATACATAACATTAAAACAATGTAATCATTATATGTATTCTACTTATATGTTTTTTGTGCTTATTTATTTCTCAAAAAGATGATTTTAATGTAACTGGAACCAGATGTGGTGGAAGACCCGATGTGGTGGTTATGGTACATGGTCTTCATATATCCCAATGTCAAAGTGATGAGAGGAATCACCAAGAAGAAATATATTCTAATAAATAATATTTTATTTTTTGATCCCCAACATGTCATGTATATAATTTTTTATCAAAATTATTTTTTCAATTTTATGTCTCACTACTCAGAGAAATATTTTACATGTAAAATATTTCATGACTTATCGAAATTTAATTTTCAACTCCAAAATCCAAGAGATATTTAAGTAGACTAAAAAATCTTCAATTCATCCATGTACTTATAAAATATTTTTTCAAACACATTAACACATTCAACTAACCCATCCTAACATAATAGACTATATTTCATATGGGTATTAATAAAATTAATGTATTGAAAACAAATTCCTATACAATTAAACATATACATTACTTCTTTTATGATTATTATTCTCTATCCAAATACAACATGTTATATGATTATTATTTATATCCAAATCACAAGAAATATACATTAATTCAATAAAATCCCAAAAAACTCTTGGTTATAGTAATCTAACCATTTTTTCTCACTAATGAATATAATTCACTATTAAGCAAATAATGATTTGAAATGAATCAACATTCAATAATTCTATGTAAGTGTTAAAGAACGTAGTGTTGGAAATTGAAAATTGAATAATAATATCTTATTATCCATATAAAATAGTAAATTATATTCACCTCTTTACAAATTTATATAAAAAATTAGATTCTATCTAAAGATTATTGAATCAATTTATTCTTCAAATAATTGAAACTCCCTTTTTGAACATGTTATTTTAAGCCAATGTACAACATGTTCCTAAAATAATATAACTAAACATGTTAATATAGATTATATGCTATAATAACATAAAAATACGCAAAAATACATCACATATGTAACACATTATGATTTTATGAAATAGTTTGTTCAAATAAATTCAATTTCTTTGATAACTTGCATTATATAAAACTCTGAGTTTTAACAAAATATAGTATACAATTAATATTATTATTTAAAATTGAAAATTAAAAACTATATAATAATTTTTTGTTTAAATAGTAATAAACACATTTTTAAAATTAAGTATAAATTTTTGACATGGAAACTATTTATAAGTAAGTAGTTTATTTTGATTAAAGTCTTTATTTGTTTCAGAAGTACCTTTTTCCCAAAAAAATGATTCCCATTGATGTTTGTGAAGAAATAAAAAAATTAGTTATTGAATATTTTATAAATACTATTTTATAAAAATAAATAATGTTTTTCAACAAAAATGAAAAATTATCATATGTTGATATTTGAGAAGTTTGTAGATAGATTAATTTTTCAATGAAAAGTTAAAAATAATATTTTTTACTAATATATGTATTTTTGTTTAAGGAATTTACAAAGTTACATATTGGTTAGAAATTTTTTAGAATTTAAATTTGTTAAATTTTATATTTTTTAATCCCATATATATCTTTTGAATCAATTTCATATTAAATATTTATATTAAAATATTCAATACTTAGGGAATGTTTCTCTTTCGAAATCTCTTTTCTCATCATGTCTCCAGATTTAATTTTAAATTAAATTATTTCAAATATTTAAATATAAATTTTTTATAATTGTTTCCATATTTTTAATTATAATAATTAATATTATTTAGTAATTTAAAATTAATTTTTTGTTAAAATGAAAATATAAGTTAGTAAAAATTATTTTTCACGATTAATATTAAAAATGATTTATCAGTGGTTAAAATAAAAATATAATTGCTAAAATAACTTTATCACTTGTCAATTTCCTATTTTAATAATATATTTATTCCATTATAAACTTATCCTATATTTTTATATTCATGTGAGACACTTTTACACGAAATTTCACAATATAATAATTTATATTAAAAAAAGAAAAAATCTCCCCCTCATTAATGTAAATTTAAATTAGGTTTTCACCTAAGGAGAAAAGGAATATGTAAAAGAATATTGATGTAAATTTTGAGAATAATGAATATTATTTTGTGTGGGTAATTTAATTTTAATTTTCATTAATTACATTATTAATATAAATGTTTAAAAAAAACCGAAGTTGTAACAATTTAATTATTATGAAAATGAAATAAATATGCTTCAAAATTTTAAAATTTAGACTAATTTAGTTAATTAATATATGAAATGAATGTTTTAGATTAATATAACTTGATATATTGTTTTTAAAATAATATATTTGATTACACATTATCTTGACATTTTTAGAGCCAAATTTTATGAATAATTTCAAAATGGATAATAATGTTATTTTATCACAAATACTACCTTATTAAATTATTTAAAATTCATACAAAGAATATAATTTATCAACCAATTAGTCTATGTTTAAACATATCATACTTAATACATTCATGGACCAATGGTTATTTTATAATATTTATATTTACCACTAAAGAGAAAAAATCTTTGTTAGCATTGTGATGGGTAAAATAGAGTTTTGCGTGTTACATGAGCTTGTGTTAAAATTAAATTTCCTCAAATAGAGGATTTTTATTATAAAAAAAATGTATTTCATATTTATAACCATTTGGTATAAATTTATTATTTTTTTCATCTATTTCTTTTCTTAAATAATAAATTACATTGGTAAAAAGACTAATTACCGTAGTGAGAACTAAAATGGAAAGAGTAAGGGGAATTAGAATTTAAGAAACAAAATATCCAAATGATGTGTTATTTTCACGATTTATATGTGTTTTATGAAAAAAAATATCTCCAATCCTTTAATAATAAAATTTTTATGCATAGTTTTGAAGCTCAGAGATTCTTTACAAAATGATATTTTCAAGGAGAAACGATTGAAGGATGGTTATTGGAAGTCCATGTTTTTTAATTCAATTCAAAAAATTAGAAAGGTCTCAAGGCCATTATCATTGATTAAAAATGGAGATCAGATTATTGATAACATGGAGATCTCTCAAATCTTGGGATTTTATATTTCAAGGATCTCTTCAATGAGATCCTCTTCCTTGTGAGACATTGGAAGGTGTCATTCCCAGAATTGAAGAAAATATGGAGAACGTCAATCTCACCAATATTACCTTGAATTTTAAGATTAAAGAAGTGGTCTTCAGTCTTAAATCTTTCAGTTCTTTGGGTCCACATGGTTTTCGTAATCCATTATTTGAAGAATACTATGACATTATTCAATCTAACGTTTTCAAACATGTTACTCATTTCTTTAAAGGAGACACTGTTCCTCACATTTTTTATTCGCATTTTCTGAAACTGATTTCCAAGGTAAAAATTGCCAATTAAATACATCTCTTCAGGCTGGTTTCATTGGTTAAGAATATATACAAAATTATTTTTAAAATTTTGGACACAAGGATACTAATGATTGCTAAAAAAATTGTTTCTCTCAATCTGTTTGGTTTTATCAATGTTTGATCAATACCAGATTGTCTCATCTCTCCTTTAGAACGTGTCAATCTATTAAAGAAATCCACTAGAGGTGGAAATATTGCCTTCATGATCAATGTTAAAAATGATTTTTATATAATGTACTAAGTATTTATCTGCAAGGTTCTTGATATGTTTAGGTTCGATGGAATCTTTATTGACTGGGTCCTTGCTATTTTCAGATCATCCAATATCTATATCCTTATTAATGAGTCCTCTGGGGGGGTTTTTTGATTATTCCAAAGGGGTTAGGCAAGTCGATCCCCTTTTTACTATCCTTTTCTATATTTTGGAAGACTAACTTATCCGAATTTTTTCCATAATAGACGACAATGGGAAAATGAAAGAAATTAATGCAGGTTGAGGTCTTATCGCTTCTACTCACTTGTTATATGCTGATGAAATTATTCTCTTCACTCAGTGATATAAGAGAAATAACTTGAATATCAAATGAGAACTTCTCACTATTCCTCTATCTCTATCCAAGTTAAAAGTTTGGAGAAATATTTTTCTTTTACTTTGGAAAAAAATATTTCTATTCCTAGAATGAGTGATATTGTTGGTGTGTTGGGAATTCATGATGGGACACTGCCTATTAATTATTTAGCAGTGCCTTTTTTTGGGGGGAGGCCTAAGGATTTCTTTTTCTCATAGATTCTGAGTAATGTTATAAGAAAACTTGCTACTTAGAAGGGTAAAACTCTCTCCATAGATGGTTGTGTTTTCTTGGTTAAATCTAGTATTGTGTCCATATTTTTTTATTCCTTTATAGCACATAAATGGTATATCTCTCTCATTAGTAATATCAATGTTTCCCTCAAGAACATTATTTGGTGTGGCATCATTCTGGAGAGAAATATTTCCATGGTGTCTTGGAATAATAATTGAAAACCTTATAATGATAGGGTTTTTTGCAATAAAAATATTGATCTTTTCAATGATTCTTTACAATCCCCTTTCATGTGGAAACTCTTAAACTGAAACTCTAAGGATCTTGCATTCCTTCAAGAATTTTTTTTTGAATTGGCTTAAGAATGGTGCTTTTAATCATCTTGATTCCTCTGTCTGGCATGCCATTAAGATTATTTCTTCCTTAATTTCCTCTCACTCAAGATGGATTGTCTCTAACGATTCATCTCTTTATTTTTGGAGAGAGAATTGGTGCGGTAATCCACTTTTTGATTTGGTGGAAGGGGAAGACACTACCTTAGAGATGAATTTTTTTAATGAATATCATCTTATTATCATGGAGGGTATTCTGAAGAAAATTGTTAATATTGTTAATAAGATTTTTTTGTCTAACAGAGAGTATTTCTAGTCTTCACAACCAATTGTAAATGGTTTTATTTCCTCTATGTTATTTTATAGGGTCTCTTGAAATTAAAGTGCAGAATTTAGATAGTTGAAGGGGTTACATAGAAATTTCATTAGGCTATCTCAATCATTATTGGTTTGGATAGTTTCTCCTTAGAAAATAAAAATCGATCATGCTCAAAAAATATAGGTAATTTCAATATGTTCCTCCAATTATCTATTCCATCAACCTGGGGAGGATGCAGATCATCTCTTTCTCATCTCTGTTACAGCTGCTTCATTGTGTAAAGTCATTGTTGACCTGCTTGAAATCACTTTTCTATAGATGACTCTTATTCGAGACATCATAAAGAGATGGGGATCCATATCCCTTTTCACTTAACTATTTGAGATTTTCCTTGTTACTACATCATAATTGATTCATTATATATGGTATATCTGCAACTATGTTCTTCATTATGGTGAGCCCTTCTCGGTCTGTACTGATATTTCTCATATTATTATTACGGTTCATGAAACTAGAATTCCATGTAAACATTTCTACTCCAATTAAATTAATGACAATACTATTTTAAATAATATTTGATTACAGGGTTATTTCTAGCCTCCATATGGTACATTGGATGTTTTTTAGAAGCAGACTTTTTTTGTTGGATTAATGTTAATTGTGATGGGGCCTCTTGAGGCAACCTGGGTCCCTCCGGTTTTTTGTGTGATTTTCAGGGATCATCATGGAGATGTTCTTGGTTGATTTCATGGCTCTTTTGGGTTTGCCTATTCAATTGAGGATTAGATGATTGGTGCGATTGATTCAGTGGAGCACGCTAAAACTCATGGATGGAATAACATCTGGATAGAGAACGATTCTACGACTATTGTTTCCGTTATCAGGTTGGGATCTCTTCACTTATCTTTGAAGCTTATTAATAATTGGAGAAACATATTAAATTCTCTACACTCAATGAATCATATCATTAAACTTTCTTATCGAGAAGATATTTCGTTGGAGGATGGACTTGTAAATAAACTTGTTGGTGATACTGAGTTTATTTGGTTTGATCATCTTCCTGATGATTGTTTACCTCCTTTTAAGAGAGATTGTAATATGAATTCTATTTTCAGACATCTGTAAGTTGTTTGTTTCTTTTCAATAAAGTATCATTACTTTTATTTTCATGGAATCATCACTTTTAAAAAAAATTCACTTAAATTGATAGTGACTTTCCATTATTTAATAGTTTGGGGTATTTACAAAAGTGACACTCCTCCACAATTATGAAAGGGCACCCCATCCCCTCACTTCTTCACACATATTAATCCTATTGTCTCAACAAAAACCTAAAATAATATCTTCCAAATATCTGTATACACATTATAGATCACATTTTCATACCAAAAGATAAATATTGGGGTCCTTAATAAGATATCTGAAGGAGGTTATTCAAATAAAAGTTAAATGTATTCACAAATCTCTGTCTTTTACTTCTTTGCTTGACACATCAATTCAGGTACTTATAATTACAATAAAATACACCATTGTCTAATATATACTGATATGTTATTATTTTTATTTAGTAACCTATATCTAACTAAGTTTCCATCAAATGGGAAACAGAACTGGGGATCATGTGTACGGTGGGCCACCGCCTCACGAACTAATGATATTAATTTTCCATCACCAAATCCCATAACTGGATATAATGGTGAATTTAATGTTTATATATGTTATTTAATACTAATATACTTTTGTAACTGCAATAACACATTTATCTTCTCGTTTTCTATTCTTTTTAATAAAATAATGTCACTCGTGTTGCAGACTACAACCTCGCAATGTGATGTGATTCATTTTTATCACACCGTTTACATTAAAGGTAATAAAAGTAATTTTAATCAATATTTTTGATATATATGTCATAAAAATTATTCTTTATAGGAACTATATAAATTAGAATTTTCCCATCCATAAAGAAAATGGAAACAACTTTCTTGCATATATACAACCTATCGTCTATATGAATGATGAATTTCATTTTTAATCTGTAACTTTTATGGATTATAATTAATAAATATATAATGAAAATATATTTTATTTTTATCATGGTTAAAATTAAGGGTATTATAGTACAATGATAAAAATAAATTTTTTTAAAATACCAAATCAATTCATACATGAAAAACAAAGTTATAATTACTTGAAACCTACTTCTACCATGGAATTATAAATAAATGGGAAATAAAAGGTCATAAATAACTCATACATTGTATGATACATATTATTATAGTCCTATAATAGATTTATAATTCAACTATATTTATTATAATGGAGTTTCAAACATTTAAGAAGGATTTAAATACTTAAGGTAAGGGATATTTTGCCTTAATTTTTCTTCTTTGGGATATATATTATATTATATACGTATCTTATCAAATGAGATGTATACATAGAACCTGTCACATGTAAAACCATGAAATAATTTATTATTATGATATGTAAATTTTAATTAAACATTATTATTTCTTGGGTATTAAGGATTCAAATGTTACTATAGTGGTAAGGGTTTGATGTTAGAATATCATTGTTTATCGAATTTTTTATGATTATTCTTTCTATGATGAAATAATTTGATTTATTTATCAATAATTTCATAAATTTATTCATCTTACGTTATATATTTAAATAATTTATCTTCTTTTCTTTCTCCTCTTTATATACTCAAGATTTTAAAGGAATTTCTTTTAATGAAAATAGACTTTATTTAACTATTTTTTCAAAAACCAATTTTCTTCCATATCAATGATTTCAAAAAATGTTCTAAATAATTTTTTTATATTACTATATGATTATTTTAATGTCATTATGCCCCTCTTTTTTATGTTTAAATAAATAAATGAATCTTCATGTTGTTTTCAAAAAAGTCCCATTTGGATTTTATCAAAAAATGTGAATAGAATCACTGTTTTAATGTGTACAACATGAAAAATATTTCATACTTCCATGACCAATAAATGATTCAAAACATTCCATAAAAGTTTATATGGTAAGTTTCAAATAATTTTTATTCTTTAATATTTTAAAATTTTCTTGATTTTAAATATGTGATTTCATGTAAAAATTGTATTTTTGATCGAGAAATGTTTCATGTGGTCTTTCAAAATCATTTTTCATCTATGATTTAATCCTTTGATATCACATTATATTTAAAGTGGATATGATCCAAGGAAATTGTAATAGTTATTTCTCTATATGGTTTACGGTTGTAATGAAAAAATTTAAATAAAACCCATTATGTTTTGATGGGTCTTTTTATGATGAAATGATTAAATTTTTATGCACCCCATAAATTTTCCATGGGTTATGATATAATTAAATATTTATGAAACCATTTATTTTTAGGGGTTCGAATATATTTATTTTGTTTTATCTTTTGAAAAAATATATATATTATTTTTGTTATGTTAGGGGATGGACTTACATTTCTCTCCAATGAATTTGGTATTAATTAATGTTATATGAGCTCAAAGCATGAATGGGAGGTTATAAAAAGACCAAAATATGGTACATGGGGGGTTATACTAATCCCAAAATATGATAAACGATATTTTATCCCAAGTCTAAAGTAGGTATATGGTTTTAATTCCTAGCCAATCATTTTATGTGTGCCTTTATGGATAGACTTGAAATAAGATTTTATATGATTGCGTGTAGGAAACATATCTATATATTATCCTAATGTTATGATATCATAACTCATTTTCATTTATTCATTTATGATTCATGTCTTATGAACTCCAAATCTATATTCCTTCACTCATTTTTATGATCTGTTATATAAAGTGTATGGTTTATCAAATACTATTATCATGTTCGAAAAATCTTGTGTTAATTTTATGTTCATATACCACTTTTTTAACCTTTATATGAATATAAAATAACCCATTATCATGTTTCCATTCCCCATGATATGAAGAAGTGAATTATGTATCATTTTTCTTAGAATGGTTATAGTTAGGAATAACTTATTAGGATACAACATAGCTCACTTATGGACAAATTTTTAATGTGTCTATGTCTATAGAGGCACTTGAACTATAGTATTTAGTTATGAATCGTTAGGTTATGTAATAAATACTAATTTATTAAGTTGTAATAAATTTGTATGAGATGTTTCGGGCTTTGTAGTTGGTATCAGAGAATGGTTTAGTTGTTCTATTTAAACTAGGATGAGGAAACATTATTTTGATGCATAGGTATATGTCTAAGGAAGATTATAAGTATAATAGTTAGCATATGAAAATATCCTAGAACATTGTTGAAGGGTAATGAGAGTTGTTTCCATGAAATTATATCCCTATCTAGAAACTAATACTGGACTACATTATAGCATAAATGGTCCTACAGGTAGTAACACTAAAAAAAGTTCATTTGGATTGACTCAATCATTACGAGGTTCATGACAATGGGCCTTACTGCGCATGTAGTGTAACACTCTCGGGGGATATGCACTGGGAATTCACACACTATTTATAAACCATCATGAAGGATTTAAATAGATAGTGATCATGGATGACATAAAAATAAACTAAATTTGTTTTAAATTGTATATAATTCTTCATTATTTAGGGATTTAATATATAATATTTCAAGATTATATGGTTTCCAACTATAAATATTATTATTCGCACTGTGATTATTTATTTTAGTAATGGAAGAAAACAAATAGAACTAGGTTAACATTGAATGTGATATAAAATGTTCTTATGAGAAATGAAATGGTATTATGAATGTATTGAATTATATTGTGATTATTATTAATAATTTATCATGATATATGAATAAAAACTTGAACTTTAACCAAATATTTGACTCCTAGAAAAATAAAAGGACAGATTTTATAGATATTTTGGCTAGTGGGGACCACAGATGAACAAAGATCTAGATTTATATATATATTGAGAATGTGGTAATAATTTCTGAATTTAATGTCTTATAGTAATGATAATATATTTTACATGTGGATAAGAAGGGTAAAAAGTAAGAAATTTCAATAGAAAAATCAAAATTTCACATAATATAATCGAGGAAAAAATTGTTTTCCAAAAAGAATCATCAAATTTTGTATTTTATAAATGTAAAATATATGGGCATATGAAAATAAATTCCCTTGTGGGAATCATAATATAAAATCACTATGGTTGTACGAGTAAAGGTATTGTGGTTGATGATGAAGATACTACAAATGATACATGAATGTAATTTTGTATTAAGTAATAAGATGATGAATCCTGGTTAATGGTTTAAGAATAATTTTTAATGATTGATGTTTTTATATATTTTAATTTAATAATAACTAAATATTTGAGTATTTTTGTGTAGATTATTTGAATTAAGGATTTGGTAGAATATGTTGACCAGTACTAATGACCATAAAAAGAGATTTAATAGAATGGTGATATTTTATAAAAACCAATAATTGATAGATAAATAAACATTAATATGTTTTTGATGATTAGATAATTATTATTTTTAAATATATTATTAGTATAGATAATGTAAATTTTAATGTATCGATTACCTTGGAATTGATTAATGATTTTTAGACAAAGTGTTACACCCTAAACATTATCAATAATAATATTTTATTAAATAGATTCAATGAAACGTGATAGTAAGAATATAAAGTAATATAACAAACTATGAAATTATGACATATTTTATATTATAAATAAACTCAATCTATGTTATAGTTTTTAATTCATAGAACACTGAGTTATATTTTGTTACGCACAACAAAAAATTTGTTTGATAGCTTTCCTTATATGCTAGAATGAGTTTTATAGTATAATATTAATATAATTATTAAATAATAAAATTATCTTCTAGTTGTTAATTTTTAATTTATGAATAATAATAACTAACTTATTAAAATATATGGGTGAATTCTGTGGTTACTAATTAATTATAAATGAAAATAACTAAACTAATTGAATATAAATGAAATGTTTTTATATACCCAAAGAAAATATATCTTAGTAAATAAAAATAATCACTATTTTTTAATGAACATAATGTAATTCATATTATATATATATATATATTCAATCAAATGTTATAAAATTAATAAAATAGATTTTATAGGAATAAAATTGGAAAAAATCTAATTTTACACACAAAAATATGTATTTTTCTAAGGCGATTTTTCCTCTTTTTTAATGGGTCACTTATTTTAAAACTAAATTTTTTAAATTTTATATGAAAAAAAAATTATTTATTAAATAATAATTTCAAAATTATATTAGTGTTAATTTTTGGTATTTTTCTTAGATGACTCATTATTTGATGGATTGATAAAAATGGTGAGTTTAATTATTATCTTACTTTTCAAATAAATAATTTATAATGTTAAATTATATTTAATTTTTTTGATGTTAAATTAGGTAAATTATAAATAAATAAATATAATTTATATCATTGGAATCAATTTCATTTTTAATTTTATTATGAAAACATTTCAAACTTTTGTATATTTTTAGTTTAAAAATCGGCTTTGTCGTCACGTCAATTGGATGCATTTTAAATTAAATTCTAACAATTATATGACTTTAATTTTTAAAAATGAATTATTTATTTGGAATAATAACTATTTATAATGTCTGATAAGGTCATATTAATTTTTGACCAATTTTATTAGTGAAAATAGATAATTTTAATCAGAGTGATTTAGGTAAAAACGAGTTTACTTAGTGGTTAATATTAAAAGAAAGGGTCTATAAATGTAACAAACCTATTCAAAACACATTATGTAGAAATAATTCGTCCATATCCAAAATTTTACATTATATTAGGAAAATTATGAAATATCATCCTCCCAATAGTGTTTAATCTTTAGTATTTACAATAATTCCCTTCCTCCTCCACTAAAAAATAATAGTCACTCCCCTCACATATTCACACCTACCTAGAAATGTACCTATTAAAAACCCAAAAAAATCACTTAAAAACATATGTAAACACATCCTATAATCCTTTATTTTATAATAAATCAAACCACGAGAGTTATTTGGTTTAAACCAATACGAGTTACATAAAGAAGAGGTAACATTAACCAACATGCATCTTTGATTGATTTCCTTCTCCATGTCATTAAATAATTTTTATATAATAATTATATGATAAAAATAGTTACAAATATTAATATATTTTATTATTAGGTACTTACCTAAACCCACACACACTTCCATCAAATGAGTTATGAAATCGTAGTTTGTGTGTATGACAGACTACTATTTCACGAATCGATGTCATTTCTTTTTCAATTACCACATTTCAAGATTGGGAATAATGATGTCATTTGTTAATATGGTATTTATAATACTTATTGTCTATTAATTATTCTATAAATATTATATAACACATACCTTCATACATTCTATTTTGCGGGAATATGATAACATCATTCATGTGTATGGTGGACTACTGTGTTGTGAAGTTATGGGATTCATTCATGCTTTACATGGAATGTATTAAGGATGGATTTTATGAAAATATGTGATATATATGAAATAATAATAATAATTTAACGATTATATATATCCTATATTTTTCTTTCTTTCAATATGATAAGAAAATGGAAACAACGTTTATACATATGTATGACCAACCGTATCTATGAACAGTGTATTTTATTTCCTATCACCAAATTTTATGGATAACTGTAAATAAATATATATGATATTTTAATAATGGATTAAATTTTATATATGATGAAATATTTATCTTTTTAATAGGAACAAAAAAATGAATGTTGAAATATACTCCAAAAAGAAGATGATTAACACCTGAAACGGTGAAAATAATGAAATGTTATCAAAAATAGGTGATAATATTTCCAAAAATAATCGTAAATGATATTAATAATAATAATATGGTTTAGTAATAAATTAATAACATGGTTAAAACCATTATTTATGTGGTTAAATAGAATTCAACCAAAAATAAGAACAAGCTAAGGCATTTCATCTCAATTTCATTTCATGGAAGAATATTGTAATGTTATACATCTAGTTTATTTTATATGGTGTATATACTAACCCTTTGGAATATTATATCCAGTATAATTAATTATTCATGGTATTCTGAGTTTTATTTTGATTTAATTCATATATATAAATTTAAACTAAAATGTTTCCAAATGGTAATGAAATTTTATAAGTGAATTCCTTTTCATTTGGTTAGATTACTTCCCCATTGTCCTCAATATATAATTATTATGTTTATAACATTAAATATATATTAATTTACTTCAAATTTTTTATATGGTTTTAATTTTTAAACCCATAATTAGTTAATTTATTAACTCTCACTTAAATTTTATAATCATTTTAAGTGTTTGTTTCACAATAGTATTCTAATCAAGATTGATTATTCTAAAAACAATATTAAGGTATATTATATGATAATTTTAAAATACACAATTTTATTTTCTTCTACTCAAGTTATTCTTGATTATTATTAGTCAATAGTATCATTTTTTTACTTTTTGGTACTTGAAATGTTTTAGAAAATGTTATTTAGAAAACCCGACTTCATTTCTCTCTTCAGTCCGAAACATGTTGTATTCCATAAAAATGTGTTCTAAAAATGTTTTTAAAAATGTTTTTATTCATTTTAAAATCTTTTAATAATCTTATTTTTACCCATTTTTATTTTTTACCCGTTTTCTTCAAAGGAATATTCTTGTATATTTCTAAACAAGGTTCTTTTCTAACCTTTTTACAATTCTAAAAGAATATTATTTTTACATTGTATGAAATTACCCATCATCATTTCTTTGATGATTATATTGAATGTCTATAAATATATTTTAAAAATATAATTTTACAAGTTATTTTCAAGGAAATTGGTTTTAAATTTTTCTTTTCAAAATGAAAAGTATATTTCCCTAAAAATTGTTTTTAATGATCATTTATTATTTCATCAATGACATGTACCCTTATTATTTATTTAATGTGTATATATCATATTGATACCATCCTTATTATTATTATTAATGTCTTATGTTTATTTTGACCATGGATAATATTTACATTCACTTATTTTAATAATTTTTTAGTTATTATCTTCCAATGGAGTTATTCATTGTCTAGTGACCATTGAACATTAAATTTCCCCTAGATATCAACATTATTCATCATGGATATAATTATTCCCTAAATTGTATACCATTTTTTGTTATGGTATGTACTTTTAATGTTATTTTATTATCTCAGGAAATATTAAAAATTTTGAATCCATCATTCAATACATACATTGGATAATGCACATTATTTATGAATTAAATTTATTATTTGATATATGAGGAATTATTTGGAATGGTATAACATGGTTTGGGATTGTTTAACGTTAGCCCATAAATAAATCAGTTGTCTTATGAGACAAATCAGTTGTAAAATCTAATGGTTTTATACCTGGTATATTCAACACCATCTTGTGAAAGGTCTTAAAGGTAATGATTCTATATAACTAGGAAACATGCAGTCCAATAATTAAGAATTTCATTCATTCAGATTTAGTTATTATTAATCATTATATATCCACTATGAGAAACTCTATGGATTAATTTCAATTCTTTCATATTGAATAAATGGAACAGTTTTTAGTTATTTACCTTTCCACATTGGTTAGACCTTATCTGTTTATTTAAATGGAATGTGTGATCATTTATTTACCTTACCATATTGATTATTCCTATTGATTCATTGATGCTTTAAATGTAAATAAACCTTACTATGAATTTTAGCTCACCCTTATTTAATTTCTATTACCAAGGATTCCATGAAATTTTTATAACTCATATACATAGATATGCTATCTGGAATAAAATTATTCTTCAAAAAGAAAAGAGAAAATATTATGTTGTAATTTGTGTCTTCATTTGTAATACAGGACTCATGTATGTATCCATTTTCCCAAAACTACTAAACTATTCAGTACTCAAGGATGATATTTATTTGTTTCTTATGATAATGTAATGGTATTAGGCAATGACTTCGGGCTTCTGGGATTAGGGTTTCTATAGTTGGCAATAGAACAAGTTTAGTAGAATCCTTAGGAACTATATTTAGGAAAACATAAACTGGGGAGCATAAACCTATTATATAATAATAGGATATGTATATAAGAACATCCTAGAGTTTAGGTACTATAGAGATTATGTCGTTCTTCTTAACAATTCATTCATTTCTAGACACTACAAGTGGACTTGGATCTAGCCCAGACCAACCTAAGTGGAATACTTATGAAAATGGCATGTTAGCATTCACTCGATTGTGACCAAATACATGAAAATGGGTTTTACTATGTACGTGTTTTTACGATCAAGGGGGATATTATTAGGATAATTTAAATTTTCCTAACAAACCATTCCGAAGGATTTGAATAGATAATGACAATGAATAACCTACATTAACCTAAGTTGTCTTAGATTGTTGATAAGCTATCATGATTTAGATATCCTATAAATGATTATATTGTAAAACCATAGACAAATGAAGAACATATGTTTTATATAAAATGGATGATGTATTTATGTATTGTGATTTAGGAAATAATTTATTGAAATGTTTTACTAATAGAATATCAGTTACAAGAATCATGAAACATAAAAGGATTATGATAAATTTTTGAATCAATTATGTATTCAATATCATAAAATTTATGTATACAATCATGGATTAATGAAATTATGATTTAAAATAAGTTAAATGACTTAAAATACTCTTTAGGATTAATTTGATGATATTTACCATGATTAACGATATTTTGGGAGATATATATGGAAATAGAACTCATTAATTTAGTATATGTTTTAGTGGAAAATTAATTTAAGAATAATTCCTTTAAATTTTCTTGACAATATTTTAAAGTTATTGATAAACATTATGGTTGAAATAAAAATAACCCAATTATAATTTGTGGAAAAAAATATGTTTTATTGAAAACCTTAGAGAAAAGGATATTTAATGATTAACATTATGTAAAGGATGTCCTCATATTTTTGGTAAATTAATGGTATCATATTAATATAGATTAGAAAAAAATGACAAATCGTATGTAGTGTTCCAACCATTTGAATTAGGTAAGGTTGTGGGTATTAAACCCTTGACCCAAGGATGATAAGGGTTTTGTGTCTACCACTATCCTATGTTATGTCCTAGTAAATATGTCCTTTTTTAGATAAAAAATATGTCATTTTTTAGATAAATATTTTATTGAATAAATATTAATGACGAACCATTAGTTTTTTTAGTTTATATAATAATTGATTAACCATATTGGTCTTGGAAAATATTTAGAGACATATAAAAAAGACTTTTCACCCATGCATAGATCTTATGATATGTTAAAAGTGATTTTTAATACTTTAAGAATAAAAAATAGTTTTTGGTTATTAATTTCTTCGATAAAATTGTTAAACGGGAAATAAATCAAAGCATAAAAAAGGATGATTTTTTATGAAATATAAATATATCATATAAGTATTTTAACTTATATTCTTAGGTAGTAGAAAAATTACTCAACATTATGAAAATGATATTGAATTTTTTTTATCCTTTTACATTTATATCCAAAGAATCAAATTGTCCTTTAGATCATCACATGTTTATGGATTTCTGTCCATAAATGTCCCATTTATCTATTAATTTATTTTGATAAATTACCAAAATCAATCACTCTAATTATTTACATTTCCTTCCATGTATAGGTCTTCACATTCCTCAAATGTTCTCATACTTGGAAACCCAAGTATATATTATTCTAGATGAGGTTTGGACTTTAATTTCTCTCATATTAATAGTATATTTTATTGAATATTTTGAATTATGGGATTTTAAATAAAATAATTTTCAAATATGAAACCCTTCATTATCAAAATAAATTTTAAATTATGAGGACACTATTTTTTTAAGGCGGGGGAGTGTAGCACTATGAATATTCTGAAGAATAAATTTTTAATAAATAGTGTATGTGACACACAACACCAAGAATAGAAATTAATAAAACATCCTTTTGATTTAATATATACTTACTATTCTAAATAAATTCAATCTATTATATATCTTACAATGAAAGAACCTCTGATTTTTCTTACGTTTTAGGAAATAACGAATTTCTTTAATAGCCAACGTTACACAAAATACTATGTTTTACAGAATAGTACAAATAATATTATTTAATATGAAAGTTATCTTCTAAAAATTAAATAAAAGTTTATCAATAATAATAAATAACATATGAAAAAATATGGATGAATTTATGGGTTACCTATAACTCCCCAACCCTAATTACCTAGAGTAAGTGCATTATTACATAATATTGGAATGATGAGAAAAGATCAAGTCTCGAAACACCGATTAGTTTAGTAGCCTTGGAATGACTAGATAAATTCATAAATTTTACATTACATCATAAAGTAAAAACTACAACAACATATTGTCTCCAAACTCATATCCCCTTATACTATCCAAGTAGGTCATTCATAAAATACTTCTTCACATCCTGGGAAAAATAAAACATAGAAAGGGGTGAGCTCAAATGCCCAGTAAGGATAACAATATAGAAAAACAATTCATAAATAAGCATAAACATTTAAGTCAATGTATAACTAAAACAAAAGCCTTTTAAACCTGAACATTAGTATAATATGGAAAAAATAAAATGAAATAATTCTATTTACTTATTCACATGGATATTCTACTAGTCTAATAATCACATGCAATATCAATAACCACTTACATAATGATGGAATGCATAATGCCAGACTATCATAACCACATATTAAAGGCCTTGTGCCAAGACTAAAAATAATATTTTGTCAAGGCCTTGTTCCAAGACACTAGTTTTTCTCATGAGACCTACCGATGCATCGTGGAGCTATAGCGGGCTCCACCCATAACTTATTAAGTCTAATGCATTCCTCATATGAACAGGTTTAAACATAACATAAACATTCGTATTAAAACTGGCATATGAAATTTCAATACTTTCTCCAAAAACAATGAATGGTATAAAAATAACACATCCACATTAAAACATATCACAAAACCTTCAATACAATATGGATGTTTTGTATCATAATAAATCAACTTCAAATAAACTTAAAATCCATCAATGGATGTTGACATAGATGAAATCAAAAATATTTGAGAGAAATATATATTTTTTTAAATAATTTAAAAGTAACATAATTATAAAATAAAACATTGACTTTGAAAATATTCTTATAATCTTGTAAGGGAAGCTTCGACAATTTTACAATGGTGGAAAATATCCACACCCGCTGTATATGTTAAGAAAACCTTCTTACCTTAATTTTGTCGAAAAGGTTGAAAAGGACCTTGTTTGGAAAATGAAGGAAAGATTCCTTTCAAACCATTTTATAAAAGTCAAACAAAGTTATAAATGACATTAAACCATTGTCTAGTAAATAGTAAAAAAGTTTTGGAATACATTTTTAAGAAATATGGATGTGGATGATAAAGAGGTCCCAATAGATAATTACGTATAAACAAACATGGAGAATAAAGAGATTGTTAAATAAACCCTTAACTTGTACTATTACTTGGTTGAGGGTAGGTTAACCACCTATATAATGGTGAAATAATTGTTATTAAATTATACAAGAATCATATACATAAATATTATATCATATATGATCTTTTAACATTGATTTGTTAATAATATAATAGTATTATCATTGTTTTGGGTGTTAACTTACTCGTTTTCTTTTATATGTTTTGTTATGTAAGCCATGTTTTTTATGGATAGGTTGTATCGTATTCATATCCAGAATTATATCAAGTCCTTAAATATTCTTTTTATTCATTAAATGAGAATTATTCTTGAATGGATACGATGGGGAATGAATCTCATCGCGTTCGTGGAGACGGTAGTCCGTACGTACGCACGAGCGACAATATCATTCTTTTGATATTAAAATAATATATAATTGGATGGTATATCATATATATAGATTCATTATCATGTTATATTTTTTATGTACTTGAATTACACATCATTATTATACCCATCAAAATAATAATTTATTGAATAACAATTACACCACGACGTGGAGACGGTAAGCCGTACGTACGTACCTTTGGTGACATGTCATTCAAAGAATGGATAGAATACTGAATATGGTTGTACCATATTTATAATAACATCAGAGTATATATAAGATACTGGAGTTATTATTTTAGAATGGTAATAACAAAGAAAGAAGACGTTGAAGAAGAAAGGAACTTAAAAGAGGGTGGTGAAAACATTACCTCTTAATCGGGTTCTTCCTTTTTATTTGATCAAAAGGGCTCCTTAGGTTGGCTTTATGATCAAACTAAGGACTCTAGGTCAAAGTGGGGGAAGTTGAGATAGTATTTGGGCAGGTTTTGGCCGAGCTAAAAGGATTTGAATGTGTGAATTAGTTAGAAGGATGAGTGCCCTTTTATAAGAGGGGTGAGGGGCACCTTTAGAAAAGTTAGAAATATTATTTTATAATAAATTCATATTCGGTTTTTAATTCCTCCAAAGTGGATTATTAAAATTATAAGGTGGGGATGGGTAGAAATAATTTCAAAAAATAGAATTTAGACAGATTTGGGTCATTATATTAACCTTATCTTTTAGTTTTCACTCTTAGTTAATTAGTTTGACATTTACCATGTCACTTTGTATTTATATATTATATAGTTAATAAACGTACTATATACATCCAAGAGACCCAAAAGTGGTCCATTAATAATACACATATCATGATACATGTCCCTTGGCCGAACCTTAGACTTTTAGGAATAGAATTTAAATTAATAATATAATATTTGTTTTAAAAACTCTTTTATGTCAATTTTGAAACTATTGGGTATTTTTTTTTGATAATTTCATAACAACATTATTACTTCAAAATAAATTTCTATAACCAATACTAATATGTCCTATTAACCTATAAAGTTATTTGAATTCATAAAAAGTCTCAAATTACATTTATTTTGATATTTATAATATCAATTATGTTAATATTTCATTAATTAGATAGTTACTACATCACCATTGTGTCATAAATAAATTAATTTATTTAATGTCTAAAAATTATAAATAAAATACCATTATGTATGAAGTCTTTTTTTATTTCTAATGAATATATACAATAGAATTTATCTTATGTATAAACCTATATTAAAATTTTTTTAGTTATTAAACATTGATTTTAACTCTTTTAACTCTTCTTTAAATTAAATAATAATTAATGTCCTAATCTAATCCATGTGGACCAAAATGATAATACTTTATTCATAAGGTTGTTTTTGGTCGAGATACTCTTGTCCAATAGAATTAGGACATGTTTTAGGGTAATATTAATATAATTTTTACCCTTAATTTCTTTCTTTACTTTTAACCGTGGTAAATAAAAGTAAAAAGTCACTATTCACCAAAAATTATTTTCATCTCATTGAACCACATTTTACTCCTTGGTATTAACCGTGTCTCTCAGATTTTAGAAATTCCACTCACAGAAGTAGTAAAATTATGGTTTACGTGAATTTCCAAATTCTCCTAGGAGGTGGGTAAAAGAGGGTGAAAAGTTCAATAAAATTTTTATATATCTAAAATTATTCTAAAATGACTCCAATGAATTAAATTTAACTTATATAGGTATTATGTATCTATTTTGACATTAATTAAATTTAAATAAAATTAATAATTATTTAAATAGAAATTCGGTTTTAAACTATAACGTGGTGTTTTTCACTATTCATCAAAAATTGAATGTTTTCAGAAAAATACCAAAATTTCACCCTAGCCTAATTTCGATATTACGAATCCAAAAATGAATTCTATTTTCAAAGATAAAATTTATAAAATTTTTAAAAGTGGGTATTACTATTCATAACAGCTAGTTTGATTGTTTGTGGTTTGTGTGTTAGAACTCGAACTTGCGTACAACACACACTACTGTATTATTCAAAGGGAAGCGTACCGTGGAAGCTTGGGGTGTTACATTCACCCCTCCTTTAAATAATTTATTTCTCGAAATTTCTTGAATACTACCACATGAAAATACTCAGGTGGTTCTTCATCATAAGTTCCTCGGGTTCCGACATTGCCTCTTCCATCTTATGGTTTATCCATAGAACTTTTACCATACGAGTCGTCCAGTTTCTCAGCACTTGTTCTCTTGTATTAAGAATCCTGACGGGCTCTTCACAATAAGACAGATGAGGTTCCAGTTCTAATTCATCGTAAAAGATTACATTCGTTGGGTCAGGCATGTATTTTCTCAATAGTGATATGTAGAAGACATCGTGAACTTTGGAGAGACTTGGCGGCACTACCAAATGGTAAGCTACAGCCCCAATTAGTTCTGGAATTTCAAAAGGTCTGATGTAACTAGGACTCAATTTACCTTTCTTAATAAAACATATAACTCACTTCCATAGAGATACCTTCAAGAAAAAATGATCTCCTACTTGTAATTCCAAATCCTTCCTTCAGTTATCGGCATAGCTCTTCTGCCTACTTTTAGCTCCTTTGATGTGGTTTTGGATTACCTTTACCTTTTGTATTATTTCCTCCACCAGTTATGGGTCTACAAGATTTCTTTCACCAAAGTCATCCCAACAGGTTGGTGTATGACATCTCTTCTTCTCTTGCATTACTTTAAAGTCATTAGACTTAGATAATTCTTTTTCTGTCTTGATAGCACATGAGACAATATCATCGTATGACGAGAAGGATTGCGACACTAATGCTCAATGAAGAAATGTTTTTAACCCATCAAAAACACGATCAATCTTACTTCTTGGGTTATGTATATAATCTCCATCATACCTTGCTATCCTTGTAATGTTAGCCTCATACTTTGCGACATTCTCATCCTCCTTTTTTCTCAGACTCAGAAATTGACTTTCTATATCAGCTCGATGGTCACGAGGAATGTATTTTTCTAAGAAAATCTCTTTGAACACCCTCCATTCCATATTTTATACTTCATCATATTCTATCATGTTTTGAATTAATGACCATTATTGATCAGCATCTCCAGTGAGGCGATAAACTGCCATGAAAACGTTTTCCCTTTCACTACTCCCCTAAGCCTGAAATATTTTCTCTAGGGAACTTATCCATGGCTCAGATACTAATGGATTTTTACTCCCATTTAATTTTGGTGGTTTCTGCCTCATGAATCAATCTCACATTGATCCTCCATGCTGTGGATTAGGGTGCTCCATACGGGTAAGGTTATTATTCATAACCTGAGTGAGTTGTCCCAGTATGGTGATTAGTTGATCAGCACCAGTTGCATCACCAGCATCACTATAATTATATTCAGCAGGAGGGCAAACCCTATATGGAGTGCGTGCATTAATAAGGTTTCCATTTCTTCCACTAGTTTCCATTTCTAAAAAATGGCATAAAATAGATCAGTTTATGAATCAAAATACATAATTCCATACTTATAAAACACTTAACATAAATTGAACTATTTATGGATATAATCCATAATCATAAAAATGTTTTCTTTGAGAATTATATACTCATAAACCCTTCATAATGGTTTGTAAAAAATTTATAATTATCTTAAGCATATCCCTCGGGAGTGTTGTAACCAAGAGTGCATCAAGGCCTGTTTTCGTGCACCAGTTCCCATTCGAGTCTAGTTCAAAAAGGTGTTTTTGGGTTTTACCCCTAGGTACATCTGTGCCAGATCTTCCTCTACCTGCTCATATCCAGACAAGGATTTATTGCTTGAAAAACTCACAAAATCTCTACAATACCAAAATTCTAGGAAGTTATTCTATACTAATCCTCAAAGTCCATCTTATATATATGTGCTCTAATAAGAGTTTATCTAAATCTAGCTTCAATGGTTTGTACTTAACTTCCTCTGATACCAACTGTAAATCCCCGACCCCGGTTACCTAGAGCTGGTTCACTATTACATAATATTGGCATGATCACAAAAGAACATGTCTCAAAAGACCAATTAGTTTAGTAGCCTTGGAATAACTAGATACATTCATAAAGTTTACATTACATCATAAAGTGAAAACTACAACAACATCTTGTCTCCACACCCATATCCCCTTATACTATCCATGAAAGTCATTCATAAAATACTTCTTCACATCCTAGTAAAAATAAAACAAAGAAAGGGGTGAGATCAAATTCCCAGTAATGATAAAAATATAGAAAAAACTTTCATAAATAAGAATAAACATTTAAGGCAATGTATAAATAAAACAAAATCCTTTTAAACTTGAACTTCAGCATAATACGACAGAAATAAAATGAAATAATTCCATTTACTTATTCACATGGATATTCTACTAGTCGAATAATCACATGCAATATCAATAACCACTTTCATAATGATGGAATGCATAATGCCAGACTATCATAACCACATAGTCAAGGCCTTTTTCCAAGACTACAAATAATATTTTGTCAAGGCATTGTGCCAAGACACTAGTTTGTCTCATGAGACCTACCGATGTATCAAGGAGCTATAGCGGGCTCCACCCATCACTTATGAAGTCCAATTCATTCCTCATATGAACAAGTTTAAATATAACATCAACATTCGTATTAAAACTAGCATACGAAATTTCAATACTTTCTCCATAAACTATGAAGGGTATAAAAATAACACATCCACATTAAAACGTATCACTAAACCTTCAATAGAATATGGAAGTATTTTGTCATAATAAATTGACTTCAAATAAGCTAAAAATCCATCAAAGGATGTTCACATTGATGAAATCAAAACTATTTAAGAGAAATATCTCTTTTTTTAAATCATTTAAAAGTAACATAATTATAAAATAAAACATTTACTTTGAAAATATTCTTATAATATTATAAGGTAAGCTTCGATGATTTTACAACGGTGGAAAATAGCCTCACCTGCCGTATAAGTTAAAAAAATATATTCTTACCATAATTTTGTAGAAAAGGATAAAAAGGACCTTGTTTGGAAAACGACGGAAAGATTCCTTTAAAACCATTTTATAAATTCAAAAAAAGGGTATAAATGACTTTAAACCATTTTCTATTAAATAGTAAAAATCTTTTGGAATACATTTTTAAGAAACATGAATGTGGATGATAAAGAGGTCCGAGTAGATAATTACATATAAACAACCTCGGAGAATGAAGAGATTGTGAAATAAACCCTTACCTTGTACATTTACATGGTTGAGGGTAGGTTAACCTCTTATATAATGGTGAAATAATTTTTATTAAATTGAACAAGAATCATATACATTAATATGATATCATATATGATCTTTTAACATTGATTTGTTAATAATATCTTAGTATTATCGTTGTTTCGGGTGTTAACTTACTCATTTTATTTTATATGTTTTGTTACATAAGCCATGTTTGTTTTGGATTAGATGTATATTATTCATATCCATAATGATATCAAGTCCTTAAACATTATTTTTAATCTTTAAATGAGAATTATTCTGGAATGGATACGATGGGGAATGAATCTCATCGCGTTCATGGAGATCGTAGTCCGTACGTACGCATGAACGACAATATCATTCTTTTGATATTAAATTAATATATAATTGGATGGTATATCATATATAAAGAATCATTATAATGTTATATTTATTATTTACATGAATTACAAATCATTATTATACCCATTCAAATAATAATTTATTGAATAACAATTACACCACGACGTGGAGACGGTAAGCTGTACGTACGCATGTATGGTGTCATGTCATTCAAAGGATAGATAGAATACTGAATATGGATGTACCATATTTATAATAACATCACAGTATGTATAATATACTGGAGTTATTATTTTTGAATGGGAATAACAAAGAAAGAATAAGTTAAAGAAGAATGGCACTTGAAAGAGGGTGGTGAAAACATTACCTCTTTATCGGGTTCTTCCTTTTTATTTGATCAAAAGGGCTCCTTAGGTTGGATTTATGATCGAACTAAGCCATCTAGGTCAATTTTAGGGAAGTTGGGAGAGTATTTGGGTAGGTTTTGGCAGTTCCAAAAGGCTTTTAATGTGTGAATTAGTGAGAAGGGTGAGTGCCCTTTTATAAGAGGGTGAGAGGCACCTTTGGAAAATCTAGAAATATGATTTTATAATAAATTAATATTCAGTTTATAATGGTTCAAAAGTGGATTATTAAAATTATAATGTGGGTATGGGTCGAAATACTTTCAACCAATATAATTTAGACAGGTTTGGGTCATTATATTGACCTTATCGTTTAGCTTTAACTCTTAGTTAATTAGTTTTACATTTAGCATGTAACTTTTTATTTTTATATTATATATTTAATAAACTCACTATATACATCAAAGAGACCCCCAAGTGGTCCATTAATAATACAACTATCATGATACATGTCCTTTTTCCGAACCTTATATTTTTAGGAATAGAATATAAATTAATAATTCAATATTTGTTTTAAAAACTATTTTATGTCAATTTTGACACTATTGGGTATGTTGTTTTTGATAATTTCATAACCACATTATTACTTCAAAAACAATTTATATAAACAATACTAATATGTCATATTAACCTATAAATTTATTTTAATTCATAAAAAGTCTAAAATTACGTTTTTTTTGATATTTATAATATCAATTATTTGAATATTTCATTAATTGGGTAATTAAGGCATCATCATTGTATCATAAATAAATTAATTTATATAATGTCTAAAAATTATAAATAAAATACAATTATGTAGGAAATCTTTTTACCATTTTAATTAATATTTACAATAGAATTTTCCTTATGGATAACCCTATATTAAAAATGTTTTAGTTATTAACCATTAATTTTAACTCTTTTAACTCTTCTTTGAATTAAATAATAATTAATGTCCTAATCTAATCCAAGTGGACCTAAATGATATTATTTAATTCCTAAGGGTTTTTTGGTCGAGATAAACTTGTCTAATAGAATTAGTACATGTGTTAGGTTATTATTAATATCATTTTACACTTAATTACCATATTTACTTTTAACCGTGGTAAATAAAAGTAAAAAGTTACTATTCACCAAAAAATATTTTCATCTCATTGAACCAAATTTTAATCCTTGATATTAACCGTGTCTCTCATATTTTTGAAATTCTAGTCATAGAAGTGGTAAATTTATGTTTTATGTGAATTTCCAAATTCTCGTAGGAGGTGGGTAAAAGACAGTGAAAAGTTCAATAAACTTTTTATATATCTAAAATTATTCTAAACTTATTCCAATGAATTACATTGATGTTATATAGGTATTATGTATATATTTTGACCTTAATTATATTTAAATAAAATAAATAATTATTTAAATTAAAATTTGGTTTTAAACTATATCTTAGTGTTTTTTCACTATTCATCAAAATTGAGCGTTTTCAGAAAAATACCAAACTTTCACCATAGGCTAATTTTGATATTCCAAATCCAAAAATGAAGTCCATTTTGAAAGATAAAATTTATAATAATTCAAGAAGTTGGTCTTACTATTCATAACGGCTAGTTTGATTGGTTGTGGTGTGTGTGTTAGAACTCGAAGTTGCGTACAACACACGCTACTATATTATTCAAAGGGAAGCGTACCGGGGAAGCTTGGGGTGTTACATTACAAGTTAATTAAAAATAAAAATAAAAAATCAATTGAATATAAAAGAATTGTTTTTATGCCCTAAAATGTGATTTATCTTAATAAATTAAATTAATTAATAATATTTTATCAAATAAATAAGATTCGTATATTCTATATATTCAGTAAAATTTTTATTTTATTTAAATATATTTTATTGGCATAAGATGAGAACAAATCCATTTTTACACATAAAAGGACTACATTTGTATAATGGATGTTTTTCCACCTTTTCATATAGATCTTATTTTAAAAATAGTGTTTGAAAAATTTAAAATATTATTGAAAAAAATAAAATTCAATTCTAGAATCAATATTTCAAAAATATCTTGTGGTAAATTTTCAGTATTTTTCTTAGTGTTTTTATTTTTTGATGAATAATGAAAAATAATGAATTTACTTGAAAATAGAATTTTCATCTAAATACTTTATAATGATCGATTATATTTTAAATTGGTTATAAAGTGGAATTAGATAAATTATAAATATATTAATATATTCAATTTCATTTTAATAAATTTCATCATGAATATGTATATAAAAAAATTCAAATTTTGAAAGTTTTCTCTTTAAAACCCTAATTTATCGTCACATCTACATAATACTGTTTGACTTCAATTATGAAATGTATGTGAATTGAATTTTAAAAAATCAATTTCATATATTTAATGAGAAAAAATTATTATTTAAAACTTTTTTAAATTCATTTTTTTCTAAAATTATTATAAAAAAATTGTTAATGTTAATCACATCAATTATGTTAGAAATGAGTTTACTTACGAGTAATCTTAAAATATAAGGCATGTAAATGACCCAAGACATATTAAAAACCAATTTTATGTAGATATTTTTACCATATACACTCATTTATTGAAAATTGTTCTTTATGGGAGGCATATGAGGTAATGGAGACGTCTTAATAGTGTTTAGTTTTTGGTAATTACCAGAATTCCACTACTCCTCCACTATAAAAAAGACCTCACTCCCCTCTCATATTCACACCTCCCAAACAAAATTGATAATTATACTAATGACCAATTTACATCCCATTTTAACTAAATTTATCCTAGAATCCTTAAATTGTTTATAAATCCATCATAGAAAGTCCATTGGTGAAAACCAATAAGAGTCACCCAAAGAATAGGTAACATTCATCGACATGATCATTTTTTCACTTCTCCACCACTTAAACTATATTTATATCACTCTTGTTTAAAAACCCATTATACCTATTATTTTTAAATGTTTTGATGTTAATTTAATTACCCAAATCCACACAGACTTTCATAAAATAATTTATGAAATCATCATGTGTGTGAATGGTGGACAATCACCTCACGAACCAATGTCATTATTTTTTCCATTACCACATATCAAGGCTAAGAATAATGATGAAAATACTATTTATAGATGATATTTATTATCTATATATGATTTTTTAAATATTATATATCACATACCATCATAATTTATATTTTTTTCGAACATGATAATTTGTTTATGTGTACCACAATCCACCACCTCATAAAGTGATGTGATTCATTCACGATTTATATGGAATGTATTAATGATTTTTTTAAACAAATATATGACATATATGAAATAATAATTATACATGAATGATAATATATATATATATATATATTATTTACTCTTCATTCTTTTAACATGAAAATAAAATGGAAACATTGTTCATTAGTATATACGGCCTACCTTCTCCTTGAAAAATGAATTTCATTTCATATCCCAAAATGTTATGGATTACTCTGAATAAATATATAATAAATATATAGAATATTAATATCACACTATAAATTATTTATATTATGAAATCATTATCTAATTAATATGAAAGAAAAATAACAAGTCAAAACATACTAAAACAAATTAACACCCAGAACATCGAAAATGATGAAATATTATTAAAAAATGTGTGATAAGATTTTATAAAAAATCATGTTTGATATTATAAATATTAACATGGTTATATTATAAGTTAGTAAATTTCTTAGAACCATTATTCATTATCTGAATGATTGTTCATCCAAAAGGAATCGCAAGTTAAGCGATTCCATCTAAACTTTATTTCACTAATACATATTGTAATGTTGTGCCCCTAGTTTATTTTATATGGTCTATATATTGAAACCTTGACATTTAAAATCAGGAATATTATAATATAAATTTTATTTTGTGTTTAAATATGAATTAATTAATCAAAGTGGATTTGAATATAAAATTTAATAAGTGGTAAAAAAATTCTATAAATCAATTATTTTTCATTGGGTTATATCAATTCCTCATTTTTGTTTATATCCGCTGATTACGTGTATAATTACATTGACTATATATTGTTCTATTTCCATTTTTAATTCGTGTATTTATGGTTGATACACATAATCGATTCATTGATTAATTATCACTTCAACCATATAATCATTTAATGGTTTATATAACAATATCATTTTATTCATGATAATTTACTATTGAAGTTACATTAAAATAGATAATATTATAAATGTTTCTAAAACCCATTAATTTAATTTTACACTAGTTACTCATGATTATTTTTAATTAATTGTACAAATTTTTCACTCTTTTTTACTTCAAATATTTTAGAAAATATTTTCAATAAAATCATATTTCATTTCTCTATTAGGTAATAAACATGTTTTCATCCAAAACCATGTTTTCTAAAAATGTTCTCAAAAACGATTCTAAACTTATCAAAATTATTTACTAAAGTTTTTTTAGAAATATTAATTTTTTCCAATTTTCATCAAATGATTCTTCTTATAACATTATAAATAAGGTTCTTTCACATACTTTTTATAATTCAAAAGAAATTTTCTTTGTACCATATACAGAATTACCTTTCATCATTTAATTGAGGTATACTTTGATGTTTTAAAAAACATATTTAAAAAAAATTCAAAAGTTCCTTTCAATGAAAATTATTTTTTATGTTTTTAAAAATATTAAAATGATATTTTCCTCATGAATGTCTTTAAATATATTTTCTATATCATCAATGATAATAAAACTTATTATTACTCAAATGGTTATTCATCATATTGATACCATCATTATTCTTACTCTATATGGATTATGTTCATTTTGAAAAATGATATTGTTGAAATTTACTTCCTTGAATCTTATTTTAGTCATTATTTTCCTCTTGAGTTATTCACTTTCCATTGACCATTGAATATTAAATTTCCAAAAAATATTCCCATTATTTTTCAAGGATATGATTATTGAATAATCCATATAAATGTTTTACATATAGCGTTTAATTTAAATTTTATTTTATTATCTGGTAAATATTGATAAGTCTATTTTTTTAATCTATAGGGACATTCAATAAGGAAAATTTTTTATGAATTAAATCGATTATTCGATGTGTAGGGAATTCCTTGGACTCACATGACATAACATGGAGACTATTTAAATTATGCCCCTCTATGCATCATTAGTCTCATGAGATCAATTCGTTGGCCAAATTGTATGGGTTTCTATTAGTTATATTTTAACCATCTTGTGAATGGTTGTGATGCTAAATGTTTTGTGTATCTGGGAAACATGTAATCCAATAATTATGCATTTATTTCATTAATATTGATTTATTATTATCCATGACATTTTACATATGATTAAATGTATGGTATCTTTTCATTCTCAGTTTATTGATTAAATGAAATGGTTTTTAATTATTTTACTTTCCATATTGATTATTCCTTATATAGTTATTTAAATGGAATGTATAGTATTTTATTTACCTTTTCATATTGATTATTATTATTGATTCATTATTGATTCTGTTATACTTAATCCATACAGAGTATTTGATCTCCCTCATATTTTTTCCTTTCCCTAGGATTCCATTAAGTTTACTATGACTGATGTGAAATGATACATTAGATAAAATAAATTTATTCTTGAACAATACAAGAAAATAAAATTATGTTTTAATTTGTGTAATAATTTGTAATACAAGGAACATAACTGTATCTAGATAAAAAATAATATTAAACTACTTGTTCAATTGGGATGTGATTTCCTTGTATTTTATGTCATTGTAATGTTAGTAGGCACTGACTTTTAAATTTTGGAGTTGGAGTAACTACAAAAATTATTTCATGTTATCATTGAAAGAGTTTAATACATTTTTTTGATTTATGGAATATATTGAATAATTTTTCATTTTAGTTAATGTGTGAGTAAAGAGTTAATTTTTTCAATCATATATTCTTTCTTTGGTATTTTATGGTAATTCTGGTTACTATTATATTTCAAGAGAATACATGACAAAAGTATTCAAATATTTGGTAGGTCAAAATTAAGTGATACTTTTGGTTATTTGGGGGATTAATATTATGTTAATTATAAAAATTAATTGAACTTTTTTATAAAATTTTAGCATCAGAAATGTTTTTTAATTAACCATTTATGCAATGGTTTTAGTTAAACTTTGTAAAAAATAGAATTTAATATATTATTTCACATATAAAGATTTTTCCATATTAAATAACATGTTTTAGCCATTTTATTTTGGATAGTAAATATATAAATAATGAAAAAAAATTCCTCATTTTATAGGCATTGTGATTTGTTAGAGTATTATGAATGAAAAAATCAATCTCCATTTTCTAGAGTAAAATATGAATATTAAATAAATCATAGCACAAATTGTTTTTTGAGATTATGATTATAAAATAGAAACAAATAAAGTAAGTATACTATCTCATTCTCTCTATCTTAACAGTAGTAATTCCTTAAACATTAGTAGAAAGGATCTTGAGACCAAAATTTTGTATTATTGCCTTTATCTCTAATGAATTGATGGTCTTTTCTTCAACTCTTTGTATTGTGATTTTTGGATTTTTTACCTTCTCATGATCATTTTATTTGTTTGGATCAAATATCTATATAATTTTTTTCCTTTAATGTCCATATATTTACATACCGCTAATGTTATAATATTTTTAAATCTTGGTATGTGTCATTCCTGATGACCTTCATATTTCTCTTTAACTTTATTTTTAAGAGGATGTTTTATAAACCCTTTTTTGTTTTGGCTTTTCTAAAAATGAATTTTCAAATATCAAACCATTGATTACTGAGATCAAGTTAAAAATTTGAGGATATGATTTCTTAAAGGGGTCAAATGTAACACTAATTGATTTTTTGAAATATTATTTTAAATAAATTCAATTTATTCGATAGAGATCATTTCATGCAACATATAGTTTTAATTTATTTTGATATACTATAAATAATAATATTTAAATTTTTCATCATAATTTAGCCATTAAATTGAGAGGTTTCATGAACCCTCCCTCCAAAGATACCCTCCTTTTACTAGAGATTAAGAAAGGGAGATGATAACCCCAATTTCCCACCTCGAGTAGGCCCCAGGGTTGTGACCAGCCCCAAGGGCATAAAATCTAACCAAATGGGAGGAATTACCCATTTTATAGGAACCAAGATCAAGAGATAAGATGGTTCATCCTAAAACAACTCCATGTAGTATATCAAAAATAAATCCAAAATCTAACGCACATGTATATTTAAAAATAAGACTATTGTAAAGGCAATAAAACTCTAAAGTAAATACCCAATGAAAGCTAAGAAGCAATACAACAACTCTCAAGATCTGAGCTAGTAGGGTCCAAAATGCTTAGAAATTTCCCCCGAGAAACATGAAAATAGAATTACATATGTAGGGTGAGAATAAAAGTATACTCAATAGGGGAAACGATATTCTCTTTTGGAAAAGTGGGATAAGCATACTAATTACAATTTGAGAAAACATCATAAACGATTAAAACCTACCATGTAATGCTAACCTTATCAGGCACACAATGATATTCACAATAAATAACTCAATTAGAGTAATGTATTATAAAAAGAGCATTTATATTTGGGTACCTCGCACCACTTTCCCTACAGGTTAATTGCTCATACCCTAACATCAAATTTCCTATCTCAACCACACTCTTCCACAAGCCACATGTCAAAATCCCCACACATAACTAGGCCTCATAGAAAGTCTTGAAACCTATGCATATGAAACTCACCACATCCCTCCCATAAAAACCTAGGGCAAAACCACACATCATCTTAAAAACACATGGGAAAGAACAGTACAAATCATCCCAAAAAGGCATGGGAAATCACAACTCACCCACAAACACCAGGGCCTCACAAACCACACCACAACCCCCTCGAAGGATCATGGGATGCCAATTCCTAGAATATAAAGAAAGGAAGAGAATGAAACCATCCATCCATCCTCCAATCATGATGGGGGTAAAATACAGCCTCGCTTATAATGATGGGGGTGTTCTGCACAAAGTTCTCAACTAGGGTGGGGTGCATATATAAATCACAAGGAAATAAAAATAGATACATATATGATATAAAACACTCAATATAAACCTATGACTTCAAAAATATCACTAACCAACCCATGAATTACCCATTTTGATACCTCATCTAAAATTAACACACAACATAACAATACATATTACCATTTCATGTTTTCTATACTATTTTATATTTGACTATTTATGTTCATTATTAAATATTTCATTTATCAAAACCATCACTACTTGTAAACTAATGAACACAATCCATAACAACCAACTAAACCAATGACTTCTCAGAAATAGAAAATCCAATAAACTAAGGTATATTCGTATTCCTCAAAATTTGATACCCATTCATGATATGTCAGCCTCCAAAACTAGGGAACGTTTTATGCATGCTACTCAGGGAGATGCTATAGTTAAACCACCCTTATCAACCACTTCCATCGTTAATCAAACTCATCCCACTCATGTCATGTTTTGAAAAAACCAAACCCCAACACATAACCCCATATGGTCAACCATCACCATACAATGGTCCAGCAGCCTCACTGCACTACACAACAATCCTATAGCCTCACAACAAAACTCAAGTTCATATATCCCACAACAAACCCCCCTGATATGGAAACATACTACCTCATAACCAAGAAAACAAACATTCACCAATGTGACCACTTTATATCCCATCCATCCCACACACAATACCACCATTATCCCACGTAGTATATTACCCCATATATAAAAACACAACAAAAATACCTGATTTAACATGCACCCCTTGATTAATTTCATTTCATAACTTAGAGGTTATCAAAGAAACAATGAAAGTTTTGGGGCATCCATTAATTATCCATGTCATCATATTTTACCAACTTCCATTTTCAAGTGTTTAAAATGATCCACAAAAACATGAAACATGTTTAGTGTGCAAGAAAAGATATCTAACTGTCATGATTTTCAGTGGGGTTCTTAGACCACACAATTTCACAATATCACGATAAGTTCAATTCTATAAAAAAGAGAGAACAAAACCCCCTACCCCTTTCAAATTAAACATCCAGTTCATTATATTTGGTTAGGTTGGCCCAACTATGATCTACATGAATCAAAAGTAGATCCCTCCCACTTAACACACAAGCAAAGAGAAACAAAGGAGAAACCCTACTTTGGAGAGGCTTCTCGATTCATCCATGCACCACATGGGCAAATAAGAAAAGACTGCAAGTGATGTTTTCACCACTAGAAACATGGATCAACCTTTTCAACACAAAAGGGTTATAAAAAAACTACCCAATGTTCATCCCAATCCAATATGAATTATAGAAGAAAAATATATGGTTGGAATAAGAGCAAACTCAATAATTGGAGTGGAAAAAAAACCACAGGTCGATAATGGATTTCTTATGAACAACTACTGGATTCGACTGACCAAGGAGGGATGAGTGGGGATCAATGATCTCCTCTGGGAACCTAGGGTTCATTTTCAGTAAAAGGGAAAGGATAAATTTCCAAATTAAATAAATTTTTTGTCCAAAAAAACATTCAAATAAAACTAGATTGGGGTATTACACAACATGTAATACCCATTCATTTCATGTAACCCTTTGAGGTCCACATCCACCAAAAAAACCCATCGCCTCTAGGATTTATTTTATTTTTCGAACCCTGAATCCCATCACATCGTGAACACTCCTACAAAAACTGTGAACCCAAGATTCATATTGTGTAACCTCATTATGTTTAAAGTAGTTTTTTCTCCCAATAAATGTGAAATTTATGTTTTTCTATAAAATGTTTCCATGAATAACAATTATTTACCAAATGAACTAATGATTATTATTTTATAATTATTGTTTCTTGTGATATGTTTTATGAAAACATTTGGGAATAAAACATTACTTCCTGAGTGATTAAATTATTGATTGAGCTCAAGACTAATTATATAAAGGGAAAATATTTTACAGGATTGTATGAATTTCAAAATTGACTAATGGTTTATTTTTTTTACTCTTATAGAGATTTATGTGTTACTCACATGTCTTCAAAAAAATTCAACAGGTCTAAAATATTTAAAGAAGAATGAGGGGGATTTAGTTTCTATCTATGAAGAAAACTTTACTAGATTTACCATGTATGCATCTATTTTCATTCTAGACCATTAATGTAAAATTGAGAGGCATTACACACTATTGAAACCTTGTTTCTGAGGATAATTAGCCTATTATAAATTTAAAATCTATGATAATGTTTCAAAAGTGTTGAGAAGGTAAAGATGTATTTTTTTAAGTTTATGGTAATAATGATAAGAAGCTGTCAATTCATAAAGAAATGGGAATGAATCTATCAATGAGATATGAGGTAATATGATTTATAATACATTTGGTAAGAAGCATCATGTGGTGTGTCCTATAAAATATGTAATTTGTTATCAATTTTATATTATGATACATTTTTTTCATTGTTTTAAGGAAAATAATCATGTTACTATCCAAATCAAATATGATAATGTTTGATGTTAGATGTTTTAAATACAATTATATGGGCCATTATGTTTTTTTTGTGACCTTAGAAAGTAATGAATGGTTATAATTAAGAATACTGTAAGAAAAAAAATATAGATAGTCATTAGAGAAAACCTAAGAAAATACAGGACCATCCAAAGATGTGAAAATAGATACATTACTTATATTCTCAAATTATTGTTAGGCCTTATTTAAATTTTGCTTTACACATTCTTCTTTTTCTGCTAAATTTTCTGGTAAAATTTAAGTTTTACCTCATGAAATGAATATTAGAATTTTATTAAAACAATATAGTGTAATTATTTAGGAAAAAACATTTATAAGAATCTTCCAAGGATTATATATAGAATGGTTTTTTCAACAAATATTTTTTTCATTCCCGTCGTTGTGTTTGAGGTTATTTTAGCTATAAAATGTATATTTTTCATGATAATATAGAAGATGGATTCAAATAATTTATATTCAAAATTTGAAATGATATTTAATTTTTATATAATATTGAGTTCCTAAATATTATAAAATATCAAGAATACAAGAAATAAGTTAAATATTATAGGGAAAATATTTTGAACATATTGTTAAAAACAGGTATATTATTAATATCAGTGATGTGCATGTAGTTAATGAATATATGGATGTATTTACTAATGATTTTTTAGGTTTTATTCTAAATTATGAGGATGAATTCACTATTAACATGATTTCAGAAACTTAGAGAATTTAGAATCCACCTTATCAAATGGATTAATTAGAGTAATTGGAAGTCAGTAAATAGTTAAAAGAGATTCCTGGTAAAGGCTTTCTCCATCCTTGTAATGAACCATGGTATGCTCCTAGTTTTTATTATGAATAGGGGTGGTTCAATGACTATTTTAACAGATTATAGTTCATACAATAAAATTATTATTAATTAACAGTATCTGATGTCATATATAGATCACTCATTTGACTAGTATTTGTGAGAGAATATTTTTTCATCGATATCTCTCAGGTCCAGATATCATCAGTTTCAAGTGAAGATGATAAATATTAAAAAGATGACATTTCTTACTAGGTATGGTTATTAAATTTTTGCGTTTATTCACATCTGGTTGACTAATACACTTACCATACTCATGGTGCTTATGAATAGATTTTTAATGAGTATTTGGAAAACAATTGTAGCGTTTACTGATGAAATTATGTTCAACCATAAAATTTATATGTAACATGATAATCAACTAAGGATTATTCTGTAAACATTGAATGAATATAAACTGTGTAAAAATTTAGAAAATGTGAATTTTAAACACAAAAAACTTCTTTCATTGGATATATTGTCTCTATCTTTGGGATAATTTTTTATCTTATTAAAACTAATGTTGTGAAATAGTAGAAAAGACCTACAAATTTCACTAGTATTTGAGTATTTTGTGGTCTAGTGGGTTAATACTAATATTTTTTTGATATTGTTTTTTGGTTATCTAACCCACTATATACTTTAACTAAAAAATGAGTGAATTCCATCTAGACAAAGGAATATGTTGAAAGTACTTAGGAATTGAAAAGACGATTGGTTAACGAACCAGCATTATACTTGACATAAATAGATTGATAATGTTTTATTTATTGTGATTCATCTCGAAAGGGACTTGGTCTTATATTGATTCTATAAGATTGGGTAATTGTAAAGGAATCACACCAATTTAAAATCTAAGAACATAATTACATTACACATGATCATGATCTACCTGCTGATTTTTTTTATTGGATGTATGGATAAGTCTTCTATATGTGGTAAAATGTGAAATGTATACTAACCATAAATCATTAAATTGTATATTCACTAAAAACAATTAACCTGATTTAATGAAGATGGTTATAACTAATAATAGATTATGACTTCACCATTCATAATCATCTTTGTAATGGAAACAAAGTAGTTAACTCATTAATCCAAAAAGATAATGTATCCTTAGATATCCTATATTTGGAACATAATCATTTGGTCAGTGATTTACAGATTATTGTACAAGAATTTGTGCATGTTAGTACTCATGATATTTTGTTTTAGGTGTTAATGCATTCATTATTATTAGATATAATTAACAGTACTCAAAAAGAAGATCTAGGTTTATGGGAAATATTGGAATTGGTTAAAATGGGTAGGTTTCTTGAAATTAATTTTGAAAAATCTGGTTTTATGTGATTTAGAAATAGGTTTTGTGTTTCAAGTTATTCCCAATTGAAAAAATATTTATTAAATATCATATCTTTCATTTTCTATTCAAACAGGAAACCAAAATACACACAGAGTCCTTTAGGGATATTATTGGTGGGAAATAATGAATAATGATATTGGTTATCTTTTAATAAAAATTTTAACTCGTAAACAAGGTAAATCTGAGAAAAACTACCAAAGAAGAATATTTACCCTTTTCCAGTATCTAAATTGAAATTATAGAATATATCCATGCATTTCAGGGTGGGATTACCAAATAAATCTCAAGATAATAATGTGATTTGGGTTATTTTATATAGATTAAATAAATCCACTCGTTTTCTTCTTAATTTGATTTAGTTTATATTTGGATCATCTTTCAATTGTCTAACTTGATTAGATTTTCCAATTACATGGAATCTATCCATTGAATATATCTAATAGTACACCAAGATTTTCCTCAAATTGTGTACAAGGACATGAAATGTCATTGGGTACTGAATTAAATTTTTATACAAAAATTCATCCACTATCTAATGCACATCCATAGATCATGATTCATTATTTTGGAATATTTTATTTTGTTATTTCTCATTGGATTATCATGGAATTTTGGATTAGAATATCTTTTTGGTGGAACGTTCATATAATAATAGTTTTCATTGTAATATAAATATGACACCTTATAAGTAATTATAGAAAAATTGGTGTTAGACTACATCATATTCTGATAATGGTGGTGAGAGAAATATATTCAGATCAGAACATGTAAAAATGTCCAATAAGGTGTATATAATTCAACAGATTTTGCAAGTATCTCATATTAGGAAGAGTTATTTTTTAGATAATTGGAAGGATAGCCTTATATTTGAGGTAACTGATCACAAATTTATTTAAATATCTCATTGGAAAGGTGCTATATTTTTTATAAAGAAACTATTGTCAAGCCCATATTTTATTGTTCTGTATGAAATTAAAGAAATTATGGTATTTTTTATTTTTGAATATCCTTAACTCAGTCATTATCTCATGTATATGATGTGTTTCAGGGTTTGTTGTTAAGGATATATCAACCAGATAAATCTCATGTTTTGATGACTGAGGTGGTACAGTTGGAATATAATCATTTGTATTTGGAAAATACAATGTGGATTCTTGATCAAAGAGGGTAGGTGTTATTAATTAAGGTAACTCAAATAGTTAATGTTTTTTTAAAGAATCACTTGATTGATAAATCATCATGGGAACCTAAATATGTTTTGACTGAAAAATATCCTCACATGTTTAAGTCATGAGTAAAATTTTGAGGACATAATTTCTTTATGGAGCTAAGAATGTGATAACTCTATTAATTATAAAAATAAATAAATTTTATTTATTATTAATATTCAATGTTATATTTTATGGATGCAAATACATTATAAAAAATAAATATGATTTTTTAAAAATTTGAATGAGATTTTTGTTGAAAAAATGTATCCAAGAAATGAAAATAAAAATTTCATTGAGTGTTGGTTCATTGCCTTTATAGTATATTAATATTATCCAAGGTAATTACATTGCTCTTCACCACTTCATACCACATTGAAAATGTTTCTCTTCTCTTCTAATATGAATAATAAAAATTCAATTTTCATTCATGTATTATATGGATTTATTTAAAATTAAATTTAAAAATTTTATAAATTTAATTTAATAAAATATGAATAATTTTTTATACCAATGTATGAAATATATATTAGGTTGAATTTTTTTCAATTTTGTAGAAATGATATATTTCAAGGTGAATAGTTAGTAATACCACTTTAATAAAAAACAATGATTTATTTTAAAGTATTTAAAAAATACCATTATATTTTGGATTTGATTTAAAGTAGAATTTGGGAAAAAAATTAAACATAATTCAATTAATTACATAGTAATAAAAATTACACATTATTTTTTGATAAATTCCTTTTTATTCTTAAAATTAATTTTCCAAAAACCCCATTTTCATTGATTTTTTCACACATATATTAAAATTAATTTCTTAAACATATTCAAAGAGAATATCAAAAAATATATTTCATATTTGGTATTAGAAATCTTAACTTTATTAATATTTTCATGTTTATTTTTTTATAATTAACAGTAATAATAAAAAAAAGTTATCACTCTAGTAAAGAGTAACATGGGTAAAACACGATTTAAACTAAGTAATAAGTAAAAAAATAGTATTTAAGTATAATGTAATTAGATTTTATTTACCCCTATAATATTATATTCAAAATGTGATAGAATTATATCCACATTCCTATTTAAAATACATTATAATATTTTAAAAGTTTTAAAAAGTACAAGAGTGCCACTCCCTTCAATTATAAAAGGGAAACCACTCTCTTCTCTAATTCACATACTTTTAGACATTTAGAAATATAAATCACTACCCAAATATCTTCTAGATAATATATCCCCTTATCATATAGGTCCTTGTTTTAACTAAATACATACTTTGAAGACTTAAGGTGTTTTCCAAAAAAGAGGTATAACTCTTAACCATGTTTTTTCATGTTTATTTTTTCATAAATCTAATTTGAATATTATATAATCATCATAATATGATATAATAAATACATATCAGAATATTAAACTTTATTATTATTAAGGAAAAACATTTTACTTCTTCTTTTCTACCCTATGGGAAATGAAAACATCACTTCTGTTTACATGTGGTCTACCACATTCACGGCGCAAAGTGTTTCATTTTCCATTACAACCCCACAAGGAAAGTTATTATTATTGATTTAATGAATATATATGATATTAATGAAACAATTATTATTCTATAAAAATAATATATTAGTCAAATTCTTACCCTTCCATCTTTTGGAAAATGATATTGTCACCCATGAATACATGTGGACCAACACCACTATAAAGCGATATAATTAATTTTTTTTTATTTTCAATTCTTGGATAGTTAAAAATATATATTTAATTCATCTAAATTATTATTATTTCATGAATAATATTATGTAGATGAAGGAAAAATTATCCCTCTGACTATAGCCAACAAATAGAATTTTTTTTTGGATAACGAACCAAATATCCTAAAAACATTAAACATGGACATAACTTATTCAATAACTATATAAAAATTGGTAATAAATGAAATAAAAGTGATAATTATAAGTTATACACATTAATGTTTTTTAAATAAAATAAATAATTAATATAAGATAATTAAATATTATTTGAAGTATATATGTGAGGAGTCAGACTCAAGAAAATAGATTTTTCATTAAAACAAATTTTAAATTTTTTAATGATTTTATTATATTTTTTTGATACATATACATGTTCATAAAAAATTCAATTATGTCTTTAATATAATAAAATTTATGTCTAAATTAATTATAAACCTTGTTTTACATTCTTTACAAATATTTTATCAAAATTATTTTTCATTTTTTCCAAACATGTTATATTTTTAACGAAAGTGTGAAGTAATTTGTTATTTAAATATTAATTGTGAGTGTAATTTTACACTACCATGATAGATATTATTTAATAACTTTACTCTATAATATTCCATATTTTTTCAATATAATATTCATTTTGTTTTCTTGGGATTTTGTTTTAATATTTTTCAATGAAAATGGATTTTTATGCTAATGTTTACAAGAATTGTTGGAACCAAGGTTGTTTTTTTGATGGAAATAAAATATTGTTGGTGTTTTTTTCCAATCCTTACATAGAAGATCAAAAAAAATTTCAAGGAAATGTATCTTATAATTCTTTTTGAATTGGTATGGTGCTTCTTTGATATTATGAGAGGACATGCATTTTAACTGGGTGATTTTTTAACAGAAGGCTCTGTGACTATAATGTGCATCAAAAAAAGTAAATTTCATTGGAGAATCGCAAAATGTGGAGTGTCACAAAGATGTTTTTGGTCGATATGGGAAAAGTGTTGGAGGCAGTAAAAATTAATGAATGACCAAACCTATAAATGAGAGGCTACCCCGATTCACTTATAATGAATTTTTTCAAGGAAAATCTGGAATCCCTATGATTTCACAAAGCTAGGGGGTCTCCATGAAAAATACATTCTATGAGAGCTTGAGAATCTTGAAAAGGAATGTTGAGTCTTAATTGAGGCCAATTAATTTGGTTAATTAGTACTTAAAGATAATGGGGTATACCACATTAAGTCAATTAGATTCACAAAAGATATTGTTCTGCAAAGGAAGGGGTGCTTCGGAAAGGCAGTTTGTTCCATAAAGGCATGAGAGATTCACCAATTTAGTTTGTTCTAGGATATTAGGGAGTTTCATTCTGGAAATGTGCTTCATGAAAGAGCTTCACAAAAAGCATTTTTAAAATCATTTTCTATGTGAACAAGGCTTTCAAATCGCATCAAATTAGATATATTCTCAAGAAGAGTCTCTTTCTAAGTCATGGACAAAAAATTTAATTCTAACCCATTGAACTGGCCTTCAAGTCGATAAATTGAGTTGTACATCTCTCAAATCACTGATCTATGGTGTGTTAATTGATGTGTTCTAAGGGACGCAGTGATTTATCCTTAAATCCTTCTAAAGATAGTATTTCTGGTAGAGAGTGACTGTGGACAAAATTTTGTATTCCAAAACATGTGATGATTATTGTTTTTAGGTATGACTGAAATTCTAATAGTGTATTCTCCTTGGACATTCCGTTATTAGTTAAATAAGTAAAAGTGTTGTTATGTTACTCTATATGTGAATGTTTGATAGCTTATTGAATCCATCATACATGATTAAAGAGTACTTACTATTGTGGGATCAAGATCCATCACTTTAGAAGAAACATTTAACACCCAAATTCACTAATCCCCTCTCAGGGTGCTCAGGGGTCCTACAAGATTCCCAAAAGTGTTTTTACATATGTGCTAGAAAAAATATTTGATGATTGAAATACAAGATTCCTTCCTTTTAATATATGTTATATTACATTTAAAATGTTTATGATGATGGTTGTGGTCAATATATCTCCATAATTCCTTGGGTAATCATTTTTTTCTCTATAGTATATATATTTTAATTAACATAGTAGGTTATTAAATTTGTAAGAGTAATTTTAAAGGTTATTATAACTGTGATATGAATATGATATCCTAAGGTAAATACATTAATATTCTAATCACTAAAATGTGTTTTTAGATGAAATTTGGTTTCCTATGGTAAACTAATGAGTTTATGTTTGAAGTAATGTTTTTTATATATGGGTGAAAAGTATGATTTTCATGAGAAAGTATACTTACGTACCCTTATTAAGAAAGAAACCCTCTCAATTAGTATGTTTATATTATTTATTCTTATGATAAGTTTTATAAAATGATTCAAGCAATTTATTATATTTCATGAGTAAGTTAACAATTATTCTAGCTCAATATTTATTATATAATAAGAAACATTTCTATGTGATTTCATGAATTTAAAAATGCACTAATATGTATCATACTTTTTACCCCTTATTGGGTTTTTTGTTATTATACCATGATTTCAAAATATATTCACTTGACTAATGGGTGATTAGGAACTATATAAATGTCTACCTTTCTTATATAGAGATTAATCTTCAATGAATAGAATGATTTTTGAATAAAATATTGGATTAAATTTAAGAATACTGCCTTTTTTCAAAAGAAGGATATTTATTAGAAATGTACTATTTTTTATAGGGTATTGATATGAATAATTTTTTCTTCATTTTATAAAACACTAAACCTAAAAGATAATGGGAAATTAATAAAATTCAGTTGTTTTTATTAAACTCATAACTATGGGTTAATTTTCGTTTCTGTTGTTATATTAAACACATAATAAAAAATTTACAAATAAATCAATTAATATTAACTCATATATTATGACATTAAATTCATCTATTTTGTGTTACCATGATATGAATCACCAAAAAAGTCAATTAACTAAGAATAAGCATAAATAAAATAAATAAAGTAATATAATCATTACCCTTTTAATGGATAATTTATTATGTAGAAAACAAATAAACCATCGACCCTAGGGTAATAACACCATCAACTATAGCTTGGATCATGTTGTAAATTATCATATGGATAACATTATATCACTTCATTTGGTTTCACATTTGTTTCATCTTGAACCACATCCATTTGTATGGGAGTCTCACCCTTTACATATTATTTTACTTTCATATAGGTGTGAGAACCAATTGAATGGTTAAGGGATTTACATAAATGAAATCTTGGATAGATAAAATATTTCATAAAAATACGGGGGATAAAATTAAATATATCATTATTATAGTATAACATTTATTATAAATATAATTTAGAAATAATTTAACTCAACAAGCCCCACACATACCAATGTTGAACTATGCTCATGAACATCTAAACATACAACCACTATGAATTTATAAAACTATATTGATTTGCATTAACCTATATTATTTATTAAGATAAAATATCCATAATTAATTCAATAAATTATATTATTAATTAAATAACTAATTTTATCTTAATTTTAATTTTAATTTTCCTGAGGATAACCATATGTGTTACTTTAGATAAAAACATTTTATTTAAATTAATAATGTAGAGAGGGTTTACTTTGAGAAAACATAGTCTCTACTTGATTAATCTATGTCTCTCCATTTTTTCCTCTTCTCATGTACCATAAACTTAAACTTCTTGTAGAATATGTATAGATTTATTAATTTATGTTATGTGTAGTTCCATGCGTCAATTCGGGTAATTAGATCCATATATTTGAGGCACGTGAAAAAGTATTAAACTACACAACATTTTTCACATTAAATGATAATGATATACATGGAATGCATGACTTCCAAACAGAATTTCTGATTCTATATTTATGTAGTAATTATTTTTTCCTTTAATAATTAGGAATCCATCCCATATGTCATGCACCCCATCTACATGTCATGTACATCGATTTAATATGACAATTAATTACAATCAACAAAATTTATAAATGCGGGGTATAAAATGGTTGGGAATGTGTCCCATGTGAATGGTTTTATGTTGCATTATGTGTACATCCCACTACACACCTTGTATATAGTTATATTATTAACTATAATACACACATAGGTGGTTGACATGTAAATATATATATCCATTTCTGTGATACATAGTGTGTATACTAGTTACACACCATATATTCACTATTGGATGTGTTTTTCAGCTTTAATTATTTAGACGACATGTAATAAATAGACAATTGTTCTATTAACCACAAATTTTATAGAAAAATAATTGATTTTTTCATGTTGGAAAATGTGGCATGTACACCAAATACAAATTGTGTAGTCCTTAAATTTGTGGTCCATCTAGAAAGTCTATATGTAATGTGTAATTATAAATATTTTACTGATTACCACATAATGATCCATGAACTTGATAACCCACCATATATGTTGAACATTGGTACATAATATATACTTTTAACATTCACATCATTTAACCATGTTTTCGGTCCAGAATATTCTACACTTCGCGACAATGTTCTTTGAACATTCATTGTGTATTCTTGTTTATTTTAAATCATATAATGGAAAAAAATTAAATAGGCATTTGGATAAATGAATCAATACATTATAAATAACAAACTGAAAAAAGATTAATAAATTAATAAATTATTAACAAATAATTATAAATATATATGTTAGCACTCTAATATAAAATTAAGGTTTTAGGTGTAGTAGAAGTCAGTCGGGACCAATCCTGATAGTGGATTTGTTTTTGTATTTGACATGTAATGTTTTATAACATGATGAAGAATTGGCATGTCTCACAGATAACCCTTAATAAAATTTACAAAGGTATCATGGTACCATAAAGGCATACTAATTAAAATATAATTTATAAATAATTTTTTGTATAAAAAATTTCCTCATTTTTAAAGTATTTTCTTTATTAATGAATATGTTGACCATTCCTATTGAGACAAAATTGTTCTTGTGGATCTAAAGCATAATACCTATAGCATTGATCTATATGTCCTCTAAAATATCATAACATCTTCATATAGATTTCAAGGTTGTAGAACAAATTATTCTAGTTCTTGAAATGTTCCTCATTGATAACTGTAATAATTTCTGCAAAACATTACGAACTCTTCATGGATCTCTAAATAATTGAGAGCATAGAGGAGTATCATCAACTCTGTAAAAAATTATAGAGTTTCATAGAAGCTCTTCTCTAAGGTAGATAGAATTATCTAGAGAGGTTATTGTGCATAATGAATATTGAATATTTCTAAAGCTATAGAAATGATATTATCATGTATTAATAGTGTGGGTTAAGAATTAGTAATTTCACATAGTTCCATAAACAAATACATAATCCAAAAACCCCAAGTAAAAATAATCATATAAAGATGGATGGATATTTTTAAAACCTACTTATTAAAAAATATCTGTAAATAAATAAATTAATGAATATTTATTTAAATTATTTATGGATGTGAATTCCTAAAAACCCTCCCATTATTTTTTTATAGGACTTAGTGGTGTCATTAATAATTTTAGAGATGTTTTCAAGGATATGAAATCATTTTGTAAATCCATAGGTCACTATGACATGGTAGTGGTTGTGGTGATATCCATTTTAATATTGGGTTCTAGGAGGTTTGGTTTTGTGTAGGTCATTTTGGTCCTGAGATACACCATGGTGAGATACACGATCTCTTTGGTCATATTCTTAGGCATGGAACATGTATAGTCACCCTTTATAAAAAAGTTATTGAAATTACTAGTGAAAGGTGTGGTGTTGGGAGTTTCATTTTGGGGGACCACCTATGTAACAGGGTGATCTTAAGATCACCATCTCATCATTCTAGTTGTGGTGACGAGAAAAATAATTTTTTTAGGTACACAATCATGGATGGTCATGGAGGGAAGTAGAGGATCCAGACAACCATAGAACGCATCATGGAATAGGTCATGTGGATTGATAAATCATCATCTAAATCATATGAAAATAGAGTAAACCATATGTGGGATATTTGAAACTCATTTAATTGAGGGATACCACAACATTGTAGGATGTATCTATAACGTGGGGAGGACATTCGACATTAATAAATAAAAATATCCCTCAAACTCCCTTATTTTTATTTCATTTCCTCACCTCTAAGCACTAGATGAATCCAACCCCCTTGGCACCCTTTGATATTCTCTCTTGGTATTTACTTCCTATTTATTTTATGATATCGATTTCATTTTATATTTGGTACCTTGTTCTGACATTTTATAACTTTCATTCTTCCCCCTTATTTTAATGTTCATTGTGGAAAACCCCTTTATATTGGGTACATTTCTATGAATGTATTAGTGATGGTATTTTTTGGTTAGGTTCTAATGGTATTCCCTTCAATATTGGTTATGTTCATTGTGTTGATTCTTTTATTGTAAATGTGGTTTTCTTTGAATCACCAATCATGATAGGGTGTCATTTTTTTATTACTATTTTATGAATATCTAAAGAAATAAAATTATTTTTTTAGGAAATAATTTGTTTTAATAATAATATAAACAATTGTATTAATCTAAAATTGAAGGTTTATGTGAGTTCTCTAATTGTTTTGCTTGTTTTTTATATTTATTTGAGATTTTACTTGTTTATTTCCATCTTAAAAATCATGGTTGTATATATCCATGTTTGATTTTTGATAAATGTATCTTATGAAACTATTATTTTATTAATTTATTTAACTCACCCATTTGTAAAAGGACAATACTATGTATAAGAATAATAAAATAGTTTCCCCAAAGATTCCTGAATTTTTTATGAATATTCATGGAAGTGATGATGTAATATAATTAAATCTCATTTACATGAATATGGAAATTTAATGCTTGTGGGATATTCTGGAAATTGTCTAGTGTTTGGGGTGAAAGGGACCACGTTAGAACATTTTGGACAACATAAATATTTTATCTTCTCATGGTATGTGATATGTACTAATGTGTTTCAGTTTTAATGTGTTGGTGTAGCTGTGAGATGGTTTTTTTGGTTCTTGTTTTTCTTGATGTGTGTGGTTTTTAGTGGGAGGTGTGTAATTTTTTTTTCTGGTGATGTTGTTTATTGGTTGAGATGGAATGACATACTAAGGATTAAATTGAGATGGAATTTTTTAGAAATTAAATTTTTTTGGGATGTAATTAAATTTCCATAATTCACATAATGAATTAAATAATGAATAATTTCTGGAATTGAATGGGAAGTGATGGTTTGGGTGTTTTGTCTCAATTGTGTAATTAAATTTAATAATTTATTGTAGTTAGTTATTAAATTAGTAAATCCAAGATTTTTTGAAATGAAAATGTAAGATAAAATGTGTATTGTGTTTGTCTTGGTTGTGTGGTGTGGTGCATTAGTATTGTTAGTGGTTGATGGAAGAGGTTATGAGATAGTGTGGTGTTATTGTGGGATATACTAGTAGAGTTATATGTGTACTAATTGGTTGGTTTATTTTTTTAATATATATTGTTTCCTGTTATTTATATATACTCCCCACCAAATGTGTATAACCTTACAAATTTATAAATGTTTTGGGTTTGGATTTTTTTTTACAATATCCATGATAATAGGAAAATTGATGTCTATCTAACTATTATTTCCAAATTTCCATTCATTTTTAGAAATGATGACTGTTTGGTATTAGAGATAGACTCGTGATTATGAATATGTTATATATTATGGGAGTCATTCATGGTGAGAGGAGGTTACGAGGATTACGTCTATAACGATCATGATGCCCTACTTCTCTGGATATGAGACATGATGATGTGATGAACCTATGATTTTTTTGATAGTAATTGATGTCATCATATGATGTTGGGAACTTTCGTAGGATAGAGTACGTATGGATGAGTCCAAACCCACATTGGAGATAGTTGGATATGTGATGTAATGACAAGGGAGGGAAAGAAGAATACGAAATTTGACATTGGGGTATGAGAAGGGAAAATCAGTGGGGAAGTTTATATAGGGTGCCTTTTCTTATATTATTTTGATTATATTTAATTATAAATGGATGTTTTATTTGGTGAGATTTACACAATGAGGTTTGGAATTGATTTTTAACCTTTTTAGGTATATATTGGTCCTATAATTTATTCAATAGTGAATTAGAATGCCCTTTTAACTTATTCATGTGAGGAATTGGGTATGATCTTATAGAGTATACATGATGTGGTAACCTTGCGTGTATATGAACTACATTTTAGGTTTCTAGGATGAATCAAGGGACCAATATACACACTAGTATCTTGGGGATAATATCTTTTATTGAGTTGATTTCAAATTGTTATCTTTAACTTCCTTCTTTGGAGACTTTTATTTTAATATTTCTAAAATTGTTAATAAATTATGTGATATTTATAATTTAATTTGTTTTATGTGATGGAATTTTTTGCTGGTTTATATCCTATATTCCAATCAATTTGTTCTATTGAGGGTATTTCCTTCTATATATGTTAAATTATTTATATCTTCAGTGCTAATTTCCAGCCTAGGACAAATTAGAGATGGGACATGAAGGTTATTATACCTCTTCAATCATTGAAATCCTAGGAGATGTAACTTTAGAGGAAGGGTGTCCTGGAAATTGACATTTAATATATCAATTCCTCCTAGACCCTTAACATGGTTTATGATTCCTCATAGGTATTCATTAAACTTTTAATAATGATTATTTATTTAAATAAATGAATATCACTTCATTATTCACCAATAAGAAAATCAATATTTTATTCACTAAAAATAAAAATAAAAATTTATCAAATATGTGATCAACTTAACCAGAATAATATTACTCTTAGAAATTGAGAATAATATCTATTCAACACATAAATTCCTATAAAATTTAACTTAGATCCCAAATACACTTAGCTTTTGACCCTCTAGGATACTTTCTCAAGGAAATTATTCCAAAATTTCCTAATGTAGAAGATTGAAATATAGAAATGCATCAAAAACCCATTGAGAAAAGATTTAATGTTGAGAAAAAAAGACCATACTAAAAAAACTCACCATGTAATATAATCCCTTCATGTAAATATCTCATCAAATAAGTTTCATTATATTTTAAATAAACTTATGAGTTATATATTTTTTTCTTCAACACTATAGATTTGAACATAATAAAAACACAGGTACGACGATGGGATTATTTTTGTAATTTAATTTCCTTCAAAGTATTAAGATATTAACATCATTTAAATAGAAAGGTATATATCATTTATTTAATTTTTCATTGATTCCACATCAATCATGACCCATCCAACATATCCAAAATCTCTACAAATATATGGCCTCATGGTTTTATACAATAAATTATAGTGTGTAACTCATGATATAGATTAATAATAATCTGAAGTCTAAGAACCAATATACACATTCCTATGTTGAAATATCCAATGAAATGAATAATATATAGAATTTAAATTGGTGGGTCTATTATCTTAAAATCCACTCATATGTATTTAAAATGAATAATTTCACAAGAAGATGTCTCAGTGCCTTCTAAGCTCCATACCCCTAATAGAATTTAAAATATGTATCTCATCAAATGATATCATTTTTTAATAGAACATGTATCTAAGAATATTGTTATAAAATCCCAAGGATCTCATCATATATGGAGTTGTTATGTACATTAGGTGTGACAACTACACTAAGGATATTATCAAATACTTCTTCTCCCAAAAGAACAATCAGGATGTAATAAGATTTTTATTAATATTTAATAACTATTGATATATTGGTAATTAAAAGTTCCTGAAATATGGTTATAGGAAACCAACTATAATAGATTAAATGATTATGTAACATGTTCAACAATAAAAAAATGATATTATATTAAATGACATTTTTTTACTGTAATATTTTCCTTTTTTCCATATGGGTTTCTTAAAATGTTAGAGGAATATGATCGTCTAATTTTGGAAACATATCTCAATTCCACTAAGAAGGGGGACTTGTGGGTCACACACATAGTGTTTTCATGAATCTAAATTAAATTCTATTTGAATTTAAAATTCAAATAAATATTATCCTCCAATTATAAGGAATATTATTTATTCTAGTTTTGGTGATCACATAAATTTAATAGGAAATTGTTAAAGAGAATATATATAAATATATATTTATATGATTTGAATATTAATTAAATATTATTTTTCTGGTATATGAAATATTATTTTTAATGACCCTTTATTTTATTAATTAGGTAGATATTTATTTAATTACACAATAATAATATAAATATGAATTCCCTAGTTACGGAAGACAATGTTTATTTTACAATTGATGAATGATATTTATTTAGTAAATAAATATTACTTCAAGGATTGGCATATATCGATGAGATAAGTGGGTTTAGTTAAGGTTATTGATAGAAATTAAAATTAATAATTTTGCACATGTCATAGAAATAATAATAATACTATTATTATTTAACATGGGGTTTATTTTGAGTAGACAAATGGATGAAGGATTATCGTGAATTTATCATTTATTGGGTGCTAAATATATAAACTTTATTATATCATGTTCATATTACCATATTTTTGTTTACATTGAATCCTATGGATAAATATCTCAAGATCATTGTGATTCTCTCAAATAATTATCTTGAGAAATGGGATCAAATGATCCTCCTCCTCCTTAAGGCCAAGTGAACAAGAGTGATTCATTTAAATAAAACAAATGATATTTGTGATCAATAGGAATTATTCATGTTCATAATGTCTCCAGTGATAGAACGTTAATATATATTAATGATAATATGAGGGTTATAGATCTCCTCTTGATCCTATTGGTGTATCAGTGCTATAATCAAATAGGGTTTAATTGGTCAGCAACTTCAAAGAAAAAAGAATTATAATACCTAATATAATTTCTATTTGTATATTAATTATAAATTTTTTATGACTGTTCTTATAATGATAATTCTTTGGTGGTTATTCATCTAGTTCTGAGGATAAATTCAAGAAAATATATGAAATTTTGTTGGGAAAGGGCATGACTGCTTTTGCATTGCACCTCAGAACCTTTAAATAGTACCAGAGCAGTTAATATATATATATTATTATTATTTATTAATTCAATGATTATTTACATATTTTATATTAATTTTCACTTCTAGTTGATGCTTTATTTAATATAAAATTAAAATTTTCTTTTCTTTTCACATTTATATGTCTATTAACATGCCAATAATAGATGAACAATGATAATATCTACTATCTAGTGCTTCCATATGACACTACTACATGGTATGTAACAAAAAATTGGATTGTATATAGTCTATTAAAACACCCCAATACATATTATGAAAATTTTATCATGTCATATGAGTTCTGTTAGGCAGTGTGTATATATTACACAATATAAAAAATATTCTAGCTAGTACATGATTTGGTGGGGTTACACAACATGTATTCGGTATACAAATCATCTAATACTACGTGGTTTCCCATCATAATTCTTTTAAATCATATTTTCAGCATATAAAACATGTAATTAATTACACACATTATAGATATTGGCAGTCATGTAACACACGTCCATTCTAGATTACACAATGTGTATCTATTGTTCATGCTATATGACATGGTAGATTATAAGAATGAAGCATGTTGATTCCATAATTATTCATTTTGTTTTTTTAAGAAAATTTATTACACACCATTTAGTTTGTCTAAACACATTAAATTCATTCCACCAAACACGAGGTACACGACATCACAGTTTTATCATGTAGGTCAAAAAACAGAGAGAAAAATAATTTTTATATTAAACTAAACTAAACTAAAAGTAAATTATTATGAATTTCATGTGACTGTTATATCATAAGACTATTAATGATGTTAAAATAGGAGTTGTGAATAACAGTTTATAAAATATTAAACATACAATTTTACCAAAAACATTATGAATGTCTATCGGATAGAGGGATTTATCGATAGAACTTATAATCAGAGTATGAAATATTTTATAAAAAAATTATACTTCTATAAATCATAGAAAAAACAATATGTAAAACATTTAAAAACAAGGATAAAAAAGTAATACAAATTTTATTAAATATGGTAACAAACGTATATAATATTTCTAAATAAATATTATTACATTAACCTTAAGTGATAACGAAGTATCTTAACCTAATTTTTGGTATCAAGGACTTAACATGTCATAATGTTAGCCTTTCAATCATAGGAAGTGCTCAATCAGAATGAACAGAACCATGCTATGTTTCCCAATCTCCATGAACCATCAATCAAACTAATCTAATAAACTCAATTTATTTATCCACAAGATCCCTTGATCAATATGATTATACAAATAAAAATAAGAACAACATATATTAAGAAATTTATTAAGTAAATCTCACAAAATATGACTCATGATTACTCTATAATGGTTATAGATAAATCTATCATACTAACAAGATGTTACATCATAATAGAGGATACTTTAAATCATTTGTCGTCTGCTTCTTCTTCCTCAAGTCTTTGGTCCTATTTATTGATTTTATTTCAATAGTTTGATTTTTCATTTCTTAATATGAGTATAAAATAAATCATACATACCTTCTCCATCTATCAGAATTTAAACACTTTTTCTGATGGTCTTTTGAGGTAGACTCATTATAATTCATTTATTATTACATTTGGTATAAATTATAGGTCTTTATCTAATAACATTTATCATCTTTTTCAAGTATACTTAGTAAATGAGCATTTGGTAGAATATTTTTATCTCTACTAAATGGAATCTACATGATTGACTTTTTGGAACTCTTTATGATTTACTACATAATCCTTTCATCTGTTATACATTTCATAAATCCAAATATTGTACTTTATATATTATAGACCAATGTACTTGGTAATCATACATCTGATAAAATCAATAAATTTATGACTAACGGAATTATATAATCCATCGATTATAACATAATACATTACAAAAAAACTTTAAGTAGAGAAATATAAAATAATAAATATGAAAATCATCTATGGGGTGAATTTTTAGTTTAAAAAAGAAAGTTAGAAGGAGATCTATCAACTCAATAATCTTCTCCTTTTGAAATGAAAAATACAGAGTACTTAAGATAGATAAATTTAAAGTAAACCTTTTAATAGCTCAGTCCCCTTATATATACAACTACAGGGGGATATACACTATCCCCATCATTTATTTTCATAAAAAACTTATTTGGGAAATGTTTTATTATATTAGATTCCCTAGAATGATAGTAAACAATTCTATAAAATTATTATATAGAGTAAATAAAAATTTAATTAAATTTAGGATTCACTCATTGGGATGTAAATGCAAGAATATCAATCCAAAAATATTTAATATTTTCAAAAACATCATTATTTAAAAAACCCATTCTTTCTTGGAAGTCATTATCTCACTTCCTTTCAACTTCTTTAGATTACTCTAAATCGTGTCTAAATCCTCCGCTATCAACTACATATTTTCTTCCATTTCTTCATGTGAGGTAATTTTTTTCTATTAATAAATATTCAATTATTATTTAATTAAAAGTGATTTAAGATCATTAATATCACTTTTACAATATACTATTTCAATATTGATCATATCATTATGATTGGAATTTTTTTGGTTTCCCTCTTTATTCAGGAAAACCTCACATAGAAAAACTTCATAGCTTACAATGTATATTACATCCCCCAATTTATTCTATTAAACTTCCTAAATTACACCAATGTTTCTCCATTATGATATTTGAGCATAGCTTCATCTATTTATCATTATCTAACAAATTTTCCTAAGGGAGATCATCCACTATATAACATCTAGTATTCCTTCAAGGAATTTTTAGCTTTCTTAGATATCTTAGAATATTTAAAAAATAAATTCACACATATTGATTACTTTTTTGAAGTATTTCATCCTAATCAAGGCTTATTTGGATTTGGATCTTAGGGAAGAGTTATTGAGTCACTAGAAGTATTTTTAATTAATAGGTTTTATAATCCTTGTTGGTGTGTAATACTCTTTATCAACAAAATGCAATAAGAAAATATCCACCAAATCCAACTCTTCATCTGACTAAGAATGTTCTAAATATTTTACTACTTAAGATTTTATATTATCTTAAAAATATTATTTATCTATGGAGTTGAGATATATTTACTCAAACTGAGATATTAAATAAATTTAGGTATTAATTTAATATTCTTTAAAAGTTAAATGTATTCTTACATCTATAACATGCTCCTCGTATATTCATAAAAATCTATTATTCCCTAGTACTTTAAAATGTTCTTTTTAGATGAGATTATTTTAATCAAATCCTTCAAGTTCCTTACCAACATAATTTTCAAAAACTTTTGAAACATTATAATCAACATCTTCCATAACATCATCTACAACTTGTATTAATTCATCCATTGAAACACATAAATGAACTAACTAAGATGAAATTTTGTTTCCATTTGTTTGGGCAATAGACATAGAAGAAACACAGAGGAATGTGGAATAAAAGAGTGTGTATTCCCTTATCGTCATTAATTGATGGATGACCCACTTCCTAATTAATTTCCTATTCTCTATTCACCTTTTTATTTTTATATATGAAATTTTTATAGAATTTAGTATTATTTTCAATGGAGACTTACTTATTCTTTATTTATTCTTCATTCATTTTAGAAGTAAATTATTCTTTAAGGGATAATTCCTCAGAAATATACTAATAAAATCATGTATCTCCCTCTTTCTAGTCTTATTTATTCATTGTAAACTCATTGAATCTTTATCGGACATATCTTTGGTTTTCTACCTATCCATCTCAGAAGGAATTTGAGAGGATTCCTCAGATCTCATCATTTTGAGAAATGTTTTCTTAAGAGACTTAACTTAATCAGTAGAGGAAAAATTAATTTAATTATCAATGAACATTCTCTTTGATTTCATGTAAATTATACTCATCATTGTAATAGTTTTATCACCAAAATAATATACTTTATCTCTAAATTTTTTTTTTCATTTGTTGTGATCCTTCATGAAATTCACTAAAACATTTTTGACAAACATGGAATAAAAATAGATCATAAGAATGAATGACCCCATATTTATTTATCGACATTATTCCACAAAACATAATATGGTTTAAATTCATCATATTATATAAGAAAAATAAAATATATATATATTAAACCTTCAGATTTTCACAATAACATTTCCTCATTGGAGTATTATTTTGAATCTATATAATTGAAATTATTTCATCTAGTGAATGGTGTGATAGTTCCCTCACATTCTCAGTTGAAGTAAAAAATGTTACCTCTTGGCTAAGGATCTTTCAGAACAACCTATATTATCTGGAAACTTGTCGGAAAAAAAAGACACTTCCTCCTCTAAATGAATTCTCACATGTTCAAAGACTTGTATAAGGTTCAAACAATAATATTATTTAAATTGTTTTAAGGAAACACACTTTCCACCTTTTACCTCATTAAATACTGAAGTCACATTAAATTATCTTATAATTCTTCTTTAATTCAATTTAATTTCTTTAGTTTGAAAAGAACTTAATGAAAATCCTTGAAAAGGATGTTTGTATTTTATATGTGAATCATACCTTTCAAAAAATATTATTTACAAAAATCTCACCATAATAACATCCGATAAAAAATTATCTCAAACATTTTTCATTAAGATTAAATAGACAAACTTGATGAGAAATTGAAAAACTATTGAATTGATTGAAAAAATGAGAAAAAATGATATGAGATATGTTCTCAGATTAAAGTGGTGTGGTGAAAGTGAAGGGAAACCCATTCAATATATAGGTGATATTAGTTATGTTTTTACTTCCAATAAAACCTTGCATCTATAATTTGTTCACATAATAAGATGATGTAATTATTTTAAGAAACATGTAGTTTTTTAAATAACTAAATTAGTAATATTTGTTAAAAATTATTTTTTATTTTATATACTTCACTCTAATAGAACATGGATGTTTGTTGGAAAAAATTATATGGTTTTCACTGTAGAAATTGAAACAATAACAAAAGAGTTACCACCCAGAGAATTTTTAAATCCTGAACTACCCCATGTTGACAGGCTATCTAGCTCGGTGGGTAGTGATCCACCAGTAGTTCGACATCAGGTTTGTACCTTAGAAGGATATTAAAGGGCATGCATTGGAAGAATTCCTTTCCACCCATCCAACTCTTGGTGGATAGCCTCTGGACCTTGATTTTCTCGATGAGGCATTCCTCTTATTAGACCAATCCATTCTGTGTTATAAAATACACTTTGATGGATCTTCCCGGAGCCCTACCAGTAGAAGGCACAATGACCCCAGACCCAATCGAGTGGTCGTGGGTTTCATCTTCATCACACTATCATAGGTTGTTTTTCTATATTCATTATTGCTGTTAGAAGGCTATACCAACAATGAGGAAATGTTCCAGGCTCTCATCACTGGCCTCAAGTTGGCCCTCGAGATTGAGGTTCTCTATTCTTAGGTGAAAGGGGACTCCGAACTAGTCATCAAGTAGAACAAAAGTGACTATTTATTCTGAAATCTAGAGCTCATACCATCTTTGGAAGGCACCCTCTAGCTAATGGCCTAGTTCCCATCTCGGATAGAAGTTACCCATGTCCCGCGATCCCACAATGGTTGATCTGATGCATTGGCCATCCTCGATCAATCTCTTTTAGATCCTGATTGGAATGATTTGATTTTCCATGTTTCACACTAGAGATTCGTCACCCCCTTCACTCTGGATGACAATGATAGCTTGTAGGTAAGACACCTTATAGCCAGCGCCTCCACGTCAGGACCCCCAAGTCCCCCTGATGTAGTCCTAGAAGTGACTCCTAACTTGAGGACCCCCTTTTTCGAGTATATCTAGTACAGAAGCCTCCCAATAGATCGATCCGAGCGTGAGATAATATGGCTCCACACGTTGTAGTTTACCCTCTAGAGTGGTCTAGGTCTTGAATAGATCCTCTACAAGTGCAGGTTTTATGGGCTTCTCCTACGTTGCATTAAAGGAGTTGATATTTCTCAAGTCATGCAGGAGGTACATGATGGTTCCTACGGGTCTCATCATACCGAGCTGAAATTATCTCACTATATCTGTAGGATGGGGTATTTTTGTCCCTCTATGATCTGTGACTACATTGAGTTTTCCAAGAGGTGGCATGCATACCAAATTCATGATAACGTTGTACACCGACTCCTAGATCCTCTCCACACTACCAAGTACTATTGAACCTTTACAGTCTAGGGACTCGATGTTGTCAGACCATATCCACCGATGGCAGCTCGCCAATGCAGAGTCATCCTGACCGCTATGGATTTCTTTTCCAAGTGGGTAGAGGCAACTCTACTCATGGAGGTCAAGGCCCATTCTATATTTGAATTTTTATGCACTAACATCATCTATCGATTTAGATTACCTCATGTCATCATCACCAATAATGGCTCCAACTTCTGGGAAGCCATGTTTAAGAAGTTTTCCGCCAAGTACAACATTCGTTCCAACCATACCTCCTACTATCACGCACAAGAAAATGGGTAGATCGAGACGTTAAAAAACATCTCTAATATTCTATAGAAAATGGTTGGTTAGAACCATAAGTGGTGGCTGGAAAAACTCCCCAAAAAACTATGGGCCTATCGGACAATGACTCAAAATTCTACATAGGTGACCCCATATTCCCAGTTGTATGGAACCGAGTTCATCTTGCCCATTTATATTCAATTTTTGTCAATACGCAGAACTGTCTATAATCAGCAAGCACCAGATAAGGTAGTTGAAATCCATCTGGCTGAATTGGAACTGCTCGATGAGAATAGCCTTCATGCCCTGCACAATCTAGATGGGCATAAAAAAAATAGAGCTATAGATTTAAACAATAAGGTTTCCCTTCTCTCTTTCTTACTATGTGACCCTGTTTTGTTTCTGAGAACACCAATGATACTTGGTAGGAAACCACCCAAGCTGGAGCCCAAAAGTCAAGGACCTTACATCATTCATATGGTTTACCCCAATGGTGCATACTCTTTGGTTACCATGGATGGTGAACGTATAACTCCTCCCACCAATGCCAAATTCCTCAAGCAGTACTTTTTCTGAGTCATAGACGGTCCTACATGACCTTAAACTAATACGTCCTACATAAAATTAAATTTTTTGAGTAAGATATGGTCCTACATGACCTTAAACTATTAGGTGCAGCATGACATTAAACTTCTTTATCATCCCACATGATGATAAAATGAAAAACTGTCTGAGCACTACGACCATAAACTAAGATATATACGGTCTAATATGGCATTAAAATATGTGACTTGTCCGAACTTAAGGACATAAAACTAATAATTATTTATCCTTACCACATGATGTTAAACTGCAGGGCCCTTTCAAAACTATGTATGGTTTGACTCCCATCCTTATGGGACACATAGAAACGCCTGGACATTTCTTCGGTTGGCCCAAACACAACTTTAGGCTCTCCCCATTGGTCAAAACACATGGATTTGTGCTGGATTTTCCCTCCATTAATGTTGATTTCGTCATGACCTCACCATGTATCTTTCTCCCTAGAGATCTACAACTCTTTTATCCACACCACAAGGTTTTAAACTATGATCTATTTGGGAATTACCACCTTAGGTCCCTTGACCTTTCTGGCCCCCTATCCCATGTTCTCAATTAGGATTGTGCAGTATGGTGTGGACTCCATGTCCTCGTTCATGTCGGGCTATTTCTACCATGCCGAATACATCCTCTTGAGATACGTATCTATCTTCTTCCTTACTTCATGATGTTAAACTCCACTGGCTCCATCACACATTATCCATCCAATAATTTGTGTTTCTACTGCTTCTTACATCTGAAGGGACCCTTGAATAGCATGGATACTAGGCCCTAGGGCACTCCAACCGTTTCGGTCCAATATCCCTAAGGATCCTGGATGAAAATTTGATACAAGTCCCACATTAAGAGAATGGTTAGTGGTCGAAAATCATTTCTTGTCTTCATTCAAATAAATGATATTGATATTATGTTAAGAATATGGTATGTAGATATCCTCGATCATTATTTTCATTCTATGGTCTCCCAGATAATAGGCATGATGATTCACCCTTTCCACCCATTGGTCTCATGCACATGACATTAGAATAGGAATATACGGTCTGATATCCATGACAATAAACTATGATCTACTATGTAATTATTTCATAATGATAAACTACAGGACATATCCTATAACTACACATGGATTGATTCCCATCCTCATGGGATATGTAGGAAAACTCAAACATTTTGTATTTGGGTCCATCCCAAGTTCACTTATTCTTTCTCTTGGCCTCTTGACCCGAGCTCTCTCTAGAAGTTATTAATGGTGTGGCATATGGAGGATTTTGTTCCCATTCATGTTAGGTCACTCTCTATGTCGTACACATCCCTCATAGAGAAAACATTCCCTTATCTTCATACTTGTCGCATGACGTAAACATGCATAGCATCCCCCATAACTACATATGGCTTGATTCCCATCCTCATGAAATATGTAGGTCCACCTAATCATTTAGCCTTTTGGTTGAGCCCCTTTCATAGAAACCTTGTTATATTCCTAGCCCCATGGCCAAATTTCTCTTGGGACAGGTGCATGAATTGTAGTATATAATTATGTCATCATTCACGCCTTGTTTGTAACAACCACACCACGCACCTCTTTCTTATGAAAGATCTTCATCGTTGTGCTCTATACTCATATTTTCATATTGGCTTCTACTGAGTTGAGCCCTCCAACCCTCTTTGTATGTTCACCAATGTTCTCCGAAGTAGTCTTATTTAGGACCTTGATTTTTGGATTCTACATGGACATGTTATAGCCCATCCTCAGGCTTTATACACCTCTTCATTAGGGATTTCATCAACATTCACATTCAAAAGGGCCCCCGAATGGTACAGATACTTAGCCTGAGGTCTCTCCTATCATTTTGGCACAACATCCTTAAGGTTCTCGAATGAAAAATTGATATAATTCTCATGTTGTGAATTTGGCCAGTGGTCGACACTAATTTTTTGTTTCAATTTCAGGTCCCATAATATGGATAATTTGATTCGAACATGGTCAATAGTTATCTTTAATCATCACACCACCCCCATCAAGCCTTAAATATTGGTTGCATGATTCACATCAGTTTCCACTTCATCATCTCCAGGTGAAATTTTGACACTCTGGGTGTTGTCCGTAAGTGCGCATTTTCACGTTAGGAGGAAAAATCCCTGGTGACGTGTCATTCGAGGATCCGCACCAATTTATACTTTTCATGTATTCCATGTGTTTCAAAGACCTCCTCCACCCGTGTTTCCCACATCGAGTGTAGCTCACATGGGATTAGGGATTCAATAGAGGTTTTCGCCTTCTTGGAAGAGTCTCACTTATATATGGTCTGTTCTCTATGACCACAAACTAAGATCTATCAACACCATTTCCACAAGACATAAAACTTCACTATATTCCTAGAACTATATACTACTTGATTCCCATACTTATGGGATACATAGGACCACCCTTGAATATTGTCATCGTGTCCAGCTCAGGTTTCTTCTAGTTACTTTTTTCGTTTGGCCTTTTGGCCCTAACTCTCACAGGATTCCATGGTGTGGCATGTGTGGGCTTATGTTTTCACTCATGTCTAGTTCGCAATAGTTGTACCACGTATTGCCCTTCTATGAGCTAGTCTCTCCTGTATCTCATCCTGTATAATGTTAAAACTACATTTTCAAAATTATGAATGGCTTGATTCCATCCTCACGTGATACATATGAAGACCTAAAATTTTTCTCTTTTGGTTCATCCCCATTTACTCTGACCTTTTCCGGCCCCTTGGCCCAAGGTTTCTTCCCACAATTGTGTGTTGTATGGTGTGGACCTCATCCTCATTTACGTCGGGTGTGCTTTATCACACCATGCACATTCCCCCTTAAAACCTTGTTTCTTCTGTATGTGTCCAAGGAATATGACTATAAACTAGGATACATGGACCCACATTACTTTAAACTATAATGTATTTATTTCATAGTGTTAAAATTCATTGGTTGATCCAATTATACAACCCAAAACTATGACCTTACCGTCCTGGTCACACGATGAAAACACTACATCGCATCATGATATCCTCATTCTAGGGGACATCGTGTTTGATAGTGGTTACCCACCATACTATTTTTCAATGACATCTATGGCTTGATTTGTAAAGTGACACCTAGATTCTCCATCCTAGGTTTATCACTCCACAAAATAACACACACCCATCCTGATGAAAAAAAAAGATCTATCAAATGCTACTTCTTTTGGTGTGTGGGCCAGACCCGTACGATGATATTGTCCCTGGAATTGGTACCCTACCATTCCTCTTCTATAACTATGTATTGATTGATCCCCATTATAATGGGGTATGTAGAAAATCCCAGGAACTTTGCCTTGGGCCTAGCCCAACATTCATTTTTGGTCCATCGACCTAAAAATTCCGTAGGGAGCACATGGTTTGATATGAACTTATGTCCTCATTCACACTGAGTTTTGCAAGGCGACATCATGTTTCTCCCTCCATATTTTCTATCTATGGTCTTATCTCTCAAAATATTAAACTAAGATCTAGTTTTCCTTCTCCCAGGACACCAAACTGCACTCTAAGAATAACATGTGGCTTTATTCCCATCTTCTTGGGATCCATAAGAATTCCTAGAAATTCTGTTTTTAGGTCCAGCCCCAGGAATCTGAAATCCATCCCCTTTTTCAGCCCCTTGGCCCGAATGCCTTTAGAAGAACGTGGTGTGGCATGCACCTCTTAGGTTCTCATTCGCATCAAGTTTTGTGACAACCTCACCATGTTTCTTCCTTGTCTCTTTCCATCATGATCTGAGTTCTACAACCCTAAACTAAGATCTCCCTATGGGAACTACGCAACAGGTTTGGGTACTTCACCACCCTGTGAGCATTTCATTAAATTAGGTCCCCTCTTAATGGTCCACCTTATGAACTTATGTTAGGAGTGTGTGACCCCAAAACCCTTTTACTTGGAAAGGGATTCGACTCCCTCTATCTGAAACGTCTTTTTTTCATACTCAAATACAATGTGGCAAAGAACCCAAATTATGGAATTTTCACATGGACATTCTCTCATTTTATGCCCAGGATTCATGAGAACTTTATTTAGATCCCCACCCTCTTCTATGTCTGAAGGGTCCCCCTTTACAGCCTACTATCATGCCATATTGGCTCACCTACCATCTTAGGCCAACACTCCTAAAGTCCGCAGACAATACTTGTGTTAGAACTGTGTTTTGAACTTGTTCAGTGGTCAACCCTCATTTTATTCCATTCCAGGTTAACGAAAAATGGATACTATGTTTAGAACATGGTCTACAATTATCCTTTATCATCACACCACCAGCATTGTGATCCACATCTCCGGTGCTGTGACTCACATAATTCCACTCTCTTATGTTCAGGTGGAATTCAATGACACTCGGTTTTACACTTTTTCATATTTATGTGAATTAAGTAGGTGGGTCATCAATTTTGGGATGTCATTATCTTAGCATTACACTACTACTAATGTGTGCCTCCCTGTACTAGGAAACACTCACAACTACTCCTTGTTTCCCACATCGAGCATGATTCATGTGGGTTTAGTAGTTTTGGTAGCATGTGTGCTGGTGTAGTTGGACCATGCATGTCTCTCATCCAGTATGAAGATAAACGGAAATATATGAACAATTTATGGCTTGATTCCCATCCTCATGGGGTATGTAAGAAATCTCGACCACTTCCCTTCGGTTCCATCACCAAGTCAGACCATCCCAATTCTATGGACTAAATATTCTCATTGGGAACACATGGTGTGGTGTGGACTCTTAACTTCCTCATTCACGTCAGGATATGTACCACACTATGTGTTTCCTTTTTTGGTAACCATGTCCTCAATGCATGACGTTAAACTGTAGTTCTTCCATGAACAATTTCAAGATGTCCCGTGAAAATTATGGGATGCATTAGCTTCCACACAAGGGAGGATTTCCCCCACCAGCATTGGTACCCTACCATGCTACTTCTAGAACTACAAACAACTTGATTCCCATCCTTATGGGATATGTAGGAATGCCGAGAACTTTTCCTCGAGGCTAGACTAACTTTGACTTTCACTCCCTTGACCTCAAAAACATCCTATAGGGATACATGGTGTGATATGGACTCCACTGGATCTCATTCATGTCGGTTTTATAGCTATCACATCTCATTCTTACTTCTATGGATCCCCCTTTTCACACCCGGTCCTATCATATGATGTTATGAGTCCATATTTCCTCGACACATGACATTGAACTATGGTTCATCCCAGGAAAAGTTTTGGATGCCCCATGTTAATCATGGGATGCATCAACTTTCTCACTAGAGAGGGTTCCCCCTACCAGCATTGGTTTCTGACAACACTATTCATTAAGCACTATGTTTAGATTGATTCTCATCTGTATGGGATATGTAGAGAAGTCTCCCTAGGATAATTTTATGTCCTTACTAGAGAGGCCATGTTCAAAAAATTTATTAATCCCTGATCAGACCGATGCATCCACCTAATTTGTTTTCACTATGGTGGCGTAATTTCAAGAGTATTGGACTCCATTCGAACAACCCATCACTCAACCCTCCATGACTTGTGTGTCCTTTATTCAAACCCTCATCCTATTTCATGTCTAAAGAAACCCCCTAAAATTATGGATGCTTAGCCTATGGTTCACCATCTATGTTAGGATAATGTTCCAGAAGACTAAAAGATAAAATTTTTGAGTCCTGCCCCGTGTTTCGAACGTGGTCAATGGTGGGCCCTCATTTTTCCTCCCCATTTATGACAAACTCAATAGGGATACTTTGTTTCAAACACATTCATCAGTTGTCCTAACTTTCATGCCACCCCCATAGTGTTTTCAAATTTTTGTATCGTGATTCACACTTTCCATTCCCCTAAGATCGAATTGATTCTAATACCCCTGGTGTTACTCCACTTGTGCACTAGAGAACATTGGAAAAAGATAAACTGAACTATTCTAAGAACTTCATTCTCCAGTAAGGCCTCCCTCTTTATTTCGGGAAGCCTAGATTGGTCACCTATACCCCAAATTCCCAAATATTGGTTGTCACTCTTATTATCAAACATAGTAACGGTGCGGCCATCCCTTTTTTCTCACATCGTGCAAGACCCAATTGAGCTTAGGGATTGATTTCTAGTTACTCCAATGTCATGGTTGAAATGAAATAATAAAAATAAATAAGAAAGAAGATAATAATTATATGCATTCATTTCAGGATAAGAAAACAAGGGGAGAATGGTTCTTGAATTAGACCAAAATATGGCCCTTAAGGATCAGTGTCTTTGATAGATTGCTCTAGTGTTTCCTCCTTCTGGATTGTGGTCTCAAGGACTGCCTCCCACCCCCTAAGATCCCTCTCTTCATTAGAAGCCATAGAGAATAACTCATTACCCCTAGAATGCGCTAAATCTCATTTATCTTGGATCTGAATCATTTGGTGACTCGCCTGCACTACCTGCTCCTAGGAGTCCACCAACTCGGCCCTAAACTGTTCAATGAGCTCAGAGCGGGTTTCGATGAATGTGTTCCTTTTTTTGCCTTCTCATTGAGGCGTCACACTTCTTGTACATACTTAAGGAATTCCCAGGTATTCTACGACTTCTTCTGGCATTGGACAATATCAAAGCATGGGATATTCTTCGGTATTTTCTCATCTAGGTAATCAAAGATCATTGTATGGAGACGATGAGCATCAACCCCTCCAGCACAAAGAAAGTGTATCCTGGTGCGAAGTGACCCCAGAAGGTTTATTCATTCTACATGTGGCTGATTGAGGAAGTGTTTGATTCCCTTCCACACCTTATCCTACATCATGTGACTCTCCTTAGTTGTTTCTAATTTAGAATCTTCTATCTCCACAGGGTCCACTAGCCTGTACTTAGGAAATGAATTTAGGAGTTCAGTTATAGGTTCCTCTTCTAGAATTCATTCTTCTTTCGCTACTTAACCCTCACCAGACGGGGGCTCTATACTGGAAGCATTATCATCCATGACTATAGCATCCATTTCACTGTGTACTTGGGTGGAGCTGGCTCGAATAGTTGGCTTGGAAGGAGCAGATGTAATCACTGGTGGAGCTCTTGCAGATGTTCCAGACTCAATGTTTTTCTAAACCTCCAACCTTGTGATCACTGCATTGGGAATCAGTGTCTTGGATAGCTAAGTTACCTAATAAAAAAATGATAACCCACCAAGATAAAGACTTACAGGATCCAAGCACAATGGTATCCAGTGTCTATGTAATGGTGGGAGTGACTTCCACTGGAGATCCCTCAGCACTTCTAAGATCGGTCACCCATGTTAGCTCATATATAATAATGGGAACAATGGGAAACTTAGAGGCATCCATTCCAACCCTTTCTTTTGGCTCATCATCACCTACTCCAACTATAGACAGTTCCCCATCTTATGCGATTCTGAGGATAGGTTCTTGATGATGTTCAATATCCTCCATTGGCATGTCTTCATCCCCTGTAGGGAAGGATTCTTAGACACCATCTTATATTTGTTCATAAATAGGATGAAATTTGGTTCATAAGTTAGGATTATGAGAGGGGAAAGGCCAGTGGATATAAGTGTTAAAGTCACCGTGAGGTGCTCATCGAGTTCTGTAATGGAGTCAGAAATTTTCAACTCTCATGGGGGCTTCAACGAAAAGTAGTTTTTCCTAAAGGTCCTTTACCACTGAGGCCTTCAACCTCTTCCACCTCTTCCTTTTCATCATCTGCATCTTATTAATCTTATTTCCCCTCTTCCTCTTCCTCTTCTACCTCCTCTATATCTTCATCTTCAGATGGATTATTTTCTGGGTCATGTTCCTTGACGAGAATCACTTTCACTAATAGGTGGGCTTCTTCATACCACCCCTTATGGAATGCATACAATCCCATTGTTGTTATGTATGCATTTTGATGATGAAAGTTTACCCTATATGGAACATGGAAGCACCCTATTTCTGGAAAGTGGAGCCTGGTATGAACCAACCTCTACCACAGCTCTTTGACAGACATAGATCATCAACATCCTCTAGGAAGACCATTGAGATGGAAAGATAGGATTGACAGTTGGCTTTAGGATGTGCCTGAGGTGCTTCCCCGAAATTTCCCAAGATATCCCACAAGGTTGCTCATGGGACCACCCCTCCTCAAAAGTTGGAGGAATATTCTAGGCTTGTGATGATCATACTTATGAACTTCCAAAATGAGCCTTGCTAGCCACCCATCTTTTTCTTCATCTCACCTCTCCCATGGCACTTCATCTACCTCCCCACTATTCAGGATCTTCACTAGCTACAATTATTTTCCAGATGTGATTCCATAAAATCACCTCGGAATACATTTTTGTCCAGGGTTCAACATACTCTGTTTAAAATCCAGCGCTGACATCTATGGGGAGAGGGTGATGAATTTACTCAGGCCTAAAGTCATGAACATAAGCCACATTGGTGAAGAATTCAGAGATTTGGCTCTTCCCAAACCTCTGTATAAACTTTATTTAGCATTCGCTGCATGCACCCGAATTGCCTAGCAAACCTAGTTGGCACGAATGATTCGTAAAACATTTGTCCATCGATATGGGCTACCATCACACCACCCCTAATTCCTTACAGGTATTCCATATGATTCAATGGGCTCCACTCTTCATCTACCATCTGACCAACTGGGGTCTGGATTGGGTGAATGTCAAAATGGGTATGGTTGCCGATCTAGAGCTTGATCCCTTATTCTGTGAGTGTCTATGGATGGATTCAAGAAATGTTCAGAAGCATGGCTGCATACTATCACCTATATGGAGAATGGAATTCGTGGAGTCGTATCTGCCATAGTGGGTTGTTACCCAGCCATGAAGGATCTAAAATGGTCTACATATCCTTCTGGGTGTACTTCTCCTCGAGATATGTCCTAGAAAGTTGTTTATCCTGGCTGGTAAGGGTACCCCCAGTTAACATTGTTCTTATCCTCCATGATTCCAGCTATCACTAGCATCCTTTCGAGAAACCCCATCCTCATATCCCTTACTGGTAATATCCACCAACTTAAGAATGTAGCATGGGACCTGATATATTACACGTTCGGGTCTCGACATTCGTTTATGCCAAAGCCCCATGATTGGTACTATCCTACCTCTAGGACCATCCAATATGACCCCACCATTCCCCTTTTGGATGTGTTCAGACATTACTTCCCTTGGAAGGAAATTTTCATAGCCTTGTCCTATGTCAGAAAAAGACCGAACCATCTCAGATAAGATATGTCCTTCAAAACATATTTTCTTTTAAACTTCTCATTAACCAGCGCCATGATATGCCATGTCAAGATGGGGGTGCATGTCCTATCCACCAGACATTCTCTGTTGGGAGGAACTCATCATACTGGTACCTCTCCAAGAGAATTTCACCAATTCAATGGGTGTACCTTAGACTGATACCTACCTCTACATGGTGGAGGTGGAAGGTGTTGGTATCAGGAGACCACTAACTAAATAGCTCAAGTACGAGGTCCTACTGTCGATAGAAGTGAAATTGGGGTGTCTAAAAAGCATTGAAAATCTTGATAGACCGAATCTCTGGCCTGAACTCCTCCCATTTTTGACGTACCAAGTACACCCATGCCCATTCACATGTTAATTTTCCCCCATACCTAAAGTCCCATTTTTCACAACCTTTCATCTCATCAGTAATGCTGCTTCTGAAAGTGCTCACATAAAAAGATGGAGATTCCATGGGAACCAGATCGATCCCCCCAATATTAATAGTCTTTAGATTCAGGACATGGATTTTTTTGTTCTGTGTTTCCCTAGTAGGATGTTCAATGATAGTGATGTGGAACTATGGGAGACTATCCTCGTGCATCAGCCATGACTGCGATGTATGAACTTCAAAGCTAGGCATCATCACCTCCTCAAAAATGTCAATGTTCCATATCATCAGGATATCACTCAAGACATAATATTTTTGGGCTTTCATAAGCATGCCAAAATAAATTTGGTTATTATACCTGATCCTCTTTTCATGATGAATTTGATGGTTCGTGATCATCTGATTCCTCCTAGCAGCTGCAGTAGCCTACCTCTCAGTGTTGGTGTATTGGGAAACCATTTTTTGGCACATTTCTTGAAATTCCAATGGATTTGTGTGAAAGAATGGATATTCAACATGAAAAAATAGCTGGTGGTGTGCAATAATGTCTATCTGCACAAAAACGGATGGTGGAACAAAATTGATTGGTGCACGCACAAAATTCAGAATCGGACGCGGAAACTTGCACATGGATTTGGAACTTTTGCATGCACGATAGCCAAATATTGTCGTATGTAAAAGTAAAAGTGGGGAACTAGTGGGGGAATAAACATATTTATAGGCATGGGCCGTGCCTTGCATGCACATAGAAGTGGTTAGCACACCCAAACACTGTTTTTTGCATGCACCAACTAGGTTATTCTCTCTCTTTCAGCGTGACCATCCGAATCCAACAATTGGTTCCCCCTTCAAATCTAATTTTTAGGGTGCGTATTTGTAGAAAATGAATTTCAGATAGGGACATGAGTGGATCTTTTAAAAAAGTGAAAGTTGTCTTTTGACTAAATTTATAATTTTGTGAAGTGAGAGGGAGGTTCCTACAAGAATGGTGGTGTGCACGCTTGATTTTCCTAGGCAGAGAAGCACTTGTGTTCCAAATGAGATATCAAATTAAGACTTCCATGGTGACCCACTACCACCTCGCCAAGGCACCAATGCACAAGATTCCATGTGGCTGTGAAAGATATCCTATGGCATAGAAACCCTTGTGTGCCCAATGTGACATCAAAGGGACCATTTCGCGGACACCTTCTCAAGAAACCATCCAAGGCAATGGCCCAAAGGAATATATTTTGGCACACATGTTTCCCATAGGCATACAAACTCTTGAATTCCCAATGTAATGTCAAATGGACTTTTTCAAGTATCCCCTCTTGCACACCTCCTTCGGGGTTCTCATTTATAAAATGAAGCATACCCCCAAACTTCAGGGATGGTTACAGAAGACGACGTGATGCTTTGATGCTCAAAAGACACCTCTTCTGTGACCGCGTGGAAAACACTGTGGCCTTATGGTATTGGATTTTATGTGACAAGTCCCCAAAGGTTCCTCCTTCAGGTGGGCCCTCTTGGAATTGATCATCATGCATTTCCTTTTACCCTAAGTCATTTTCTCCCAAAATATGTCTCTGGCATGAAATTCACTCTACATCAGACCTATTTTTCATGCGTCCATATGGTTTGGGCACATATATTCCATCTTGCGCGCAACCTATAATCTTATTTGTGCCCCTCCTTGTGCTCTCCATGTGAATTCCTTTCCCTAAGGCACCATATTTTATCACCTCTAATGCACAACACACCTGTTTCGTGCAACCTTCTCCAGTACGACCCTCAATTTTTATACAAAGTGATTCCAAGGTCCCTTGGGTGGTGATTTAGGTTGTGTTTCTTATCCTTATGATTATTCACATAGAAATGGTAAGGATTATTACTTATTTCATAGCCACGCTAATATGGTCCCCTTAGTGGATCACTCCACAACAACCCCTCATTACGACATTGTTGGTGCCTTCCCTTGACCAATGTTAAAAAGTGCCAGTTAAGTAAGTCCTAGGGGTGTGGAGTGAACCTGCCTCATCCGAGATAGAGAACATTAAACTTCCATGAACCATCATCCCCATCACATGACATTAAATTATGGCCTCAAATCATGCATCATACATGATTTTCCCCATCTTATACATTCTCTATGCCCACTAATCTTCACGGGAGTGAGATCTTATTCACAAGAAATGAGATCCCCTTTTCTAGAGTGGTGATTGTATGTGGGGAAGGGAAACCATATTCGTGTAAACCCCTAGCCTTTCTTGTTGGAGGAATAACCCCTACTCTTCCTTTATTCGTTGGTTCCAAAGACTAGAGGCGAGAGGGGGACATGGAACATCATAACACCATCCCTCTCCTTTGGGATTTTTCGCCATCGGGACTTCATCCAAGAGTAAGTCCCAATCTCTATATCCTTAGGTTTCTAACCATACGTAAGACCCTGTTTCCACTTTGAGTCACTAACCATGTTTAAGTCCTACTCTACTTCTCACGGATGCACCTTTTGTGATGTGATCGTCACGTATTTACTTCCTCTTGTTTCTCACACTAAGCATGACTCACGTGGGCTTACATTATGTTTCAACCACGAAATAATCATTAGGCTACCATAGAGTGTAAGCCCCAAGCTCCTCTTAAACTATGTGTACTTTTATTCTTTCCAAGTCACGGTATGTAGGAAGACTCCTTCAGTTTCAATCCCAACACCTACTTGTACCGACCACTCCATGTCGGTCCCCCCTCATCTCTTATGATGTTAAACAACACCCCACACACCAGAAAATGTGGAATTTGATCCTTATATCATATTGAAGGTGCCTAGGATGCCTCCCTAAGGTTCAATCCCAACACCCATCGGTCTTGACCACTTCACGTCGGTCCACCCTCGACCTGGAAGATGCTAAAGTGTATGCCCCTTTTCATGTCGCAAGATATTGAATTGCACCCATTCCAACTATGTGGGATTTGATCCATGTCTCCTAAGAAAGGTACACTGGAAGCCTCCCTAAGGACCAATCCCAATCGATGGTAAGCCACTATGTTCCCCAATTGACAGTAATCCATTGTGTTCCCCAATCGATAGTATGTTTTTGTGTTCCCTAATCTACTGTAGGATGTTGTGTTTCATAATCTATGGTAAGACATTGTGTTTTCCAATCGATGATAAGGCATTATGATTCCTAATCAATGGTAAGGCTTTCTGATTCCCACCCAGTGGTAAGCCAATGGAACCTTTGTCTGGGGTAAGCTTTTGTCACTCCCAATCATCGGTAATCCATTATTTCCCCATCTAGTAGTAAGCTGTTCTAGTCCGTAATCGATGGAAAGTCATTTTAGTCCCATTTTTTGAGACTCATGACTCTAATCCTCACTTGTAGGGCCAGAAAAACCAGGGATTCTAACCATGGGTAAGCCCCTATATATTGTAGATTCATTTTTCTATGTGTACACCCTGATTCCGTGCCCCATTTTGAACTATATGGACTTTGATTCCCTGCCACGAGGACACATAGGAAGTGTTTTCGAGGCTCAATCCCAACATCACAATCTCCCTCATGTGAGCCCCATATCACTCTCTATCCACTCTCAATCATACATATCTATCTTGATTCTTACTCAAGCCACCATATCCTTGTCAGATCATGTCACCCACTTTCTCACTGCTCCTAGTGGTAATCAGGCTACTAACCATGTGGTAGCCCTAGCATTAGTGTTCCCTCCAGGGACTTAATGCATTTGATCCACTCCCATTAGAGTTATAATCAGTCTGATCTATCTCTGCTGGATGTTAAACTCAGGTAACACCTTTTGTTAAACATGGGATGCGGTTGAAAACCTCATAGACTTTCCAATGACATAATACTCCCTGCATTTGACATGGGATGCCTCAGGCTTCTGTGACCTCGAGAAGCCCTATCATAAGGAGAATAAACCCAGACGCATTAGTGTTCCAGCATCCAAACATGCCAAAAATGTCCAAAATGACTATGCCCCCAACCAAAGTTTTCTTCTCTAACTGGACCCCTTGGAACATCTCGACATAATCAACGTAATTAGTTGGTGTCCATTAAGACATGGCAGTAAGAAGAGTTTCAAAAACAGTGTCTTAAGTCTATGAGGGAGACCCAGACTAGGTGACAAGTTCTGAGGAGGAATCCAGGGAAAGAAGAACTGACATCCCATCATCATGTTTTGATCAATGAGAAAATGTCCCTGAATAAGCGACAGATGTCTCCCACTATTGGAAAGCGGGAATGCAAGGCTATAGTTGTGCATCCTTTAAAAGAGACTAGTACACACCCTAGAGAAAGCATTAGAAACACATTTTAATTGATTTTAATTTATAATTAGATTCCATTTTTATCATTTTATCCAATTTTGGTAATTTGAACTAATTTCAAATTGAAATTTTATATAAACACAAGTCAATCATTTGATCATTTTTACTTTTAAAAAACTTGTTTTCTCATTTTGACAACGGGAAATAATTATTAATTAATTTATGCCAATTCAATATTTTAAATTTGGAAATATGCATACCATATTTATAATAATAAGGTCAAAATAATATAAATAGGTCTCATTTATTTTTGGACATTATATATAGTATCTTTGGTAAAAAATATTACCACATTTAAAGGTAAATCTAGAAATTAAATGTAAAAATAATATTATAATAATATAAAACTACACTAACACATGTTATAATTTAATCTTATGAGTGTATCAAGACCGTGATCATCTTTGGGTTGATTTTAGGACAACATGGAACCAATTTCATGACATTAATTCATTTATAATATTATATTCAATGAATAGTCATTATTGTTACTCTTTTCTTTTTAATAAGTAAAGTATTTTATTATGGGGTAATAAAGTGGTTCTATTCAACTACAAATATTCATTGAAAATATAAAAATTTAACTACATCATGATAATTTATTTATAATTTCTAAAAATAAAACAATTAAATTTATTTATGACACAAAGATGATGTAGTAATATATTAATTAATAAAAGAATAAAATAAATTATTTTATATATTTTAAAAGAAATAATATTTATCATAATATATGAAATCAAAAAAATTTCTAGATATATTTGACATGTTGGTGATGATTTCATATAGCTGGTTAAAACTTATCGTGTTGTTATGATATTTTTTAAAAGTCAACTAATGAATAGTGTCATAATTGAAACTATTGATACATTAAATTATAAAATATTTTATTGAATTTTATAAAATATTTAAATATATAGTATTCATAAAAATGGTAATTATAAGTCCTAATATGTCATAAATGACACTTTTTGATCATTTTTAATGTTATGGTAATTTTACTAATCCAAAAAGTGCAAATAACCTGATATCATTGTAATAATAAAAAGGATAAAATAAGAGTCAAACCAAAATGATAAGGATTAAAAATTATAAAAAACATTTCTAATTTTAATTTGATTATGGGGAATCCACCCAAAAACAAATTATATATGTAATTATTGTTTATTGGACTACTTTGAACTGAAATTGAATTTATATAAATTTAATATTTTAGGAGATTCAAAGGGTACCCCTAACCTCTCCTATATTAAGGTACCCACTCTTCTCTAAAACACATACATACGAAGACTTTTTATTCAGAAAATATCTACTCAAAAACCTTCCTAAAATCCATCCCCGCATTATTGAGTCCTTACTTTAGGAAAAACACCCTTCTTAGAGGTATTAAGGTGTTATCTAAAGGTGATCAATAGAAGAAGAGAAATCATTTTATTAAGTATTTATATTTTATTTCATCTTCCACTACCTTTAAATATCCTTTATACATGATAAACTAAAATATATAGTATCCACAATATACTAACATGTTATTATATTGATATCATGACTTAAATCCATCTCTAATTTCCTCAAATGAGAAATGACTATGTCATTCATGTGTATGGTTGACTACCACCTCAATAACTGATGTAGTTTGTTTTTAATTTCTATCCATCAAGAATTTTTATAATGAGGGAATAAATGTTTATATATGATATTAATTACATATTTTTCATTAAAAAATGATAATATTTATATTATTTTCTTAATTTCCAAGCACATAAAAATGATAATGTTCTTCAAGTATATGTGTGAATTATAACACTCATGAAGCCATATGAATCATTTTTATTCACCACGTCATTTTTATGAATTATATATAAGAATATTTAAATTATTATTAGGATTTTAATTATATTATGATAATTATATAAATAAAACATAAAAATTACATTATTTTCATAATGATAAATGATAAATGGAAACGTCACTCATGCATACGTATGACCTACTGTCTCCATGATTATAACGTTGTACATTTTTTACACAAAAAATTAATGGTTTTCTTTATAATTTATAATTTATGGATAAAAAATGATTATTATGTCATTAATTTTATTATAGATATAATGGACTTATGAACACATGGTCTAGTGACATCAAACCATGCTCATTTTCACCTCAAGTACCGAATATTAACAAAACATCCGATATGAACTTAAAGAATTATGTAATTTTTTTAACATAGTAATAAGTGATATATAAGAAATAATAAACTTAAAAAAGGTTCCCAAGAATGTATAAATTAACATAAGATTATTATTTATGAATAAAAAGGAACATATAATTCAAATCAAACATAAGGTAAAGGACTTCATTTCAATATCCTTTCATTGAGGATTATTTTGATCATATACACCTCCTTCTTTTATACGGTGTATAATAAACCCATTTCTATTTTAATTTCATTCAAAAGTTTTCTAGAGAAATATTTTTATAAGATGTTTTTACTTTATTTACAAAATTTCAAAAGGAATGTTTCTAATGTATGTGGAGACAATGAATTTTCTATCATCGTGACCATTTTTTTTATTTTTCTTTCTGTACAAATAAAAAATTTTATAAAAGAATAGTAAATACCATATTCCATTTTCATGTATTTTGGAATTGAGAACGGTTTTAAGAATTGTTTGATTATATATCGTAATGATTCATTGTGATTGAAAATTTTGTGTGTGAAATGTTCACAATTGCAATCTTTTATGTTTTGTGATTATATAATAGTATTTACACATTTGATGGGCAGTTACGTGAAAAACAAAATATGTGTGGTTACATGATAAACCAAAGAGTACTGGTTCCATGATAAAACAAGGATGGGTTGTTACATTATAATCTCAAATTCATTGGGTATGGAAGTCATCTGTATTGCTACTCTATTTAGTGATATGTTTGAAAATCCATCATATGGTAATTCCATTTAAGTATGATTATGTGCAAGGTTACCATTATATGTTATATGTTAGTTTATATGGGTTTTATGGTAATATTTTGGTTAAAAAGGTAATAAATGAGCTTCAATTTAGTGAAGAGTATTTACTACTTCATAAAGCTGAAAAGTATTACATTATGATCAATTATTCATAGTTTACATGTTTTCTCAAGGCTAATAGTTTTCCTTATTTCTGTATCCCCTAATGATATTTTTATGCTCATTCTATTTTTTGAAATGTTTTTTTACAGGGTTTAAAGAAGAATAGAGTAGAATATGTTATCAAGGAGAAGTTATGTAGTTTAAACATGAAATAAAACCATGTTTCTTTTTAAAACAAATTGTGAAAAAAATGTAAAGTGAGTAAAAGTGTCTACTTTGCAATATTTAAGTTGTTATGTATCAATTATAGCCTAATTATCTAAAACTATAATCCCAAAAATATTTATGATGTTAATTAAATTAGAATTATTGACTTATCTAAATATTATGTGTTTTTAAGGCTAGGGCCATATAGTTGGTATCAGAAGAAGGTTTAAATAACTTTAGAGGTTTGGTTGATCTTTAAGTATTAATGACAAGTTATATATAACCACAATTTTTTTCATAATAGTAAGGGTTGTTGTTATTAAATGTGTTTGAGATAAAATGAATAAGTATATATTAGTGTTTATCTTCTTAATAAGATAATATATGAGGATTTTATTGATATACTCATACTAAACTTTTTTGTTTTAGGAAATGGATAGATTTAGTAGGCACTAAAGTAACAATAGATACAAAGGAAAATGTGGTGGTTCATTGAATAATATACCGAATGAAATAGGTGTGGAAATGAGAAGTACCATAGTTATTTAAAACCAACTATTAGAAGTCAGGATTAACCACATGAACCTTAGTGAGTTTTCTAATTCATCATATATGAGAGAATTTAATCTTTGTATAAGTTAAGGTAATAATCATAAAAGTATGTTTATTATATGACATATGTGTCGAGGATGTTTAAAGAAACAACTAGGACAATATTTTAAATGGATGGGAAGATGTTATATATTTTTTAATGAAAGTCATAAAGTAATAACTTCTTAATGTAAAAGGAAATGTTTAGTTGACTCTGGGAATGAGAAATAAGTTCATTATTAGTTATCGATTAAATTTTTTTAATGTAGGGAGTATGGTCATTATGAAAATTAATGTCCTATGAAGAAGGATCTTGAATGGTATTAGTAGGACTCTAAAAATATATGTTTATCAATACCTAATTCCATTTCAATTAAAGATGAAATAACAAAAAATTACATATGAAAGGTATACATTATGTATTGTCTCATGTTTTGATATTATTGAATCTTTTGATAGGATTCATGTTTTTGTTTGTTGGAAAGAATTATTAAGGAATAATATGGAAAATCATGTTCAAAGAAACATGAATAACTCTGAATGATTAAAAATTATACAAATAAGGGATTCAAGAGTTATGACACACAATAAGAAAATTAAATTTTTAAAAGTAGTAATGCTCTTTTGTTGATGGGATTACTACAAAAGGCTTTTTTTCTAGTAGGTGTAACCTTTAAGATTGTTATGTGAAAATTTTATTTGAAGAAGAATGATATTGTCTTGTTTGTATATAATTGAAAAATTTTGGATAACCATTGGGGTTTATATGATCTTTGATTTTAAGATAATCATGGGTTATTACATTTTGGATTTCAAAATGAAATGTATGATATAAAATTTGTGGATAAATCATGTTATGATTATTTTTGATGATTTTATCTCATGTTTGGAGTATTTTAAAAAAAAGATATATTTTTAGAAAAAGGAAAACCACCAGGATTGGTGAAAAACTATTATGTTTAGCTAGGCCGCACAGGTCGAACTCACTATCGAAAGGCGACAAGGGTGCATCGCCTACCACTGGCCTATGTGATGTCCCTGTTTTATATGATTTTTTTAGTTCAATGAGTTGATGGAATAAGAATAAGATGATTTTGGGAACTTATGTTTTATCAAATTGAAATCCTTGGTATTGGAAAATGATTTGAGAATAAATTGATAATTTTTATTTTTTAAGACGTTCACTATTTCGGTAACATTATATTATGGAGGTAATAGAATACTATGGGATTTTAATTGAGGATTAATGGTTTTTTTTAATATTTGATTTAATTTGAGCTATTATGGGGATTTAGGTTATTTATGGAAATGATTGACATATCTTTGAAAATAAGTGATTAGGTTAATTACTTTTTGGTATGAGACATTAAGAGTGATTCATATTATTTGAACATTGTAGGGTCCGGAAAAATCTGCAAAGGAGATTGGTAATTCCCCTTAATATGGGAAAAGATTCTACCCAATTTCCCTCAAATAATTGGACAAAAAAAATAGAGATTACTAAAGATAGGAAAAGTAATGACCGTTCTGTGTACCGGTCCAATGTTTTGTGGTACGCGGCCGGTTTAGTGAGCCACCCCCTCTGCAGACCAGCGACGTTCGCAAGACGGAGGTGGGAACCCCTCTACATGCGCGAAGTAGGGCGGGTGTCAGGCCGGTCCACCATCATGAACTGCCCCAGCTACGAAGCGTGCCAAACGACACAGACCACAAGCATTGTCATTCGTGGAAGAGAGGCGGAACCTTGTGAGGCCGAAAAGCACCCCCTGAATCGACTTGGTTTGTGGGTGAGGTGAATTCAATGCCCCCCACGAGTTGCAAATTGACCAAGTCATCCATAAACCAGGTTTTCGATCATGGGCCTCTGCAAAAGGTGTCTCATGACCATAGATACATCTCTTTCCCCAATCTATAAAAGGACATTGAGGGGGAGAAGGAAGGGGTCGATCATATTTGGGTGGAAGGATTATGGAGGAATGAGCTTAGGATTTTGCAAACAGTGATGATCCAATTTACGAACGAGAAAAGGTATGAAACTGGAAATGAATTAATAAGGAACCAAAAAAGCTATAAAAAATTGGTGAACCGCGAACATAAAATAAAAGAACCACGAGCCTTGGTCCCTCTGTGGATGTACTCCCCACGGACTTGGGAGTTTATGCCCCTTTTTTGATCTGACGCATCATGTAGCACCCTTTTATGCAGGCGATGCCCTGACCGGTGAACCCACGATCGGCGTCACCCCTGGTCGCCACTGCTAACGCAGACTCCACCGCGTACCAACATGTTACATGATCTGAACCTGAAGCCGCATACCACCTTGGTATGTGGGATGCCTATCAGTTCGCATACCACCCTAGTACACGGATGGCCTCTCCACTCGCATAGAACCCCCCTACGCGAAGGGCACCACTCCTCATGCACCCATGTGGACCACCAAGTCCTTTGGTGTTCCCATTCCCCAAGCTTGATAAAACCCTTCCAATCCGGTCTAATACTTCGCAGTCCCTTCATTGGCCAAATCATCGGCCCCAAGACAAGGCCTCTACCAAATCCACCGGACCCATATGATGAAACCTTCTGGCGCATCAGCGCGCCACATTGAGTTCACATACCCTAGGTAGGCAAGGATAATGGTGTTGCCCCGGCTCTTCAGCGGATTCCCAAAACATTACTGAGTTCACATTCCCATGGTAGTGTAGGGTCCGAGCCCGGGAGTCCCCTTTCTATCTCTCCACTTGTCAGGATTGAGGGACCTGCTTGCATTTCCTTTCGATGAGCGCCATCAGTGAGCACTTGTCCCCTCTCCTGGGAGTGGTTGGGAATCCCTCCAAGAGTAAGCCCCATACCATCCTCGCCAGAAGCCAATGTCCCTTCCCCTCTCATCATGGAAGGTCCATTCCTCTACTGCGTGACTCATACCTTCCTCCAACATCAGGGAGAAGGAGAGTCCAGTGGTCCTGGCCTTTTCCATCACTCGTCATCTTCCTCCCCTACCATTTGTTGGGAGAACGTGTGAGGCCTTCCATGTCTATTGAATTCTGATTTTTTTTACAATGATCATGAATCACGTGAGTTTAGAGATTTTTGATGGTCACGACGTTCGCACAAGGACAACAGTCAAAACGAACTATGTGGGTTTTGATCCTTGTCTCCTACGAAGGGTATGTAGGAATCCTCCCTGAGGTTCAATCCCAATTCGGGCCACCAACCATGTGTATGTCCCAATTATGCCCCTCAAAACGAACTATATGGGTTTAGATCCCTGTTTCCTCATAGGGTACATAGGAAGCCTCCCCGAGGTTCAATCCAACAACAGGAAACTCTCATGTGTAAGCCCTAATCTCCTAGAACTATGTGGAATTTGATCGGAGTCCAACAGCGACACATAGGAAACCTCCCTGAGTTGCAAGCCCGATATCTAAGTCTGATAAACACCTGTCACTTTCAGACCATGTCATCATGACCCCAGCAAGACTGTATCCAGGCCCATGAAATCGCTTCCCTTGGGCCTTCCGGGCCACTTCGGCGTAAGTCCCACACCAACACTGACCGGGCATCTCTCACCCGAAGGTCCTTGCCTCATGAATTTAAGTTGTACGGTTGGGTCCTTTCCACATGACCTTAAAAGGTGATGTGTCCCGTCAAGTGGCACCGAACTATGTGGATTCTGATTCCTCTCATAGGGACACATATAAAGCCCGTATCACGGGTTCGATCCAAATTCTCAAGTCTTTATCTGTCCCCCCTGGAAGACAATAAGCTCTAGAGTGCCCAGTTATGATGCTTTCAACCAGTGTCATCTCAATAAGTCCAAACTCCTCGGATTCATTAATCCCAATGAAGGATGGTAAACCTTGGGCCTAAGTGACTCTGCATCCCTGAATTCAGCTGATCAATTCCAAATAAGAGGTAATCCATGGATACTATGCTTGGGGATAAAACAAATATTCGCGAACATATGAATACATCTTAAATCTATAAGAGAGTCTCGGAATAGGAAATAATTCCCCCCAAAAGGGTGCGATGAGCCCGAATTTTCATCCTCTCAACAAATGTGAGTTCTTAAGCATCGCTGGTCGAATCGCCCATTAAACGCCTGCCTTTGGAAAGAAGGTCCACATATCATTGGATACATAACCATTGGGCATTTTGAAATGAAGACCTGTATACCCGACCTGAGCGATTGAGTAGAACTCAGCCCTCCGTAAGACCGACCCTCGAGCGCGTCGATCCTCTCATCATTTGTCGAAACAAAAATGGTGAACCTGACATGAATTTTTAACCAGGCATGATGGATTTAACCTAATCCCACTCTGTGCCCCCTTATACTCATAAAGAGATCCAAGAAAGGTCATTAATTATGAATTGGATCATGAGATGCTGCTTTGACGGGTTTGTTGCTTGTATTTGTTAAAATATTTTACAGGTACTAATCAGAACTCCCTTCGATCCAATGGCATCACGAAAGAACTCAAATATGCGTACTTCAAGCAACGCAATGACCGGACGTCCTCACCAACGATGGACCCCGTCACCTACTCAGCGTATTCAACACTGGGTCTCGGATTCGTTGATGTTAGAGTACCACTTGAACAGTACTCTCCCGATAGTGGAGGTAGCCATGCATGACCTCCAATCCGCAAAGACCTACTGGTCGCCTGCCCAGTAGTGGCCATGAAAGCAGATCCTAACGCCTCTTATTGTCGTCTCAAACAGTTTCGAGAGTCTATCCCCAGAACGAGACAAATCATACCTCCCTTATCTCAGGGAGGAGGATGAGGTCGACATTGAGGACTTCATCCCCACTGAATGGGGGTTCCGCTCTAAATCCCCCGCCGGAAGACGTCGTCGTGGTTATGCCACGACTCAATATCCTCACGCTAAGGTGGATGTCACCCTGAGGATCCAGGACCACGCTCCCCGAGCTCCGGCCCCTCGGACTGACCGACGAGGGTGGAAAACATACAACCAAGGACCGATCATCACCCTTGTCGTTGAGGAGGTGCTCCGCTGCCCAGTCACATAGGTGTATTGCGAGCAGGCACATACACTTGTCCGCTCCTCCAAAGCATGCCATCCTAACATGGCAGCATCATAATAGCAGGCGCACATCCCCGCCGAGATCCTTCAAGCTTTTCACACACACAGGACGACACCTACCCAACATGCACCTCTCCCTTCCTAGGGTCATGAAGCCCACCAACCAGACGTGGTGGCAACCCAACGCCTGTAGGACCAGCTCCTAGCATATTCTCCTGAAACCTACCATCCCATAGTGGTGGAAATAAACAAATCCCACCATCCAAATGTGGCGGAAATTAATAGGCAGGCACATCTCCCTGCCAACAAAGTCCACCAACTAGATACAGTGGGGAACCAACATATGCAGGGCCAGCTCCCTGGGGATGCAAGTAAAGTCTTCCATCATGATGTGGTGTCAAACAGAGAGATAAACCATCATATCCCAGCATAGGGGCAGACTTGTTCACTTGCCCTGACACTGGAGAATTTTCAGTACCCACAGACCACCAAAGGACCGGAGTAGGATATTCCTACTCTGATACCGGAATGGGCCTTCCTACCCATTCCAGATAAATATGTCTCTCTGCATATCCTAGAAATGATGGAGGAGTAGGTATCGATCCAAGATCATATCTTGCAGACTTTTCAGAATGTAATTGCATCAGCGACAACAATAAGGATGTTGGCCCATGAGCCCATCTCTCCAATTGAGACAACTCATCTAAGAGAGGAGATAGTCTCTTTGGAGAAGATCTGCACCCCTATTGCTGATCAGGAGGTTTTTCGGCCATATTCTACGATACAATGGCAACCAGATCAAGCAGCTTCACTCGTTCCAACTGGGGGACACATGTCTATCACGGTGGATGCTCCAGGGTAGACATATATCCCTGCTAAAATTCATGATGTTCGTTGACATATCCTGGAAACATCACGGGACCCAAAGGTGAAGGCCTTTATCAACTGCAGATAGTCCCCGCTTCCCACAAGAAAGTGCCTCAAACACACCAAAGCCAGCCAGCAAATAAAGAGCGGGATCGTGACTCCACTCTGCTGGAATCCGGGGGGTCCCAATGCCTCTAAGCACATATCGAAGGCTCAGAACCCTACCCACCATTTACTATATTATGTGTGTGGCAGTAACAGTTGTGAAGATCCTCCTCGCCATGTCGCTACCAGCAGCTCTGAAGGTCATCCCCAAAGCACCCACGGGGGCCTCCCCCACTAGCATATAATGATCGATCACGAGAGTTTCTCTTTTGATGCGACTCATGGAAGCCCACTGCGTGACCAGAAGATCAAGCAGCAAGAAGGCCCTCCACTTGTTTTGGTCCACCCTGAAGGTCCTCCTTGGGGTATACACTGAAAACACTCTCTGTGAATTGGGACCACAGATTATGATAGTATTCCTCGCTGTTGTAGTCGCAACTACGGAGGCCCTCCCCGTAGTGATGTTTCATCATGATAAGACTGCCATCCCCTTGTCATGGCCTGCCCTGATGGTCCTTCCCAGGGGTGACATTACAATGACACTCCGCACAGCCAAGCATCAGATCACGATGGTAGACCTCGCCACTCTGATAGCGGAGGTACTCCCCGTAGAGACGTCAAACAATGAGAAGGCCCTCCCCTTGTTTCAGTACATTTAGAAGGCCCTCCCCATTTTGTACCCTACAGAAATTCTCCATGCTGCAGCTGTGATGGTAGTCCTCGCCATTGTGGCAGTTGTGATAGTAGTCCTCACCACCATGACCACCATTGCGAAGGTCCTCCCTGAAATGGCCCCAAGCAACAAGAAGGTCCTCCCCTTATTGTAGTGTGTCTTGAAGGTCCTCCCTAGGATTCACATCGAAGGTCAAACCATGATGGTCATCCTCACCATGATGGTAGTTATTGTGAAGGTCCTCCCCACAGTGACATATCTTATCGAAAGGAAGGTCCTCCCCCTGCCGAATCAAGCACAGAAAAGCCCTCATATTCCGAGGCACTCAAAAGGACGGTATCAAGAATTTCAGATTCCCAGCTAGTCGCCAAAGACGCCCCTCTTCAATCAATAGAGGGCCTGGGGCCACGTTTATCATCTAAACCACCACGGAATCGCCCACATGATAATTCAATACCTACCGTCCCCACTACCTCTAACCACACTATTAGTGAGCGTCTTTTTTGGGCCAACTAGGTAGAGGAATCACTAGCGGAGGAGTATGCCGACACGTTGCACCCGAGGAAACGACTGGCCAGAGATAATGTACCAGTTATGTTTTTGCCCACGACCACCTCTTAATTCGATATACCTAGAAAGATTCTAGAAGAATGTGTGAACGACATCCGTTCCAATATATGGACAACCCTCTGCCAGCTGAAGTCAAGCTTCCTGCACTACAATAGGTATGTAGACCATGTCAAGGCAATAGGAGACCTCCTGGTCACATTGACCTAGAACCTCTTCCTTCGGCGGGACAACCACGACCTGAGAGGCGTAAAGGAAAATTTCAGTTCGCCTGCCTCTATGAACTGCACTAGTTGCGCTGCCTCATTGGTGATGCTCTGATGGGAGTCCATGTCAGAAGATGGGGAGAACATGGAGCCCTGCATTTCACTCCGCTCCCCGCCCATAAGAACCCATTCGGTATAATGTCTTACAATGTCATCACATCAAGACCGCAATTGATTGGGGTCCCTGTTCAAGAATGGCGGCACACCCAACAGAAATAGGCCTTGAGTAAGTCCCAAAAGCGTTAGGCCTGATGGGAACAAGCCATTCACAAACTCCTGAATCAGGCCACCGAAAGAATACAACCGGCCTCTCACCTAAGAGAGGCCAATCAGCAACCATTGCTTTCCTCCACAGATGCGATTGATTCATAGGTGAACTCAGCATCAAATCCATTTCACCCCCTAATGGGGGAACGCAAGATCAGGAAAGTAGTGATAACAGCAACCACTACCACGATCCAGGTTCCACCCCAGCCTATAGGGCTTGGGGAATTTTTTACAAGAAATGCCCCCGTAAGACCAATAAAGATGGGGAGAGACTGAACTTCCAAGGAACGGAGCCAACCCCATCCCTCAGGGGTGGGGGCATTTTTACCACCTCAACAACAACCTCCCCCTCGAGAATCAGTATTCTCTCGTCTAGGGAGGACAGTCAGAATAGGCGGTTATTGCCCTATCTCGTCCTTCGAATCATCATCCCCTTCAAGAGGGAGGCTTACCGTAAGGTCGCATCAAAGAACACTCTGTGTCACCCTTTGTCAAGGGGTCCGAAAGAAATCCCAAGATAGGAAGGGGAAGACCATTAAAATGTGTGAGACATCCTCTTCCTATTTAAAAGATGAAATCCCCTCCACCCCGTGATATGCATCAATCAACTCCATATAGGTTAACCCCATGGGTGACACCAAAGATGATGCAAATCTGAATGGATTGGGAGATAACGGTTCTGGTCAGGCTGTGATTCAAAACGAATCATCAGGTGTACACAACTGGAACCAGAGGGAAACCCTAAATATGACCGCCCCTCTAACTAACCCTCCTCCACATACCCTACGAGCTTCCAAAAACGCTAAGAACAAAGGATAGGTTACCCTTAACCCGCCTCCTTCTCTAGATAAAAACGACCCACTTACGCTCGAAGAGAGATTCACTCGATAGGAAGAGGAAATGGAAGAATTAAGGCAGCTTAACGCCGAGCTACTCCAGAGTGTTGTACCTCTCGTATCCCCTCGTGGTTTAATTTTCATGATCACAATCACTTTCATGTTTAACTAATTGTGTTTTAAGTGTTTTTGTTGATAGGCAATTGATTGCCAAAGGATTGGCCCAAGAAAGCTGGCAAAGTGGACTGAATTGCAGTCCACCGACCAACCGGTGTGATAGCACCGGCCAGCCGGTGGACCTGGCAGAGGCATTGCCCACTGCCAGGCTCCACCGGTCAGCTGGTGGCTTGACCACCGGCCAGCCGGTGGCAACCTGATGAAACAGTGGCAGCTACTGTCTGCCCACCGGCCAGCCGGTGGCTCTGGCACCGGTCAGCCGGTGCTGCCTGGGCAGAAGGGCTTCTCATCATCCAAGGCACCGGCCAGCCGGTGGCCCTGCACCGGCCAGCCGGTAGCCCAGTCAAACTAGCCGTTGGGTTTGACCAGTCAACCTTCTTTTGGCCTCCAACGGCTCTTTAAGCCTCTCCAACGGCTCCGAAGGCCCCCAATGGGTTCCATGCCTATAAATAAAGGCTGAGGAAGCCCCGGACACCTACCGGAACCAAAAACCAAGCCCAAGGACACTTTGTTGATCATTCGGCAATCCTCCGGCGAGCCACCTCAAGGAACCCCAAGTGCTCCATCAAATTCCACATCCAAGAGCACCACCAAAGAAGCTTGGAAGCGGCCTTCAAACTCTCCTATCAATCAAAGGCGCCCAAGGCTTCTCCAATTACGGGTTTTTTTGCATTTATCTTTTTGAGCTTTCAAATTGGGTTTGTGCCTACAAACCCCAACTCCTTTTCTATTCCTCTCTCTTTTGGGTTTCACACCACCTCTAAGGTGTGAAGAGGTTGTCAAGATTTCCTTTAAATAGCTTGAGATATAGGTGAGCTATCCTTCACCTGTAAGAAGGATAGTGGGTTCTTGCTAAACCATTAAAAGCAAGTGGGTTCTTGCTCAACCATCAAAAGCAAGCTGTAATAGGTCCTAGTGCTACCTCAAAGCCTAGTGGGTTTCTTGCTAAAACCATTGAAAAGAAAGCGGTAGGAATCTCTCAACGGTTCAGTTGGGAGCGGAGACGTAGGCCGGGTTTTGGCCGAACTCCGTTATCAATTGCGTGTCTTGCCTCTTTTATTTCCGCTGCAACTTTCACTTTGATTTTAATTTTTTAATCATTTTTTAAAAGGCAATTCACCCCCCCTCTTGCCATCCTTCCCGTTTTTCTCCACCTAACACAGAGGAACCGTATTATTGAAAGAACTTCCCAAGAAGAGCCACACCCTGCACTCCCAGCAAGTGCACCTCAAAGACCATGGTTTTCCCCCGAAAACGAAGTGCGGTCAGGGCTCCTGCCTAATTTGGTGTGCGTCCCGTCAGACTACCTGAACATGGTTTCAGATAAACACCAAGACTTCCCTCCACTCAGGAAGAAACAGGAGTGAGCACGTCTGAACCCTCCGAAGGTGTCACAAATGGCATATGCACGCTTGGTTATGGACGAGCCGGATCCCCAAGCAATGCCTCGGGCTACACCATCCCATGACCGGACCCAACAGGATGTAAACTAAGGTCTCGCCAACACCATCGAGGCACTAAAAGCTCGATTGGAAGCAATAGAAGGTATACATGCTCCGATACAACCAGAGAGAAAGCCCTACCCAGATTCGGTGAGCAACACTGTAACACCCCAAGATTTCATAGTGTGTTAGTTCTTCAAAATAATTCAATAACTTTCACTACATGCAACACCAAGTTCAATCACACCATGACGTACAAAAAATAATCCATTAAAAGAGGTTATGAATAGTATTAGATAAATTTTAATGTTTATATAATCCTTATAATTTTAGAATCCCTATTATGAGTTTCTTAGTCATAATGCAAGAACAGATTCATTTTCAGTATTTCACTTTTATCAACTTCTAATAGTGAAACCTTTTTAAATAAAATATTTTAAACTTTTTGACTAGATGGGGACATCAAAAATTTAAAATGAAACACCCCAAGCTTCCACGGTACGTTTCCCTTTGAATAATGTGATAGCGTGTGTTGTACGCAACACCGAGTTCTAACACACCGTAACCAATCAAACTAGCCGTTATAAATAGTAATACCTACTTTTTGAAAATATATATATTTTATATTTCAAAATGGACTTCATTTTTGGATTCGGAATATCGAATTTAGCCTAAGGTGAAATTTTGGTACTTTTCGGATAACTTTCATATTTTGATGAATAGTGAAAATTACTAAATTTTAATTAAAAACAACTTTTTTAATCAAAATAATTAATAGTGATAAATTATGAATTTGAGTGGTTTTAAAGTATATTTAGAATATATTTTTACAATTTAATATAATGTTGGTCATTAGACATAATTTTACAATTAAACCGAACATAAACAAGTGTCAATCTTTTGATAGTTATTATCTCTTAAAAACACGCTTTTTGTTTTGACAGCGGGAATTAATATTAAATTAATTTCTGCCACTTCTGTGTTTTGAATTTAGGAAAATGGATTCCATATTTGGAATCAGGATGTTCAAATTGTGTAAATAGGTAACTTTTATTTTTAGACATTTTGAATAGTTACTGTGGTAAATATTTTATTTACCATGGTTAAAGGGTAAATCCGGTAAATAAGGGTTACAAAAATAATATTATAATAATACAAAATTACCCTAAAACGTGTCCTAACCTTATTGGTGGACACATACCCGACCATGGGCATCCTTTGGTCAATTTGGGGACCCCTTGGAGCCACTTGTATGTGGTAGGGACACTTTATATTAATAAAGTTAAAATAAAAATAAAAATGGCATAAGCTTACATCCTTTAGAAGAACAATTTTTACATAGGGTTATACATGTTGGATTTTCGATTATAAATATTCATTAGAAAGCTAAAAGGATTTCCTACATAATGATATTTTATTTATAATTTTTAGACATTATATAATTTATTTTATTTATGACACAATGATGATGCAGTAATTACTAAAATAGTGAAAAATAAAAATAATTGATCTTATAAACACCCAAATAATTATAATATGAAACTTTTAATGAATTAAACTAATTTTCTATGATAATATGATATATTAGGATTGATTTAATTGACTTTGTTCGAAGTAATCAATCTGTTAGGAGTTTCACAAAAATCAACTATTGAATAGTGTCAAAATTGACATAAAAGAGTTCTTAAAACAAATATTATATTATTAATTGATATTAAATTCCTAAAAATCTAAGGTTCGGCCAAGAGACTTATATTATGATAGGTTCCTCATTAATGGACCACTTGGGGGTCGCTTGGATGTATATAGTAAGTTTATTAACCATATTATATAAAAATACAAAGAGACATTGTAAAAGTGAAACTAATTAACTTAGAGTTAATACTTAAAGATAAGGTTAATATAAGTACCCAAACCTGTCTAAATTCTATTGGATGAGTTGTTTTCGACCTATCCCCACCTCATACTTTGAATAGTCAACTTTGGAGCCTTTAGAAACCGAATATGAATTTATTATAAATTAATATTTCTAGCTTTTCCAAAGGTGCCCCTCACCCCTCTTATAAAAGGGCACTCCTCCTTCTCATTTCTTCACACCTCTAAAGCCTTTTGGTTCGGCCAAACTCTGCCCAAATACTCTCCCAACATCCCTCACTACAACCTAGAGGCCTTAGTTTGATCAGAAAGCCAACCTAAGGAGCCCTTTTGATCAAATCAAAAGGAAGAACCCGAAGAAGAGGTAATGATTTCACCACCCTTTTCTAAGTTCATTTCTTCTTCCACTTCTTCTTCCTTTGTTCTTACCATTCTGAAATAATAACTCCAGTATCTCACATATACTGTGATGTTATTATAAATATGGTACAATCATATTCAGTATTCTATCCACCCTTTGAATAACATGTCACCATACGTGCGTACGTACGGCTTACCGTCTCCACGTCGTGGTGTAATTGTTATTCAATATAATATTATTTGGATGGGTATAATAATGATGTGTAACTCATGTAAATAATAAATATAACATGTTAATGATTCTGTATATATGATATACCATCCATTTATATATTATTTTAATATCAAAAGAATGATATTGTCGCTCGTGCGTACGTACGGACTACCGTCTCCACGAACGCGATGAGATTCATTCTCCATCGTATCCATTCAAGTATAATTATCATTTGATGATTTAAAAATGATGTTTAAGGACTGTATATCATTCTGGATATGAATAAGATACAACAACCATGGCTTATGTAACAAAACATATAAAAGAAAATGAGTAAGTTAACTCCCGAAACGACGATAATTCTAAGATATTATTAACAAATCAATGTTAAAAGATCATATATGATATCATATTAATATATATGATTCTTGTATAATTTAATAACAACTATTTCACCATTATACAGGAGGTTAACCTACCCCAACCAAGGAAAAGTACAAGGTAAGGGTTATTTCACAATCTCTTCATTATCCGAGATTGTTTATACGTAATAATCTACTGGGATTTCTTTATCATCCACATCCATGTTTCTTTGAAATGTATTTCAAAACGTATTTATTATTTACAAGAATATGGGTTAAATTCATTTATACCCTTGTTTGACTTTTTGTAAGAGGTTTATAAAGGAATATTTCCGTCGTTTTCAAAACAAGGTCCTTTTTGACCTTTTCGACAGAATTAAGATAAGAATGTTTTTTTTTACTTATACGGCGGGTGCGGTTATTTTCCGCCATTATAAAATCGTCAAAGCTTTCCTTACAAGCTTACAAGAATATTTTCAAGAAAATGTTTTATTTTATATGGCTCTTAAATGATTTCAAAAATAGAAAGAGATATTTCTCTAAAAAGTGTTTTGATTTCATCTATGTCAACATCCTTTAATGGATTTTACGCTTATTTGAAGTTGATTTATTATAATACAAAACTTCTATATTGTATTGAAGGTTTTGTGATATGTTTGACTGTGGATGTGCTATTTTATACCATTCATAGTTTATGGTGAAACTATTGACATTTCGTATGCTAGTTTTAATCCGAATGATTATGTTATATTTCAAACTTTTCTTCAGATGAATGTGCTAAACAAGTATGTTCCGGGTTGGGGACCGGTAAAAGTAAGCCCTCCAGGTTGGGGACTGGTAAAAGTAAGCCCTCCAGGTTGGGGACTGGTTAAAGTAAGCCCTCCAGGTTAGGGACTGGTAAAAGTATGCCCTCCGGGTTGGTGTCCGGTTATTAGAGGCACTCCGGGTTGGTGTCCGGTTATTAGAGGCACTCCGGGTTGGGTTCCGGTTAGAAGTAACCCCTAGGTCTTGGGATGAGGCCTAGACAAAGAAATTAACGTTTAGCATTATGCATTCCAACATTATGAAAGTGGTTATTGATATTGCATGTGATTATTCGATTAGTAAAATATCCATGTGAATATGTAAATGGCATTATTTCATTTTTATTTTTGCCATACTATGTTGAAGTTCAATTTTAAGAGGCTTTTGTTTTAGTAATTCATTGCCTTAAATGTTTATGCTTATTATGAATGTTCCGCTATATTGTTATCCTTACTGGGCATTTGAGCTCACCCCTTTTCTATGTTTTATTTTTCCCAGGTAGTGAAGAAGTAAATTATGAATGACTTGCAGGGATATTATGAGGGGTTAATAGTGTGGATATGAAGACTTTTTTGTTGTAGTAGTTTTTCACTTTGAAATGTAATGTAAAACTTTATGATTATATCTAGTGTTTCCAAGGCTACTAAACCAATCGGTCTTTCGGGATTTGATCTTTCTTGTGATCATGCCAATGTTATGTAATTAATGCACCGACTCTGGGCAGCTGGGGTCGGGGCGTTACAGTTGGTATCAGAGGAAGTTTAGTACAAACCTTGGAAGCTAGATTTAGATAAACTCTGATTAGAGCACGTAGACTTAAGATGAACTTTGAGGATTAGTATAGAAGAACTTCCTAGAATTTTGGTATTGTAGAGATTTTGTGAGTTTTTCGAGCAATACATCCCTGTCTGGATACGAGCAGGTAGAGGCGGCTCTGGCACAGATGTACCTAGGGGTAAAACCCGAAAACACCGCTTTGAGCTAGACTCGAACGGGAACTGGTGCACGACAACGGGCCTTGCTGCACTCTTGGTTACGACACTCCCGGGGGATATGCTTAGGATAACTCTCATTTTCTTTACAAATCATTATGAAGGGTTTATGAGTATATACTTCCTCAAAGAAAACATTTTTATGATTATGGATTATATCCATAAATAGTTCAATTTATGTTAAGTGTTTTATAAGTATGGGATTATGTGTTTTGATTCATAAACTGATCTAGTTTATGCCATGGTATAGAAATGGCGCCCAGTAGAAGGAATGAGAACTCCAGAAATGCACATGATCCAAAGAGAAGGAAGGATCATATCTTTCATGGTCTTAAGCTAGAATTTATAAGAGAAATAGTCTCCCATGTATTATCATCATATGAAGAAATAATATCATGTGTTGATAAGATAAGTAAAGAGTTTACTGAGTCCTATGGCTTTGAAGGGAAGCAAGAGAATAAAAGGATGGAAGAAAGAAAAATGGATAAAGGGAAGAGGGAAAAGAAGAATTTTCCCATATATGGTAACTGTGGAAAGAAACACCCTGGAAATTGCCTGAAAGGAATGGGAGTTTGTTATAAGTGTGGAGGAAAAGGGCACAAAGTACGTGACTGCAAGGGTAAGAAAATGGTTTCAAATGTACAATGCTTCATTTGCAAGGAGTTTGGACACTACGCGAACCTATGTTCCAGTCATCAGACTATGCCGCAAATGATGCTATTGGATAATAATCAAGTTATGATACTACCACAGATGAAGAGGAATGATTAGAGTTCTTATGTTGATTATGTCAATTGAGTGTTGTATCAACAATGTACTTGTTATAATGATTATGGAGTATATAAGGATTGTACTGCAGTACTATTTCATTAAGGACTTGAGATTGTGTGGAACAAAGAAAAGTGACTCAATAGCAGGATAAATTTTTGGAAAATATATGGTTGAGAGAAAGATAAACCATAATATGGTTCTGATACTGATTTAGTGATTTTAGAATAATACATGATTGATTTGGATAAATTATATTGGATATTCTTGACTACCTTGGAACTGATTAATGATCTGTATATTCCATTATTGTTGGGGTTTAAAACATTTTTGGATTGATGAAGTATATCCATCATTATATATGGAATAGGGGAGCATGAATGTAATCAATAAGGAATATGGTAATTCAGGATGTTTCAGTGTATTAAAAGAATACAAGATGAAGGTATTCATATGCTATTATGGGGTAAAAAGGATCGACATTATTCTTACCTTCCTTATAAATGTTGGACTGTGAGTTTGGACAGAAGTATTTTGGATAGTTCTAGTTTGGATTATTTTGGATTGCCATAAAAGGACAACCCGGAGGTCGGGCGGCAACCCGTCGCGTCCGGCAAGGCCGCGAGACTTGAACCCGCAACCGAAGGGCGACAAGGGTGTATCACCTACCACTGGCCCATGAGATGTCCTGGATTAAATAATGTAGTTTTTATTAAAAGATCTTTTAGATGAATTATAAATTCGTTTATTTTGGAACCCTATACGAATAGTGTAAATAGAATTTTTTTTACATTCTATTATCTTTTAGAGTGAAAGATGAGTATGTGGTAGAAATTTATTAATGGATAAAACTATAATTATAAAGTAAGTATATCTCCTTATGATCTTAGCCAATCTCATAAATAAATTCCTCAACATTAATAAAAGGAACTTAGAACAAAAATGTTGTCCTAGATGGTACCTTAAATCATCACTAATTTATGGCTTTGGGATTGTTGGCCTTTTCATAGCCATGTTCTCTACCACTCTCCATCAGATAATTGATGGTTAGATTTTTCTTCCATATCCATATTTTCCTACATGGAACCCTAGTATGTGTTATATTCGGTAATCTTCATACTTTCGACTATTTATTTTAGATAGAGGCCTCGTTAATTCATTTTTCGATGTGGGATTTCAACTAGGATATTTTGAAACATCAAAAATGTGTTATCCTAATACCCTATGTTTTGTTGAACCGATGGTATTTCAAATCATCATAGATTGATGAATTTAAGGACCTCAATTTTATACTTGTTTGTGATTGATGACCTCAATCACTACCTATAAATATTTACGTTTTTCCTCCAATTATATGTCTCTAAATGCCACCAATGTTCTCCTAATCGAGATCATAATTTGGTGGTGACTCTTTAATTTCTCTTTTCCTCATATTAAGACTAAATTTTAGTAACCCAATTTCCGATGTGGGGTTTCCCACAAATATATTATCTATTTTCCACCTTTTATTTTCGAAGAACAATTTCAAATTGCGAGGACGCAATTTATTGAAGGAGGGGAGAATGTAACACCCCAAGATTTCATAGTGTGTTAGTTCTTCAAAATAATTCAATAACTTTCACTACATGCAACACCAAGTTCAATCACACCATGACGTACAAAAAATAATCCATTAAAAGAGGTTATGAATAGTATTAGATAAATTTTAATGTTTATATAATCCTTATAATTTTAGAATCCCTATTATGAGTTTCTTAGTCATAATGCAAGAACAGATTCATTTTCAGTATTTCACTTTTATCAACTTCTAATAGTGAAACCTTTTTAAATAAAATATTTTAAACTTTTTGACTAAATGGGGACATCAAAAATTTAAAATGAAACACCCCAAGCTTCCACGGTACGTTTCCCTTTGAATAATGTGATAGCGTTTGTTGTACGCAACACCGAGTTCTAACACACCGTAACCAATCAAACTAGCCGTTATAAATAGTAATACCTACTTTTTGAAAATATATATATTTTATATTTCAAAATGTACTTCATTTTTGGATTCGAAATATCGAATTTAGCCTAAGGTGAAATTTTGGTACTTTTCGGATAACTTTCATATTTTGATGAATAGTGAAAATTACTAAATTTTAATTAAAAACAACTTTTTTAATCAAAATAATTAATAGTGATAAATTATGAATTTGAGTGGTTTTAAAGTATATTTAGAATATATTTTTACAATTTAATATAATGTTGGTCATTAGACATAATTTTACAATTAAACCGAACATAAACAAGTGTCAATCTTTTGATAGTTATTATCTCTTAAAAACACGCTTTTTGTTTTGACAGCGGGAATTAATTTTAAATTAATTTCTGCCACTTCTGTGTTTTGAATTTAGGAAAATGGATTCCATATTTGGAATCAGGATGTTCAAATTGTGTAAATAGGTAACTTTTATTTTTAGACATTTTGAATAGTTACTGTGGTAAATATTTTATTTACCATGGTTAAAGGGTAAATCCGGTAAATAAGGGTTACAAAAATAATATTATAATAATAAAAAATTACCCTAAAACGTGTCCTAACCTTATTGGTGGACACATACCCGACCATGGGCATCCTTTGGTCAATTTGGGGACCCCTTGGAGCCACTTGTATGTGGTAGGGACACTTTATATTAATAAAGTTAAAATAAAAATAAAAATGGCATAAGCTTACATCTTTTAGAATAACAATTTTTACATAGGGTTATACATGTTGGATTTTCGATTATAAATATTTATTAGAAAGCTAAAAGGATTTCCTACATAATGATATTTTATTTATAATTTTTAGACATTATATAATTTATTTTATTTATGACACAATGATGATGCAGTAATTACTAAAATAGTGAAAAATAAAAATAATTGATCTTATAAACACCCAAATAATTATAATATGAAACTTTTAATGAATTAAACTAATTTTCTATGATAATATGATATATTAGGATTGATTTAATTGACTTTGTTCGAAGTAATCAATCTGTTAGGAGTTTCACGAAAATCAACTATTGAATAGTGTCAAAATTGACATAAAAGAGTTCTTAAAACAAATATTATATTATTAATTGATATTAAATTCCTAAAAATCTAAGGTTCGGCCAAGAGACTTATATTATGATAGGTTCCTCATTAATGGACCACTTGGGGGTCGCTTGTATGTATATAGTAAGTTTATTAACCATATTATATAAAAATACAAAGAGACATTGTAAAAGTGAAACTAATTAACTTAGAGTTAATACTTAAAGATAAGGTTAATATAAGTACCCAAACCTGTCTAAATTCTATTGGATGAGTTGTTTTCGACCTATCCCCACCTCATCCTTTGAATAGTCAACTTTGGAGCCTTTAGAAACCGAATATGAATTTATTATAAATTAATATTTCTAGCTTTTCCAAAGGTGCCCCTCACCCCTCTTATAAAAGGGCACTCCTCCTTCTCATTTCTTCACACCTCTAAAGCCTTTTGGTTCGGCCAAACTCTGCCCAAATACTCTCCCAACATCCCTCACTACAACCTAGAGGCCTTAGTTTTATCAGAAAGCCAACCTAAGGAGCCCTTTTGATCAAATCAAAAGGAAGAACCCGAAGAAGAGGTAATGATTTCACCACCCTTTTCTAAGTTCATTTCTTCTTCCACTTCTTCTTCCTTTGTTCTTACCATTCTGAAATAATAACTCCAGTATCTCACATATACTGTGATGTTATTATAAATATGGTACAATCATATTCAGTATTCTATCCACCCTTTGAATAACATGTCACCATACGTGCGTACGTACGGCTTACCGTCTCCACGTCGTGGTGTAATTGTTATTCAATATAATATTATTTGGATGGGTATAATAATGATGTGTAACTCATGTAAATAATAAATATAACATGTTAATGATTCTGTATATATGATATACCATCCATTTATATATTATTTTAATATCAAAAGAATGATATTGTCGCTCGTGCGTACGTACGGACTACCGTCTCCACGAACGCGATGAGATTCATTCTCCATCGTATCCATTCAAGTATAATTATCATTTGATGATTTAAAAATGATGTTTAAGGACTGTATATCATTCTGGATATGAATAAGATACAACAACCATGGCTTATTTAACAAAACATATAAAAGAAAATGAGTAAGTTAACTCCCGAAACGACGATAATTCTAAGATATTATTAACAAATCAATGTTAAAAGATCATATATGATATCATATTAATATATATGATTCTTGTATAATTTAATAACAACTATTTCACCATTATACAGGAGGTTAAACTACCCCAACCAAGGAAATGTACAAGGTAAGGGTTATTTCACAATCTCTTCATTATCCGAGATTGTTTATACGTAATAATCTACTGGGATTTCTTTATCATCCACATCCATGTTTCTTTGAAATGTATTTCAAAACGTATTTATTATTTACAAGAATATGGGTTAAATTCATTTATACCCTTGTTTGACTTTTTGTAAGAGGTTTATAAAGGAATATTTTCGTCGTTTTCAAAACAAGGTCCTTTTTGACCTTTTCGACAGAATTAAGATAAGAATGTTTTTTTTACTTATACGGCGGGTGCGGTTATTTTCCGCCATTATAAAATCGTCAAAGCTTTCCTTACAAGCTTACAAGAATATTTTCAAGAAAATGTTTTATTTTATATGGCTCTTAAATGATTTCAAAAATAGAAAGAGATATTTCTCTAAAAAGTGTTTTGATTTCATCTATGTCAACATCCTTTAATGGATTTTACGCTTATTTGAAGTTGATTTATTATAATACAAAACTTCTATATTGTATTGAAGGTTTTGTGATATGTTTGACTGTGGATGTGCTATTTTATACCATTCATAGTTTATGGTGAAACTATTGACATTTCGTATGCTAGTTTTAATCCGAATGATTATGTTATATTTCAAACTTTTCTTCAGATGAATGTGCTAAACAAGTATGTTCCGGGTTGGGGACCGGTAAAAGTAAGCCCTCCAGGTTGGGGACTGGTAAAAGTAAGCCCTCCAGGTTGGGGACTGGTTAAAGTAAGCCCTCCAGGTTAGGGACTGGTAAAAGTATGCCCTCCGGGTTGGTGTCCGGTTATTAGAGGCACTCCGGGTTGGTGTCCGGTTATTAGAGGCACTCCGGGTTGGGTTCCGGTTAGAAGTAACCCCTAGGTCTTGGGGTGAGGCCTAGACAAAGAAATTAACGTTTAGCATTATGCATTCCAACATTATGAAAGTGGTTATTGATATTGCATGTGATTATTCGATTAGTAAAATATCCATGTGAATAAGTAAATGGCATTATTTCAATTTTATTTTTGCCATACTATGTTGAAGTTCAATTTTAAAAGGCTTTTGTTTTAGTAATTCATTGCCTTAAATGTTTATGCTTATTATGAATGTTCCGCTATATTGTTATCCTTACTGGGCATTTGAGCTCACCCCTTTTCTATGTTTTATTTTTCCCAGGTAGTGAAGAAGTAAATTATGAATGACTTGCAGGGATATTATGAGGGGTTAATAGTGTGGATATGAAGACTTTGTTGTTGTAGTAGTTTTTCACTTTGAAATGTAATGTAAAACTTTATGATTATATCTAGTGTTTCCAAGGCTACTAAACCAATCGGTCTTTCGGGATTTGATCTTTCTTGTGATCATGCCAATGTTATGTAATTAATGCACCGACTCTGGGCAACTGGGGTCGGGGCGTTACAAACACGCCTCTTCCACCTGATTTTGGGTGCCATGTATTCCCTATTTTCAATGAATCAGGCGATCTAGAACAAAAACTGATTCACTGTGCATCTTATTGCAACCCTATAATTGGAAATCTGGAACAACAAGAAGTTTTGAAACTCAGATGCTTCATGTGGACTTTGCAAGGAACTTCCTTCGTCTGGTATACGAATCTGCAAGCCCAGAAAATAAAAAGCTGGGAAGTCCTTAGGCAGCAGTTCTTGTTCCACTTCAGCTCAACGCTGCCTAAAACAACAATCAGCGACCTCATGAATTGAAAACAGAGGGAGAATGAGAGGGTATTAGATTTAATCACCAGATGGAAGGATCTGACATACTCTCTGAACATGCTAATTCCCTAAGATGAGTTGTTTGCCAAATGCATCGATAACCTTCGATATGATCTGCGAACACCACTCATACTAGTGGAGTGCACCAGTGGCTTCCACAATCTCTCTGCCATTGCCCAGAGAATTGAAGACTCCCTGTAGTAGACTAATTTGAAGTCCTGAATAGCCTCACAGGATTCTGAAAAGAGATCAGTTAGAGCTGAAGCATCCTCTGTCACGCTCAATCCATCCACTGCACCTACTCCACCACCTATGCCTCCACCAAGTCATCAAGGGTCCCCTGTATATCAACGGCAACCTCAGCCCAAGAGGGAGGATCAGAGAGGATCAAATAGGAATCAGCTCAAGGAAAGAGGACCAAAGTATACTCATTCCGAGAGGACCAAGTCCGTGGATACCTCATTGCCACCATGAATTACAATTTGCTCCACCTCCTAGAGCCAAGGATGCCCCAAGATGTCAGTCGAGACGACAGGCCAGATTATTGTCCCTACCATCGAATGTTGGGGCATAATATTCGGGAATTCTTCTTCTTCAAAGACCTCCTGCAAAGGATGCTATACTCTAGGAAGGTCGAGATGGGACCACCCCCAGTACATGTGACATATTTTTAAACCACTGACTCCGACAAAAAGGAGGTGTGTTAGAAAGTCACCAGCAAGAAGGGGTAGAAATTTGATGACTGGATAACTCAGAAGACTGTCAATCGAGCTCATGACATACTCTGAGCTCAACTACAGCAGTCGGTGTTGCCGCCAACAACACCTAATGTCGCACAGATGACAATATCGGCCTTACAACCCTCCACGAGCCAGTCATCCAGGCATAATCAAAAAGGGATGAGACAAGCGCAAGAAGAGTAGTCCATAACAAGGCCGAAGATAGCCCCAACACTGTCGGATTTTATGCCCTCAAACATGGCGTCATGGGCACCGACCCACAAAATGACACCATCAGGGAAAACCAACCAGGTTGACCTATCATAGGACGATGAGCTAATTTTTTGTTCTATCAACGTCGTCCATCTAATGGAATCATTCCCTATAGAAGGGTATGGTTATGAACCCAAGTTCCAAAAACAAGGGGCTGGGAGGAGGAATCACAGAAGTAGGGGATACTAGTGGAGGTGTAGTCGCGTCCAAAACCAACCCTATGGTTTTACCCCGGCCCAAACCGTTAATATCGTAGAAACACATGGGAAATCCCTTCAACAGACTCAGTAGGAGAAATAATATCCCTCCACATCCACAAGCAGCCCCTATGGCCTTGTCATTCTACGGTACCCATCAGGGGAGAAATAAGTGTCTAGCTGCCTAGTGTGCACAAATAGACCGGTCGGGCCAAGTCTCCAGAACGTGGAAACACCATCGACATCCGACCCTATGGCCGGTACCTCCTCGTCAAATACTCCAGATCCCAATGTTCATGTTAAAGCTCTCCCGCCAACAGAGAAGCGTCGGCCGCTGGAGCAGAAATACGATATCCTTAAGTAGCTGGCATCAGTACTAGCCAAAATATCAATCCTGGATGCCCTGAGTTTGTCAGCAGATCTCAGGTAGGCGCTTATAGAATCCTTGATCAGCCTATAGGAGTTTCAAGCTGAGGTAGTCGCTGCTGAGATTTACCAGACGGAGACTGGCCCAACTGAATGCAATTTAGTGATTTCCTTCACCGATCAGGATGAAGATTCCATCACACAAGGACACATCAAACCACTATATGAGTCCAGTACACTAAATGATGTTTAGATCCGGAAAGCCTTTATTGACAACGGCTCTGGAGTTAACCTCCTTCCCCTATGGACACTTCGTAAGTTGGGCTATAGTGAGGATGATTTAATACCCTCAGCCACAACTTTGTTGGGTTACAACAAGAGTGAATAGAAGACAATGGGACAAATCAAGCTAAAACCCCTTTTTGGAAACTTTGTGGCCTGCTTGAAATTCCTGGTGGTCCGGCAGAACACAACATTCAATGACCTACTGGGAAGGTCATGGCTCCATAAGCACATGTCCACTCCTTCATCCTACCACCAGTGTACTAAGTATTGCGTCAATGGACAAGGTGGAACATTGTACGCTGACAAGGCCCCTTTCTAACTCTCCAAGTCCCCCTACATTGATGCCTAGTTTTATGAGCAAAATAAAAAGAAACCCTCGATCAGTGGTATCGATTGGGTTCCCACACCAAATGGTCTGGAAATGGTTCCTGATGACCCCCTCAAGTAGCTTGGTGGAGACTACGTACTAGCCATCAACCATGTTGAGAGAAGGATTTCAAGTCGAGACATGTACTCAGCTGTCCTCATGACTTCAGCCATGACGCACGAGTATAGTTGTCAAAAAACGACCACTAACCCTCAATTTGGGGGTGAATACTTGAGTGAGGACGCCCAAAATGCCTCGCCTCTAGACTCCTAAGACCCATCGGATCATGAAGATGACAATGTGGTGGAAGAAGAGGAGAAAGATCTTAGAGATGCACCTCTCGAATTTTAGGAAGGTATCTCCACTGCTGTGTATGAGCTCAGGGACATAAACCTGTGTACTGAAGAAGACCCGAGGCCCACTCTATTTAGTACAACCATGTCTCCTGAGGAGCACGAGGTATATACCTCTTTCTTGAGGCAACATCAATATTTTTTTCCTGGAATTACATAAAAATGCTGGGGCTCGATCCTGAAGTGTCGACACACCACTTAGGTATGCCAGAAGACCATTGCGGCTATAAACAAGCCGCTAGAAGGACACACCCCACACATGCTACCAAAAATAGAGGCCGATGTCGATAATCTTATTAAATCAGTCTTCATTTTGGAGATCTAATACCCTTTCTGGCTAGCCAACATTGTACCCATTAAGAAAAAGAATAGACAAATTCACAAATGCATCAATTTCTGAGATCTCAATCGGCATTTCCCGAAAGATGATTTCCTGGTCCCGATCACCGAGTTATTAATCGACGCACAGCCGGGTATGAGGCTCTCTCCTTTATGGATGGTTATTTTGGGTATAATCAAATCAAGATGGCCTGAGAAGAGGAAGAATCCATTTCCTTCAGGGCTCTTCAAGGAGTATTCTATTATAGGGTCATCCCCTTTGGTCTCAAGAGTGCTGGCACCACTTATCAACGCACCATGTATCGTATCATTAAACCATTCTTGTGGAGATTCTTCAAATGCTAGATGGATGGATTGGTGGTCAAATCAAGATAGAGCTCAGATCACCTATCAGACCTTGAAACCATCTTTAGCAAACATCGACAATATAGCCTGAAGATGAACCCCTTGAAATGCGCCTTCGGGGTTACCTTAGGTAAATTCCTTGGATTCATTGTATTCCATTATGGCATCAAAATAAATCCCAAAAAGATAAAGGTTATCCTTGGTTTACCACCTCCCCGCAATCTCACTGAGTTGATAGGATTCCAAGGACACTTGGCCTATATCAGGCGGTTCATAGCCAACCTGGAGGGTAAATGTTTTCCCTTCACTAGGTTAGTGAAAAACGGGGTTATGTACCAATGGACAGATGATTTCTAATAGGCATTCGAAATCCTAAAGAAGTAACTCTTAATCCCACAGGTGTTAATGCCCCCGGTTGAAGGAAGACCTATTATCCTATATGTGACGTCCCTAGAGCGATCACTAGGAGCCTTCCCTGCACAGAAAAATTACACCGGCAGTGGAAACCATATCTATTACCTCAGCCGAACCCTGATCAACGCTGAAACCAAATACTCAAACATAGAGGACAATTTTTTGGCCTTGGTCTTCAGTGTCAAAAAATGGTGACATTATCTGCAGCATCATGAAATCCATTTGGTCTCGTGTAGTAACCCGCTCAAGTATGTCGTCAGCGGCCCAATGCTAACCGGGCACCTATCTCGATGGGCAGTCATCCTACAACAATTTTACATCCGGTTTATGCCTTAGAAATACATAAAAGTCTAGGCATTAGTAGATTTTTTGGAAGAGCACCCCTCGACAGGGACCACCGCACCAGACGTCAAGCTACCTGATGAAGACATATTCTCGGTTCAAGAGGAGTTCCCAAAATGGGAAATGTACTTCGATGGTGCATCCCAATGACTGACAGGGAAGAGGATGGAGGATCCCAAATTTAACAAGGTGGGTTTGGGGATCATAATCATGTCCCCAGAAAAGGTAGTCTTTCCATTTTCCTTCAACCTGTCAGAAGGATGTACCAACAATGAGGTGGAGTATCAAGCCCTCATTGCAGGCCTGGAGCTCGCACTCCGAGCACAAGTACAACACCTTGAGGTAAATTTTTACTCGGAACTAGTCATCAAGAAAGTCAATGGTGACTATGCTATTCAAAAGGAGGAGTTGATTCCCCTGTTTGACCACGTCCGAGGGTTAATGGAGGAATTCTCCACGGAACCAACATCGACCTATATTCCCCAGTATTAGAATGCCCATGCCAATGCATTAGCCAATGCGGCCACAACCCTATCTGACCCAGACCAGGACGAAACAATTATCAGTATTTCTCATCGTCAAATGGTCTTGTTGTTTGTTCAGACTAAGACGGAAGAAATCAACGAAGTCAGTCCAGTCACTGAGCCAAATGCTCCTGCCACCAGCTGGATGACCCTCATTGAAAACTACCTTCAAAGGGGAGATCCTCCATCAAACAGGGATGAACGATAGAAAATACGGAGAACAACAATCAACATTGTTTTATATGGTGGCATGGGTCAGCCAGAGGTCCTCTACAAATGAGGCCTCGACGTAGTCCTCCTAAGATGCATTGATGGAGAAGAAACCACTGTTGTCATAAATGAAGCACATGCCAGAGTATGTGGAGCACATCAGTCAGGGTCTAAGCTTTCCCATCAGGTTTGAAGTCTTGGGTACAATTGGCCCACTGTGTCATGAGATTGTGAGAACTTTACCACAAAATTCCTCTCCTACCAAGTTCATGCCAACTTCATTCACCAACCCCTATAGTTACTTCATCAGGCCAGGTACTTTTATCCATTTTCCATCTAGGGAATGGACGTCGTTGGACTATATCCTCCCACCACGGCCAAACAACTGAATTATATCCTCACAGCAACTGACTTCTTTTCAAAATGGGAAAAAGTTTTACCCCTCAAGGAAGTCAGGGAAAGAAACATTGTCAGATTTGTGAAATCCAATATCATCACCAGATTTGGCGTCCCTTATACCATACTGACGGATAACGACACCAACTTCTACTCTGCTTAATTGGAGAAATTATAGCAAGAATATCGTATCAAGGCTAACCACTCATCCTGTTTCCATGCAGCAGCCAAAAGGCAGATAGAGGCTTTCAACAAGACCATCTCCAACATTCTCTAGAAAATGGTGGACAAAGACATGAAGTCATGGAGAGATAAACTTCTTCATTAATTGTGGGATTATCGAACCACAATTTGCACTACTACTTGGGATACTCCATACTCATTAGTATACGGAACATAAGTGGACTTTCCCATTGATCTCCAATTTCCCTCGCTCCGTTTTGCCATTTTTGATTAGTTATCCAACGATGAGCAATCAAAAAAATGGCTATGTGAATTGGAACAGCTGGATGAGAAGCAGTTCCATACTTTGCACCATCTTGAAGTATATCAGAACCAGATCGCATGAACCTTCAATAAAAAGGTTCATCTTCGATCTTTCTTGGAATGAGAACTGGTGTTGGTCCTCTGGACCCCAATGATACCGGGAAAGAAACCTACAAAGTTAGAGCCCAAGTGGGAGGGACCATAAGTTATACAAAAGGTCTACTCCAACTGATCATATGCCATGATCTCCGTGGATGGGCAGTTCACTACCTCACATACGAATGCGATATTTCTGAAAAAGTATTTCACATAACCAAAAGCAGATACCATCTGAGATGCAGAACATTAAACTGCCAAGCACCTCTTATCTGAGCTGCAGGACGTTAAAATGCCAATCCCCAATGGTCCAAACTCTTTGACCCTAAACTAAGAGTATTTCTTCCTCACCGCATGACGTTAAAATGCACGGATTTCATAGAACTACATACGGCTTGATTCCTGCCCTTGAAGGATACGTATCGACACCATGATTTTGTATCATGTCCTGGCCATCCCCAAATAAGGTTAAAAAGTCCCTCTTCCTTCGGGTATGTACCAACCTTGGGTGGGGTGTATCTATCTATCGTCTGAGATGGAGGACATTAAACTGCCAAGCCCCAATGTTCCAAACTCTATGACCCTAAACTAAGAGTATTTCTTCCTCACTGCATGACATTAAACGTCATGGATTTCAAAGAACTATGTATGTCTTGATTCCCACTATTGCAGGATACGTAGCGATTCCAAGATTCTGTATCCTGGCACAACCATCTCCAAATAATGTTAAAAGTTCCCTTTTCCCCCTTCTACGAATCAACCCTACAGGGGGTGGATACCTTTCATAGAACTATGTATGGATTGATTCCCACCTTTTCAGGATACGTAGCGACACCAGGGGCCCCCATCCTAGCCTAGACACCCCTGATTGATGATTAAAAATGCCTTTTTCTCCCGTGTACGGACCAGCCGTAAATGGGGTGTATTATCATCTAAAGAACTACATACGGCTTGATTACTTCCCTCGCATGATACGTAGTGATACCAGAATTCCATACCCTAGCCCAACCACCCCAAATGAAGCTAAAAATACCCCCTTTCCTCTGTGTAAGGACCAGACATGCACGGATTGTATTCCTCGTCTTTACCGCACAACGTTAAACTACACGGATAAGAATGAAAAAAAATTCCCCCTTTCCCCCGTATGGACCAGACCTACACTGGGTGTATTCCCCAAAATAACTACATGTGGCTTGATTCATGAACTCACAGGATACGTAGCGACACTAAGATCTTATCTCCTAGACCAGTCGCTGATAAGAGAAAACACAGGTGTATATACCCCTTGTCCTTACCGCATGACGTTAAACTGCACAAAATCCCATTTTCACATCTGTTCATCTTCTTCCTCACCACACGATGTTAAACTGCATGGACTTAGTCGCGACCCACCCAAGATATACCGAAAAATGGTATAGGAATACTCCTTTCGCATTTGGATAAATTCTCTCCATACATCAAACTCCGTGACTCGGATAATTGCGGATCTTCATAACCACCCATGGCCATCGGAATTGGAATGTTATCAACCTGGGGACACCATTATATGACTATGCATACCATTCCCTCAGCGGCTCTACATACTGATATCCCCTGGCCCATCTAACAAATGCAATATTTCCCCAGGCGATACTCTTCCTATCTCCGTATACTTACCAGCCTCAGAGCCCCCATATCATATCACCCAATCCAAAAATTTATGGAGCAGTGGTTTACAAGTTCGTTCCCCTCTCACATCCAAACATCTCTAGGTTATCCCTACCTGGTTATCCTATGTATCCGCACGTGGTTCTCAAGATGATATGCATCTACAAACATCAATCTTGGGCTAGGATACTTTGACTCAATAAGAAATTGCGGTGAAGATATTTCATGTATGCTTGGACACCTTTATCTCCATATACAGAACTCTGTGCTATGAGAAATCCCAGATTTTCATAATCATCCATGGCCATCATAAGTGTAAAGACATCGACTCGTGGACACATTTGTATGATTATACATACCATGCCCTCAGTGGCTCTGTATATTGATAGCCCCTGGCCCGTCTACCAAAGGCAATATTTCCTCAGGCGATACTCTTCTTCCCTGCGTATTCTTACAGTCCTTAGAGCCCCATATCATTTCTCTTGATCTGGGAAACCCCAGAGTTATAATTTACACCCTCATTCCCTCACACATGTTCAGATTATACCAAAGCATCCTAACTTAGTTTCCCTCCGGGTGATTGTAGCAATTATCACCCAATTGTCCGAACTCTATGGACTTTAAACTAAGAGTACTTGGTCCCTACCGCATGACATTAAACTGCATGGAGTAAAGGTAAACCCTATGCGAAAGGTAAATTAGCACAGGGAACTCCCCGAGCATTAATAGAAACTAGGGACGAACATCCCCGACATGTCCAGATATTTCTTTACCAGATGACAGACTTCGTTCCCCGGACAATCGTAGATCCTCATAATCATTCATAGAAATAAGAAGTGGAAATCCATCGTCCCGTGTAAACCTTTTCATAAATATTCATACCATTCCCTCAGTGGCTCTGCATATTAATTTCCCCTCACCTATCTACCAAAGAAAATATTTCCTCACACGATACTCTTCCTATCCCCGTACCCTTTCCGGCCTCATAGCCCCCATATCATCTCTCTTGATCCAAGACACCCCAGAACCACGGTGTACACCATCATCCCCTCTCCACGTCTTGAACATGCCGAGATATTGAAGCCCAGTTACATTACAATCATGAGTGGCCTTTGCAAAAACATCATTACCGCATGACGCTAAAACTGCACGGAGCATGACTTTGTCACTTGGCATGAAGCTATAAAGACCAATCATTAAACATAAAGGGAAACACCTCCAACTACAGGAATTTTCATGGATATGAAAATGCCCCCCTTCCTTGTTGCGCGACTTTAAACTGTACAATACCTTTAATAATGCTTCCTATCTTTATCGCATGACGTTAAAATGCACGGAAGTCATCCTTGCAACATGAAGTTAAACTAAATAGTACCTTTAAAATGCCCTCTGTCCTCACCGCATGACGCTAAACTGAACGGTCAAACCTAAAATGGGTTCAGTAAAGAATGGGGGATTTCCTCCATCCCTCGGTGCACAGGCCAGACCTGCACAAACCACCGTCTCACACCAGTGGGAGAAGGGATGACTTAACCCATTCCTGGGAAGTTTAGAATAGATTTTTGTCCCGTATCCAGGAACCCTCTTTTCATAAACCATACTCTGTACTCAGAAAAAAAAAGCTGAACTCTTGTAAGACACCCCTGGTGGTCCCGAATCTCAACATCTCTGAAGTTTCCCAGCTATTGGTAGAAACAATCATTGGCATAAGGACACCATTGCATGACTATGCATACCATGCCCTCAGCGGCTCTGCATATTGATCGCCCCTGGCCCGGCTACCAAAAGCAAGATTTCCTTATGCAATGCTTCTCTTCATATGCCTCTTGGCCTCTGAGCCCCCATATCTATCCCAGGATTTGGAAACCCTCTGATCTGCAGTTTACCAACCTTTCATTACAACCCTTCTTGAATATGGTGTAATGTCTCTGACAAGATTACCGAGAACCAGGGGATGCCGTTCCATTTTAAGGAATGTCCCAACTGCATGACTTTAAAATGCGCCAAGCTCAAACCATTCTTCATGCTAGCTAAATGGGTAGGAAAGTGGGCCCTTTGTCCACACTCCTGATTAATACAGATGTTACCAAACCATTTCAGATGTCACATACCCTTTCCATGCCACCCTTGATGGTTTTCAGAATTCCACAAGCCACCCATGGTGGTTTCCAGGTTTCGGACTTCCATGAAGTCCTCAGGCCATCAGAAATGGATAGTCATTGACTTGAAGACACCTTTGTACGACTATGCAAACCATTCCCTCAACGGCTCTTCATATTGATTTTCCATGGCCCGTCTAGAAAAGGCAAGTCTTCCTTATGTGATTCTTTTCCTACCTCTATACGCTGATACGGCTCCCGTGGCTTATGGCATGCCCTTCATGTTGTTCAAATCTAAACATCATTCCCCCACGGGTGTCAGAAAGGTGTTGAGACATATTTTAATCAACCAAACCTCGTCGGGTCCCTCGCCCCACCATATCTAGTCAAAACTATTTGACCGAAAACATTAGTAATGATAGTCTTGTTGGTGGGACTTTAAACTGCTCACAAAAGAAAAGAGGTGCAAATACCGTTAGGCCGAAAAATATAAAAGGGAGACCTAAGAAATATCCGAGGCATACCTTCTAGGTCCACACCAAATGGGCCCAAGAAAATTAGGGTACTGACAGAAAAGACTAAAAATTTGTGGGTTTTTTCTATAAAACCCATGAAATAGTCAAGTTATGCTCTCTGGATCCCACGGTCCAGGCAAACATTAGAGCTCGTTTCTATTTTATCAATTTTACTGAACTCCGATTATTCTATGTTTGGTGAATTATCATATACAACAATCATGTCAAATAATTTATATCATAGGAGAAGACAGTAAGAGTGCTAAGGAGAAACGTCTTTTTGTTCCATAACAGAGTTGATGAGAAGGGATTCCACAATTCGGAGCCTCCTTTGGTAGTGAAAGGTTATTACAGAAGACATTCAAAGGGTTCACAAAGTTGTATCAAGTACTGATGAGAATCCTCGATCAGTTGATGAAGATTCTACAGCAAAGCTGTCTCATCTTCTGCATCAGCCCGCAATGCTTCTGCCTCCTGTGCCTCTCTTAAGCTCACCCACATCTCCTCCTCCATCTGCCACTCCCCTTATTCAATTATGGTTGTGGCATTATCCTCCTCCCACTATAGCCGCTGTATATCACTCCTAAGCACCTCCAGCCTAGAACTCTTCTCAAGGACTTCTCTCTGATGTCTCGTGATTACCCCGATATGATCATGAGCTTCTGTTAGGCAAAATTGTCAGGTCGCAGAAAAGTACGCTTCAGACTGAGCAGCAGAAAGGTGAGATTCAAAATCGCCAAGCCTCTCCCTATCAACAACCACCTAGTTGACTATATCATAAATGGAATGGTAGTCAAAACCATCGAATCCCAGCATCATAAACAGATCACTCAACTTTGGCAATTTAGTCGCCATCTCAGGCAAGGGTGTCTAAGCAATCAGCTTCCAGATTTTCTCCCTCTCCCTTTGGAGAGCAGTTCGAAGACTGGAAAGGACCCAGTGATCAAGCTCGTAGTCACTTCCATACGTATATACATACTCTAGGATAAACGTCACCAATAAGGGTCCCGATACGACTTCAACTAGAAGCTCCAACATCGCGATAACTTTTCCCCTGACAGTTGTGGTCACAGGCATGATTGGATCCGATGGCACAATCACCAGCGCCGAAGGTTGTGGTCCTAAAGCCCGAAATCCGATAAGACAGATAATTATCCCTAATCAGAAAGGTTAATGGAATGGATTCAGTGTCAAGATATTGAGAAGCTTACCCACGGTCATCAAGGTGTCGGTGCCCTCAACCTCTACACCGCCACTGCTGCTCGAGGAAGAAGCTACATCTTCAATGTGAAATGGAGTCCTCGAAACCCCCTAAGGTGAGCAGGACTTAAGGCCACACCAAAGGCCAGCAACTCCCAAAGATGTCTTCAAGAGATCATCTACGGAGATCAAACTCGTGGAAATTACTCCCCCGGTAATCAGAAAGATGGCCCGCTCTGGTTTCTCAACAACTTGCCTGATAACAGAATCTTCCCCATCACCATGGGATCCATTGGGTTCAAGGCAGCTGACCCCGTTGGATTTGGGGCCTCCTCGGTAATCACGGGCACCCCATCCTCCCCCGAAGCTACAAAGGCTGTGTGATCAACGAGAGTCTCGTCTTCCAGCTACTCCTCCACGGACATATCCTCGGTCATTGAAGAACGAAGGAAACCGTCTGTACCACTGGCCACTTCAACAGGGCTCGCCATCTCATCATGCTCAAGTATGGTCGCAGGTGGTCCCATAGATAATAATGGGGTGGAAGGTACGACCACTTGGGTAGCAACGTCCAGGTCACCAATTGGCCCTACACCATAGCACCAAAACAGTTAATAACTGGTAGAGCCAGAACATATGATTTGGTAATCGAGGAAACAGGAATCATGGTTACCCATTGTTCCCTGTCTGAGCCGTTCTGATAATCGGGACGCCTGCTGACATCTCTAGATTTTCCTAGGGGACAATTATCTGCTTGGGATGTTGGGAGGAGCTGGATGAGGAAAGACCCTAGTTGGATCCGTGATGGTCACTTCCATGTGCTCTATTGCACCAGGAGACCCCTCCTCGATGACCCCCGTAGTCGAAGGAGCATGTTCGCATGCTGCGATACCCCGAGGAGTATACTCCAGGGAATGAATTGCCCCCTGGGATTACTCGGCACCCTGCATGAAGGGAAGAAACTTTAGAACCTTCACGGTAAAGAAAAAAGAAGCCCAGGATGGACCCACAGGGAAACCTCTTCCTCATGATCAGATGATTTAGGACACTTTATCATCATGGACACCTGATTGAACCCGTAAAGCCAGTTTCAGAGTGAATGCACATATGTGTCCATTTCCTTCAAAGAGGCGACTATTTCATCCAAATCCTCTTCCAACGGCAAGTGAGGTGGAGAAAAGATGGTTCCAATAACTGGGAGCTTGAGAGAGATTGTTTGGAGTAATGGAAAAACCTCTTCATCTGAGCCACTGACCCTCAGGTCATCCCAAATTCTCCACAGGTCTGGAAATACAGAAGTAACAGGAACAGCTAGCCGGGGGGATCGACCTGAGAGGTTCGGGCAGCTATAGGTCCTGGTGGAGGCACCAATAGACATGGTTGTTTTCTAGGCCTCACCGCCTCCGTAGAACTCTCAGAAGCTACCTGTGGGCGGGACCTCAGGGGCGGGGGGAATTACCCTACCTCAGCCGCAGTAGGGGAACCAACGAAATCATCGCCCCTGAAGAGTGATCGCTCTCTTCCTCCTCCTTAGCAGTCACCAATCGTAGCATGGATTGGACTTAGTGACTTAACACCGAATAACCCTGGTGTACATGAACATAGGCCTCGAGGTCCTGGAGATATCAATTGAACCTCTCTATGTCCACATCATAAAGGATGTGAGAAAGAGTAGATATGTTACCCAGCCCGTCAAACGCCACTTCTGATTCATATAGATTCTACCATAAAGAACAGGGGTACTTTCTACGAAAGGATAACTAGCCTTTGAATTCGTCCCATTTTCCCCAGGCCTTGGGAAGGCAGCATCAGCAGCAATGGACAACTCTCTCTGGGCAGATTCGAGGGCATGTGAGGAGACAACTCTTTCCATTAAAACCTTCTTCAGAAGCACAGGACCAGCAGGGTTGAGGAGAATCTTTCCTGCCCTGGTTGAGGAACTATCCCCCATCTGCTTCCTCTTGCTCTTTGACGGTTTAGGACTCGAGATAGTGGGAACCCACAGCCCAAACTGACCATTCAGGTACGATTGCACCCAAAAGTCGACATAGGTTTTGGATAAGAAAGGAATTGAGTCCGCAAGCGCGGGGGTTATAACCTCATAGTCAGTGTCCTCCTGGGTGAAAATTGGCCACAATTTTCTTGCCACCTTAAGATGGCGGTTCCCACGGGTGGCATTGAGAGCAGGATGACACAACGCCTGGACGCAGCCAAATTGACGTCCGAATCGGCAAGGCGCATACCCCTCACAGATCAGTTCCATGCCGATACGAGCTACCAGAATACCCTCTCAGAGGGAAAATAGGTAGCCCCGCTTGCTAGATTCCTCTGATATGTCATTTGTGATTGCGCCGATCAGGGAGGGATATGGTCGGAAATTGAAATGATCGTATCTCGAGATCCGGCTCGACAACAAGCACATAGTCTGATCTGTCTGTTTTACATCCTTCGCATGGGCCACCCACTCCTCGGGCATAACCCCACTGGTCAGTTGAAAATATGGCTGGAATACGGCACCTGGAATCTAAAAACGATTTATGAAAGTATATAAATTCTTAATATGCACTCCCAAACATCCCAAGAGGATTTGAAAATGGCCAGCTACCCAGTTTGGCCGACTGCCCTCAGTAATATTTCCAAGCAACTAATAAATCCTAGCCAGAACTGGGACGACCAAGTTGATGACATTTTTGGTGGCCAGCTGTGCCACCATAACAAAAGTAGAGAACCACAATCCACTAGTCTTGCATACAAGCAATAGCCAGTCACTCAAGAACATGGCCAGAAATTCCACCAGGTGGAGTAGTCAATCTACGTCCAACACAAGTTCCCAGCCCCAGTTGTTGAACTGGCCTTCCTCTAGGATCAGCCAATAGCTCCCCCTCTGCCTTCAAGACTCCATCGAAAGACAGGTCATGGTCCTGTGCAGAAGATCCATGGACATTCTCTCTCTGGAAAAAGATTTTATCCATTAACGATATGGGACAAGCTGTCTTAGAGATATACCTTTTGAATACTCTCGGGCCTGATCAATGAGCTGCTTCACCAAGGGAGGAGTCCTCTCTTCGTTATCCAACATAGATGGGGGAGGCAATAATTCATCATACATGCCTCCAAAAATTGGGACCCCTGAAATTTGGAAGACATACCAAAGAAAAATACCCACCTCCCTATAGACCAGATGGAATGTGTTGGTATCCGGACTCCAACGGCTCATAAGTTGCTTCGAAAGGGCATAGGGCTGATCGGTATAGGTCCGGGACACTTAGGCAGCTTCATATAGACCTACAGCTCACAATTACTCTTCAAAATCTGAACATCTCTGGCGAACCAAGAAGGGCCACCCCCAATCCAACGACTTAGACGCCCCTCCTAGCTGGAGGTCTTGGTCCACTGACCGTCCATGTTGGTTGTTTACCATAGCATTTCCGGCAATGTTTCGGTACTAGTGAATTACCACATCCTGCTAGGGTTGTTCTCCTATCGGGGACACAAGAAAATGATTTAGCACGGACCTGGTAGTTGTATCCCTTGGGGTAGGCCACCCCTTAGCAGTTATCACAACTCGAGGGATAATACTGGTAAATATCCGTGTTGCGGGATTTTTGTCGTGAGATGGAACTGGAATCAGTGTATCAGAAAATAAACTGAACCCGTAGGAAGGAAGGTTGTTGGAAAAGTGGTACACCTACTGTGACTTGGAGAGAATGTCTGCAAGGAGTGGGTACAATGGAGTGTGGCAGACTCCATCCTGAACAAAGCTGGCCACATACTTTAAGCACTGATCACCAATCGGAAGAGGCTCGGCAGCAGGCCTAATCGTAGGTCGAGGAGGAACTATATTTTCTCCCTGCAACATGGAAACCATACAGATGGTTAGTACAAAATAAAAAAAATATGGACAAAACACCAAGTGGTTCGTGACAGCTGCATCCCACGAACTAACCCTACGCGAAAGAATTTTTTGATACTCTGGCCCACGGAGCGTTGTCCAGAAAGCCGCGAACCAGGCTTCCCCATGGAATCTCAATTCTGAGTTTAGATGTTCTTGTTCGGAAAACATAAAATATTTTCAAAGTCTAGATTATTCTATTCTGTGGACCATCCCAAACAGCATAGCGATTTTCTACGCAGCCCATCATAACTTAATTTTTAATTGATTAAAAGTTGTAGTTCACAACTGGGAGATCGGTCCGCGGGTGAAGGTAAGCGCGAATGAGGAATGGTTCGCGGAAACAGAAGCTAGTTCATGGATGGGGAGTTTCACGAAGGAGAAGGCATGCATAGAAAAAAGAGACCTCTATTTTCATGAAGAATATAGTAAAAGACAATGGTAGGGGCCCCATTATTTATAAGTGTGGTCCCCTACCGGGTCCACTCCATTACCGAAAACTATCCATGTTTCAGAACCACTCTACATTATAATAGCCTCCTCTTAGTTTCGATCAGACCCCATTCTGATGGGGGCATTTATAGGGTCCTAAAAATTCCACAAAGGAGAATGGGAATTCCCCTTAATCTGGGAAAGGATTCTACCCAATTTCCTTCAAATAATTGGACAAAAATATGGGTAATACTCAAGATCGGCAAAGGATCGACTGGTCTGCATACCAGTCTAACGTTTGATGGTATGCGGCCAGTTTAGTGATCCACCCCTCCGCGGACCAGCATCATTCATGAGACAGAGGTCAGAACCCCTCCGTGGGCGCGAAGCAGGATGGGCGCCAGGCCTGTCCACTGTCATGAACTGCTCCAACCGCAAAGCGTGCCAAACGTCCCAGATCGCACACGCGGTCATTCGCGGAATAAAGGCAGAGACATGCTCGGCTGCAAAGCACCCCCGAACCGATTTGGTTCACAAGTGAGGTGCATTAAATTCCCCCCATGAGTTGCAGATTGACCAAGTTATCCGTAAACCAGGTTTTTGGTCATGGGAATCCACAAAAGGTGTTGCATGACCACAAATACATCTCTTTCCCCCCTCTATAAAAGGACATCTAGGGGGAGAAGGAAGGGATTGATCATATTTAGGTGGAATGATTCCGAAGGAAGGATCTTAGGATTTCGCAAACAATGAAGTTCCAATTCGCAAACCAGAATAGTTATGAAACTGGAAATGAATTAATAAGGAACCGAAAAATGCATAAGAAATTGGTGAACAACAAAATTAAAATAAAAGAACCGCCATCCATGGCCCCTACATGGATGTACTCCCCGCTGACTAGGGATTTTATGCCCCTATTTTGATCCAAAACACCGCATAGTACTCTCCTACGTGGGTGAATCCCTGACCGTCGAACCCTTGACCGGCGTCGCCCCTGGGCTCCACTGCTCGTCTGGACTCCACCGCGTACAAACCTGGTACAAGGGCCAAACCCGAAGCCGCATACCACCTTGGTACGTGGTATTCCTATCAGTCCACATACCACCCTGGTATGTGGACGGCCTCTCCAACCGTGTAGCACCCCCCCTATGCGAAGGGAGCCACTCCTCATGCACCCATCTGGCCCGCCAACTCCTTCAGTATTCCTAATCCCCGATCCAGATAAAACCCTTCTAATATGGTCTGATCCTTTGTAATACCATCATTGGCATATTCATTGGCCCTGAGCCAAGGCCTCTACTGAAGCCATCGGACCCATATGATGAAACCTTTAGGGGCATCAGCGCGCCGCTTTGAGTTCACATACCCACATTATGCAAGCACCAAGGGGTTACCCTGGCTCCTGGGTGGATTCCCGAAGCATTACTGGGTTCACATTACCAAAGTAGTGCATGGTCGGAGCCTGGGAGTCCCCTTTCTCCCTCCCCACTTGTCAGGATTGAGGGACCCCACTCATGTTTCCTTTCGACGAGCACCCGCGGTGATCACTTCTCCCCTCTCCTAGGAGTGGTTGGGCATTCCTCCTCGATTATGCCCCATACCATACTCTCCAAAAGCCAATGGCCCTTCCCCTCTCATCCTGGAAGGTTTATTCCTCCATTGCGAAACTCATACCTTCATCCAACATTATGGAGAAGGAGAGTGCAGTGGTCCTGGACTTTTCCTCCGCTTGTCGTCTTCCTCCCCTACCCTCGGTAAGGAGAACGTGCAAGGCCTGCCAAGTCTGTTGAATTCTCTTGTTTCACACACTGAGCATGACTCACATGGGCTTATAGATTTGTGATGGTCAGGGCGTCTGCACAATGACAGCGGTCAAACAAACTATGTGGGTTTTGATCCCGATCTCTTAAGCAGGGTACGTAGGATGCCTCCCCGAGGATCAATCCAAATTCGGGCCACTAACCATGTGTATGTCCTAATTATGCCCTTAAAAACAAAATATGTGGGTTTTGATCCCTGTTTCCGCATAGGGTATGTAGGATGCCTCCCCGAGGTTCAATCTCAACAATAGGAAACTCTCATGTGTAAGCCCTAATCTCCCAAAACTACGTGGAATTTTATCCCCGACTAACCGGGACACATAAAAAACATCCCTGAGGTGCAAGCCCGATATCTAAGTCTGATACACATTCGTCACTTTCATACCATGTACTCATGACCCTAGTAGGACCCTATCTAGGTCCAAGAAATCGCTTCCCTTGGGCCTTCCGGCCCGCTTCGGCGTAAGTCCCACACCAACTTTGATCAGGAATATCTCGCCCAGAGGTCCTTACAACATAACGTTAAACTGTACAGTTTGGCCCTTGTTGTATGAACTTAAAAGGTTATGTGTCCCGTCATGTGGCACCGAACTACGTGGATTTGGATTCCTCTCACGAGGATACGTAGGAAGCCCATTTCACGGGTTCAATCCAAATGCTCAAGTTGTTATCTGTCCCCCCTGGATGGCAATAAGCTCCAAAGTGCCCAGTTATGAGGCTTTAAACCAGTGCCATCTCAATAAGTCCAAACTCCATGAAGTCATTAATCCCAATGAGGGATGGTAAACCTCAGGCCTAAGTTACTCTGAATCCCTGCATTCAGCTGATCATTTCCAACTAAGGGGTAATTCATGGATACTGTGCTTGGGGATAAATCAAAGATTCGTGAACAAATGAATACATCATAAATCTATAAGAGAGTCCCAGAACAGACAATAATTCCCCACAAAAGGGTGCGATGAGCCCGACTTCCCATTCTATCGACCAAGGTGACTTCTTAAGAATCGTTGGCCGAATCGTCCAGTAAACGCCTGCCATTGGAAACAATGTACATGGATCATGGGATACAGAACCATTGGGGGTTTTGGAACGAAGACCGATATACCTGACCCAAGCAATTGAGCAGAACTCATCCCTCCATAAGATCGACCCTAGGGCACATCGGTCCTCCCATACTTGGTCGAAACAATGATAAATGTTAAAACTTATCCTAGAAGACTATGTGATCAAATCCATTTGAATATTTTCTTTCAAACTCTGTTTGGATTATTTTGAGGGATTTTATGGATAATTATTTTTTGAATTGTCTCTGACGAACTTTGGTATTATAGTTGAATGTTGGAGAGGAAAATTAGTTTTCCCTCATCCAATGGTTTATTTGTTTGGGATAATTTTTTTACCTCCTTCTAACCATTTTGGTTCTGGTAAATGTTTCAAGATTGGATAAATATATAGTTAATCTTTTTTTGGATTATGTGATTCTCTTGAATTTCATTCTGCTGTTTTAGGCATGAAAATTCAACCAGAATAATCATAGTTTAGAGAAAAAGATATGTTTTTGGTGGAATTCGAATAGGTGATGAAACACTAATTTTCAAGTAAGTATATTTCCTTATGTTCTTATTCTAAGTAGTAAAATAATTCCTCAACATGATGAAATGGATCTTATAGGAAAAATTTTATCAATTTAATTTTCCATTTATCAAATAAAATATCATTTAACCCATCACATGTTTTTGGTTTTCTAATTTTCAACTTTTTCCTGGTCATATTTTCTATCACTCTCCATAAGAACATGATGGTTATATTTTCTTCCATATCCATATTTTCCTTCATGGAATCCTATTATGTGTAATATTGGGTGACCTTTGTACTTAAATTTAATTATCTTAATGTTGATGTTTTATTGAATCATTTTTTGATGTGGGATTACAATAAATCGATTTTTTATATGGAAACCTTAGTTATTGTGCCCAAATGTAAAATTATGACGATGCAATTTCCAAAATGGATAAATAATGTAATATCCCTGGTAAATATATATTAATACTTTTTAATATTTATTAATATCTATTAATTCGATTGTAATTTTAATTAAAAATGGGGTGTCTGATAGTGTACCCAACACGCAATAATGGGATTCTTTGAAAACTTAAGTTTCACACAAGACTGAGATGTACTAAAAAATAATGCATTATTAATATTAATATTTTAAATGATATTTTATTCCTAGTAATTTTATTGAAAAGAATGAATATAACTTACTATGTTACAAATAAATATGTTTTTAAATTCTTTTTCAATTATCAAAATAAATTTTAGAAGCTTAAAATGAGAATAAATCCAATTTTAAGTACAAAATACTCGAATAATTTTAAAAGGTGGGTTTACCGCCTTTTGATGGAGACCATTTTTAAATATAGTTTTTATCACTTTTATAAGTTCTATTTGAAATAAATAAACTTCTCATTTTGAAGAAATACATAATAATTTACTTTGGTTGAAATGTTGGTATTTTTCTGAAACAATTACTATTTTAATGAATAGTTAAAAATAATGTATTTTAATTCAAATTGTATTTTGGTCAAATTTATTTGTATTGTTATATTATAATTTGAATTAGTTTTAAATTATATTTATATTATGTTTTTATCATCTAATCCAATTTTTTTAATTAGATGTAATTTTATAGTGAAAATTGATATAAACACTTGTCAATCTTTTGATGGTTTTTTACTTTCAAAAAGAATTTTTTCCGATTTTGAAAAAGGGGATTAATTTTTAATTAATTTATTCCAAATCTATATTATAAATTTGGAAAAATTGATTTCATATTTGGAAGAAAAAGTTCTAAATTATATAAATAGGTCTTTTTATTTATCGACATTATGAATAGTAACTTTGGTGATAAATTTTATTACAACAGTTAAAAATAAATAGAGAAACTAAAGATAAAAATAATATTATAATAATATAAAACTACTCTAAAACATTTCATAATTTAATTTTATGAGTTTATAATGACCATGAACATTCTTGGGTCAATTTTAGGACCACATGAAGCCACTTGGATGACTTTAATGCTTTTATAATATTGTATTCAATGAAAGGTCATTTTTGCTAAATTTTTGTTTATTAAAAGTAAAGTATTTTAATAGGGAGTTATATAGGAGTTATATTAGATTATAAATAGTCATTATAAAGATAAAAATATTACCTAAGTCATGATAATTTATTTCAAAATTTTATAAATTAGAAAATTAAATTCAAATATGACACAAAGATGATGTTGTAATTTATTAATTAGTGAAAGTATCCAATAAATTATTTTTTAAATATTAAAATAAATATTATTTGAAATAAATTATGTCATCCACGAATTTTCAGGACATATTTGACATGTTAATGATGATTTAAATGATTTATTTTGAACTTATCTATCCATTATGATAATTTTCAAAAGTCAACCAATAAATAGTATCAGAAATGACAATATTTGTAATTTAAAATATAAAATAGTTTATTGAATGTTATATATTTAATAAAACTCTAAGATCCATAAAAACGATTATGATAAGTACTAACATGTCATAAATGACACTCTTGTTGACCGTTTGATATGTATGTTAATTATGTTGACCAAAAAATGTAAATAACATGATATCACGATAAGATTAGAAAGGGTAAAATAAGGGTAAACAAAAAATATAGGGATTAAAAAAATATTCAAAATTACTTTGATATTAATTTTATGATGGTTATTCAACTGAAAATCATCATAAATTCTAAATAAATTATTTTCGGACCACTTGGAACAAAATTAAAATTATATTAATTTAATATTTTGAGAGTTTATAAGGGTTCCCCTCCCCTCTCCTCTAAAAAGGTATCCACTCATATATAATACTCACACATACAAAGAATTTTGGTTCATCCAAGATCTTACCAAAACACTTCCCAAATTACCTCCCACATTATTGAGGACTTTTTAGGTATAAAACCATCCTTATTGGTGTTCTTAAAATGTGATCAACTGAAGAAGAGGTATCATTTGTTTAAGTCATTATTTTTTATTTTTTCTTACACTTTCATTAAATATCATTCATCCATTATTAACTAATAACTCTACTGTACTCAATATAATAAGATATTATTAAGTTTGTATCATCACCCAAATCCATATCCAATTTCATCAAATGAGAAATGAACATTTTTTTTCATGTTTACATCGGACTACCACCTCGCGAACTGATATAGTTCATTTTCCTTTTCCTTCAATGAAGACTAGTTATAATGATGGAATAAATGTTTACATATAATATTCCAGACATATTTATAATTTTAAAATGATAATATTTAAATTATGTTCTTACTTTCCAAGCACATAAAAATGATAACAATGTTCAGGCGTACTTGTAAATCATCACCTCCACAAAGCGATGTGGATCGTTTTTTTTTTCACCACATCACTTATATGATATATATATAAGTATATTTAAATTTTTATTAATATTTTAATTATATTACGATCATTATTTAGATATAAAATAATATTTACCCTATTTTCAAAATGATCAATGAAAAATGGAAACGTTACTCATGCGTACGTATGACCTGCTGTCTCCCTAATTATAATGTTTTTCATTTTTAATAACATAACTGAATGGATTTATTTAAAAATTATAATTTTGGTATAAAATTTATTATTATTTCATTAATTTTATTCTGGATATGATGAACTTTTTCCCACATGGAAAACCTTGTCCATTTTTGACTCAAATACTAAATATTAACAAAACATTCGATATGAAATTAATGAATTTTGTAATTTTTATAACATGGTAATAAGTGATATAAAAAAACCATAAACATGAAAATGGTACTCAAGAAATTAAATGTTAACCTATGTTTATTATTCAGGAAGAACAAGGAACACATATGAAAAATTGAACATAAGGTAAGGGACTTCATCTCAATCTCCTTTCATTGATACATATTTTGATAATATACACATAATTATTTTATATGGGGTATAATAAACCACATTGGCTATTATTTTAAATCAACAGTTTAAAAAAGAATATTTTTATATGAACTATTTTACATTATTTTAAAAACAACAAAAGGAATGTTTTTAATGTACACGGTGATCACAAATTTTCTACCATTGTGAAAATTTTGGTATTCAAAGTCCTCTAAAAGCTAAATGTTTTTGAAAAGAAAAATAAATACCATATTCCATTTTCATGTATTTTTTTAATATGTTTTCAAGAATGCTTTGATTATATCTTGTAATGATTCCTTGTGATTTACAATTTTATGAGTGAAATGTTTACAATTGAAATATTTTATGTGTTATAATTATATAATGATACTTGGAAATTAGATGGGTAGTTATGTAATAAATCAATGATGGGTGGTTAAGTCATAAAAAAATATTGTTGGTTCTGTGATAAACAATGGATGGGTGGTTACGTTATAACCTCTAATTCATTAGGTTTAGAAGTCATCGATGTGGATATTCTTTTTATTGAGATGTGTGGAAGTTGATTGTATGGTAATTCAAAGTATGATTCGATCCCACGATAAATTTATATGTTATATGTTTATTTCTATGGGTTTTATGGTAATATTTTGGTTACAAAAAGGGTATCAATGATCTTATATTTAGTGAAGAGTATTTACTACTTCATAAAATGTGAAAAGTATTACTTTATGTCAAATAACTCATATTTTACATGTTTTCTAAAGGCTAACAGTTTTCCTTTTTTGTGAATCCCTTACTAAGATTCTTATACCCGTCCCATGTTTTGAAATTTTTTTCACAAGATTTAAAGATGAATATAGTCAGGGATGGGATTAAGGAAATTATATGTTGTGTAAACATGAAACAAAACCATGTTTCTTTTTAAAATATTTTTATGAAATAAATGGATAGTGAGTAGAAGTGTTTAATTTATAATATTTATGTTGTTATGTATCAGTTATGACCTGATTATCTAATTCTATAAACCTAAAAAGATCCTATATGTTCATTAATGTCAAATTGTTGACTTATTTTAATATTGTGTAATGTTTATGGTTGGGGCGTTATATTTGGTAGTAGAGAATGTTTTAGATAACTTTATATGGTAGGGTGATATTTAAGAATAATTTAAAAGTTATATATAACCACGATGTTTAGCATAATAGAAAGATTCATAGTTATTGAATGATTTTGATATAACATTAATAAGTATATCTTAGTTTTTATATTCCTCATAAGATAGTATATTATGCTTTTATTGATATACTCACACTAACCATTTTATTTTTATTAAATTGATGGATGAAGTAGGAACTAATGTTACAGTGGTGTAAAAGAAAATGTTGAGGTTCTTTGAATAATCAACCGAATGAAATAGGATCTAGAATGAGAACTCTCATGGTTCTTCTAAAGCAATTATCATTAATCATGATTAACCACTAGAACCTTGGTGAGTTTTCTAATTCATCATATATGAGAGAAATGAATCTATATGGATGTTTAGGAAATAATCATAAAGGTATGTTTATTCAATGACATATGTGTCAAGGATATAGAAAGAAACACCAGTGAAAATGTTTTAAGGGGACTAGAAGATGTTATAGTTGTGGTAATGAAGTTCATAAAGAAATAACCTTCCAACCATAAATTAGAATCATATAATACCCACTTTAGATTCCCCTGATATTTCAGGCACTAATTTTTAAAATCATAGAATATTCCTAGAATACCATCATTTAATGTCTATCATTTCTAAAATGTAGATGAATATAATTTTTATTTTATTTGTATACAATCAATTATTTATCTTCTGTAAAATATATCTATATTATAAAAATCCATTCATTATAACTATATAAAATTCATAGAACATATAGCTTGTGGTGTGAACATGTTTCTTACAATATGAAGTAGAAGATTATAGAATAGAGGATTCTTATTCTCTTGTAACACATATAAAAAATATTATTCATATTCTTTTATTTTCATTCTAATATTGTATATGAAATATTAAAACATCAAGTAACATTCCAATGTTCAATGTAATCTCTTATGTATTATTCTTTTAAATTCATATATTCCTTTATCAATTTATCAAGAAAAATGAGTTTAATCTTCACATCGTTTGATTTTTCTAAAAATAGGATGGAATAATTAAAAATTATATATTCATAATGTTTTTAGAATGGTAAAACATCACAATAATCATCCCATCTAATTACCTATTTAGATTCTTAGATATAGAAAACTCATTTTTCACCATATAGGCATTAAGAATTTTTCCAGATACTGGTGAAAAATGATTTTCCATTCAAGTGTTTCTACCAAAACCCATTCCTAAAATTACACTCCACATTCTTGAGGCCATATTTTAGGCATAACACCATTCTTATAGGTTATAAGGGGTTCTGAAAAGGTGATCAATTGAATAAGAGGTATTGTTTTATTTACGTGCTTCTATTTTATTTATTCTTCTGATTCCTTTAAATATAATTCATACATGATGAAATAGTAACTCCAATATCCTATATAAACTTATATTTTATAATGTTAATATCATCACTTAAATCCATCTCCAATTTCATCAAATGGGAAATTAACATTCTGTTTGTGTGTATGGCAGACTACCACCTTGTATGTCATTATAGTTCATTTTTCATTACTATCTATCAAGAATAGTTATAATGATTGAATAAATGTGTATATATTCCATTAATGACATATTTATAATTTTAAATGAGTAATATTTCAATTATTTTCTTACTTACATGCCCATAAAAATGTTAACATCATTCATGCGTATGCGTGAATTATCATCTCAACACGACGACATGAATCGTTTTTATTCACCCCATCACTTTAATGTTATATATATATATCAGTATATTTAAATGAATATTATGATTTTATTTATTATATTATCATTATTTAAGGAAAAAATAATAATTACCATATTTCCTTAATTATCAATGAAAATAGAAATGTTACTCATGTGTAAGTACGACCTGTGGTCCTTGTGATTATAACATTGTTCATTTTTCACACCATAAATGAATGGTTTGATTTAAAAATTATAGTTTATGTAAAAATATTATTATTATATCATTAATTCTATTCTGTGGATGATGGAATTATGGAAACATGGACTAGTGGAATCAAACCATGTTCATTTTTTACTGAAGTACCGAATATCGACAAAATGTCCAATATGAACCTAATGAATTAGGTAATTTTTATATCAAGGTAATAAATGATATAAAATAAATAAATAACATGAGAAAGGTTCTTAATAAAGTAAAAAATAACCTATTTTATTATTCAGGAAGAACAAGGATCATATTCGAAGAATCGAACTTAACGTATGAGAGTTTATCCTCAAAATATGCATCAATGAAAGGAGATTGAGACGAAGTCCCTTACCTTATGTTATATTTTTAACATATGTTCTGTGTTCTTAAAAAATAATAAACCTAGATTAACTTATAATTTCTTGAGTACTTTTTCATGTTTATGATTTAATTTATATCCATTATTACAGTGTTATAAAAATTACATAATTATTTAAGTTCATATCGAATGTTTGGTTAATATTCAGTATTTCAGTCGAAAATGAACGAGGTTTTTCATGTGGTCATATGTTCATCATATATAGATTAAATTCATGAAATAATAATCATATATATAGAATAATTATACTTTTTAAATAAAACCATTCATTTATGGTATAAAAAATGAACAATTTTATAATCCTAGAGATGGTAGGTCATACGTAGGAATGAGGAAAATTCCAATTTTCATTGATAATTATAGAAATAAGGTAATTATTATTATATCTATACATGATTATTTTGATATATTTTTAATAATTACAATCATTTAAATATACTTATATATATGTGATACAAGTGTTGTGGTGAAGAAAAATTATTCACATCGCTTTGTGGAGGTGATAATTCACAAGTACGCATGAACGACATTATCATTTTTATGTTCATGAAAAGTAAAATAATATAAGAAATATTATTATTCTAAAATTATAAATAGGTCTTTAATATCATATATAAAAAGTTATTCCTTAATTATAACTAGTCTTGATAGACGGAAATGAAAAAGGAACTATATCAATTCGTGAGACGGTAGTCCATTGTACATAAGAACAAAATGTTCATCTCCCGTTTGATGAAATTGGAGATGGATTTAGGTGATGATACAAACATAATAATATCTCAGTATATTTAGGATACTATATTTATTAGTTCATAATGGATTCAGGATATCTAAATAAAGTGGAAGAAGAAATAAAATATAAAGACTTAAAAAATGATACCTCTTCTTCGGTTGATCACCTTTTATGAACACACAACAAATATAATGATGGTTTGATAGAAAAAAATACCTCAATAACATGGGGAGGTATTTTTAGAAGTGTTTAGGTAAGATATTGGTTGAACCAAAATGATTTGGAGCTGTTATTATTAGATAATATTGGATACCTTTTTATAGGAGATGGGAGGGGCACCCTTAGAAACTCTTAAAATATTAAATTAATATAAATATAATTTTCATTTCAAGTTATCCCAAAATAATTTATTTATAATTTAAGATGTATTTGGGTAGAATAACCCAGATACAATTAAAATTAGACAAGTTTTGAATATTATTTAATCCTTATTTTGTGGTTTAACCCTTATTTTACAATTTTTAATCTTATTGTGATATCTTGTTATTTATATTTTGCGGGTTAATGTAATTACCATAACATGTAAAATGATAAAAAGTGTCATTTATGAGATATTAGGAATTATCATAACCTTTTGGTTGAATCTTATTTTTTTTAATTTTATAACATTCAATAAACTATTTTATATTTTAATATACCAATAGTGTCAATTCTGCAACTATTCATTAGTTGAATTTTAAAAAATACCATAACAGCAAGATAAGTTCAAAAAACAATATTAAATCATTAATAATGTAAAATATATCAATAAAATTATTTTATGACATAAATTTTGTCATATAATATTTATTTTACTATTTATAAAATTATTTATTTGATTATTTCATTAATTAATAAATTACTACATCGTCATTGTGTCATAATTAAACATAATTATTTAATTTATAAAAATAATAAATAAATTATTTTAATGTAGGTAATATTTTTTCTTTCAAATTAATATTTATATTTGAATATATCTCTTATATAATTCCACATTAAAATACTTTAATTTTAACAAAATAGTGTAACAAAAATGATTGTACATTGAACATAAAATTACAAAAGCATTAAAGTCATCCATGTTGCTCCAAGTGGTCCTAAAATCAACCCAAGGATTCTCATGGTTGGGGTAAATGCATCCAATTAAATTAGTACAGGTTTTAGGGTAGTCTTATTTTATTATAATATTATTTTTACCCTTTATTTCAGGATTTTCCTTTAACAGTGGTAATAAAATTTATTACCAAAGTAATTATTCATAATGTCCAAAAATAAAAGGGACCTATTTACATAATTTTTAACTTTTGATTCCTAATATTGAAACCATTTTTAAAAATTTATAATAGATAATAGGTAAAAATTAATTAAAAATTAATCTCCATTGTCAAAATGAGAAAACATGTTTCTTAAAAGTAAAAACTATCAAAAGAATGGCATGTTTGTATATTGAATTTCAATGTGAAATTACTTCTAAATTACAAAATTGGATTAAATTATAAAAATATTATCTAAATATAGTTTAAAACCAATTAAAATTATAATCTAAAAATACAAATAAATTAGATAACAACGTGGTTTTGAATAAAAATGCAGTATTTTTCACTATTCATTAAAATATTAGTTTTTTAAGAAAAAAACCAAAATTTCAACAAATGTAAATTTCTATGTCACTATTCCAAAGAAGAAGTTTATTTTTTTAAATATAACATATATATGTTCAAAAAAATGATTTAAAATAGGGGTTTTCATCAAAAGGTGGTGAAACTACCTTTTAAAAATATAAGAATATATTATACTTAAAATTAGATTTATTCTCATTTTATGCCTCTATAATTTATTTGATAAATGTAAAAATATTTTAAAAAACATGTGTAAACAAAATATATTTTTATCTATTAATTTACACTAATACAAAGATAAATTTTAACTACAATTTAAAATTATAATGTAAATAATGTATTATTTTTCGGTATAACTCATTCTTCTGTATAATGTAAGATTTCAGAGAAACCTATTGCTGCATGCCGGGTATATTATCTAACATATCTCACGTTTAAGAATAAATTTATATCTATTTCCTAAATATTATAAAATATTATAAAGTATTATTTTATAAATACCTGGGATGTTACAACCTTACCCCCATTTATAAATTTTGTTTACACAATTTTATTTACTTATAAAATAAGTGGGGGTATTTCTCCCTCACTACATTTTTAGATTCCCATGTTGCCTATTCAACCATATGTTTCTTCCATAAAATATTAACCTAAAAACCACCTTATTCTGAAACACTAACTCTCTATGGTCAAAAATCTAGACTATTTGGTCCTCATAAGAAAGGTTCCCTCCTAACTGAACTACTTTTGGACTCCAAACATGAGATTAATCTGGAATATACTTTCATAACATTGAAAAATGAAAAACATTTTATAATTGGGATAAAATTGGAGGTAAATATACTCGGTTGGAATCTAATCCATCTTTCTCCAAAATTTCATAGGTTCTAATGAATCATGGACTTAGCTTTCCCTTCTTACCAAAATGCATCACAATTTTCCATGGAGAAACATTGAGAAAGACATGATGACCTACCTCAAATGAAAGATCCTTCCTTCAGTTATCTTCATAACTCTTCTATATGCTCTGTGATATACTCATGTGTCTCCGAATCAACATAAATTTTTCTACCACTTCCTATACCAATAATGGTCCCATTAACTTCCTTTCACCCACTTTATCGAGAAAAAATAATATTTTGACACTGCTTACCATATAATGCCTCAATTGGGGCCATTTGTATATTTTAATGGAAACTATTATTATAAGAAATATAAACCAAAGATAGATTATAATAACATCTTCCCTAGAAATCCATATAAAATTCACGTAAAATATCATCAAATTTATGAATTGTTCATCATGACTACCCATCTAATTAAGGATGAAAAACCGTACTGAAATTTAATTTAGTACACAATGACTTCTGAAGGAATTTTCAAAAGATAGAAGTGACCTTGGGATCATGATCTTATAAAATGGATATAATAAATCCATGTAACATGAGTATCTATTTAATATAAAACTGAGAATGTTGATTTAAATAAAGATTATCCCAAATTTAATGAAAATGAGTAGATTTAGTCAATCGATCAACAATAATCAATATCGCATTATTACCTCGAGTGGTCTTTGGTAATCTCACTATGAAATCCATTGGATATTTCTTCCTATTTCGAATATGGAAATGTAAAAGGATGAATCATCCCTTTTTTTAACCACCGTTATGTTCTAACTTATTAACAAATCAAACATTTTAGGGTAAAGTCATCATTATCTCTTTTCATTCTATCTCACGAGTAATACACCAGAATTTATCTATACATCTTAGTTCTGCCATGATGAACTGAAAATGAAGAACTATGAGCTTCATGTGAAAAATATTTCTTCAATTATGATTCAAAACTAACACATAATCTCTTTCAAAACATAAAAACATAGTCTTTATCAATGTTAAATTCAGATAAATTACCCTTATAAGCCAATTCTACCTTTTTCTGCAACTCAAAGTCTTCCTTCTATGCTCGCTTAATTTTTCCTAATAAAGATTATTTCACTGAATCCTAAAACAAAACAGATGAATTTATTACATCAAGAAATTAGAATCGATAATTCATCAAATCATTAACAAAAGGATCTCATTCTAAACAAGTCATGGTTAATGTAACATTACTCTTTCGACTCAAATCATCAGCCACTTTATTTTGTTTTCATAGAAAGTAATAAATAATGATATAATAATACTTTATTATTTCTAGCCATATCCTTTTTCTCATGTTCAATTCTTTCTAATTGAATATATACATAAAAATTTTGTGATTAGTATAAGTTTCACTCTTTACACCATACAAATGATGCCTCCAAATTTTTAATGCAAAAATAATAGCATTGAATTCCAAATCATGTGTAAGGTAATTTAACATATGATGCTTTAACTAACATGAAGTATAATCAATTACCTAATAATTATAAATTAGGACACAACCATTTACTTCCAATGATACATCAATATTTATAACAAATTCACCATTCCTAGAAGGTTGGGCCAAAACTAGAGCATTTACCAATATTCTTTTTATTTCCAAAATACAATCATCCCATTCTTTTTTTCAGATGAACATAACTCCCTTAAATTTTCACTTAGTTAGTGAACTAGATAACTACAAAATATTTTCAACTAACCATCAGTAATAACCCACTAAATACTATGAATATTTGTGATATTTTTTGGTCTTCTCCACTCTTTAATAACTTTTGTTTTAGAAGGGGAAACTGTTATGTCATATTTATGAACAATATGCCCAATGAATGAAATTTTTTTCAAAAAAAATTCTATATTACTAAAAATTCCATATAGTTTATTTTCATTTAAGGATTTCAAAACAATATTTATGTGACTTTAATGTTCCTTATGGATTTTAAAAAATACCAAAATATCATCTATAAATACAACCACAAAATGATCCAAAAACTAATAAAGGACTTCATTCATGAGATTCAAAAATACAACAAGTTCATTAGATAACCAAAAGGGAATAACTAAAAACTCATAATACCAATATATCATTTGAAATGATATCTTTGGAATGTTTTCCACTTTCACCTTCAATTGATGGTATCCAGACCTCAAATATATCTTCCAAAAATACTGAGCTCCCTATAGTTGATCAAGAAAATCATCGATATGAGGAATAATATACTTTTTCGTAATAATTATTTTATTCATGGATCTTTAATCAATAAAAAGTCTCATAGAACAATATTTTTTTCACAAATAAAATAGGATCACTCCATGGTGAAGTGCTATGTTAAATTAAACCTTTATCAATAAATTCATGGAACTGTTTTTTTAATTCACCAGTTCTACTTGAGCCATTTGATAAGGGGGTTTAGAAATAATCTTACCATCTTGCATTAACTCTATGGAAAATTTAGCCCCCCAATCAGGAACAATACCAAGAAATTCATAAACAAAACATTTGTATATTCATTTTCAATTGTAATGTCACTAATCAAAATTGTTTTTTTATTTTCAACAACATGATTTAAATAACATTTAATACCATATTTAGTCAATTTCTCATCTTATTAGTATGTTATAAAAGGTATGAAATCATTGAAAAAAAAAAATCTTGTCTTTGTAATATATTTTAAAATGATCAAATGAAATCTAATCCATACCTCAAATGATATCAAATTCCACTATGGGAATTTCAAAATAATTTGTAGGAAAAACCATCCCACTAATTACAATAATAATTTTTTTATAAATCTTAGATTCTTTAATACCTAAACCTAGGGGTTTTACAAAAAGTTATATATCAAATTAATGTGGTAATATTTTCAATTTATGTGAAAAGATCTTAGAAATGAATGAATGTGATGATCCAAGTCAAATAGATTGATGAAATACATTGACAAAATATAACATACCTATCATCAATTCATTTGATGGTCCCGCATCAACTGTAGTAGTGGAAAAAGATTTTTTCACACCCTTTTTCATTCAATCATTCTATTTTCCACCCTAGGTAATCCACTTTGGACACACATTGGAATTATTCACTAACACAATGCAACTGAAACATCTTACCGCTTGTTTTTCATTGCCTGCCTAATCATCTTCCTTATAGTTACGAGAAATATAACTAGTCTTACCACATCAGAAGAAATTCCCAAACATTGAGAGACATTATCCAGAATTTTTTTTACCACACTTCTCATTAGTTTTATATTTAGTTTTCTTACCTACGGACATCTTTGATGAATTATTTCCCATTAGCTGCCAACTGGATCACTTCTTTTTCTTTCTCTCATGGAACACATGATCATCAGAAAACTCTATCTCTACCTTCTTAGCATATCATACAAGTTTTTCATAGATTTTTAACTCACAAGAATCCAATTCCCTTTTATATTTAGGCTTTAATATTGAGGAAATATAATTTATCTTACTATCAATATCCTGGATAACATTTTTTATGTACCTTGAAAAATGGGTGAAATTTTCTTCATATCAATCCACTGAATATTCCTCCTTTTGTCTCAATTTGAAGATTTGATTTTATATCCTAAGTCAAGTGGTCTTAGGAAAATATTTCTCAAGGAATAAATTATTAAATTCATCCCATTCTATGATATCAATATCGTCACTTCCTCTGGTATTTTTAACCATTGACAACTACTGATCAAATTAACCTTGAAAACAATAAATAGAAAGACTAAAATTTTTATTTTCTGAACACCCCATTACATTAATAATATTTTCTATTTCTTTAATCCACCCTTTATCCTTTACAGGGCCATATGATCCTCTAAATGATATTGAACATTGCCTCATGAATGATCCACTACCGATATATTCTTCTATAGTTGATCTGGTTGATCTTGTGTATGCACACCACCACTATTTATCACTGGAGTCAATTGATACATCACTGTAATAAACAGTTCATTTCTAATTCTTACAATCTATGAATAGTGATTTGGAAGGTTTTTTCCTTTATATGCCTTCCCAGCATGGATGACATGTTTCCTCTACAGAAAACCATTACGAACAAACATATCATAGATGAAGAAACATAGTAATATCCAAATGTTATATTATTTAAATATGAACATAAAGTAAAAATAATTTATTTATATTATATTAATAATATTATAACTCCTAAAATTATCTAAACAGACCTCTGATACCAACTATAAGGTCATAACATTAAACATTAAAAAATCATGAGAAAGGTTAATAATGTGGGGAGGTATTTAAAGAAGGTTTTTGGATAGATCTGGGACAAACAATTTTTTTTGGAAGTGTTAGTATTTGAGAAGATTGGGTACCTTTTTATAGGATAGGGGAGGGGAACCCTTGGAAACTCTTAGAATATTAAATTAATATAAATTCAACATCAGTTCAAAATGGTCCCAAAATCATTTAATTTAAATATAAGATGACTTCAGGTATAATAAAAATCATCCAACTAAAATTATATATGTTTCGAATATTTTTAAGTCATTTACTTTCCTTAACCCTTATTTTACCTTTTTAAATATTATGGTTATATAATGTGATTTACACTTTTTGGGTTAATATTATTACCATAATATATTAAATGATCAAAAAAAGTGTCATTAATGAAATATTTGGACTTATCAAAAACATATGGATGAATTCTTGATCTGTAGGAATTTTATAACATTCAATGACCTATTTTATATTTTAAAATACCAATATTGTCTATTCCGACACTATTCATTAGTTGCCTTTTCAAAAATATCATAACGGTAAGATAAGTTCGAACCAACTCCTTTAAATCATCACTAACATGTCAAATATATCCCAAAAATTCTTGGATGACATAAATTATGTGAGATATTTTTTATTTTAAGATCGATAATATCATTAATTTGATTCTTTCATTGATTAATAAAATATTACATCATCTTGATTTCATAATTGAATTTAATTATTTAATTTCTAAAAATAATAAATAAAATATCTTGATATAGGTAATTATTTTATTTTCAACTGATTATTTATTGTTGAAGAGATTTCCTATATAACTCCATATTAAAATACTTTACTTTTTAAAAATAAAAGTGTAACAAAATGACTATTCATGGAAAATAATATTATAAAATCATTAAATCCATCCACGTGGTCCTAAAATTAACCCAAGGATTCTCATGGTTTGGATTAAACTATACAATTAAATTAATAAATTTGTTAGTGTATTTTTATATTATTGTAATATTATTTTATCCTAACAATACCCAAATTTCATTATTCATTAAAATATGAGTTTTATGAGAAATATACCCAAATTTATACCAAAATAAATTTTGATGTTCCGCTACCAAAGAAAAAGTTTATTTTTTAATATATAACATATAAAAGTGAAAAAACTAGATTTAAAAAACTTTCTCCATAAAAAGGTGGTAAAACAACATTTTAATATTATTAAATTATTTTATGACCAAAATTGGATTTATTCTAATTTTTAGCCTCTAAAATTTATTAGATGAATATAATAATATATGACAAACATGTGTAAAAATAATACAATTAGATCTATTCATTCTTGAAAATAAAACTGCTATGTGTCAACTACCATTTAAAATAATAATATTAATAATGTATTAATTTTTTGTATACTCAGTCTTGTGTGAAACATAAGATTTCAGAGAAACCCGTAGATGTGTGTTTGGTATGATATCAAACAAAACACCTATTTAAGTTAAAACTACTATCTGTTTCATAAATATTAAAAATTATACAAATGAATTATTATATAAATACCTAGGATGTTACAAAGACCTTCTCTAATACCTTTATAGATTCCTTACCTTTATTCTATATCTTTTTTTCTTCACATAAGACCATCCTATAAATGATTAAGGAAAATTAAAAAGGTGGTATCTCAAAGAAGAGGTTACCATATTACCCAACTCATTAAAATTTTATTTCTTTATCCATATCACGGACCAACTAGTCGGGGCCATCCAAGATAGAAGAAATCGAAGAGTGAAACCCCAAGCCTATCTCTAATAGTCTAGGTGTTGGTGACTAGCACTGATTATTCATACGACACCGGTGGGTGGTCTTAGCCTAATGTACATTTACACACACACACACACACATCTCCATACACAAGTAAAATTTATAAGGATAATAATATAGTACTATAAATGAATAGATAATATATATCCCGCATCATAGTAAAATAAAACTTATATCAAAAAAGGGAAAAGTTAAAACAAAATCCCTCCAAAACTATAAGAACCCAACCTGCTAGTAACCTGGGGAATGCTACCCCAAAGTAACTCCTAGATCCTTCTGTGGTCCACCTAGTGTTACCAAAATCCAATATATTTACACCTAATCCTATTAAAAATAATACTCCAATGAATGTAAATTCATCTTCATAGCACATGATATGTTAAATACGATCCCATTCAATGATTAGTATAAACATACCCTGTAGGACACCCCAAAATGAAAAAACAAAGCATAGAAGAGAGAGCTTTAGACCACCATTACAAAATAGTTTCAACCAAAAAATTAGAAAACACCCATAGTCACCCATTCATTATTAAAAATAATCTTAAATTAATGGGGAAAGGTTATCTCCATCTCCACATCCAGCAATGATTGATGAGTCCTCTCGCAGCTCCAAAATTTCCATTACTGATATTGAAAATCCCATTTAACTTTATAAGATTCTGAGGTGAGGACGCACTCATCACCACTTTGTGACATTTATAAGGGGGTACTATCCCTTAACACAGAATACCACATAACCTCATGAGAATAAATTTTGAGGGCATTCTTCATTACATTGTACTCTACAGCCCAGGGGAATTATCTCTAGTGGAGGACTCACTCCCTTTCAAAGATCAAATATTGGCGTTACACTTTGTAGATAGAGGAACCACACACTATATAATGTGAGGGGTATTTAAATACATATATAAAGAGTATTTTCACTCATATCTTAGTTCAATATTGGTTTTCCAACCTTAGTAAAACTCTAATAATCACACTCGATCCCTATCCCCGACTAAATGATGCTTATACAAAAATACCAGTCACAAAACATCTTTTATATCATTGATTATCAAACATATTACACCGTCACATTATACATGGAAAAATTCAAAGCATGGACTACTAACAGTCCCAAATATTTTCACCTTAGAAGGATATACCGAAGGTAGAAGATTAAGGGATCCATCATTCCCTAAAAAGAATGCACATCATGTCTCATAGGGTACATGGGATTGGTGGAAACCAGTACATTCAAAGGAAAAATTGATGGGTCCTATTATAGCTATGGAAATATTCCATGTGAGCCTTTATCTCCTCGTAAATTCAAGTCACACTTTCCAAAGAGGTGTTTTATCTATGATATTATTTTTATCATCTTCAAGCCATAGTGGTTGAGATAAAGAGGCTATATTGGGGTCTTTGAGTCATGAATAGGGGATATGTTGATAGAAATATGGCTTTTGACTATGTACTGGAACTACAAATATAGCATAGAATACATATTTGTATTCCTCAAACCATACTCAAACCCATTGGGTCACAAAATCAAGTATCATGAATCTATCCTTTCCCTATACCTCATGTTCCCTATAAGCAGGGATTTTGTTTGACACCTTATCCCACCAAAACAACCACAATCACAGAATTAAATGTAATTCATCCACAACACCGTGACACTATCCAATTTTGTAGACAGTTACTCGCTTTTATGATTTTAGATTGCTTCATAAGAATTTGTGTTGGTGGGGGATGTGTCCCCCTTATATTCTTCTCTGAAGCTATATCAACATTGAAAAAAATGCTCTACTAACACCCCCTTCCTACTAGGATAATTCTCACTTCCATTTCCACTATTAAGAGGGGACCTATTGAATTGGGACATTCCCACCATCAACGTGTTCCATCCCTTTACCAACCAAGAAGGGGATATATATCACCACAAATCCTTTGAAATATCTATCTCTTAAACATGTGAATCACATTCAAACCAATTGAATAATATTTCAGAACCACTAGAATGACTTCTAGTCTATAAATATGACGGGTTATGAGTAGAAAAATATGGTCAGTCATGGCATCCACAAGCTGGAAAACCCATACCACGGCCTTAAGCCAATCTTGCACATCCTAACGGTCCGGATCATTGAAAAACATGAGTGTTATCTATCACTAGACTCACACAATGTGCTAATCCTATTAAAATTATTATCTAATCCTACTGGAGACATCAACTGTGCAACATGTTGATGATAATCTACATGGACCACTGTAGGTGGGTCTATGTGTTTCTCAATTGGTGGTAAAACTATTTGATGCCCACCTGGAGGAAGGCGCCTTGTCAATGGGTCCCAAACAAAAAGGCCTCACCTATAAACTATTAATAATTATAAAACTATCTCAGAATCATATTTGGTAATCATCATTATGGCATGGTGAAAATTATCAAGATATAACATGGTCAAACAACTTATTTGTGGAGATGAGATAATAAATACATTGAAATGAAAACTCATTTTTATATGATGCATGTACCAATGTTTTCCCTGTTATTAATTCCAAAAATTACCAAGTCAATAGGAAGGTTTTTAGAGTCATACTAAATAGAAACATTATATGATTCACCAATAAAGGGTTCCCTGGCCATAGATCCTAAGTTGATACACTTTAACACAATTCCCCTAGTTCTAAAAAAACAACCCAACTAGACAATATCTAAACTCCTATCCTTTGATAAGAACATCTAATACCACTATATCATGACTAAACCCACTAAGTCCCACTTTTCCAGTGATATGCTAATAATGAAACCATAATACCACCTCCAGTAGCCCATGTCCTATCAACTATCACCGAGTAGGCATATCACATGCATGGGAGGCCTTATCCTAATGTACATATATAAATTAAAAGATCACCATACACTGATCTATTATGGAAGGATAAACAACTCTTAATATAAATTCATTCATAAAACTTATCCCACATTAGATTACAATAAGAACTACACCAAAAAATGTTAAAAGGGAAATATACTGGCCCGTAAAATTTGAAAGAAACCAACCTACCTAAAACATGGGGGTATATATACAAAAGTAAGTCCTAGATCCATATAAGGTCCATATAGCATAACCATGATCCAACTAAGATCGATCTACTCCTAGTCTAATGAGGACTCAGAAAAGGGCCTCTCGTATACGGGAATAGACCACACAGGGGTGATTATTAATATAACCAATAGGATGCCCCAAAATAAACAAACATAATAAATATAAGAGTAGTTATTCAACTCATCACCACATAGAAATTCAAATTATAAAATGATACATCAACTATATCCCCCTAGATATTCTCAAAAATAATTCCAAATGAAAAGGGAAATGGGATCTCTATCTCTATAGTTGGCTATGAATGACGAGTCACCCCACAACTCCAAGGGTCTATTTTTTGAAACCAATAAACCCACATAATCAAATAAGATATATATGGGAGGGATCTATCCTATCAACTAAATGGAATATTTAATGGGGGCTATCTTATAACCCAACATCTCTCACAACAATACCATAACCCATGTGGGTGGCCCACACATTGCTAATGTGCTCCACAACCAATGTGAACTATCTCTAGTAGAGAACCCACTCTATACTGATTCTCTAACTCAAGGTTTTACTCTATATATAGAGGACACATATCCTATATATTATGTGGTTTTAAAACTTTTCCTATGAAAATAGAATAGGTGACCCACTCCCAGGTGTGAAAAGAAGGGTTTCCATCCCCTGTAACATTCTGATGATCACACCTAATCTCTATCACCGGGTAAGCGACACTATAAGAAATGTACCACTTATAAAACCTCATTTTATAACTCTAATTATTATAAAAAGGAATAAATCATGTTCTTCATGGAAAACAGGTTATAATGGGTTACTCATGAGCCTAGATATGAGTCCTTGAGAAGAATATATTCAAGGTAGATTATCAAGGGATTTTTCATTCCCTAAAATGACACATGGTGTGTCTCATAGGGTACACAATCAGTCTCTCTGATTTTTGAATTGCTCATGTCTCACCATCTAAAAATATTTTTTTCTCCAAATACATGGTGTGTCTACTAGGGGTACAAGTCCTATAGAGGTCAGTTTGGAACTCACCATGTCATCTAGTCTATCCCATGTACTATGGCCCATACCCATGTACTTAGTTATTTGACTTTCAAATTGGTAGTTTCTATGTAATTTACGAAGTATGCAAGGTTTAATTAAAATCAAACGGTGTGTAGGGGTCAGACCAGAACATTGTTTGTGTCACCTTCCAAAGACTATGTGCTTTCTAAAGTATATGGTGTACTCTCTAAATAACAAGATGTGTCGGTCACATAACCACCGTGGCATATCCTCCCTATATACTCCAAGATGATCAAAAAGGGTTACACATTGTGTAACAATAGAGATGGAGATGAAATTTAACGGTTTTCATCTAGCCTCTATGTGTGTCACCTATTAATCTCCCACATAGGAGTCTTCATTTCATGTCTTATATTGGATAAAATAGATTAGTTTAATTTGGGGGTGGCTTAGAGAGTTTTTGTCACATGAACCAAGTGTGGATTCCCTTGATATAATTCTCCATAAATGGTTCTATGATTGAAGCTGCAGTAAGTAGGAGGGGAAAGACTATGATATTAATTAGGCGTTGATATGTTGTTCTGTCTGGAAGGCTTGGAACTAGGCTTAGTAGGGAGCTTGTCTCTATAATTGTTCTCTAGTGGTGAGATCCAGGTGCATTATGGAAGACCTGGTTGGCCTCAAGTATCTAGGAAAGGAAACACATTCACTTAGTTGTTATCTCCTCGAAATCCCACCCTTAGGCCTATATAGACCCAGATAATTAGGCCTATGAGTTCTATTATCCACTCCTTGAAATGATAACAAGATCAAAATTGTGGATTCATGTATTCACGGTTGCATGTGAGGTGGGGGTATGGTCTGTGATTCTAAAAGATTCGTTCTTTTTAATTTTAGCACATTTTATGGGGTTAGTAAATCCTTCAAGGTTGAGGTGTTGGACATTTTCAATTCCTTATCTCTTTGAAGATAAAATAATATCATCCTGAATAGTGTGAAAATGGATTCCAAGATTATTTGGAGCTCACTCCCTGTCATCTTTATGTCCCTTTGGTATATCACTTGCTTGATCTGTGACTATAAGGCTCTTCTCTCTAGTGACATGATGGTCTTATATACATGGCGTGAAGGCAATCATGTGGATTATTTCTTGGCTTCTTTGGATACCAAGGATCTCACCTTCATGGATTTTTGTTCTTTAGGCTCTTTTACCCTAGTTGGGATAGATTGTGTTTTGGGGAATTTAATTTTATTCATTTCATTATCCCACCGTAACTCTGTTTTCCCTAATCCCCCTTTAATAAAATTTATTATTTAATTGGAGAGACTGGTTACGTAGTGTGTGATCCCACCACATGAAATGTGGGGTCACATGGAATCCAAGGAATATTCTCTATACACATTTATATCCCTCTTCTAAGGTGTATGTCACATGTGATCTAATAAACACAATGTGTAGTACCACATGGCTTACTGGGTGTGTACTCCCTATACACACTGATCTAGTTTGATAAGGGTCTCACGGAAGGTTGAATCACCACATGATATGTGATATTTAACTCCCTATATAAACCATATCCCCCATAAATAGTGGAATACATAAATTGTTTTCCTATCAAATGCATGATGTTTAGTTTTGAATTTCTATGAAAATCAAGAAAGTCTCACATCCCTCTTTCTGCACCACTACAGATATCAATTCCACCACCAATTCGTTTTGTAAACATTTATCTAGGATACACCAAACCATTATGTCAATGGTTGATAAATTACTATTTCCCAATCAACTTGAGAATCATCCACCATCATTCTACATCACTGAAATTCATATCCTGTGAACCAGCCTCCTTCGTTTGATCACTAGATCATCCATCATCATTATCAGACCTCAATAGCACCATCAGTCCTGAACCCAATCTCACAGTATCCATCCATTACAAAAAATAACAGTTTCATAATGATCAACTATTTTGTATTTTTCAAATCGCCAACTAAAAGAAATATTAGTGATGAACATGAAAATAATGGTGATAGAAATAACCAAAACATAACAAAAGCAATGATACATAGACATTATTTAGGTTAGCCTGAATCCATTTATATTATAATTAATAATTTAGAAAAATAATCAATGATTATAAATTATTATCTATTAAAAAAACTAGGAAAATAAATTATTATTAAAAATAGAAACATCATCCCATGAATTTATTTTCAAAGGATAAAAATCAAAATCGACTAGAGATAATCAAGGAAGGAGATTAATCTAAAGAAAATTTACCTCATGTATGGATTCATCATTGAAGAATAATGATTCTATATCACTTTAATTAGTGAGATATATGAACTCCATTTATGATGTTGAACCCCTTAGAACTGATTATTGATCATTGATCTGGTTGTTGTTCTCCAAATCACTAGGGTTATGCATAAAAGCCTAATATTTTTCCTTAAATTGGGTTAAATAGGATAAGATTATGTCATGGTGATTAAATAAAATAAAATTTATTTATTTATTAATCTTCCCATGATATCACTTAATCCAGAAACTTGATTCACACAAGGGTTATTCCATGCCTAAGGTAAAACCCAAATTCCATATTTAATGGAGCTCTCAATTTTCCCATATGAGATAAAATTTAGGAGATATTTAATTATTTAATAACAAAAATTTATGAATTATAAAATATATTTAATATTTTCAATGTCACTGTATGAAATTCTTCCAAGCCCTGGAATTATGTGCCGACTATATCCCTTTCCCCAAAAATATTCATATGAATATTTCAAATTGTTACACTTAAATTTCAAAGTAATTAAATTCCACTTACTATAAATTTATTATATCCAGATTAACATTATTATTTAATTATTATCAATATAAGGATATTTCATTATGATAATGGTACAACCATTATTGACCTCCTTTTCATCATAAGTGAAATGAATGCTTTGTTCATGTGAAGGTGTGGACTACCGCCTCCACATAGGGAAATGATTTATTTTACATGAATATCATATATTATTGTTTATTATGATGGATTTAATGTTTATGTATTATATTTATGATATAATACTGATTATATAAAGATAAGTTATTATTTACCTTTCTTTAATTCCATCAGTTGAATAGTGGAAACATCACTTGTGTCTACGTGTGGACTACCATCTCTATAGAGTGATGTAATAGTTTTTTATCACTTATTCGTAAAAATGGTTAAAAAGTGTGAATAATGATTAAATATGATACTTTATATATAATTAAATTTCTATACATTATGAAACCATGATCAGTGTACAATGACTATAACTTTTAAAATGAAACATTCATGAAAAATGAAAATGTTATCCCCCATAATAGTGATTTTAATAATGATTTATAAATAAATTGGTGATAATATGTTTTAAGTAAATAATATTTAGTATTTTATGTTTGAATATGGTTCCATTATTTATTTTTAATAAATATATATTTATTATGCATGAGTTTTGAACATGTATGATGCAAGATCATACTTGAGGTAATGAATTTATGTCAAAATCTAATTTTCATTTGGGACAGTTTAGGTTTAATTTCCATTAGGGTAAATTATATGATTGTTATCATTTAGACCCCTTATATTTTATTCAAATCTGGTTATTTATAAGGTTTCATTTTTTTCATTTCATTTTTCTCTCTTTAGTACATAAAATGATCGAGACAATGTTTTTATGAATAGTGGATGTTATTTACTCTTTGGTCTGGAATTTTTTCATTTATCTCCATATTTTAAATATAATATTTTCAACAAGACATTTAATATTTTCCATTTCTTGATAAAATTAATTTTTACCCATATTTTTTTAAGAAATCATTAAAAAATAATCTTTTTTTCATTTTTTGAATGAGGTACTTTTAAAATAAAATTTATGAATGGAATCTTTATATTAACATATAACACAAAAATGAAATTTCTCAAGGTCATGAATACTATTTAATTTAAATGATTACATTTATTACCTTTAAAAAATTGTAATATTATACAAATATTTATTTTTGAAATAATATATTTCAAAATACAATGGGTATTTTCATCATGAAATCCTACAGTTATATTTTAAGGGTACTTTAATTTATATGATAGCTTCCATGGATGTTACTTATTATTCATAGGGAAGATTATACAATGATACATTCCTTAATTTTTATGGATGGTTGTTGATTATGATGAATGAATATTGATGAAACCCATTTTATTTTCCATCAATATCATCGGATAATTTGATATAGATATATCATGAGATAATGATGATGGTGGACATGATTGAAAATGTCTATGTTCACATTTTTCTGAATGAGTTTTAATTATTATAGATATGATCACAAGATTATGCTTGGGAGGACATGATTATTAATACCTATGTTCATAGTATTATGATTTACAATGCCTATGATGCCATATACCAATGTTTTATGCTTGAATGATGATTTTTACTTTGACACTCTTATTAGTCATGCTTTAATATTTTACTAAATTTTGGTGTTTATGATCTAATATTTTCTAAGTATGATTATTAGGTTGATAAAATGAAATTAATTATGTTATCATACCCTTATGATCATCTTATTCTCATACATGATTTATATATCCCATGGTTACCCTTACTGAGTATTTTATCTCACCATTTATAATATTTTCTATCCTAGGTGTTTCGTGGAATGTCCTGAGTATAATATATCTAGAAGGGTATTAATATAAAAAATTTATGGGAGATGTTAGTGGTCATTATGAAATATGTTTTTTATATATCAAGTATCTAAATAAACTAAACCATTATGATTTTTTGGCATGTATAATTTTGATATTTATTTCATATTTATCTAAAATAATTTAATATCTATGTTTGTTATACTCAGGTAGCCTCAATATAGGCTGATAATCCTAGAGAACATTATTCATTGGTTTTGTAGCAGAATTTGATTTAGAAACATTCTTCACTGATTTCTAGTCTATGGTCAGTTTCTCTTATCATTGGTATACAATTAAAACCTAGCAGGGTTGTACCAACACACATCATAGAATGGCCTCTAATCATACTTAACTGAAAAAAAAATCCAAGTGATTCAAATAGTTTCTTGTAAGATGGATTCTTATTTATATGTGATATATCATTTTTTATATTATGCTTTTTTATTACTTCTCCCCATTTTTTTGGACCTCTCTTATTTGAACATACTGATATATTGTACCTAAAATCCATAGCGCTATACCCAGATCTCTAGCTGCAAAAAATCTTCCAATAATCTTATTTAATTTCATTTTATAAGTAATATGTCTAGAATTCTAGATTTCATTCCTTACTATTTTTTAGATGGTACCAAAAATATTTTGGAACATTTTGATGAATATATGTTCTTATAATTTATAACATATAACCTTGATGATAAAGTAAGATTTGTATACTTTTTCCCCACAATCATAGTTATATAATTTGAGATTATTCTACAAAATGTTTGGAAAATAACATTTTGTACAAGAACATGCATTAGGGTTATGGGTGGTCTTATTCTATTTTCTTGACATAGAAGTTTATCCAACACTTCAAAATATTTCTCTACTAACATTACATGTAAATTTTTAAGGAAATACTCATTTGAACTTTAATGGAATTTCAATTCCTTTAACCAGATTAGGCAGATTGAGTTTGATAAGTTTCAAAATTTATCAACTTTTCTCCAAACACTATGAACGTAATATTTAGAGAATATTGGTAGACTCAAATTATTTGATCCTACTCTCGCATTAACAATTTTTCTTTTGAATGTGTTTACAATAATATTCTTTCATCCTTTTATCTTCCATTCCCCACTCATTCATTATATTTTTCATTATCTTAGATAATTCTTCCAATCTATTTTGATAGTTATAGATTATAAATTTTCTATATAAGGCTCTTCAAGTAACTATTTAAATTGTCAATTAATCATATCTGGTAAAAATTATTATATGAATTATAAGGACCTGACCATAAACATTAAATAATATTGAATTAAATGAATGATTCACATTGAAGATCTTTTCATGTTTAGAGATTTAGAGAATTATGACATAACTATAACATCTAAAAAAATTACAAAGTAGAAACTTCTACACAGATTCCATAAAAACTCTTGAAAAAAATGATTCATGTCTAGTTACATGTTTTAGACAGTATGACTTTTCTTTGATCCCATCCTTGACCCTATTCATCTTTAGTTCCTATGAAAACATTTCCAAACTTGTGATGAGGATAAAAGGCTCAGTAAGGGTTATAAAACAAAGAATAGAAACATTTGTTCATTAATACATACAAAACATGAACTCTTTTACTTACCTCATGAAATCATAAGATTTTATGAATAACACCTAGAAACATAAATCATAAAGGTAGCTTGTGGAATCTATATCATACTTACATTGTAGCTATCACATCTACTAAGGGAGTTACTTTGGAATACCCATCACAGTATATTCCCTAAATCTCTTAGGAAAAAAATTCACATTTACCTCTGTCATGTTACACAATTAATTGGAGAGTTATCTCGGGCTCACCAGACATAGGTTTATCACAGAACCACCCGTATACATAAATAACGCCCAATTACCATAACATGATCATAACACATAAAATAAGCATAATGGAAAGATAAGATTTACACATTGCAATAATAAAATATCATTTCAGGATATTGAAACAATAAATCCATTCTCAAAATCATTTTCAATACCAAAATACACAAAAAGAGTATATATGGTGTTTATTTTTCCTTTTAAAAACATTCTGGCTTGTTAAGGAAGCCAAAGATCAAATAATACTCGTGGCAGCGGAAAGGTCATTGTCACCACTTACATAAAAAAAATTCTCTTTTTGTCGTTTAGTAAAACACATCATATAAAAATATTACCTTTTAATAAAATGAAAATTCATAAAAGTTTATATACCGTATAAAATAAAGTCGTGTATAAAACTTAAAATGCCTAAATGAAAGGAGATTGAGACGAAGTCCCTTACCTCGTGTCTGATTTGACCCGTTCGTTCTTTAATATCATGAATAATAAACTAAATTTAATTTTTACTTGATTAAAAAGTTTTTTTCAAGATTATTATTCCTTTTATATCAATTATTACCATGTTATAAACATTATGTAATCATTAAATTTAATAACGTCCATTTTGTTGATATTTGGTTCTTGAGTAAAAAATGAACACCTTATAATTAAATGTAGTCCATGTGGTCAATAGATCATTATATCCAGAATGACATATATCATTTATATATCATATTTATCATATATATCCAGTATATACATGTATTTATAATAGTAAAAAACATTTTTAGGCAAGAAATGAAATGCACCGTTCATGGAGACGGTAAGCCGTACGTACGCATGAACGCTACTTTCATTTCTATTTCTTATTTTAACAGAATTAAAACATAATGATACATAGATATATTATAATTACAGTATAGTATCATATATAATATCATTAAATCTATCATTTATACATCCCACATAAGGCATTAACGAGTCACGTCACTTTGAGGGGACGGTAGTCCGCACTTCCTCTAATGAGATTATCGTGTTTACCCATAATGGAAACCATAAAGGAATGCTATAAATGAAAATTACAGAAGAATAAAGAAAACATAAACATAATATATATCATATATAAATACAGTTCCATCATAATGGGCACCATGAGAGGCGGTAGGAGATAATCGAACAATCATCGTTTCGTGAGCCGTTAGTTTGCCATCCACAGAAACATTATTTTCTTCATCCATTAGATGGAGGTGTGTGTAAGTGTAGTTCTAATCCTTATCATAACAAAATACTAGTATATTGAGGATACTGTTGTTTTTACAAAAGAAATAAATAAAAAGAGTTTAGGGGGTTGGAGAAGTAAAATAAAAGAAAACAATTTAAGGGAAACTGTTGCCTTTAATGTGGGTAACTCCCTTTGGTTTGAACTAAAGGACTTCTTTAAGTTCCTTATGCCTAATGTAAGGCTTCTATAACGAGTAGAGGTGTGTAGGGAGATTAATTGGGCAGAGTTTGGATGAGCCAAATGCCTTGAGAGGTGTGATGAATTGGTTATAAGTGGTCTCCTTTTATAAGGGGGAGGAGGTGCTCTTTAGGAAAGTGTGAAACTATTATTTTATTATAAACTTATATTCGGTTTCAAGAGGTCCAAAAATCATTAAAGATGAATATAAGATGAATCATGGTCTAAATAAAATCATCCAATCAGAATTGGACATGTTTTGTATAATATTGTAATCATTATTATCTTATTTATTTAAATCATTTATTAATGAGGCAAATACTGCATCATTATTGTGTCATAAATAATTTAATTTATTAGATGTCTAAAAATTATGAAAAAAATACTATCATGTAGGAAGTATTTTTAGATTTCTAATGTATATTTATAGTCGAAAATATGACATATATAACACCATATAAAAATTAATTACTAAAAGAGTTTTGTTAATGTCAATTTTGTCTTTACATTAAATTAATGAATCTAAAGTGTCATTATATTTCATAAGTGGCTCCATGGGTCACAAAATCGACCCAAATATGTCCATGGTCGTAAAGGACTCAACCAATATGGTTTGGACAAGTTTTAAGGTAATTTTAAATTATTATAATATTTTATTTACCTTGAATTACCTTATTTACCTTTAACTGTGGAAAATAAAAGTCAAAAGTTACTATTCACCAAAAAATATTTTCATCTCATTAAACCACATTTTACTTACTAATAACAACCATGTATGTCATATTTTCGAAATTCAATTCACAGAAGTGGTAAAAGTTCATTTAAATGAAAATGTCAGCTTTTTAACTACTCTTAAGTGGTTTCACTATTCTTCAAAAATTGAAGTTTTTCAAAAAATTACCAAAAATTCAGCCTAAGATATATTTGATATTACTAATTAAAAAATGATGTTTAATTTTCCAAATTCAAAACATAAAATTTTCATTAATTAATTTTAAAATTAATTCCCATTGCTAAAAAAAATAGCGTGTTTTTAAGAAACAATAACTATCAAAAGATTGACACTTGTTTATGTCCAATTTCAAAGTGAAATTAATTCCAAAGACCAAAATTGGATTAAATGTAAAAATATATTCTAATTACACTTTAAATTCAATTAAAAAGATAATCTAACCATATAAAAAATCATATTAAAAGGCAATTTTGAAATAAAATACAATACTTTCACTGTTCATTAAAAATGAACTTTATCGGAAAAATCCCAAAAATTTTCAAAAAGTAAATTTTGATGTCCCCATTCTAGATAAGGATTGTATTTGGTCATATAGAATGTATTAATGTAACAAAAACTATATTTAATTAGCGTTATCCATTAAAAGGTGATAAATTGGCCTTTAAATGTAAATTATGCTTAAAATTAGATTCATTCACATTTTAAGCCTCTAACATTTATTGGATAAATGTAAATACATTTAAGAAACATGTATAATCATATTGTAGTTAGTTTTGTTCATTACCACCAATGAAATGGCTAGGAGTTAAAAAAAATTTAAAATAATAATATTATATTATTAGTGTGAAACGTAAGATGTCCAAGAAACATTTTGTTGCGTATCGGGTACGCTATCGAACATAACAACCCTTTTAAAGTAAAATTAATATTTAATTCACAAATATTAATAAATATGAAATATGTCATATTGTTCATTTACTTGAGTGTTACATGAATAATATTATATCTAACTGTATGGAAAATTTCTCTAATACCATATAAAATACCTATTCAGATTTGTGTGGAGACCACAGAGGGGGTGAATCAGTTATTGACTATTTTTTACAAAAATGTAAATCATATTTAAAGAATTAATCACATTTTGTTATGAGAAACTAGTTATAGTTATGAAATATTTATCTATTTATGTATTACCAAGTAAACATACCAGATGAAATTCCAGTAATTCACGTATAATATAGCATAAATTATTTTATAAGGCTCGACATAGGTTCCTACTCCTTTCCCTGATTGTTCATTTTCCATATTCTTGTATTCCCAACTAAAATCCGTTTTTGACTTAAATGGTTGGTTTTCATCACCCCTACTTAAATTTTCTTCATGCATACACATTCTAATTATCAAAATAATTTCACCCAACAACTTATCATTATATTTAGAGTTTCACACCATTATAACTTTATAAACTATGAGTCCCATAGGGTCTAGAGAGTCTCATTATGTATATGAAAGTATTTTCATTCCATAAATTTCTTGAATTCGATCTCAATCATCAAAGGGATGTCACTATACACATTAATATATATTACCCCACTAACATCAATGACTTAAAATGAAAAAAATTCCACAAAACAATTTCCTGAAACTCGATATCTAAATGTAGAACAAATTTTCATGTCTTTACATGATATTCTCCTAGATTTCTTACCCACTTATCAATTTCTAAATATATTGACACTAAATATCTAAATATACACAACAGGTTAGTCACACCTCATAATTTTCTTTTGTCCCCTTCTCATTATTTGAAACCAAACAGGCTTTCTAGGGTCGTATTACTTATTCTTATTCCTCGACTTTATACATTTAGTAGTATTAGGTGGAACACTTAGATTATTATTTTATTATTTCTAGTCCATCTAGAAGATCAGAACTAGTTTATATTCTCTATTTATCTTTTCTACAATTATAGTGGGTATGTATTCTTCTTCAAGAGACTTGGGTTTTCATCTCAAATAAAATGCCTGATTCTCATCCTTCAAATATACACTGACATTAGAAACTCTTTATTTCATTTATATTTCATCTTTCTCAATATTATCATATTATTGTATGCATGTTCATATCGATTTAATATTATTAATTTGGTCTTATGAAAATCAGTATATATAAATTGAATAATGAGAAGACCTTCTGAAGAAATACATAAATCATTGTCATAAAATACCCACATTTGGGTTCCAACAATATTTTATACACTTATTTTTCATCTTAAAGAATATTTCAAAAATACCCACATTTAAGGCATATAATTTCCAAAAATCAGTCAAATATATTATTTCCTTTTATTCATCCACTATATTATATTTATCTTCTACAAAATATCTCCACAAAATCCCCGCATCAATCATTCTAGAAATACAAAATTCATAGGGCACACAACATGAGGTGTGGTTGTTTTTATGCAGTATGAAGTTTTAGATTGTGACATGGAGACTATTTCATGTGGAAAAACACATTTAAGAAATAAACATCATCTTCTTCACTTCTCACTCAAAATATTGATCTATAATATTTAGACTTCATAGAACACCTTGAGTATCATTGGAGTTTCAGCATCATTACTAATTAAAATTTATTTATTCATTTTTTACCTTACCAAGAAAAATGTGTCTCAAATTCATGTCATTTTATTCATATCAAAAAATTATTAAATTTTGGAAAATTATTGTATGATGTTTTTTTAATTAATATTATACATAACCTCAATCAACCAATTTAATTTCCAATTTAGATTCATATATTTGGAAGACTCGTTTTAACCTTGTAGGAATTCATAATTTCCCTAACTACTTGAGATATATACTCATACCTACATGTATGTGTTCATTATATGAAATTAAATTATTACAGTCTCCAAGTTTTATGCTAAAAATGTATGTTTGGAAAATAAATGTAATATATTTTCAAAAGGCATACAATCGGCTCAAATACTTACGGTGACGTCATACGTTGAAGACTTATACTCTTGCCTCTATTATTTTATGACTAAAAGTAAATGTTATAGAATATACTCTAAATACTTATGATTTAAAAATTATTATTATAACTAATTAAATTGGGGGTTAATGACCTATTATTTATCCAAACATATATGATTTTGAAGTCATATTATCTACCTTAAATTATAATGATATAAGCTGATTCTGGTGAATTCATAAATGGAATTCCTTTTTAAAATATCATTCTAAATATGAAGTCCTACAAATGAAAGGAATTAAAAATTAATTAATTAAAATCATGGGATTCACCTGATTTCATATGATTATTCCGAGTTCATTATATCATCAAGAAAAGCCAAACATTCAATGATATTTTCATTTTTCATTGAACTCTAAAAATTTAATACTTATGAAAATTCATCAAGTACACTTTCTATTCAACTCCATTCTTCTCAAACCTTTCTAAAGTAAATCAAAGTAATTTTTCACAGTAATTTTAGAAATAATAATTCTAATAACTATTGGGATGGTTCATATGTCTTCATATAACTCTTTTAAAATACTTTGAACCTAATGTAAACAGTTAATAATTGATTTACCAAGTTGAATAGAAAAGTTTAGCAATCATATCTTTCTAAACCTCATGATTTTTAAATCATCACAAATAAACCCTTGGATGGATCCTTAAAAATATTTCACAAAAAATATTCTCAATCAAGCTATCTATTAACACTAATCACAATATATTCTTCAATAAATTCATTATATCCAGTTCATTCTCCCAACTTCTATAGAAATCATCTTCACTCTAACATCTGGTATAGTTTCCTTTTCAATAAGGTCAAACTATATCAATCATTTAATGATATCCTTTCTATTCATCAATAATGGTATCATCTCATTTCATGTGGAATGTAGGGGAAAATGCATCTATATTTAATATCAAAAGACTCTTAACTCATTAAATATTAATTCAGAAATTGCAATATATTATAACCACAGTCCAGAAGCTATCTAGTTATGTATTCATATATAGTATCACCTTCCTTTTATCATTTCATATATATATATATATATGTGAAGCCTTATCATCTAAATTCCATGTATATGATGGGATTTTCTTTATTAGGGAAAATAGTATCTAACTCGTAATTATTTTACACACATTTAATTATTTCATATTGATAAAAAATAAACTTTATGATTTATTAAATCCAAGAAAACTTGATTTCTTGATCATTAATTTTATTTCCTTGAAAAATTTTATTTGATTTCACAATTTCATGAACTTTTAAAGACACTACATGAATTATTTATTTTTTATAAATTCAATTTCTAATTATTCTTTATTCAAATAATATCTACATTAATTTTTAGTGAATTCTTCCTCATTAAATGTATAAATCATAAGTTTTACATAAACATCACTAAAATTATGAACAAAAAATTCATTATAATTGATCTATTCATAATAAAACTTATATAAATAATTTATATTTTTTGAATTATAAATATTATTACCTTTTTCTCCTTAATGAAATTTTCAATTATCATTCTTTGTTGCTTATTTATTTAATAAATTTTGAATTCTTAGGGAAGTTTTCCAAGAAAGTTTTACATTCTATTATTTGTTGCTTACTTACTATCATGGAATTACAATATTCTTTAATGTCATAATTTTTCCAATTAAATGCAAGAATCCTATTATTATTCATTGAATAAATATTTTCCATCAAATAACAAAATTTTATATCAAACTCTTCTTAATATGAGGAATATGTAAACATTAAAGAATTATTTTTCATTGAAGGGAAACATAGATTGGATACCAATTGAAAATAACCTACAAGATCAATATGAATTAACTGATATTGGTTGAATTAATGAAACCCATTAATTTTTAATTTTCCTTTATGAAATAATATTTTTATACTATTAAATTAAAAACTTTTATCACTTTTACACACACCAAATCTCAATCACAGTACGCATAATAGTTTATTTAAAATCTTCACAACTAAAAATGAACATCTAGTCATTATCATTACCGATATTAAATTATGATCATAAAATCAACTAGTATCAACATGTGGATTATAAATAATTTGGTTTATCCTTAAAATCATGATACACATATGTCTCCAAACTGTATAAAGTTCTCAAAAAAAATATAAGTAATTAAAAATTATTTTTAACAATAGGATAGAATTTAACCTAATAAAGTATCCATAATGTTTTATTTATGTAGTTTCTTCTTATTATTATTCTTTTACTTTACTTTCATAGCAGATGGTATGTATAAAATTGTACCCATATAATACCAAACGTAAACATGAGTTGATCTTCCACTTGGCCTGAAAGATGTTCCAGATCCCCAGATGATTGAAACTAGTTTTGGGGCATGAAATATACTTTATAATGAATTCATTAACTTTAAAAATAATAAAAAGGAAAATAATTTCACTCAGAAAACTAGGGATAATATTCAGTAATTTGAGTAAACAAAAAAACAAAACAATAAGGGAAATGATAATAATCGAAACCGAACTAGTAATAAATGAAAAATAACAACTTATACATAATAGATTGGAAATTACTCATATACAATACATCCCAATATTTAGTTAAAACCAAGAAATTAATTTTCATTCTAACATAAACCAACATAATGGTTAGAGATAGAGTGATGGTAGAGAAAAATAAATTCGGTAAGAAATAAACTAGAATAGAACTAATCCAAACAACACATATTTGTGTTTCAATTGAAACACCCTCACTTGTCAACACTAAAATGCATGAACCATGAAAAATAAGATAAATAAAATTTGAAACTAGAACTTGAAATGAATATATAATGATAAGAATGATCATAATTTCATCTTATATATCTTTCCCACACCCCAATAATAACCTTTAAATATTAATCCATTTTATACAATATTCAAAATATAAGTATAAATATAATCTTTTCTCCGGTACCAAAACCCTATAACATGTGAATTTAATATGAATTTTTTTAAACATGGAAATCACTCCTTTCAAAACACCATTCTAAATAATTACTGGGATCAACCAATTATAATAAAAAACATAAACAAAATCTGAAATTTATGGACTTATAATTTTATGAAACTGAACCAAAAAGTCTTCATTCTTTCAAAACAATACAAAATTACCCATTCCAAAAATTTCCATTTAAAAAAGAAATCCATACAATTAAAAGATGAAAAAATCTATAAACATCTCACCATCATCTCTAGGAAACACAAAATAAACCCCACAATAAAATGGTTCCACAAAATCAAATAATAATTATTGAATACAATCAAGCATGAAATGAAAATCCCTTAATTGAATAATTTTATTGAATTTGAATCATGGGTAACACAGTGGGATCAAATATGATCCAATACTAGACAAGGCTAATGGAAAACATAATATAGAATCATCCAAACCTATGTGATCTTAAGTGCACTCAATTATGGATTACCCTCATGGCCACACCAAATTGTAACCCCTAACAGAAGAAAATCATATCTATAGAACTGGATAGTGCATAATAAATTCTAGTGGAGCCCTTATCAATATCTTCCACTTATTACCTAGACATACCATGACATATATGAATGTATGTTTCCAATAATAATAAATAATAATCACATTCATCAATGAAGCTCAGTAGTAAATCTTTCCTCACCTATAATTCTCTTACATGAAACATCACCTTTCGTATCGTAAAATGATCAAATAATACAAAATATGACACAATGGGAAATGTTCAATCCAATGAATAATGAATGGGTACAATATAGGGCCTAAAACACACCAAGTATATTATCCTTTAAAGATCCTACTGGTCCAATAGAAAATCAACACCCTTTATTAACCATTTACTATTTTAACACCAATTATCCATCCTCAAAATAAATTCATTCATTTATGTATCTTTTTTTAAAAAAAAATTTATGAATCTAAAAAAACCCAAGATGTGATTACTTATATGAGATCATGTTTTGAGAAAAAAAACTTGGGAAATATTCATCATACTATTTTTCAAAAATCGTGGAAACCCCACTCTCTCAACAAATAAGAATTAAAGAACGTTATATTAATATTAAAAGATCTCAATGAAAGGGTTAAAGCACACAATTAATTAATGGATTAAAATTTAAATTTTCAATCATGGATGAGCCTCCTTGAAACAAACCACTATTATAAACTAAAATATTTATCCACTTCTACAAGGATACAAAATCCTTAGAGGGATAAAAGAAACCCTACACAATAAAAACCCCAATTAAAATATCAGTAACAAGATCCCTATATCTCTGAGAAAAATAAGTTTGAGAAAAAGAGAAAATTTAAAGGATAATAAGAGAGGAGAATATCTTGAAGAGTTTACCATGAAGAAATAACCACTAATCATTTAAGGAACCCATGAAATAGCCATGAAAGGAGTATGATTCTAATAGGGAGGTGCATTGCAACTGTGTCAGTTGAATATAGAAACAATGGTGTGGCAAAAGGGTAAAAACTCAAACATAAATAAAGTAAATTTAAATTTTTAACAAATATAATAAGACTACAATGTTTTTCAGAATGATTTTCTAAACTAAGAACCAACTATGTGAATTGAACTATCCACAAATATTTAAGTTTTGTGGTTCGGAAGTATGGTTGTGAAACCATGTCAAAACCATGTAAAGTACATTATTTAAAGCTAAATATTATCCAATATGGTTCTTACAAAATTTATTATAACATCATGGGATAGAAATGCTTAAGGTTTTTGAAATTTTACAAAGTTTAATTCCCTAAACTGGAGTATAATAATAGTAAAAAATAAATAGATATGTTACTTAATATATTCATGTTTGGGGTGTCCCAATTCACCCGATTATAATTCTTTATGTCCCCATAAATATAATATTAGAAAAGGTACACCATAGAAAGGATGGGGGATTACTCTCTCCATTAATAATAATTTGATAACCTCAAGACACCATAAAACTGATACAAATTATGAAACCATGAAAATAACATTTCCCAATTAAACGTACAGACAAAAACCAAAAAGTTGAGAATTTATCCTCAAAACCAGTTTTTAGAATCCCATAGAACTCAACCATTGCATATATGAGCTCCTATAATGACTCTAAATGACATAACCACGAGGGGTTAAAATCTTGTGTAAGAACTCACTATTCAATAAAAAGGGTCATTCAGGGAAAACTAAAAACATAACCTACTTTTATCAAATTACATACATTATAATACAAGAGGTAAAGGTTCAACAAAATGAAACATCTATAATGGAATCCCAACCATTTTTTAATTCAAAACAATTTTTAGTTCCCCAAATAATAAATCACTCCCAAATTGTGTAGAAGGGAAAAATCTAGTTATGAAAAAAACACCAACGGTAAATGAAAAATGATTAAAATATATATAAATTTAAGAATATATAAATAGGTAACCATCCACAATAGGTCCCAAGCATTTCATCATGTTCAAAATATCTAAAAACTACGAATTTAAAAACAAATAACAACATATATTAATAAGAATAGGGAAGATACCATAGAATGTATCTTAAACAATAGTGATACTCAATAAAAATTGTATGGATATAATTTTGGATCAAGATAGAGTAACATAGGACCTCTCTTTCAAAACAACATCTCCTAATAAACCCCGAAAACAAAAATGAATAAAATAAAGAGTATAATATAAGATGTTATAAGTAATCATCCATGTTACCCTATCCAGAATCCAATCCTTCCCATGTAAAACCCATTGCAAATTAAAAATTGATCATAGGGTTACCATACCATCAAAAAAAAATATAATATTAGAATAATAAGGCATGCACATAATTAAAAAACCCAGTAATCTCTAATTAATGGTCACGGGGACACCAAAACCAAGATAAATCAAATAGATTCTCTTCAAAAGGTTCAACTAATATAAACCAAATAATCGTTAATCTTATAATAGGTAATCAGCATTATTACCAAATCAAAATACATAACAATACTCTACCTTTAACCAATATTACAATTTATGGATCCAATAAATAATTTCACCAAGATAATGAAAGGAAACACCCTAAGTTTAATCCTTATAGATAGAGGTTATAACCTTTTACCAAGGATTATATGGGGGAATGCATTAAATTACATAAAAATGAACTAATTCAAATTCATGTTTTCCATATCAAATTAACCAGTACCAACAAAAACCATAAAAAAATTACACACATAAATTCAACAAATGAATACACTATAAAAGATTTATTTTTAAACTACATATATTTTATGAAGAATAAAGAACACGTTCTGTAAAAGAAATTCACCATGGTCACATTTCACCTCCCACTTTCATTTGTAAAACATTTCTCCAAATTCTATATTGACATAAACCTTTTCAATAAACAACTAATGAAAGACACAAAATATATTTTCATATAACCAATCAAAATATTTAAACTTAACAATACACATTAGAAACATATATTATCATATAAAAAATAGTCAAATTAATTTTGAAAATCCCCTAAAATCAAACTAAACACTTCCATGTTAGGGATCCTTAGAAAATGGACCAAAGGCTCTTTCATTTTATATAAAACTTCCAAAATTTATCTTAAAAAACATTCATAGGTAAAACCCATCTCATATAAAAAACCCTTCATTAATCCACACGCCATTTAAAATTAAATCCAAAGGAAATAAAAGTTAAAGGGATCCATAAAAATCATCAAAATAAGATCAACATATTTTATAAAACTACTCACAAAGTTCATTAAAATATTTTACACATCCATTTTAAAGAAATATCATTTCAAAGTTTCAAACCATTTTCATATTCTAAACCAATTCATTGTCATTTTAACTCTACCATTATTGATTGAAACCTTCCAAGAGTTCCAATACAAAAACACCTTTCATATTCAATGATAAAATGATCATTTCCTAAAAACTACATTAATTTTACAAATTTCATAAATAATACAATTTCACTTATAAAAATAAAATAACATAAAATACCCCCTCACAAAACTAGTTCAAAAATAAAAAATATTTCAAAATTTCTTCTACATCAAAATACGACCTTGAATACCAAGTAAAATAAATAAATAGTACAGAATCCTATGATATTAAAACACAATAAAAATATTCCTCAACTAATTTATAATGAGTGGAAAACACATTGGAAAAATTTTTGAATCCAGAATTTCGAAAACAAAAAATCCAAGAGTGGTGTGTAGTTGTGTACAGTTTGTAAACAAACTTTAGTGGACAATGTTCAAACTATATACCAAGATTTATGAATTAATTAGAACCATTATACATAGATTTCTAGTTGTTTACTAGACTATTTGGACTAACCATGCATACTAGATTCTTCATCCATATTAACCTCAAAACACAATTAGCCTCTATAATATCTTATAAGACACATCTGTGTTAAAAATAAAATTAATTTCATACAACATGACACAAAATAAAAAATAAACAATGAATACCAAAATCAAAATCAAAATCTAGAATACACCTATGAACTCAAGCATCATCATTAAATTAGTAGATCAAGAACCTAATCAGTATTTACCTCTTGATTTCAGACCATCCTATTCTACTTTTTAATAAGAAACACCTTAAACAACAAGGGAATATTCTAAAAAATATAGTACCACATTAAGAACCTAGGATTTTATACCATTTGTAATGAATTTTCCATAGCTACCACTAAACAAGTAAACGATTCGATCTATCACTAGGCTCGATAGGCATTATTGATTCCCAAAGGCTAGAAACTAGTGTTGGGGTAAATAATTAAATTTATAATGAACAATTTTCTCTAATAAAAATAATAATAATGCATATACTTCCACCCAAAAGTCTAACATGACCATTATATAATTTGAGTAACACCACACATAAAAAAACCAGAAATAACATAACAATTAAAGCCAAACTATTCAAGAATAGAAAATAAGAACACATAAATGTTAAATAACATATTAATCATATCAAATACATCCCAAGATTTAGTTAAAACTATTCATTATTTAACACTATAACATAAAACAAAATATATGTTATAACTAGAGTGTTGATAATGCATGATACATTAGATAATCAACATAATACTATAATGACATAAACAAAAATAACCCATCATTGTGTTTCAAGTGAATCACAATCACTTATCACCACCAACACTATCAAACCAAAAACAACAAGAAAATATAGAATAAATCCAAAACTAGTATTGTGTGATAGATTTTTCTTATGGGATTTATCATAGACTAGGTCAGGATTCCATTTGATACAACATTTTACCCAGTCAGATACAAGGTCTGAAGGGAATTATTGATACCCATGAGCTGGAAACTAGTGTTCGGCATCAAAGAAATCACTATGGGAATGATTTTTCCCCAATAAACTGGAATCAAATAATTGAACAAAACAAATGAATCACTGAGTAATAATCAACAACTAATCAAAAATAAATAGACAACTAAACTGAATACAAATACAAATAGATAAATATAAAACTAAAACAACACCAAACAAAACTGCTACCAACATGATCTCGATGTGACCACATTGTCACCACCATCCACCAACCAGATTTCTACGAGACATGACAAAACCAGAAACCTGCACCTGTAGGACAACTCGAGTATACTGACATCGAATGGTGCAAGTAGGGCGTGATCATAAATATATTAGTATGTTATCAAAAAATAATATTTACACTTACTTTACTAATATATACCACAAATACTATTTTGAAATAAATATAAAAAATTGGGTTTTATCATTTCCAAAAAACAAATATAGATTTACATTTTTAAAAAAAACAAGGCATATTCCCATTTTCAATACATATTTCCATTTTAAAAACCATGTTCCACACATTAATCAAATGAATGTAATATAAGGCTAATCTAAAAATGAAATAATAGGATACCAAATAGAAAAGTAAGTGAAACATGTAAAATAAAATGCACATACAGATAGTAACCATCGGAATTTCAAAAACATCCCTAGGGAGATCCATGGATGTACTCTGGTCAGACTCACCTTCTAGTATATGGTGCAGCTCTATAGTTGATAACAAACTGGTCAATCTGACTTCCAATCGAGTGGAATGCCCACCAAACCTTATAATGTGAATGGGGTTCCAACCCATATAATCGAGGTCAAAATGAAACCATCACCCGACCCTATAAAGATGCCCAAGAAACACATTGTATTAGTACATGGTGAAAGGATGAGGCCCTCACATGCATGACTCACCTAACCTACCACCATAGCACTTATCTACCCCAAATTCTATCACCACTCATGTAATAACACATATCATTAAATCTGTCATAGGGGTTCCCATCTCACATCAATCCTTTCACAAGTACCAACCAGGTCATCACATTACATGATCATTCAAACCCTTCCTCTAAGCATGCCAAGTTGCCAACCAGACATTTATATTTCTAAAACGACATTCATTTACCAAATATTATAATGTTCAAAATAGAGATTTTTTCATTTCCCTTTCAAAAACACTTAAACAAATTTCTTATCTATTTACTAAATAATATGAAACACCACTTTCATGTTCGCAATTCCAAATGGGCCTTTACATTTCATTTTTAATTATGTTTCGCATACCATTTAAAAACTAGGATAGAAACACAAAACATGCTTAAAGGAGACAAATGGGATTTCATACCATTTGAAAACCTACCACATTATAAAGTACCAAATAGGTCCTAATTTCGAATATAACATTTAAAAACATATTCAATTCTGTTTGAGACCATGAACCATTTTGAAAACATGAAGACTTAAAGGAAAGTTAGAATGACGAGAAGAGGAATGGTTTATGGTTTTGAAAACTAAGTCATTAAGTTAAATAAGGACATTATCATTTTTTATAAAATCCATATGTGAATCCCATACCCTAATGTATGTTCTTACATGAAATGGAACACCAAAAGTATCCATGAAATTAATAAAAAAATTAATATAACTATGCACGTTCGTCCATTATATCAACTATCCATGCATACATTTCAAACCATGGAAGTCACCCAACCGCACACACAATATAAAATTCATGATCCAACAATGATTTCATAATAGAACCAAGATTGAGGACCACTCAAAATACACAATTTCATTTTGAAGGAACAACTGGCAATTTAACAAATACCTTGTTTTCTTAATTATATATCTTATTTAAAGAACCCTCTTTAAAACAAAATACGAAAATTGTTTCCCACAAAACAATATCATGTTAAGACAAAAAAATCATTCCACAAGAATGAAAAACACGTGTAAATATTATTTATAGGTACACAAGAATCAAATAGAATGCCTCACAAAAGAAACTGATGGAAACACCTACCTCAACAGAGTGTAGATGCAGTGAAACCTAAAAGGGAAGAAAGAATCGATCCCAATAGACAATATTTACCCCCTACATCCAAAGAAATATAACACAATACATCAAAAATATATTATGGGGTTCATCCAAGATAGCTCCCACCATAGAAAAACCATGAAAATAATATAGGAGAAGAGGAAGAGACGAAAAGATACCAAAAAACCCTAAGAAACGCGTATTAGAAACTTAGAGATGTGTCTATGGGGGATGGAGGGACAAAGTATAGGGTTTTTCGGACCCCTTCGTGCACAAAAATTGACTATTATGGATGGGTGTAATGTAAGGTAAAATTAGAAGAGGGTAGATTAGGGATTCTATGATTTGAAATTTCTTATATGCACATACGGTTTAGCCGCACAGTTTTCCAAACGGTGCGCAAACCATGTGGTCTCCACTGTCCAAATAGACATAACATCATGTTGGTTTTCCTCATGGTTTTAGAAACCATGAGAAATACATGTTCCCTAAACCTGGACCCCAAAAAACACCACACTTGTACCTAAGAAAATCCTCACGGTTTACCCAAACCATTCACTGACTTTGCAGAGGCGAAAAAATCACCCAGAGACTTCCAAAATTCAAAAATTTAAACTAGGGATCAACCCAAACCTCAACCAGAGTATCCAAATAGAAGATAATATTAAATTAAATTAATTTCAAAGGTCATTTTGTAAAAATTCTCCCCACAAAAGAAACTTTATACACCTAGAAATCCACCCAAATGAATGGTAAACAGGACTCGGTACAAATTCTGGAATAATCCAAACAAAACCAGAAACCTTGTAGTGACCTTTCACATCAAAAATCACAGCTGACCATTCTAGAGGAAGTAACATCATGAGAAACAATGTAAAATTACAAGAGGGATATCCCCACCATAAGAACTCAACTACAACCTTTTATATAACTTCAGAGTGGCCCAACGAGGGAACACCCAACACAACTAACCCATACTCCATTGCATGAATGAAACAACACCACAACCAGAACTGAAAAATCTCCACAAAAACCAGACCTCAAAACATGGGGAAACCCATAGAAGAATCCTAATCAAACATATAACATGAAAAAAAAACATTTATTTCCACAAGAACAGATATGTGAAAAGAAGCACAACTAAAAAACAAATATTCTATAAGGGAAAACCTTTTAAAGCTAAACATACGAGGAACAATAATGGGATTACAAAATAAAAATACCATCAAACATATAACATTAAAATGAACTTACAAAATGAAAGAAATAAGAATAGGAAAGTTAAAATATTTGTACCCCAACAGAGGAGATAAAAACTGGTTAAAGGTTCGACGCGCCTTCGATGGTCTCCTGATTGTGCATGATCTTCACTCTGAGGTCTGTGAATGGAACCCTAATGAATAAATAATCCACTGCCTCATAGTCAAGTATTCATATCCTCTGATCAATAACACTTCTTTAGGAAACTCTTCTAATAAAACCTATATAGATTACCAAGATTGAAAAAATTATGGCATGTCTTTGGGTGATTATGACATGATGGCTTCGAATGCCTCAAACGACTACATTAGAAGCACAAAAGTGAATGGTAGACAAGGTGGAATCTAGAACCCACAAATGAGACTTTTTAGAAATAGGTTCCTCTGGAACACCCCTCTCTCTAGATGGGGAACCCTCATGAAAACCAACCACCACTGACTCACCCCTAGAACCAACTCAACTAAAAAAACCTCATCAACCAACTTCTTAAAACAAAATTCTATAGATGATGTTACTTTTTCTATGATATCTGATCGAACACACCAAAAAAGAATAGCTTTCAATTAATCCTCTGATTCCACCTATATAGAGAAGGAAACCAACTCTTGTAAGTGGTCAATATAACCGTTCACTAGCTGCTGGACATACTGAGCATCCCACAGCTCTATGAACGTCCTCTTCTTCACATTCTCATGCATAGATCATTGGATGAAAGAATTCTTAATGATTTCCCTGATCAAAACAGCTTGCAATGATGATGGGATAATCAACATCCATTGATCCAAACTCGGACCATCAAATGCACCCAAAATATCATACACTATCACATCTTCATGAGTTCCCAATGATCTAAAGACACACTCAACTTAATCAATCCATTATAATGACTCCAATGAACCTAGATCACCAATAAAGAATGAAACCAACCAAGAGGAATGAAAAAAATTATGAAAATCATTAGAAATATTAGGGACCTTTCTGAGTGAAATATTCTAAAGAACACAAAGAACACAAAACCCAAATCAACAACAACCCAAAACATAATTGAAAATAATATCTTGATCCAAAAAAGCATGCTCCCAAGACAAACATATACAAAAAAAATAAAAACTCACTTTTCAAGTTCCACTATTTCCATTTCAATTCCCAAAACATCCTTCTTATGAGGCCACATTTCACAACTAAAATGTCACTATTAGATCAAGACCAATATCTAAAATCATTTTCACTCAAATACCATTTTGAAATAAATGATTCCAAACCATTAATTTTAAACACACACCTAGGGAATCCTGTAAACCATCACATATGTGTTAATTAAATTATGCTTAAATTATCTACACACATGTTTTAACATTCACTTTTCATATATACCAACACATATATGAATGCTCATAATGGATACCAAGGGACACACTTACCACCTTATTAGAAAACCCAAGCATTTATCAAATTTGTAATTCAAATAGCTATTTCATTTAGAACTCATTTTCTAATTGGAAACCATTTGAAAGAAACCATTTCTATTTTCAAAAATCATTTTCATTTTTAAATCCCACCCACACCAAACTAAAATTTAACAAATAAGATCTCAATCAAAAAAACTAGCATGAGTAACTAGCATACATACATAACTTGATAACATGGTTAGTGGTCCATTCCCCAAGTAGGAATTGATATTTAAGAAGACCTTGAACTGTGAACTTGGACTCCACATGGGCCACTACTCCATGTGATATTACAAAATGAAATCATCTCACCTCTATTTTTATTCCTTAGTCTAAAACAAAAACAAGACTCAAATATTTGATAACCTTTGGAAAATTGATGATCAGAACAAGCTAGGATTCATGGTGTTATTCTCGTACCTACCTCTACAGTCCCAACAACGTTAATATCCCACTACCTGAAACTCCAAGAAATGAAAAACATCCTCTGGTACGATTTTTTAATGAACCATCTCTGGATTCCATCTATCCCAACATTCATCCAAGTCTGAGAAAAGGCTTGAAGGACATTCTGGATCCCCACAGACAGGAAACTAGTGTTGACCATCAAATAAATCAACATGGGAATGATTTTTTTTCAAAATGCACCAAGATCTAATAAAGGAACTAAAAAATGAGCACACAGTAATATCCAAAAACTAATCACAGATAAATACAGAACTACTCTAGATACAAATACAACATGAAAAAATATAAAACTAAAAAACCATAAGAAAATAATACCAAAAAAATCTCCATGTGACCTCACGGTCACCACCATCCTCAAAACAACCAGCTATGAGAAATGACTGATCTAGAAACCTTCGCCTTCAAAACAACATTTGTATACTGACACCGAAGGGAAAAAGTATGGTGTGAGATTAAACAACTTAGTATTAAATCACTATATAATCCATAAATTTCCTTTTCCAGAGATATTCCACAAAGAGGAATTCTAAATACACATATAAAAATATGTTTTCATCATTTAGAATAAACAAAAACATCATTAATGTTTTCAAAAAAAAAATCATTCCACAATCACTTTTTCAATATAGATTTATATTTTAAAAGACAAGTTCACTCATCAATCTAGGGAATGCAATAGAAGTATAAGTTTAAATTGAAACAACATGATACCAAAATGGAAACCAAGTGAAACATGAAAAATAAACAAACATGTATAGATAGTAACCATGGGAATTTCCTAAACATCCCTAGAGCGATCCGAGGTTGTGCATGGGTCAGACACACCTATCAGCATATGGTGTAGCACCATAATAAATAACTAATTGAACATTATAATTACCAATACAATGGAATGTACCACCATTACTTATAAAGTTAAGGGGGTTATTAACCCATCTAATCAGGGTCAATAAGAAACTATCACTTGACCTCCTAAATATTCCCAAGAAACCAATGGTATTATTACAACGTGATAGGAGGAGTCCCTCAAATGTGTGATTCACCTTACCAACCACCACCTCACATTCCTACCCCAAAAAACCACACAACCCACGTGATAACCCACATTGGGAAATCATATATAGGGGTTCCCATCTAACAAAAATCCTTTCACATGTTCCAACCAAGCCATCACATAACATTATATTTCAATCCATTTGAGAAAAAACATTAATTTTCCAATAAGGAAATTATATTTATAAAACCGAATTCATTTAAAAAACATCATAAAGTGAAACCATGACCTATATCATTTCCCTTTAAAATATACTTATAAAAAAATTTATAACCATTTTAGAAATAATGTTAAACACATCGTTCATGTGCATAATTCATGTAACACCCAAAGGTTTGACCAATAAATTTAATGAAATTCATGAAACAATAATTCTATACATAATGACACATTTTATTCAAGATATATTTTTATATGAGCTATTAAACATAATTTTGAAGCTTCTATGTTTTGAATTTTTAAAAACAGACATATATGGTTGTGATCTGTAAGTTATTTGGAGTATGATAGAACCAACAATTTTTTGGTGAATAGTTACATATCCTTATGAATAGAAATATGATCCTTATTAATAGTAAATTTTATTATCAAATTTACTTTATTATTTTTTTAATATAATGGGATCTTCTTTAATTTTTCAAAGTTGTATAAAATGAGTTATTGTTTTTTAAATTGTTATTTTTTCGAATAGAATATTATTTTATTTGAAAATTAAATTAACCATATTTGGAAAATAATATAAAAATATTGGAGTAATTTTTTAACGCTACACATTGAATAATGGTTGGGGTGAAATTTTGGGATTTTTATGAAGTACATGAAGTTTTGGTAAATAGTGATATTCTATAATTATGAAATATGATATATAAATGAATTTCTACATAATGCATGAGTCATGGATGATTTAAATGGAAATTATATAGAACTCACATGCACTTAATACTTTATTGTGTAATATTAATCAAGACTATTCATAGTCTTGCTGAAAAATATTAAACTAAGGATTAAAATATTGGAAAACCCTTCCTCTCCCCCACTATAAATACCACCCTCACCTCTCTTCATCTCACACCTCTCAAGATTTATGAATTGTATAAGAATTACTAATACCCTTCCCAATGTTCTTCCTCACATCCAAAACCAACTTGTATCACCGAGTTGATAAAACCAATGTCCTTATGGAGGATCTCAAGGAGAAGAAATCAAGAGGTACCAGTCCTCTTTCATTTTCTTGTGTTTTCTTTTCAATTCATTTTATTTTCATATACTCCCTTAAACTACCCATATCCAAGATGAATTAAGGCTCTATAATATTATATATTCTATATTTTATCATTTTTATGAAAAAATTCATCAACTTACTTCTTCTCCATTTCCTCTTATTCTAGAAATAAAAACACCATCTGTGATGTCTCGATTTACCGACATCATGGACGATGTATTTTCAATTACCTTTACATCTTTAAAATATTGTTGTAAAACCATTTTAATGGTTGAAAAATATTTTAATGTGTATTAAATTTCCTATATTATGTTCTAGAATTAACATATATGTATATTATTAAAGGTATATGATGAAACTAGTTCATGATTATCAAAGAACTGCTAGAATGATCTAAACGAATATCAATAAAGATTAATCTAATGATTCATAATCATACAATATCATAACAATTATTTATGGAATCATTTATTATTTTATAATCATTTTACAACCATATAATTCCACTTCTGGAGTTTTCCATCCATTCAAAAATAAAATCCTTTACGAACTGACCGTGGAAATCATGTAAAGGACGCACCTAGAAAAATGGAAAGAATAAAATATTATTAATTAATGGATGGAATTTTTTTATAAAATGGTCATATTAGGTGTTATACAAATTAATATGTTCCTTAAAATATTAATAACAGTATTTTAACCATTATACAAGTGGTATAAACAATTTTGACATAAGGTGAACCTGAGGTAAAGGAATTGTTAACCAAATTTTTATTCTTTGGGTTAACCGTATACTTCATTAATTATGTAGAATTAAAATTGTTTCTATGTTTATTGTTTTTATATTATATTGATTTATGTTTATTTACAATGTTTATATATATTCCATCCACTCTATTAAGTGTCACTTTAATTATATGATATTTGTAGGGGGCTTTTGTTTTAAAAACCTCTTTAAAAATTATGTTTTCCAAAATTCAAAAGAAATTTTTTTATGCAATTATTAATGTTGTATGATTATTTTCTCATTAATTGGAATTATTTATGATGAGGTGGGGGTCCTATATCTCACTCCAATTTATTTGGTGTGTGTATGTTGGATGTCATCTGTATGGTTACTCAAGTGTAACTGTGATGGTTACACCATAAGATAGTCACGAGGGTTACATTGTAGGGTCATCGTGAGAGTTACAAATCATAAGGCAACTATGAGGGTTAAAATATTAGTAATTAATTCCCCAATATACCTTTATGGTTTTATATATGTTCTCTAATGTTTTATGTAAATGTCATGTTTCAAAAAGTAAGTATATATATGTGAGACGTATGTCTTTGTGAAAACAATTTCATATGTTTATAAGTATTCATGGACTAATGGTTTCCTTCCTTATTTTTATAACAATTACTAAGATTTTTATGTTCAACCCATGTTTTTAAAAAAAAAATCAAAGGTCATAAGGATTTTTAAGATAAATAAGTATATCCAGCTATATGTTTTGATGTTTTTTTCTAATAAAACATGTTGTTTTTTGTTAACAATTTTATGTTTTGAAAGGAATGGATACTATTTTAATGGTATCCACTTTTGTAATAGTATGGGTTGATATGTTTAATTTATGTCCTAAATATATAAATCTCTAAAACTAACAAATCATTGGGAAAGTATAGAAGTGAAATCTAGTTGGAATATCTAGATTATATTTTTTTTTTGGTCGGGTCCTTATAGTTGGTATTAGAGTGATGGTTTATATAACATTATTGTTTAAGTTGATGTTAAGAGAATATCATAAATAATTTTTAATATATGTTGAATTTGAAATGTTATATAATTTAAATATTACCATTTTTCGTCAACAAAGATATGTTTTTTCAGAATGGTTTTCTATAGAATAAATAGGGAAGCTGAAGTGGAAAGGCACCAATAGAATGATATCCTTCCAAATCTACATCCCAGAATGGTGGGGATTGGAACTGAGTAGTTTTCTTTTCAGTATGGCTCCACTGAAAAGGAAAGTAAATGGTGGTGGCATCAATGTAATAGAAAAACCAGAGCTACCAAAATGGAACATGATGATAGATGAACATTTTATGATATAACACCTTCATACTTTCAGTGCGTCTTCTAACCTAACAGTGGCTGAATCATGGATTGATGACCTTGAAAAGATATTATATGTTATGGGATATTTAGTAATCAAAAGTTATGTCCTTCCATTTATCTTTTTGAATGTGATGCTGATCAATGGTGGCCAAGGGTCAAGAATATCAGGGATATATAGGAGATTGAAGCCTCATAGTGGGATTAATTTATAATAATTTTCCTTGAAAAATATTTTCCAAAGGTAGTTCAACATAGGATGGAGAAGAAATTCCTTGAATTGATGAAGAAGGAGGAATATTTAGTGGTTGTGTATGAATTTAACTTCACCTGACTAGTTACGTATAAACCAAATATTATTTTGGATCTTGATAGTAAAATCAAAAATTTTTTACTCTGGATTGATACCAAGATATCCACGGGCATTGGCATCCCTTGACATAAAAAATTATTAGAAACATGTCTAATGTGCTGAGAGTTTAGAAATGGAGTTTTTTATTGATCATGTGAAAATTGAAAAAAATAATAAGAATAGGTTTATATGACATGAAATGTGTAAGAATCAATCAAAGAAATCTAATGGTAAAAAAATCCAGCTTTCCATTTGCGAATAGTGTGGATAAACGCACCCTGGGGAAAGCCTTACCAGAACCAGGAAGTGTTTTTTGTGTGGTATGTTTGGAAATATGGTTCAAGATTTTAATGAAAATGATCCTAATAAAAATCCTATAAATAAAACTATAAAGTGTTTTAAATATGGTGATATGCGTTATTATAAAAATGCCTTCTCAATGAGATATCTGAATGATGTAAAGATGACATACTATAAACAAAAATGTTTAGTGAGATCTTTTGTGACTACATAAGTAGACATCAGGCCATCCAATGAAGTTATATCAGGTATCTTTTTTGTTTTCTCAGATTTTGCTAAAAAAATTTGATATGGGGTCTACACATTCCTTTATTTCTAAGATATTTTCTGGTAAATTGGAAATATCAACTCAAAGAAATAAGACTGAAACTTATTGTTAAAACACTAGGGGGATATATTAAAGGAAATAGGGATAATAAGAATATTTATATTGTGTTATATGGAAATACTTTACATTTAAACCATATTGTTTTACCCTTTGTAGAGTTCGATGTCATTTTGGGTATAGATGGGATTTTTTTATCATGTTAAGATTGATTGTAGAGATAAAGATGTTTTTTTCTAAAAGTGTTTTAGGTTGTATACAAGAATTAACCCATAAAATTGATAACATATCAAGAAGATAAGAAGATTTTGAAGATGGAAATTAAACTTATCTTGATCGTATAGTTGAAAATAATGGAACTATTTAGATTAATGATGTGCCTGTGGTAAATGAATATCATGATGTTTTTTCTGATGAGTTACCTGATGTCATACTTGTTCAAGATGTTTATTTCATAGTTGACTTAGTTCCTGATGAAAATACAATTTAAAAACGACATTATTGAATGGATAAAATGTAACTTATTGAATTGATCAATCTGTTGTAGTAGTTTCAGGATAAAGGCTTCATTCGTCCAAGCACTTCACCATAAAGTTCTCTGGATTTGTTTGTTAAAAAGAAAGATGGTTCCATGAGAATTTTCACTGATTATAAGTCCTTTGATAACATCACTATTAAAAAAAGTATCATTTTCTGCATATTGAAAAAGTTTTTTATTAGTTCAAGGGAGCACCGTATTTTTCAAAAGTTGACCTGAGATTAGGGTACCATAATTTGAAAGTAAAGGAAGCACACATCCCAAATACTGTGTTCTATACTATATATGGGAATTATGAATTTTTTTTTATTTCTTTTGGGTTAAATAATGAACCTGTTGTATTCCTGGATCTTATGAATAGAATATTTCACAAGTTCATGGATATTTTTGTTGTTGTGTTTGTTGATGACATTTTGGTATTTTCTAAAAGTAAAGAAGAGAATGAAAAACAACTAAAGGATGTTTTGAAAACATTATTGGAAAAGAAACTATATATTAAATTTATCAAGTGTTATTTTTGGTTAAAATAGATTTCATTTCATGGGAACATTGTAAATATGGATGGAATAACATTTGATCCTGCTAAAACAATAGTGGTTGATGAATGGAGAAGACATAAAAATGTTGTATAAATTTTTTTTTCTTGGATTATCATGTTATTAATGGAGTTTTGATAAAAACTTCGCGTAGTTATCAAGTCCACTAAATAATTTAACATGATAATGGGTTAAATTTATTTTGATGGAAGAATGTGATGTTTGTTTTTAGGAATTGAAAAGAATATTGGTAAATGCTCTACTTCTGACCCTTCCTTCCAGTAATGTTGAGTTTTTCATCTAATGTAGTGCTTCATTAAAGGGACTTGGTTTTGTTATAATTTAGAATAACTGGGTAATTTCTTATGTGTCAAAAAAAATAAAAACTCATGAATTAAATTATCCCACACATGATTTGGAATTAGCAGTTGCGGGTTTTTCTTTGAAAATTTGGAGGCATCATTTATAAGGATCCAAATGTGAAATATATAATGACCAAAAAAATTTGAAGTATATATTCATTCAAATGGAATTAAAAATGTGGCATAGAGTATGGATTGAATTGATAAAAGATTGTGATTTTATGATTAATTACCATCTTGGAAAAGAAAACAAATTGAAAGATTCCATGAGTCAAAAACATCATGCATCATTAACTATGTAACAACTGGAAAAAGATTCATTGATTAATGATTTGATGAATTTTGGCTTGGAAGTTGTTGGTGAATGAAATTAATCATTTTTTTTATGTTTTTGTGAAGTCATCATTGACAAATAGAATTAAGCAAGCACATAAAGCATATGTAGAGTTATAGAAAAAAATAAGAATTTGTTAAAATGGGTAATTTTCATGAATTTAACATTGTTAAAAATTGTGTTCTATTATTTGGAAAAAGAATATGTGTGCCTTGTGATTTTTAGCTGAAGAAGGACTTATTTTCCGAAACTCATAGTTCTCCATATTCATTTCATCATGGAAGTACAATGATGTACTGTAACACCCCGAGATTTTATGAAAAAAATATTATTTTTCATGTCTTGTGTTGTATGCTACACCAAAAGAAGCTTGCACAACACACATCTTTGACTTGCCTTGTATTACACGCAATCGCAACCTTCCTCGATAGCGTGTGTAGTACGCAATACTGAGTTTCACGAAACAACGATATGCTATTAAAATATTATTAAAACTAGCCGTTATGAATAGTAATAACCACTTTTTAAAATTCTGTAAATCTTATTTTTCAAAATGAACTTCATTCTTGGATTCGGAGTATCGAATTTAGCCTAAGGTGAAATTTTGGTACTTTTCGGATAACTTTCATATTCTGATGAATAGTGAAAAATTACTAAATTATAATTAAAAACAACTTTTTTAATCGAAATAATTAATAGTGATAAATTATTAATTTGAGTGGTTTTAAAGTATATTTAGAATATATTTTTACAATTTAATACAATGTTGGTCATTGGTTGTAATTTCACATTTAAACCAGACATAATCAAGTGTCAATCTTTTGATATATATTGTTTCCTAAAAACACGCTATTTATTTTAACAGCGGGATTTAATTATAAAATTAATTAATGAAACTTCTATGTTATGAATTTGGTAAAATAGATTTCATTTTTGAATTCGGAATATGAAATATAGCTTAGGATGAAATTTTGGCATTGTTCTGAAAAACATCAATTTTTGATGAATAGTGAAACTACTAAGTGGTAGCTAAAAAAACTGAATTTTTCATAAAACTTAATTTTGCCTCTTCTGTGAATGGAATTTCGAAAATCCGAGAGACACGGTTATTATCAAGGACTAAAATGTGGTTCAATGAGATGAAAATAATTTTTTTGGTGAATAGTAACTTTTTACTTTTTTACCGCGGTTAATAGTAAATAGGGTAACTAAGGGTAAATATGATATTACTATTACCCTAACACATGTCCTAATTCTATTGGACAAGTGTAATTCGACCAAAAACAAACTTAGGAATAAAATATGACCATTTAGGCCCACTTGGATTAGATTAGGACATTTATTATTAATTTATTTAAAGAAAGGTTAAAATAGTTAAAATCAAAGTTTAATAAGTAAATCATTTTTAATATGGGGTTATACATAAGATAAATTCGATTGTAAATATTCATTAGAAAGCTAAAAAGATTTCCTACATGATGGTATTTTATTTGTAATTTTTAGACATCAAATAATATAATTTATTTATGACACAAAGATGATGCAGTAATTATCTTATTAATGAAATATTGACATAATTGATAATATAAATACCCAAATAAATGTAATTTAAGCCTTTTTATGAATTCAACTAATTTTCTAGGTTACTATGATATATTAGTGTTGATTTAATCAACTTGGTTCGAACATATAATTCTGTTATGACTTTCACAAAAATCATATATCAAATAGTGTCAAAATTGACACAAAATAGTTTTTAAATCAAATATTATATTATTAATTGTTATTTTATTCCTAAAAATCTAAGGTTCGGCCAAATGACTTAGATAAGGATATAGATATTAATAATAAACAATTTGGGGTTCGTTTGGCATGTTATAGTAAGTGTATTAACCATATAGTGAAAGAAAACAAAAAGACATGGTAAAAGTTAAATTATTTAACTTAGAGTTAAATCTAATTGATAAGGTTAAAATAATACCCTAAACTTGTCTAAATCCTATTGGTTGATAGTATTTCGACCCTTCCCCACTTTATCTTCGAAATAAGACCCTTTGGAACCATTATAAACCGATTTTGACTTTAATATAAAATAATATTTTGAGATATTCCTAAGGTGCCCCTCTCCTCCCTTATAAAAGGACACCTCCTCCCCCTCCTCCTCACACCAATTTGAGCACTCAAGCTCGGCCAACCCCTGTCAAAATCTCTTCTCCACTTCCCTAGAAACATCCTATAGGTTCTGGTATTCCTCAAAGACCAATTTTAGTGCCCTAAGAGGAGGTCTCAAAGAGGCGCTTCAAAGAAGAGGTAATTACCGTTACCAATTCTTTCATCTTTATTTCTTCTTCCACTTCTTCTTCTTAGGTTGTTTCATTATGAAGTAATAACATCAGTATCACTCATATACTGATATGTTATTATAAGTATGAAACAACCCTATTTCACCATCTATCCATCCTACGGAAAAAGAAATCACCGCGCGTGCGTACGTACGGAATACCGTCTCCACGCCGTGGTGTAATCTATTTTCCACCACCACCTTACATGGATGGGTATAATGGTGTAAAGAATAACTATACATAGTTATTACAACATCATATTGATTCTGATATATTGTATAATCCACTCCAATTCAATTCAATATTTATAGAAATGATATCATCGCTCGTGCGTACGTACGGACTACCGTCTCCACGACGCGATGAGATTCATTCTCCATGTTAACCATTTAAGAATGATTATAATGTATATATAAGAAATAATAATGAAATATATGACATTATAAAGCTACTGGATTTATGTATATATATATATACATATGTATGTCATCTACTTACTTCCATTTCAAGACAATAAGGAAAGAAAAACAGCGTTCATGCGTACGTACGGACTACCGTCTCCATGAACGGTGTTTTTCATTTTATTTATCTATCTATTATATATATATATATATACTGAATATATATGATATATAAATCATATTTTATATTCTGGAAGTAAGTAAATCATGATATAAGTAATAATGATGTCAAGAACAACAAGTCAAAACACCTACGATAAATGAAACGATTTTACCCAAAACGCTTCTTTAACATGGAATTTACAACAGAACGGGTAATATAATGTCATAAGTGAACCATATATGATATCATAACAAAGAATATGATTCTGTAATAAGTCAATGACATTATTTAAATCATTATACAGGAGGTTCGGACACATACGAAGCAAATTGGACCTAAGGTAAGGGAAATATCACAATCTCATTTTTATCCGAGATTGTTTATTCATAAGTATTTACTGGGGTGTATTTTATCATCCACATCCATGTTTCATCAATATGTAATATTATTTCCATCCACCTAAAATTGTTTAAATCCATTTTTACCCTTCGGTGAGTTTTTAGTAATATCTATGAAAGGAATCTTTTGTCATACGAGGTACTTTTTGACTTTTCCGACAAAAGTACGAAGAATGTTTTTTTTAACTTATACGGCATGAATGGATTTTTAAAACATTGTTTCCAAGAAGCTTCCTTTACAAGTTTTCAAGTTTATTTTTAATCAACTTCTTTTATTTTAAAGTTTTATGACATGTTATGAAAGGAAAAATGTTTTTGAAGAAGAAAGGATATTTTCCTCAAGAATGGAGTTCAAGTGTATTATCAAAATTATTTTCCATCTAAGATAATAAAGGGTTCTGTTTTTATCCCTATTATTAAATTTATTTGTTCATGTTGTGATGGAATTATTTTTATGAATTCATTTGTCTTATATGAATTGATTTATGATGTCATGATGTTTCAAGAATCCCATTTTTGTTACATGTGTTATGCGATGATGTATGTTTTATGATTATGTGGCACACATTAGAAAGGATTCATTATAAGATGGGTGGGACCTATATCTCCCTCCAATGCATCGGGTAATGATTTTATATCTCATGATATAGACATGGCTGTAATGGTAGGTTATACCGGTTCAGTGAAACAGGACTGAAACGAGGGTTACTCGATTCAGAAAGGGACTTTGTCCACTAAGATAGTCTTGGCAATGAGTCTTGACTAACAAGAAATGATTCTCTATGATTATGTGTGAATTCCACAAAGTTTCATGTTTTATGTTATGATTATTGTGATTACATTTCACTACCATGATTTACCCCATGTTATGAAATTATGATCTCTTTTGCAGGTTAAGATTTCCAAAAGTTATGTGCTTATGTATATGATGTGATTGATATTTCTTTTGTTTACCCTTACTGAGCATTTGAGCTCACCCTTTTATGTTTTCTTTTCCCCAGGATATAAAGAAAGGTTTTAGGTAGAAAAAAGGGATGACCTTTATGGGAGATATTGAAGAACTTTCACCACGATTAGAAGATTACGTTCCGAGTTTCCAAAGACACTAAACTATTACGATCCTTTAGTGTGTGTTTTTGTTATGTACTAAGTATTCCGCAAATGTGATGTAATGTCCATGTACGTCAATATACGGGTCTCTACAGTTGGTATCAGAGGAAAGGTTTAGTCAACCTTTGCAAACTAGGATGCGAAAACGTTAGTGAGATCCCTAGAGATATTTCTAAGGTATGTCTAGGGATGCCCCTAAGGATAAGTATACGTATAGGATATAGTCCTAGAACTATGGTAACGATATTAGATTAAACCAAAGATGATAGATATTTAAGTTACTCCCCATTTATTATGATTTTTTTGCATCTAACACTATTCTGTTTGGGTTTTAGAAAATGGATGGAAACAAGATGATTCACAATAATGGAGGATATGATGGACAATGGAATGATATTCTTCATGAGCAACCAAATGAAATGGGATTTGGATGTCCAAACATCATTATTATGCCAAATCAGCAATCTCACAATATGATCAATAAAGTAAAATTTGGTAAGTTTCCTGACTCGACTAATAAGAGAAAGATGGAGTTCCATGATGATCATAGAGGAAAGAAAGTTCAATTTCCCCTATGTAAATCATGTGGGAAGAGGCATCAAGGAGAATGTTTCAAGGGAACTAGAAGATGCTTTGGGTGTGGAAAAGAAGGACACAAACCAAGTAAGTGCAAAGGAAAAGGGTCGGTTAACACCATGGATGAGGATAATGGTATTGCTACGACATCAAAAATGGTTAAGTGTTTTAAATGTGGAATGTATGGGCATTATGCAAACAAATGCCGTAAGGGAAAGACTCATGAAGAGAATCAGTATGGTCATATGGGTCGTATTTATGTGGATGATGATGAAGAGACTACAAATGACATGTGAGATGAAAGAATTTTTGAAGCTCGGTCAATGGTTTGAGAATGTAGTGGAATGATTACATGTTTATCATGTGTAATTTTGGAATAAAGAGACATCTATGGATTGTTACACTGTTGTCTTTCCTTGTGTTTTGAAAGTGTATGATTAATGTTACCAGTATCCATGAAAGGTTATTCAGATATTTTTGGAATGTAGATGATATGCGCATAATGAAGGGATAAGGAGAAAATTAAATGTTTGATAGTATTCATGAGCTCATGATTGATATAAGGACTAAGTGATATCATGGTTTGAGTATATAGAATTTTGAGGATTTCGGTATGTGAAAAGTGTTAACTTTTAACTGCATTCAAGTTTTCACTAAGGTTCAATGGGTATTCAAGAGAGTACAAGATTAAGGCCTTTGAATGTTTGGAATGTGACCAACAGGATATATCTTATGATATATGGGGATCAATGATGGTATTAAATCTCTGGTAATCGTTTTCACTATGTTATGAGAATGGACTGCAGTATTATGGATAAGCCTAAAGATTGGAATGGACTATGTTGTACATAAGTTAGTATTATTTAAGGATAGAAGTTTTCTCGATATTATTGATGGGATGTTATAGTAATATAGTTTTAGAAAAAGGACAACCTGCAGGACGGGCGACAGCCCATCGCTTCAGACAAGGCTGTGGGAATCGAACCCACAACCGAAGTGCGACTGGCCTTTATCGCCTACCACTGGCCTACAGGAAGTCCCTGTTTAGTAGAAACTAGTTTTATTATATTAAGCAGTATGATATATGAAGTATAAGTCCATTTTAGGAACCATATATGATTAATCTCACTATAGAATGACTTATGTATATTTAATAACTTTTTCTAAACTTTTGTTTGAGACACATGGAATGAACAGTCATTCTATCACATGATCTGCTAACACTTCACGAATAACAAATTCAACTTCATTTATTTAAGAGATGAAGTGGAAATTGTTCAAGGCACGAACAACAGTGAGATTGTACCAAAATAAAGTAAGTATTTATTCTAATTCAAATTTTCAACTTTAGGGAAATGATCTTGAAAACCAAAAATGTTGTCCTAGTGATCTTATACCTGATGAATCAGATGGTACCTTATATCATCACAAATCTATGGATTTGTGATTACTGGCTTTTCCATAGCCATGTTCTCTACCACTCTCCATCAGAACATGATGGTTAGATTTCTCTTTCATATCCATATTTTCACCTATGTGGAAACCCAGTGATTAGTTTATTTGGGTAATCGTTACATTTCATACTTTAGTTTTTAAAGCCATGTTTTGGTATTCCTTTTTACGATGTGGGTTTCTATTAAAGAAACTTTCGAATAGTAAACCAATTATAACCCCAACGAATTTCGAGGGCGAAATTCATTTTAAGGGGGGTAGAATGTAACACCCCGAGATTTTATGAAAAAAATATTATTTTTAATGTCTTGTGTTGTATGATACACCAAAAGAAGCTTGCACAACACGCATCTTTGACTTGCCTTGTATTACACGCAATCGCAACCTTCCTCGATAGCGTGTGTAGTACGCAATACTGAGTTTCACGAAACAACGATATGCTATTAAAATATTATTAAAACTAGCCGTTATGAATAGTAATAACCACTTTTTAAAATTCTGTAAATCTTATTTTTCAAAATGAACTTCATTCTTGGATTCGGAGTATCGAATTTAGCCTAAGGTGAAATGTTGGTACTTTTCGGATAACTTTCATATTCTGATGAATAGTGAAAAATTACTAAATTATAATTAAAAACAACTTTTTTAATCGAAATAATTAATAGTGATAAATTATTAATTTGAGTGGTTTTAAAGTATATTTAGAATATATTTTTACAATTTAATACAATGTTGGTCATTGGTTGTAATTTCACATTTAAACCAGACATAATCAAGTGTCAATCTTTTGATATATATTGTTTCCTAAAAACACGCTATTTATTTTAACAGCGGGATTTAATTATAAAATTAATTAATGAAACTTCTATGTTATGAATTTGGTAAAATAGATTTCATTTTTGAATTCGGAATATGAAATATAGCTTAGGATGAAATTTTGGCATTGTTCTGAAAAACATCAATTTTTGATGAATAGTGAAACTACTAAGTAGTAGTTAAAAAAACTGAATTTTTCATAAAACTTAATTTTGCCGCTTCTGTGAATGGAATTTCGAAAATCCGAGAGACACGGTTAATATCAAGGACTAAAATGTGGTTCAATGAGATGAAAATAATTTTTTTGGTGAATAGTAACTTTTTACTTTTTTACCGCGATTAATAGTAAATAGGGTAACTAAGGGTAAATATGATATTACTATTACCCTAACACATGTCCTAATTCTATTGGACAAGTGTAATTCGACCAAAAACAAACTTAGGAATAAAATATGACCATTTAGGCCCACTTGGATTAGATTAGGACATTTATTATTAATTTATTTAAAGAAAGGTTAAAATAGTTAAAATCAAAGTTTAATAAGTAAATCATTTTTCATATGGGGTTATTCATAAGATAAATTCGATTGTAAATATTCATTAGAAAGCTAAAAATATTTCCTACATGATGGTATTTTATTTGTAATTTTTAGACATCAAATAATATAATTTATTTATGACACAAAGATGATGCAGTAATTATCTTATTAATGAAATATTGACATAATTGATAATATAAATACCAAAATAAATGTAATTTAAGACTTTGTATGAATTCCACTAATTTTCTAGGTTACTATGATATATTAGTGTTGATTTAATCAACTTGGTTCGAACATATAATTCTGTTATGACTTTCACAAAAATCATATATCAAATAGTGTCAAAATTGACACAAAATAGTTTTTAAATCAAATATTATATTATTAATTGTTATTTTATTCCTAAAAATATAAGGTTCGGCCAAATGACTTAGATAAGGATATATATATTAATAATAAACAATTTGGGGTTCGTTTGGCATGTTATAGTAAGTGTATTAACCATATAGTGAAAGAAAACAAAAGGACATGGTAAAAGTTAAATTATTTAACTTAGAGTTAAATCTAATTGATAAGGTTAAAATAATACCCTAAACTTGTCTAAATCCTATTGGTTGATAGTATTTCGACCCTTCCCCACTTTATCTTAGAAATAAGACCCTTTGGAACCATTATAAACCGATTTTGACTTTAATATAAAATAATATTTTGAGATATTCCTAAGGTGCCCCTCTCCTCCCTTATAAAAGGACACCTCCTCCCCCTCCTCCTCACACCAATTTGAGCACTCAAGCTCGGCCAACCCCTGTCAAAATCTCTTCTACACTTCCCTAGAAACATCCTATAGGTTCTGGTATTCCTCAAAGACCAATTTTAGTGCCCTAAGAGGAGGTCTCAAAGAGGCGCTTCAAAGAAGAGGTAATTACCGTTACCAATTCTTTCATCTTTATTTCTTCTTCCACTTCTTCTTCTTAGGTTGTTTCATTATGAAGTAATAACATCAGTATCACTCATATACTGATATGTTATTATAAGTATGAAACAACCCTATTTCACCATCTATCCATCCTACGGAAAAAGAAATCACCGCGCGTGCGTACGTACGGAATACCGTCTCCACGCCGTGGTGTAATCTATTTTCCACCACCACCTTACATGGATGGGTATAATGGTTTAAAGAATAACTATACATAGTTATTACAACATCATATTGATTCTGATATATTGTATAATCCACTCCAATTCAATTCAATGTTTATAGAAATGATATCATCGCTCGTGCGTACGTACGGACTACCGTCTCCACGACGCGATGAGATTCATTCTCCATGTTAACCATTTAAGAATGATTATAATGTATATATAAGAAATAATAATGAAATATATGACATTATAAAGCTACTGGATTTATGTATATATATATACATATGTATGTCATCTACTTACTTCCATTTCAAGACAATAAGGAAAGAAAAACAGCGTTCATGCGTACGTACGGACTACCGTCTCCATGAACGGTGTTTTTCATTTTATTTATCTATCTATTATATATATATATATATACTGAATATATATGATATATAAATCATATTTTATATTCTGGAAGTAAGTAAATCATGATATAAGTAATAATGATGTCAAGAACAACAAGTCAAAACACCTACGATAAATGAAACGATTTTACCCAAAACGCTTCTTTAACATGGAATTTACAAAAGAATGGGTAATATAATGTCATAAGTGAACCATATATGATATCATAACAATGCATATGATTCTGTAATAAGTCAATGACATTATTTAAATCATTATACAGGAGGTTCGGACACATACGAAGCAAATTGGACCTAAGGTAAGGGAAATATCACAATCTCATTTTTATCCGAGATTGTTTATTCATAAGTATTTACTAGGGTGTATTTTATCATCCACATACATGTTTCATCAATATGTAATATTATTTCCATCCACCTAAAATTGTTTAAATCCATTTTTACCCTTCGGTGAGTTTTTAGTAATATCTATGAAAGGAATCTTTTGTCATACGAGGTACTTTTTGACTTTTCCGACAAAAGTACGAAGAATGTTTTTTTTAACTTATACGGCATGAATGGATTTTTAAAACATTGTTTCCAAGAAGCTTCCTTTACAAGTTTTCAAGTTTATTTTTAATCAACTTCTTTTATTTTAAAGTTGTATGACATGTTATGAAAGGAAAAATGTTTTTGAAGAAGAAAGGATATTTTCCTCAAGAATGGAATTCAAGTGTTTTATCAAAATTATTTTCCATCTAAGATAATAAAGGGTTCTGTTTTTATCCCTATTATTAAATTGATTTGTTCATGTTGTGATGGAATTATTTTTATGAATTCCTTTGTCTTATATGAATTGATTTATGATGTCATGATGTTTCAAGAATCCCATTTTTGTTACATGTGTTATGCGATGATGTATGTTTTATGATTATGTGGCACACATAAGAAAGGATTCATTATAAGATGGGTGGGACCTATATCTCCCTCCAATGCATTGGGTAATGATTTTATATCTCATGAGATAGACATGGCTGGAATGGTAGGTTATACCGGTTCAGTGAAACAGGACTGAAACGAGGGTTACTCGATTCAGAAAGGGACTTTGTCCACTAAGATAGTCTTGGCAATGAGTCTTGACTAACAAGAAATGATTCTCTATGATTATGTGTGAATGCCACAAAGTTTCATGTTTTATGTTATGATTATTGTGATTACATTTCACTACCATGATTTACCCCATGTTATGAAATTATGATCTCTTTTGCAGGTTAAGATTTCCAAAAGTTATGTGCTTATGTATATGATGTGATTGATATTTTTTTTGTTTACCCTTACTGAGAATTTGAGCTCACCCTTTTATGTTTTCTTTTCCCCAGGATATAAAGAAAGGTTTTAGGTAGAAAAAAGGGATGACCTTTATGGGAGATATTGAAGAACTTTCACCACGATTAGAAGATTACGTTCCGAGTTTCCAAAGACACTAAACTATTACGATCCTTTAGTGTGTGTTTTTGTTATGTACTAAGTATTCCGCAAAGTGTGTGTTTTTGGCAGAACCACATGGTCAAAGAAGAAACATGGTAACTTGAAATGCTATGAGGGAAAGGTACCCTCACATGCTTAATAAGTAAATAAAATTTATGAATAGTAAATCGTATTATTAATTTTATTATAAGGTCATAATATAGTGATATCTTGTTTAATTTTTCAATGTGATATAAAATGAGTTATAGTTTTTAAAATTTTTATTTTTTCTGAGTAAAATGTGAATTAATTTGAAAATTAAATTAATCATATTTAGAAACTTATTTTAAAAAAACATAGAGTTTTTTTATTAATTCTACACGTCTAAAAATGGTGGGGGATAATTCTTGGGATTTTTTGAAATACATGAATTTTTCTGAAAAGTGAAATTAAATAATTATGAAATATGATAAATAAATGAATTTTTGCATCATGCTTGAGTCATGGATAATATAAATAGCCTTTAATTCAAAATCACATGCACAAATATTTATTTTTGGTCACGTGAATCAATAATATTTTTCATCTTGTGAAAAAATATTAAACTAATGATTAAAATAATGGAAAACCCATCCCCTCCTCCACTATAAATACCACCCTCACCCCCACTTCCTCCCACACCTCTCGAGATTTTTTAATTTTCTAACATATATCCAATACCGTTCCTGAAGATATTATGCATGTATAAAACTTTATGGTCTCACCAAAATAACGAAACTAAATTCCTTAAAGAGGATCTCAATGAGAAGATATCAAGAGGGAAGAATCACCTTTCATTTTCTTATGTTTCCATTTCAATTATTTTTCATTTCAAATAATTTTGTTCCATACATGTTTGAAAGTTTCATGAAAGATCCATAATGTCATATATTATGGATTTTTTCATGTTTATAGAAAAATTTATCAATTTACTTCCTCTCCTCTTCCTCTTATTCTAGTAATAAAAATATCTACTTTGATGTGTCTATTTACTGACATCGTGGACGATGTGTTTTAAATTTTCATTACATCCTTTAATGTAAGGTGTAAAACCATTTTAATGGTTTAAAAAATGATGTGTATGATATTACCACTCTTATTTTCTATACATAACTTATATATATACACAATATTAATGATATATGATGAAAATAATTAATGATTATCGAAGAACCACAAAAAATACTATAAATGAATATTACTAATGATTAATATAACGATTCATCTCCATACCATATAATAAAAATGATTTATTACATTATATAATATTAAAGAAACATTTTACAACAATTTCATTCCACATCAATAATTTCACTTCCATCCGACAAGAAAATCTTTTAGGAAACGATCATGGAAAACATGTAAGGGACGCACCTGAATCAACAGAATGAACAAAATATTATTAATTAATAGGTGGGATGATGTTATAAAATGATCATATAAGGTGATATAAAATGGATATGTTTCCAAAAAAATATTTATAACACTATTTTAACCATTATACATCTGGATTAAGCAAGTTTCAAAAAACACGAACCTAAGGTAAGGGAATTGTGAACCCAAATTCCATTCTTTGGGGTAGCCTTCTACTTTATTAATTATGTTGCATTAAAAATTTTAGTGCGATGACTTTTTCTTATATTATACTGATTAATTTTTATATATAGTTTATATATATATATTACATCCAATCTATTAAGTATCACTTCAATTACAAGATATTTCTATGTGGATTTTCTTTTTAAAATCATCTTTTTAAATTCTATATTACAAAATTCAAAAGAAATGATTTTATGAAATTATTCATGTTTTATGATTATGTTCTGGTTTTTGGGTATTGATTATGATTATGGGTGTGACCTATATCTCCCTCCAATACATTGGGCAGGTTTAAGTTGTAGGTTGTCCATATGGTTACTTGAAGTGTAACTGTGATGGTTACACCATAAGGTAGCCATGAGGGTTACATTTTAAGGTAGTAATGAGGGTTACAAATCAGAAGGCATCCATGAGTGTTAAAATATAAGTAATTAATTCCCCAATATATCTTTATGGTTTTATTTATGTTCTCTAATGTTTTATGGAAATCTCATGTTTCACAAAGTAAGTATATATGGGTGACAAGTATGTCTTTGCGAAAATGATTTCATATGTTTATAAGTATTCATGGACTAATGGTTTATATCCTTTTTTATATCCATTACTGAGATTTTTATACTCATATTGTGTTTTTTAATGTTTTTAGTAGGTTATAATGATGTTTAAGGTAAGTAATGATCTTAATTTAAATGTTTTGATGTTTTTTCAAATTAATCATGTTTTTGTTTTATCTTAAAAAAATTATGTTTCGAAAATAATGGATACTATTTTAATGTTACCAAATATTGTATTCTTGTAGGTTTATATTTATGATTTATGTCCTAAATTTCTAAGATTATTAACCAAATAGATCATTAAGACTGTATATAAGTGAAATCTAGTTTAAATATATAGATTATGTAATTTTTTAAGGTCGGGTTTTTATAATGCCAAATGGGCCTTTACTTTTAAAGTTGAATTCAATTTTCCATACCATTTCAAAACTAAGATGTAGACACAAAATGTTACTTAATGTGAAAAATTGGATTACATACAATTTGAAAACCAATCTCATTCCAATTTAATAAAAGGGACATGATTTTTAAAATAACATTTAAAACAATATTCAATCCACTTTGAGACCATTAACCATTTAGAAAACATAAAGGCTTGAAGGAAATTAAGAGATATTGGTGGAGGAAATTTTTAGTTTTTCTAGGTATTTAAGTTGAATAATCCCATTATGATTTTTTGGAACATCCATAGATGCTCACAATTCACATATGAATCTTCCTACATCTAATGGAACACCCCAAGTATCCATGAAATTTCCCAAATCCATTTTAAAAATAACAAGTCATGTTCTACCACTAACAAAACAATACATACATATGTTTCAAACCATAAAATTCAACAAAATATACACACAATGTAAAATACATGATCGAAAAATAATATCATAATAGAACCAGGGTTAGAAACTACTCAAAACACACAATTTCATTTTAAAGTAACAATTTAAAATTCAAAAAAACACCATGTGAACATATCTATATACCATGTTTATAGATTAGACTTAAAAACCACTTCCTCGAATTTTTTGACAAACAGAAATACCATAGAAAACCAAAACAATGATAAAAAAATAAGAAACACACACACACACACACATATTATTAAAATTTCACAAAAATCAAATAGAATGCATCAAAAAGGAAATAAATGGATACACCTACCTCAATAGAGTGAGGATCCATTGAAAATTAAGTGAAGGAATAATCAAACCAGGTGGAAAATCCACACACCCTAGATCCAAATAATAACAACCCAACACATAAACTATAGATTTTAGGGTTCTTCCAATAGATACCCCACTATGGAAACACCATGAAACTGTGATAAATGAAGAGGGAGAGAAGAAAGGAAGAAAATACCATAAGAATTTTTCCTTAGAAGCATGTATGTACATAAATAGTGGATGGATATCTAAATGAAAAGGGATTTTGGGACCAGTTTGTGCACAAACAATGACCAAGAGGGGGTAGGACTTGTTTTAGGGTAAACATATGGGAGGGTATATTATGATTTTTTTGATTTAAAATTTTTGGGCAACTCCCACAGTTTATCGTAATGATTTTCCAAGCCATGTGGTCTCCACTATCCAAATAGATAAAACCTCACACTCGGTTGTTTCATGGGTTCCCAAACCAGGTGTAACCCATGCAACCTACACATGGAACACAAAACATATCATACTGTTACCTGGGAAAAGCTACACAATTTACCTAAACCATGCACTAACTGTGTACAGACCAAAAACTAACCCAAGACTTCCAAAATTCAAAATTTTGAACTAAGGATGAACCAAAACCTCAACGAGAGTATCAAAATCCAAGAAAAAAATTAAAATAATTATAAGGGTTTGGGGGTAATAGAATTTCCACCCCATATCCCATGCATAACCTTTAAATGTAAATCTATTTTTCGCTAGTTTGAAAATTTAGTTATAATTATAAGATTTACTCTTGTATCAAAAATTAATAACCTTTTAATTATATTTGAATATTATTCCTTACAAAACAAACAAATCTTGAATTCCAAACCCCATTCTTACTAATTGGTATAATACACTATTTTAAATATGAAAACATAGTAAAAACATAATGAGGTGGTCTTCCATATTTAAGAAAAGAAACAAAAAAATTTACTTACTTCAAAAACTTTCTCAATTACCAAGTTAAAATATTTATTTTTGGAAAAGGAATTCATACAATTATAAAAAAAATATGAATATAGAAATAGGGAACAACATTTTAATGAAACACAATATTAACACCACAATGGAACTTTAACACAAAACCAATAAATAATAATGAAATATATTCAAGCATGAAATTGAATTCTCCAAATGGAATCATTGCAAAGAATATGAATCATGGGTAACACAATATGATCTAACTTTAACCATTACTAGACCATGATAACGAAACACATATTATGGAATCATCAAAACCTATATGAAATTAACTATACACAACTCTAGTATACACTCATGTTCTCACCAGGTTGTAACCCCAAGTATAATAAACTAACACATGGGGAACTATCTAGTTCATAATCTATGATAACAATGAAATCTTCCCAATATTATATTTATTATAGAGGGTTCCCACAACATATATAAATAGAGGTGATCAATAATAATAAATAAATTTCACATGCATCAATAGACTAAAAAATAAATCTCACTTTAACATACCCTTTAATACCGTATAAGGACCAAATAATATGCAACATTCAATAATGAGAAATGTCCTAACTAATTCATAAGTAAAGGTGAAATGATATAGGCTTTCATTCACCCAGTATCACATTTTTATTGTTTCAAATAGGACTGTAGAAATATGAATTAGAATTCTAGTTCATAATACAATCATTTTAAAAACAACCCATTGAACCATCCTTTGAAAATCACTTTGGAAACAACATTTTATTTTCACAAAATACAAGATTTTTTATAACAATCTTGACCAGGGCCACTTATCTACCTTTAGAATTCGTTTTTCCTTAAAGAACAAATCATCCCTCTTAAAAATAAAATCATTCCTTTATTTATCTTTTTTAACAAATTTTATAATGAATTTAAACATGTATTAGAGGTGATTACGTAATATGAAAGTGGGACTTTATAATTAAAAACATATTAAATAATATTCAAACAAATTTTAAAAACCAATTAAATCCAACTACATCAAATAGAAACATTGGAACAGTTGATATTATTTTTAAAAGAAATTAAAGAGAGGGTTAGACTAGGAATCATATAAATGGATTTACAATTAATGGTTTGATCATGTACAAACCTATAGAAAAACATTCCACTTTTCTAAACTATGGTATTTTACCACCTTGAAATGTTTAAGTAATCACTATAATTCTAAAACAAAACAAACACAATCAATGTACCTAATTAAAATCAGAACCAAAAGGAACCCTGGGTCATCAAGACAAAACTATGGAAAGAATAAATGTAATAATAAAAGAGAATAATATATTAGAAGGTACAGAGGATATTATCATAAATAAACCACCTAAACTCATGGAGATAACCCATGAAATCTATTAGGAAGGAGTAGGTATTGATGGCGGAGGTGAATAAGGATTGTAGAATTCAAATGGGCGGAGAGAGGTGGTTATAGGTTAAATGAAAGAATGGGTAATAAGGTAAATTTGACTTTTAACAAATATGGGTGGACTACATGGTTTGTCGTAAATTTTTTCCAATACTTACACAAACCTTGTAGGTAGAATAATCCATAACTAGAAACACTGAATGATTTGGTCGTACTATTATAAAAATAATCTTCCAAACATAAAAACAGTTCTACTAGAATTTATAAATTCCCCAACATAGTTATTTAATGGTTTTCAATAAACCTATGACAAACCATGACATAAAATAATTATTATATATCATTAAAAAATTAAAAAGGAGATGAAACTCAATGACAAGAATAGTAACAAAATATTAGATAAATTAATTAATAAATTAAATTATGAGGTGTCACGTTGTATCTTATATTTCTACTTCATTTCCCTATACTTGGAAATATTTGTATATTTTATCATTTCAATGCCTATATTTAATATAATATTTTCATAACACAATAAACATTATATTTCATAAAAAAATTGATTTTAGAAAATTCGAATAATATTATGAAATTAAATTTCAAAATACCAATATCTTTAAACTAATTCTAAACATATTTTTATTTTATATCTCTTATTTTTCCTTCCTTCAGATCTATTCTAATTCATTTAGTAATTAATATAAAAAAATAGTGTGGTAAAAAAATATTTATCCCTAACTACTTTAATCATTATAGAGAAAAATACCTCCCCGTGAAGTGAGTCATAAAGCATCCTTTGAACAATGTAAACATAAATATTCATAGGTGATGATCACAACACAACATTATTCTCTATATATCAAGTCATCACAATCACAGTTCAATATATCTTTTATAGTTTGAAATATGTTTTTCAACCCTAATTGAATCAGATACATTCTTTCTGATATTTTATAATTGAATGAATAGATACAACATCATCTCGTTAAAAATTATGAATTATCACTGAAATTATTGAATTAATTATTCTAAAATAATTCCCAATTTATTTATAGACTTCTGAAAACTCCCTGTTGAAATCATAGAGAAATCATATTTTTTTTGAAATTGAAAAATATTATATAAATCATTTACTCTTTATGTATCAGATATTACATATTACATAAATAATAACTTCTTACACATGAATATAAACATATTATTTATTTTTGTAATATTTTCTTCTATATAATGTATTATGTAATCTCCTCAAAAAATATCTTACATATTCATAAACACCTTATATATTCTCAAAACAAATCTTATCTAACTAAAAATAACATATGTTTCAATTTCCATTGTAAATTTGTATATTCTAATTAGTAAATTTCAAATGTGACTTCCTAATATGATCTAATATATATCAGAAATATCAATCCTTTTCCAATTATTTTTAATATCTAGAGTACATAATATGTATAAAGTGAGATAAAAATGACTTTTACAATTTTTCAATCACTCACTTCTATGAAATATCTTATATATCGGTGATTTCAACATATATTCATATTTTAGTGTTAAATCAATAATTAAAAAAATATTAAAATGGTCTCAGAGCATCTTCAATGCTTCCTTGTACTTATCTAAATATATTACAAACTCTTTCAGACATCAAAATAACATTTACCTCAAATAATAAACTTTATTTTATATGATTTTGAATATGATTTCTATATTTATTACCAAAGCTATAAAATTAAACATTTCAACTCCATATTCTCTAATTCTTCTTCTTTATAAAAATAACATGATCTAGAGGATTATTCTTGAACTCTAGATCATATTATGCACTTTTTGGTCCTCAATAATCTTTCCAAAACATATCTTGGTAACAATATGATTCCATTTTATCATTTTCTAATTCAAATATTTTTATGAAAATAATTTATAAGTTTAGTAGTATTAAAAATATCCTATCAAATTTTACATTCTAGATAGAAAATATTGATAATATTTTATGTTATTTTTAAAAAACATATATATATTCTGTAAATGGATTTACTTCTTGTAAATATCATTTTCAAAAAAACTATTTTGTTTAAAAAAATTACACTTTTACACTAAAAGTAAAATGGGGTCACTCTAATAACTTATGACCATTGATTAATATATAAGACTTAAAAACACATAGATATTATATTTCTAGAGAGGTAGTGGAGTTAAATTTTAATGGTTTGGATATATATGGGTTTTAAATGACAATTTGTTTTAAAATTTTCATACCCAAGAATGTTTGGGTACCAATTTTTCATCATTTTTTTCTTTAATGAAGGAAGGATGAGTACTATGAGAAAAAAAATACTATTTACATTAATAGTGATTGTTCTCAACACATGACTATAATCAATTCTAATTTACATAAAATATTGTTTTGTGTATCTGTTACTTCTATAGACAATCTACATGAACAAATAATTTGTATTGGTGATGTCTCTTTTCTTGGTAAGTCATTAATTTCTAATGATCTTTATTCTTTAGTACCTAACAAAACCCATATTGGTGTAACCCAATCATGTCAAAAGGGTTACTTTAGGAACATTGGGTCTAGAAAAATATATCATAACAATTTCAATAGGATTCCACATCTTATATACTAATAGGAATGATAATGTTTAAATTATAGATCAAGAGTACCTTACATGATAAAAACCCTTTTTAGTTCAATTAAAGATAATTCTTAGCTTTGGCATAGATCGTTAGCAAAAAAAATGTTAGGAACTTAGATAAACTTCGTAGGATCATATATATAAAATAACTTCTAGAACATGTGTTCAATTATTCCATATTTTGTGACCCTTGAAAAATTTATTAGAAATGAAATTTTTGATTTAAAACTTCTGATGAAGTCTTGACATATAAACCTTCATAATGAGTGCACATAAACCTTTTTAGAAATATAAAAACTTCGATTAACCAAGGAAAAAACCTTTTTTCATTTTTTAGTTTATGATTATACTTGTTTTACATAAGTTTATTTTCAACATATTTAATTATAATCACTCTTGAATTTTCAAAAATAATATACCTTTACCCAAAATATAAAAAACATGCTTATTATTATCATCTAGAGTGATATTGGTGGGGAGCTTATGAATTTCATTTTTATCTTTTTTCTATTAAAAATCAATTGCATGTAAATTTTTGTGGAAAAAAATTGTATAATAGAATGTTGTAGTTAATAGGTGGAATAAAAAAATTATATGATTTTTTGAAGTCTATGATATGTAAATATAATTTTACTCAAAATTCTGGGAATGAAGATATTACTACTTATTTTCTAAAATTAAATTAATTTTTACTTTTCCAAATTATAAATAAAACATTTCAAAATGGTGTGATGAATGAAATTCAAAACAAAATTACTTAATATTTTTTATATGAAATGTATTCATATTGAATATTAAAGATAATCTCCATAAATTTTATCTAAATACTAACGAAGGTGTTTTTCTTAGTTACTCAAACACAATTAATACATAGTAGGTTTTAAACTTGTAGATATATACCATTGAAGAAATAATTCATTTCATTTTTATGAGACTAATCCCTATATGAATTTAAAACAACGATATTATTAATGTAATATAAATCATGTATTTGAAACCCATCCTTTTTTATTTTTAGAAGTTTATGAAAATCCATAAGAATCTATGTTATTAAAATATATAATAATGGAAGTTAATAACATGATATATGATAAAAAATACTCGCTTTTAACCTAGAGAAATTTTTTTTTTGAATAATCATAACAATAAAAACATAATTGGAGCTATATATAAATTTTTTAGAACCTTAAGTTCTTTATGAAATGAATTTGGATATATTTTATTCTGGTCACAATTTAAACCCAAAACCGAATATGGTTCCTTTGGTGATGATATTTGAAAAACATTTATAGATGAAGGGATTAATTAATTTTAATGGAACAAGTTTTAGACAGTGGTTGAATTTATGGGGGGACCATATATTTAAAAGGAGAGAAATGAGTCTTCTGAAATAAGTGTAATGACAATGGAATGATTTTTTAGGAAAATGTACAGTCTTTTTTCTAAGGTTTATAACCATAAAAATGGAATAAACTATATAGAAATCATTACTCTGGTAAATAGAATTAAATTAATTCATATTATTTTATCCTTCTTAGATCATCTGAATTTTTCTCTATTTTAAATTGATGTAAAAAATCCATTCCTAAAAAATTAATCTTAATTTAAATTTTATATTGAACATCATACTAGTTTTAATGGAATAAATTTTCTAAAATGTGTATTTAAACGTGACAATGTATATTACGGGAATAAATATGTTCTGAGATCATTTTATAATATATTGACTTGATTTATACTTAAAAATAATTTTATTATTTTAATAGAAGAATAAACTCTTTTATCAAAAATATTTTAAATTAAACCTTAATCATAAAAATATTTTTAAAATGAAATTAATTTTGACTAATCCAAAAAAATAATTTTGGGAAATTTTTCAAAACATATGAAATGTGAATTTGAGATGAGTGTGATGGGAGACCTTAATATTCATTAATTGAGTGCAAATATCTCAAAGACAGTAAGGAATAAATTTTACTCAACACAACTACATTATAGATTTAATTTCATTGTTTCTTTTCAATAAATCAACAAGTATAACAAATCTAGTACTTACATATACTAAACATGATCATGATGAATCTAAGAAACTCATTGATCAAAATCTATTTATAAAGATTATTATAAATTTTCCTTAAATAATTGATTGTAAACCATCTATTATGTACTATGTGTGATTTTTTATTAGTTCTATGAAAATCCAACATAATTTAATATTAAGATATTTAAATATGTCATTCATCACCATAATGGAAATTCAAAAGATTGACTATTTTATTTCCTGAAATTTGACTTTACTCTTAAGAGATATTTGGATACTATTTTATATGATTATTATATGGATAGTAAGTATAATTACAACGCCTTCCACTTTCTTGGTGGATATTTTGATTTTTAGTTTATCAAGAAGAAACATTCAGTTGTACATTCTACTAATGAAGATAAATATATGAAATCTTAATGTTATTGCACTCAATTATTTTAGATTTAGCACACACTCAATGAATTTAGTTTCATATGTACTCTAACACTGATTCGTTATTATATAAACAATGTTATCTCTTTGATTAAAAACCCATCACATCAGTCATGAGTGAAATATATAGATATAATACAATATTTACTTCAAGACCATGAAATTATGAAATATTTTACTCTAATTTATCATAACTGAACATAAACTTTCTGATATGTTTAGAAAATCATTAAATTTAAAAATATTTGAATACAATAAAAATTATGGGGGTGATAAATATTAAATAATTTCATTTTTATTTTTTATTTTTTATTCTACTAATATAGAAAAAAAATCTTTGAAAAAGGGGGATAAAATTTCATGTTTATGTTAAACTGTTATAATGTTTCATACAAGTTCTACAAACTTTTCATAAGTAAGATAAAAGATTATGAGTTGTATCTTTGATCATATTTAGGAAAAAATACCTTATGAAATTCATTCATTTAGTGAACCTAATTATAATTAACATTCAAAAGACACATTTTTCTAGTTATGCTTTATACTTATGGTAATACCCCCTTTAATGAGTATACTTTAATGTTAATTTTACATATTATTTGTAATTTCACTTTTATTATTTTACATTTTCATAAGATTTGTTATAAATAATTTCATTTTTCCTTCTAAAAAATCTCTAAACTAATTTTTTTTATATAATCAGGATATATACACTTACATATGTACTAAAATTTTAAAATTACTTTTATGTATTCATTAGATAAATTTTACACATTCCTGAAATTAATTTTATTTATACATGATGTTACATTTTTATATCATTTTATTTTATAGTTTTTCTCATATCAAGTTCTCTTTTTGATAATCCAATAGGATGCTAAAAGTCTTTATTTTAGGGTGAGATGTTTTTGAAAGAAATTTTATATACATCTGATGATTTAGTATGTTGGAGGAAGCTCATTTAAAATGATATAAAATGTTATAGTAAACAATATAAAGAATGAGAGAAGTTTACTATTATTTAATCATTATATATCATAAATTGGAGTTAATTTCAATGAATTTACTAATACTTATTATCGAAAATTACTGTAAGGTTTTTATAAAATTTACTGCATGTTTTTTTTAAATTATATTATTGTGGAGTTTATTTTCAATTTTTTATAATTGATATAAATTTATATCTATAATTACCATAATTTCTTTTAATGTCTAACTCCTAATATTTATTCATTTATGTTTATTTTTAAAAATCAAAATGGTGGAGACTTTGAAAAACTAATTGTAATATTTTCTATTTTTATATATATAATTTCCTAAATGGAAAGAATTTGGAGTCATTAGAGAATTTATAGAGTTTAGAGGAAACTATATAGGGTTATTTTTAAAATTACAATGGGGTATAATTTCAAGTTTTCTTTATCATTATGTTATCATTTATTCTTTTAAGGGGGTATTATTTTAAAGGGGATCTTTTTTTACTATGACATGTTCATTAAAGATTGTGTTTATTAAGAAAACAATTAAGGAAATGTAAATAGAAAAATAATGAAGATATTGAATTACATTTATTTTAGGGATCTTATACTCAAAAATAAATTTATCAAAAACTATACGGAGTTTGATAATTTAATGGTTTTATTAAAACTTATTTTTTCATTTCCTTTTTTTGTGTATTGTTATTATCAAAAAAAGGAGATTGTAGAATCAATTAACACTTATATAAAATTTTTTAAATAAAATTAAACTATATTCAATATTTATGTTAACCTGGTGACTCCATTTAGGTTGTACTAATGTAATTTATAACTTTTTATTCTCTATGATCTAGTGATTTTAGATGATCGACCTAACATTCAGAAAATTTTAAAGATTAAATGAACTCATTCAATTGAATATACAGTTGTTGTTTCTTATTATTCTTAATTATTAATAACGAAAATTTATTTTGATAGATTGTATCATTAAAAAAATGAATATAAATAGATATCAATACTTTTAGGTTTAGAAATATGATGATGTTAGGAAGATATTACCCTGATCTAAAAGCTTAATTTCAATTATGAACTACCTATATGCCTTTGAGAGTTCTCAATTATAGGATTTTTTCAAGTTTATACTAATAGCTTCCATTATGATTTATTTATTTGTAAAATCTCAATTTTTTTATTATTATAATTATTTTGATCCTACAAAATTGAAGAGGTTTCATGAATTGTAACCTTTGTCTTATGAATATATTTTTGATTAATTCTAGGGATATGATTTAATATTTATCATGTTGATCAAATACAAGATTTGGTCTTGAGATTTTTGGTTATGGATGTTTTTTTAAATATGTACCCAAGGTAAAAATTATAACTTTTGAGGGGTCATTTGAAGTTATTCATAATTTGGAATCTATATACCCTGGATATAGTTATTGATCCTCTCACAAATCAAGAAAAAAGTTCCCTAAATTGGAACTCTTGGGTTAATAATATCCATTAAAGGGATAATTAAATTGTAATCTAATGCTCTCTGATTTTTTCACTGCTTGTTCTTTATTTTTTACAATATGAATCATATCCATTTATTTGTTTAAATTTCAATAGATTTCATTTTTCTTGTGCTTATTACTAAGTTATGAAAAAAAATTCAACAATTGTATCTACTAAACAGCTTGTTTATTTGAGTGGGAGAAAATTTTTAATTAATTTTATTAAAGAAATTCCCCCCCACCTTAAGTTTCCTCATATATTTCCTTATAGGACGATAGAATTTTTGTCTATGTTGTTTAATGAACCATCGGTAGATTGATATTAATTTTCACTAATCACTATTCTAGGAATTCAAACTCTATCTATAAAATCATGGGTTGTCTACCTATCACTTGATACTTACCCATATAGGGAATATTAATTTCACATGATTATATGACTTTACATGAAAGTTTTTAAATTAAATTAACAATTAGATGTATTTGTATGTGTTTAAATATAATTGGGATTTTAATTTGGGTTAATAAGACAAGTTATGAGTTTTGTAAAGAGATGACAATCATTGTGGTTTAAACTTATTAATTTAGTGGAGGGAATAGATTTCCCCTACACAATCATTAGAAACATGAATATATGTTTTGTAATTGTATGAGATAACAAAATGAGATATTTTTATAGAACCATTAAAAATATTATCTGTCTGATCCCTTCGTAAGATGACATATATTATGACCTCGATCAATCAACTCGGTATGTTTTTTCAAATCTGGATGTCCATGAATTATATTAAGTAAGGAATCTTCGAAATGGATAACCATTAATGTTACATAACAAAATAATATAACAAGATTAGGGTTACACATATCTAGGAAACCATAAAACATAAGATAATATAGAAATAAATTTGACTGAGTCCATGTAATGGATTATGATATGTAGATATTTGACCGACTATAAAAAATTCATATCAAATATAATTTTCTTGAGAACCCTCCATTATTGTTATATGGTGAGAAAATGACTATTTAGACTCATCACATAGTGAAATATAAATCATGTCCTACTAATAGATATGATTTAACCAAATGAGGTCATCATTTTAGTGGGAAATTATTTAATAAATATATTTATTAAAAGAATATAAAACATGACACTCATCTGATAAAAGATTTATGTATAGATAAATTTTCAACATCCTCAAAAATTATTTTCAGTTCTATCTTTGAGAAGGAAAAACATAATAGAAACAATTTTCTAGATTTTAATATAAATATAATAATTGTTCTTATACAAGTATGTAAATCTTATATATCAAAGAAACATATTCCTAAAAATAAATTTTTTTAATGCATTTAATAAACTGATCTATGTAAAAATGATACACATTTTAAATATTCATTGGTTTTATTTACTCAAATTATTGTATCCATGGAATATATGGTTCAAAATAAACATGATAACATGGTTTCTTTAAATGTTATTGATAACATGAAAAGATTTAATAAGAACATTATATGCACAAAGATTATAATATTTTAAAGGAATTATTTAAATATATGATTTTTAATGAACATCATTATCCACTAATTTCATCTATCTGATCATGTTTATAGATTAGTTATGGGTGTTGGGGTAACCTTTATGATTTGATTTGGCTATAAAATTCATCCAAAAAACATCTAAAAAGGTTTTGATATTTTATTGTGAATTAAAATGTAAATTATGTAAACATAAATTCACATGATCTCCAAAACATAATGAGGATAGTTGACCAATACATGGGATGTCTAGGCTCAAGTTATGTATTTCTTGTAAAAGTCTTTAAAAGTTCAAAATGGAAGAATAAAAAATCTATTGTAATATTCAACAAAATTTCTTAATGTATCCAATTAATATATTTATGACCTAATAGAGGATTCAGAATGGAGAATCATTAATTACATTGATTAAAACCTTATTTATATTGGAGAAATTTTTCAAAATACCTAATGGTGTGAAATAATCCCAATATAGAGTTCACATTAGGTATATTGTTATAAAAATAAATTCTTATATTTTTAAGGGTACATGATTCCAATTGTATGTTTTACAAGAGTTCTATATATAAAATAGTTCAAAATTGATGGAGTTTTGATGGAAATAAATTAATGTATCTTTCATTTAATAGAGAATTATTTATTGCATTGAGAATTTGTATGTGGTAATTACATTAAATCTTGGAAGGACAGAGAGTTAGGATATTTTAACATTATCATGTTCTACACTAAAATAATAAGTTATGTTATTTTCAATAATGGATATTATCAATATAGTGGATGATATTTTTATATACATTCATATTATTTTATCCATTTCTATAATATTTTTAAGAATGATACAAGGATAAAAATGATTTATTGGTGTTAAATGAGAATATTCAACACCTTTTTTAAAATATGAGGGGAAGATATCCCCCCATAATTAGTGGAATATTTTAAATAACAAAGTTATATTTTCATAATAATGTTACAAACACATAGAATACAATATAAGGTATATTTTATAATATTTTATTTTTTAAATGTTTTTATTATATGAAATACATGATTTTTCTTGAATGAAAAATAGTGTGTTCTTCTTAGCATAATATTATGAAGAGAAAATAGATTCTTTGTGAATGTTATTAAGAAGATCATAAATAGTCAATCCTATTGATAAAATGATTTCCTTATTGGTTTACTCAAATATTTCTTTGGTATGAGATGAATATTAACCCTGGAATCCTCAAGACATGATCTTTCACATACAATTTATAATTAATTTATCATTAATAATTACATATTATCTTCAGATTATTTCTTCATTTATGTTGTTACCCATTTCAACCCAGTTCGACTGTATCCTAGTTTCACCAAGATTATTCATATGAGAATCCCTCTTATGGTATCCACTTGTGCCCTAAAAACCTCAGATCATTATGGATATACCTTTTCATTCTAGTGCCAAATGTCTGATCACCTGCCATTGATCTCATTAATCAAAACTTGAATCCTTCAAGACTATAATAAATCACTCATATTCTATCAATATTATGAGAGAGGAGGAATATCATGGGCTCTAAATTCTTGGTATTTCCTTCTAAATAGTGTCTATATTCTGAAGAGAATTATCCATAAGATTCATTATGCACACCCAAATTCACATCAATTAAATGATATAATTATGTTAATGTACATGGGATATATATATGCTAATTGAATAAAGGCCCGTGATAATTAGTCACTTTATATAGAACCCATACTCAATAATAAAAAATAATGAAAATAATATGAACAACAACAACAACAACAAAAATACTAAAAATAATACTTACATGATATGTTCTATGACACATATTATTAAACTATCATTTTTATCCCGACCTTTCACTTGGTCCATCAATCATCATCAGTAATTATAGAATGTAAGAACTCGGATCTGTGTTTTAGGTATGTCTTTCCTTTTCAAGAGTTTTTGAGAAAAATAAAGTTTCTAGAAATTTTTGAAGTACACGCCGTGTACACTTTTCCCACTCAAAGCCTTGTACTGGCTGTGTCCGGGCCACACACAAGGTGTGCAGGGGTGACGTGGAGGCCGATTTTGGAAGAGTATGGAAAGACCTAGTACATGTCATGTACTCTAAAATTACATTCTGTGTACTTTCTTTTTTTATTAAACAGACTGGGGTCACGCCTGATCGCCATAAACGTCTTCTTCTAGGTCATGTTTGTCTGAGAGTGACGGGAATCCACAGATCTTCGATGAGCCACAGTTCCTCCGTCTATTCTCCGATTCGAGCACCATCGATTGCATTGGAATAACAGCGGTGTGTTCTCCCTTCTGCTTGAGCCTTGTTTTCCAATTCCTCATCCTTCTCATGTTATCTTGGTTTGTACGTTTTGGACATTTTCTCATATCTACGATGTTCAGGGGAGAATAAATCATTGTGGTTCAAGTATATCCATCTCCTTGGATTGAGGTAGGTGGTTTGTGTTGTACCGTTAAAATTCCCTGAGTTTTATGTGCAAATTCCAATAATACCCATGAACGGCTATTGTGTGTTTACCTGTTTTCCCTTGTTGTTTTCCTGCCTTGCTTGTATGCTTGTGTAGAGGTATATTAATCATGTTAGATGAAATTCTGTTGTGCTTGGATGTTTTTCCATGCTTTGTTCTAGTTACGACCTTCCGATTTCATTTTCCTTTGGTTGTTACCCCTGTTTCCATGCCCTGTGTTTATATAATGGAGTGTTTTTGTATAACATGCTTTTTCCCTATATACTAATAGCCAAGTAGCTCTATAGGTGTACTTTGGTTATCGAAGTAGCTCTATAGGTGTACTCTGGCCTTATAGCATTACTATGCACTGACTGGCATGAGATTAAGAGAACCTGGTGCAATAGACTATAAGGGATAGACCGAGTGAGCTTCCCAAAGAGTCTTAGACATTATAGACTACAGGAGGGTAGACTATGAGAGCTTCCTCAGAGAGTCTTGGAAATTAAACTATAGGGGATGGATCGAGTGAGCGCCCCGAGATTCTTGGATATTATAGACTATAAGAGGGTATACCGAGTGAGCTTCCTCAGAGAGTCTTACGTTGTTTGAATCTCTTGAAGAACCTTCCCAGGCTTGAGGAGGAATTGACCGAGTGAGATTCCTTAGATATTCTGTGGTATACCTGAGGCTATAGGAGTAATTGACCGAGATAGCTTCCTCATAGAGTCTCTAGACCTTGGGGCTAAGAGGGTTAGATCGTGTGATCGTCCCTACTGAGTCCTTGACTACCTTAGACTATAAGGGGAATTGACCGATTTTGCTTCCCCAGAGAGTCTCATAAATTCGTATGACCAAACTAGAGGGGTTAGGATGAGTGAAATACCTAGAGGGTTATGGAACATCTTGGATAGGACCATAGGGGATGGCTGTGAGTACTTTCTAGAGGGTTCCTTATTGTTAGTTCTTTGCTTCACTGATATTGTTGGTGGTGGATTGATTACTGTTGTGTATCATTCCACTTTACTGCTTACTCTTTACTGCCCACTACTTGTTGTTATTGTTTATTGCGTATTGTACTTGTACCTGCCATATACTCACTGCCTGTTAGGAACAAATCTTCAGGTGGTTGCCTACTGGGATTTTATCTCACACTCTATTTGGGTCATGATTGTGGGCCCATGCAGACTATGTTGTTGCAGGTATAGACAAGGGAAAGTTCCCTTAGACTTCTGGTACTTGATTGCTTGGAGCAGGATAACATGGGATCAAGATTTGTCTTGCGATGCGAAGGAGGTGTTTACTTTTTTTTTACTTTTTTTCGTGCTGTGGTGTTTTCAGCATTGTGACATGTTTGGATTCTTTCTTAGAGTTTTATCTTGCATCATTTCATATATACATATGTGCTCCAGTTTTTTGATTTAGTCTTATATTGATTATTATTATTGGTTATTCACTGCTTCTACTATTGCATGTTTATCTATTTCCATGGTGTACTCTGCCAATGAGGGCATAGGTTCCCCACTATCACACCCAAGGCCCTTGCTGCTAGTCAGTAGCCCCTGGTATTTGCAGGAATGCACTTGAGTCCTTGTGGCGAACTGGTTCGGAGCGCCATTTAGTGGTATCTGGGTCGGGACGTTACAAAGTGGTATCAGAGGAGGTCCTTTTCTATTGCTTTACTATATGGAGACATTAGCTAGGGATAGAACGGATTTGGTACTTGGTAATGAGATGTGCTCGGGAGTAGCTAACATGTGTACAGGGAAAAGCCATTCTACCTCGTGACTGTAATTTTCTAGTTTTGATATTATACAGTTGATATGATTTCACTTATATTTATTCACATGCTTTGTGTTGTTATTGCTTTTATATTACGGTTCTATTTATGTCGCAACCCGATGAGATGAGGGTATGACATCTCATTCATCATATAGTCACTTGTTAGAAATCACATGCCAAGCATTCTTGCTATGCCATCTAGGGTGAATTAGCGATTTCAAGTTGTTGTGATAGAATTTTGTAGATTATGCATGCTATTGTGATAGATGCTTGATTGAATCTCTGCTACATTGTTAGAGGTTTTTTTGTATTGTACTTTGCATAAATGAATGCCAAATTTTGATTCTTGAGGTGTTATGGGCCCTCTTGAATCGGAAATTAGTGGATCATGATCCTGTTTTCTCTTGTCTATGACTGTCAGAGATGCCAAACTTTGATTCTCAGGGATTATGGGCCCTCACGGATCGGAATTTGGCACCTCTTTGCCTTCTTTTCAGTGTTTCTGGGCTTCTATACAGTTTCTGAGCTACTACCCAGAAAAACCCAGAATACACAGCGTGTACTTTCTGGATACATGCTGTGTAGTTTTTAGGTCATGTTACTAACCGTGTGAACCGAAACACGGTGTCGTGAAAATAACGTCAGGAACACTCCATGTACGATAGGTTCATGCCATGTAGTTCAGAGCCAGATACCCAGCCGTGTCACTAACAACACGGGCTGGGGATTCTTGAGTATAACGTGCCTTGTGGGTAAAGGACATTCCGTGTAGTTTTGTTCTAGGTACCCGGCCGTTTCATGAACAACACGGGTCAGTGTTATCTTCTCCTATACACGCCGTGTTTGTTCGGAAAACGCTGTGTAAGGGTAGCCGTGTAGAGAGCCGTGTAACTAACAACACGAGCCGCCGAAAACTTGTCTAGTACACGCAATGTCCCTAGGGAACACACCGTGTAGTCTGGGGTTAGTTTGGTCCATGGGGGTTAGCCGTGTAAGGAGACTCAGGAAGGGGTTTAGAGTCAATTAGACGCCGTGTAGGTTGGGGTGTTACATGACCAGTAGTGGTAGGAGTACACACCCATATTAATGGCTAAAGAAGACATGCCGTGTAGTTTTTGTACACTCCATGTAGTCTTGTTTTGTAAAACTTGATAGTTTCTTCTCCCTGTTCCCCTTTTGTTCTCATTTTTTTTAGTCCTTGTTAATCCTGATCTAAGGTGTGCTTTGATCTTTCAGAGCTATGCCTCCAAGACGTCCTCCAGTCATACGTCAGTTTCCAGATGGTGATCAGACACCGGATATGACCAAACAGGGACTTCCTATTGATCCTCCTGCAGATCCTCCTGTTGTTCCAGCCTTGGCACCAGCATTTATACCCATCGCAGGTCCTGATACACAGTTCAGGGAGGAATTCTTGAGGATGTTGCAGAGCTTTCAGGGAGCGCCGCATCCTTCCCCATTGATGGCTGAGTTGACATGGGTTTTTCAGCAGCAGCATCCTCCTACTTTCTCAGGGGATGGAGGACCCCAGGCTACAGAGTCATGGTTCAAGGACATCCAGACTATCTTCGATCACCAAGAGATACCTCCAGAAAAAATGGTAAAGCTGGATACATATATGCTCTGAGACACCGCCAAGAGGTGGTGGGAGGTGATGTCATGGTCAGGGTACCAGTAGGGTATGTCATAGGATGAGTATCAACATACTCTCTATGACTAGTTTTATCCAGAGACCCTCAAGGCCGATCGATCCCGGGATTTTATGAGCCTGCAGCAGTGTACTATTTTTTTTATGGAGTAATTGTCTCGCGTCACTGAGTTGAACCGTTTCACGCCAATTCCAGCAGGTGATGAGTTGTTCCTTGCTAGGAAGTTCGAGGGTGGTCTTAGGTAGGAGATCTATTCCAGGGTGAATATCTTTCAGTTGACTTCGATATCTTCCATCATCAACTAGTCACCGATTACTGAGGGCAATCTGTGGGATTCTGGAGCAGTGAGCCAGGGTGGTTTGTCATCCATAGCTGGTTTTCTTCCTACAGATAGTAGGAAGCGTCGCATAGATTCTTCTAGAGGATATCGGGATTCGCAGGATGAATCTTCTGGCAGCCAGGTTGTATGCTACCAGTGCGGTAGGAGTGGGCATACTAGGCCTCCATGCCAGTTTCCCACCAGTCTGTGAACTGGAGATTTCCACCAGTCCGGGAACTGGAGATTTCCAGCCATTCAGGCTGAGGTGGAGGTCGCGGCCATGGTGGTAAGTCACCAGGTTCTTAGTGACAGCAGAGTGGATCAGCATAGAGTGGTCATCCAGGGGCACAGGTCCGCGGTGCAGGCCAGTCTTTCTTGATGGAGCAGACCTATCAAGAGAAGGATCCCATCCCTTCTACAGTTAGAGGTAAGATCTTAGTATCCTCAGTTTTATCTTTAGCTCTTCTTGATAATGGTGCTTCCCATAGTTGTATCTTTGTTATGGTTGTGGAGATCCTTGGGCTCTGTATCTTTTCTTCTGCCAACTCGTTGACAGTAGACACACCTTTGGGGACAAGGACATCTAGTGTACGTCAGTGTAGAGATATCCCTCTTTAGGTTGCGGGGTGTCCTTTATTATGGGTCCTCTATGTCCTAGAGATGTCAGGCTATGACGTCATTCTTTGGATGGACTGGTTGGTTCCTTTCTAGGTAGTCGTCAATTGCTATCACCGCAGGGTGAGTTTCGTATCACCAGAGGGCGGATCTTTTCTTCATAGAGGCATGTGGGATGTCCAGGTGGGTAGAGATGGACCCAAGCATCATGGTCTAGGAGGAGATACAACCCAGATTTCTAGTCTTTATCTGGATGACCAGGGGACTTCACAGTTAGACTTTTCCCCAGTGGTGGATCGTTTCAGGGATGTCTTTCCAAAGGACTTTTCAGGTTTGCCTATGGATCATGAGGTAGAATTTTCTATTGATCTCGTGTCAGGAGCGGAACCGGTGTCCATTCCTCCTTATAGGATGGCTACACCTGAGTTGCAGGAGCTCAAGAAGCAGCTGGAGGAGTTGCAGGAAAAGGGTTTCATCTGACCCAGTACCTCTCCTTGGGGTTTGCATATCCTGTTTGCGAAAAAGTAAAATGGTACCCTTCGACTTTGTGTGTATTATCAAAAGTTGAACCAGTTGATGGTCAAGAACCGATATCCCTTTCTAAGGAAAAATGACCTCTTTGATCATCTTCGAGGAGCTCGGGTGTTCTCGAAGATCGATTTGAGGTCCGGTTATCATCAATTGTGTGTTAGAACATCAGATATACCTCTTACAGCCTTCAAGATCAAGTATGGTCTATACAAGTATACAGTCATTTCATTTGGTCTCACGAACACGCCAGAAGATTTCATAGAACTGACGAATCGAGTGTTCCATCCTTATTTGGACTCCTTCATCGTGGTCTTCGTGGACGATATCTTTGTGTACTCTCACACTCAACACGACCATGACACACACCATTAGATCATTCTGAGTACACTGAGAGAGCATCTATTGTATGCTAAAATCTTGAAGTTCCACTTCTGGATGGATCATATTCACTTATTGGGTCACGTCATCTCAAGGACAAGAGTTTCAGTGGACCGATAAAAAGTGAGAGCTGTAGTTTCCTAGGAGCATAAGAAGAACATCTTTGAGGATCAATGTTTTCTAGGGCTGGTCGGATACTACAGGCGTTTCATACGGGACTTCTCGTGCCTAGAAGCACCGATGAAAGGTCTGACCAAGAAGGGGGTAACATTTTTATAGTCAGATTCTTGTGAGTCCACCTTTCAGAAGCTAAAGGGGAGGTTGACGTCAGCACTGATACTAGTCTTTCCAGATCTAGGAAAGTGCTATAATGTTTACTGTGATGCATCAGGTATTGTACTTGGAGCTGTGCTTATGCAGGGAGATGGAGTCGTTGCGTATGGGTCTCGGCAGTTGAGGCCACACGAGAGGAATTTCCCTATGCACGATCTGGAGTTGGCAGCCGTTGTTCATGCCTTACGATGTTGGAGACACTACCTTCTGGGAGATCACTTTGTTGTTTTCACCAACAACAAGAGTCTCAAGTATATCTTCACTCAGCGTGATTTGAATCTAAGGTAGCGTAGGTGGGTCGAGTATCTTCAGTCCTTTGACTTTGAGCTCACCTATATGCCAGAAAAGGGAAATCCAGTGGCAGATGTGTTGAGCAGAATAACTCAGATTCAGGCAGTTCAGGAGGCTAGTAGTGAGTGGTAGCTTATGGATCTATTCTCTAAGATGCATCTAGAGGTGCGAGACAGGCAGAGACGCACTTTCCTTTCATCTGTGGATGTTACCTCTACACTTCGTGATCGAGAGCGGATGAGGCGGCTATCATATTCATAGGCCTTAGTCTTACGGGAGAGTGTGTCAGGAGGGGACCCTCTTCTTGGATGGAGAGTGAGCATGGATGAGATCTTCTGTTTCTAGGGACGCGTATGGGTGCCAGCAGACATATGCAAGGAGCTGAAGCGGGATTTTCATTCCTCAGTTTGGGCAGTTCATCCTGGCGTCACCAAGATGTATCATGAACTGCACCGCCAGTACTAGTGGCCAGGTATGAAGAGTGATGTTGCGAGTTTTGTCATGAGATGTTCTACTTGTCAGTAGGTGAATGGAGAGCATCAGCGACTAGCATGGCCTTTATAGTAGTTACTCATTCCCGAGTGGAAGTGGAACGATGTTGCGATGGACTTCATGATCGGGTTTCTGAGGTTGCCTCGGGGGAACGATGATGTTTGGGTTGTCGTCGAAAGACTCACAAAGGTTACACACTTCTTACTGATCATGGAGACCTTCGGTTTTGATGATTTGGGATGGTTGTACTTCTAGGAGATCATACGTCTACATGTATTTCTACACTCCATTGTTTCAGACAAGGATGCGCACTTTATTTCTCGGTTCTGGCAGGGATGTCAAAAGGCATTGGGTACACAGGTACTTTTGAGTACAGCATACAATCCCCAGACAGATGTCTAGTCTGAGCACACGATCCAGGTGCTTGAGGATATGCTCCGAGCATTCATTATAGACTTTGGCGGTTCATGGGAGAATCATATACCTCTTGTGGAGTTCGCCTACAACAGCAGTTTTTAGGCAACCATTTAGATGGAACCTTACAAGGCTTTGTACGACAGGCTATGTCGATCACCCTTATACTGGCTAGAGGTAGGAGTGGTAGCTTTGATGGGTCCTCATCTTGTTTAGGAGACCTCAGAACATATAGAGCTGGTTCGGAAGTGGATGGCTACGGCACAGTTTCAGCAGAAGTCTAATGCTGATTAGTGGAGACGACCTCTGGAGTTCGAGATCAGAGATCAGGTTTTCCTACATGTCGCACCGAGGTTGGGGCACAATAGGATTCAGAGACAGGTTAAACATTCACTGCGGTACGTCAGGCCGTTTGAGGTTTTGGAGAGAGTTGGGCTGGTTGCCTATCGGTTGCAGCTACCTCAGAGGTATCGCGCCATGCACAACTTCTTCCACGTCTTTCAGCTCCGACGTTACTTTTCAGACCCGTATCATGTCTTCCAACCTGAGGAGGTTGATCTGTAAGTGGATGCGTCGTTTTAGGAGCATCCTATCCAGATTGTCGATCGCAGTATGAAGGTTCATCGGGGCTGGTATGTTCCTTTAGTACGGGTGCTTTGGCATCATGGGTGAGTACAGGAAGAGACCTGGGATAGGGAGGCCAATGTGTGATCGCAGTGGTCAGAGCTTTTCGGGGTTTCTTCTTCTACACCTCTCTAGGAAAATTCGGGAATGAATTTATTTAAGGGGGGAAGTTTGAAAGAACCCAGATCTTCATTTCAGGTATTTCTTTCCTTTTCTGGAGTTTTTGAGAAAAATAATGTTTCTGGAAATTGTTGAAGTACACACTGTGTACTTTCTAAGTACACATCGTGTACTCTTTTCCCACTTGAAGTCGTGTAATGGTCGTGTTCGGTCCACACACATGGTGTGTAGGGGTGACGTGGAGGCCGATTTTAGCTGATTAAGGAAATACCTAGTACACGTCGTGTAATCTAAAAGTACACGCCATGTACATTCTTTTTTTATTAAACAGGCCGGGGTCGCGCCTGATCTCCATAAACATCTTATTTTAGGTCATGTTCATTTGAGAGAACCGAGAATCCTCAGATCTTCAATGAGCCACCATTCCTCTGTTCATTATCTGATTCGAGCACCGTCGATAGCATTGGAATCACAGCGGTGAGTTATTTGTTCTTCTTGAGCCTTGTTCTCCAATTCCTTCCCCTTCTCAGGTTATCGTGGTTTGAACGTTTTGGATATTTTCTCAGATCTACGATGTTCGGGGGAGAATCAATCATCATGGTTCAAGTATATCGATCTCCTAGGATTGAGGAAGGTGGTTTGTGCCTTACCGTTCAAATTCCTAGAGTTTTATGTGCAAATTCCACTAATACCCTTGAATGGGGTATTGTGTGTTTTCATGTTTTCCCTTGTTGTTTTCGTGCCTTGCTTGTATGCTTGTGTAGAGGTAAATTAATCATCTTAGAGGATATTATGTTGTGCTTGGTTGTTTTTCCATGCTACGTTCTAGTTACAACAATCAGGTTTCGTTTTCCTTTGGTTGTTACCCCTGTTTCCATGCCATGTGTTTATAGAATGGAGTGTTTTTGTATAACATGCTTGTTGCCCTGTATACTGATACCCAAGAATCTCTATAGGTGTACTTTGGTTAGCTAAGTAGCTCTATAGGTGTACTCTGGCCTTATAGCATTATTATGTACTGACTGGCATGTGTCTGAGAGAACATGGTGCTATAGACTATAAGGGATAGACCACGTGAGCTTCCAAGAGAGTCTTTGATATTATAGACTATAGGAGGTTAGACTGAGAGAGCATCCTAAGAGAGTCTTGGACATTAGACTACAGGGGATGGACCGAGTGAGCTCCCAGAGATTCTTGGATATTATAGACTACAGGAGGGTAGACCGAGTGAGCTTCCTCAGAGAGTCTTACCTTGTTTTAATCTCTTTAAGAACCTTCCCAAGTAAGAGGAGGAATTGACCGAGTGAGCTTCCTCAGAGAGTCTATGGTATACCTGAGTCTATAGGAGCAATTTACCGAGATAGATTCCTCACAGAGTCTCTAGACCTTGGGGCTAAGAGGGTTAGACCATGTAATCTTCCTCAGAGAGTCCCTGACTACCCTAGACTATAAGGGGAATTAACCGAGTGTGCTTCCCCAGAGAGTATCATAAATTCATATGACAAAACCAGAGGGGTTAGGGTGAGTGCACTGCCCATAGGGTTGTCAAAATTCTTGGATAGGACCATAGGGGATGGCTGTGAGTACTTTCCATAGGGTTCCTGCTTGTTAGCTATTTACTTCACTGTTGTTGTTGGTGTTAGATTGATTACTATTCTGTATCATCTTGCTTTACTTATTACTGTTTACTGCCTACTGCTTGTTGTTGTTGTTTACTGCTTACTATACTTTTACCTGTCATATACTCACTGACTGTTAGGAACAAATCTTCAAGTGGTTTCCTACTTGTATTTTATCTCACACCCTATTTGGGCCATGCTTTTGGACCCAAGAAGACTATGTTATTTTAGGTATAGACAAGGGCAAGCGCCCTTCGACTTTCGGTACATGATTTCTTGGAGCATGAGAGCACGGGACAAAGCTTTGGCTTGCGATGCTGAGGAGCTGTTTACTTTTCTTTTGTACTTGTTTTGGTACTGTGGTGTTTTCAGTATTGTGACTTGTTTTGATGCTTTCTTAGAGTTGTATCTTGCATCATTTCATATATACATACGTGCTCCCGTTTGGGGAAATGCACTTGAGGCCTTGTGGCGAACCGGCTCAGAGCCCCGGTTAGTGGTATCCATGTTGGGATGTTACATAGAACCAGTAATATAAATTTTTCTGCAAAATAAATATTATTAATCAATAAAATATTAATTATTTTACTAACTAACTAGTGAATAAATCTTCATTTATAACTTTAATAATTAAATAAATATTCACCTCGACTATATAAAAATTGATAAATATACAAAATATTTCAAAAACTAGAAAATTTTACTTATTTAATATTCAACTCACATATATATTGTTTCAAATAAAATGTTATGGAGGATATTTGATAAAAAAGACCCAAAAATACTATTCCCTAGAACATGATAATGATATTTATTCCAATATGAAATTCAAATATAATTTAATTGAGATCCATAGAAATACTTAGTGTGTGACCCTATAGGCCACTTTATTAGTGGAATAATGTTGGCAACATTTTATTCCATGATAAATATCTTGTAAGATGTAAAATAACACATAGATAATATATTAAATGTTTTAATGATACAAATATCCAATGAATGCTCGTAAGGTTAATATAATGAATTTTTTCAATATCTCATCAAACACGTTTCATTCTCATGTCATCATTATATAGACCTTATTTTTCATTCCATGACTACCTGAAATGAACTCTTTGATAAAAAACTATGATATTAGACTTCATCAGATAGTTCAATTTCAATCAAATGGCTAGTATATCATCTTCTAGATTATAAGGGTAAAATAACGTAATAACTTGGTCATTAATTCCATATCATTCTTATCACACCAAATGTATCTTTCTTATTCAGGAACATATTTCAACATAGTATTCATTATAACATCAAATTACATGACTTATTAAGTACATTAATAATAATTTCAAGTCTAATTATCACTACACACATTCATAACTAATAACATACAATGTCTCTTTAAGCATATGGAATTATTATTGGTGTGTTAATTAGAAAAAAAATCCTCCATTTAAGGTTAATAAGTGTAAACATCAGGAGAATAAGTCATAATTTAGAGTGATCACCCAATATTTGATAGTCTACATCATCTATGCCCCTATAGATTGTGTCATCTGACCATTAAACATATATATATATATATATATAATAAATTCATGTAATTTCAAGAATGTCATCATAGCAGGGAACTATTATTTTATTTCAAAATGAAAAATATTTTTAAAGCAAATATCACATTAATGTAATCTAGAACATTACATACCTGTGTTAATATATCTACTATATTAATGTTTTTTAATATACAGTTGACTAAAAAAACATAGTACTTTTAACTAGGAAACCAACTCTAACACACTCCCTTATTCACTAGAGATAATGGCTAAAAACATTTAGTCTTTTAGATAACACAAGATATTCATGCGTCTACTAAGATAATTATTTATCCAATGGTTCTAGCACAATATCCTATATGAAATTTATACTTACAATGACGTCAATTATTTGAGAAATGGTACCTCTTAAGGTAATACTTCCGATGTATATACTTCATCAGTTAGACTAACCTTTTCCCCATATAAATACCTACTAATACATTATATTCATAATAAAATGTGGCATTATATTATATTATAGAAAACACATCATTCCTCTGGATAAAATTTGTATTCAAAATTCTTCCTTAATTACATCATAAGTCAAAATGTACTCAGAATATGTTGAAGAATTGTTGACCACTAGTTGTTTTCATTTATTTTATGTAAAAAAGCACTCCATTAAAGTATAATACATATTTTACCTATGATTTTATATCTTCTTAATTTATCTAGAAACTATAATTTATGTATCTCCCAATGAAAAGTTCCTCAAATACATTATAAATCATGAATATATACTTAGTTTGTCTCAAATGCTTTAGTATATCTTTGAATTCTATACATTTTTTTGCACCAAATGTTTCTCAAAATCATTAAAAAATTCATTAGGAAAGGAAAAATCAATCCAAAAACATATAATAGCTTAAAAAAATACTCTTATTTCTATTTCTTAAGGAATATGATACAACCTATGTCTCTCCTCATGTAACTGAGGAAATATTTAATTATAGGAATTTATTCAATGTAATAGTGGAATAAATCCACTGATAGACTGTTATATATTGAATATTTTGAGGATTTTATTAGTATGTCTTCCCTAACATAGTCCATGTAGCCTTCTTGATCAATCGTGATGGATCTTGATCAAAATAATATAGGTTACATCACCTATATCTTTCATAAAGTGGTATGTGTTCAACCAAATCTTCACATACTATAACACTATTTTCTAATTCCCAATTATTAATATTTCATCAACATATAGTATAACAAAAATGATTTCACACCCACTAAACCTCTTCAATGCTCAATCCACACATTCATTCTTTATAAATCAATTTTTTTATTAATTCATCAAATAAAATGTTCTATGACATAGATGCTTATGTCAATCCATAAATGGATATCAATCACCTTCATACCTTATTAGAATCCATTGGATTCACAAACCCCTCTGTTTATTCCATATAGAAATATTCTAGAATTATTCCATTGAGGAAATCAATGTTAACATCCATCTTTCAAATATCACAATCATGGTAATTCATTATGAAAAGAATAATTCTGATGGATTTCAACATTGCAACTAGATAAATGGTATGATCATGTTATATCCAATGAAATTTCACAAAACCTTTAGAAAGTAGCCTACCCTTATCGGTACTAACTTTACCATTCATTTCATGTTTCCTATTAATGAACCATTTCCAAGATATAGTTTTTACATCAAATAGAGGATATACCCAAATACAAACACGGTTTTAGCTAATGGGATTGATCTTGAAAGCCTCATGTCATCAGGAATCTTTTGAGAGACTTATTACTTTCCTATAGGGCATAGGTTAGTTATTATCAAGTAATAATAAGTCATAATCCTCAATTAAAAAGAATTAGTCTCTCTGGTCCTCTAAACAATTTAGTTCTCATATGCGATACGAGTTCCTATTGAACAACCACTTCTATTGGGTTTTCAAGAATATATTTTAGTAATAACTATAGTTCATTTTTATAATAAACATCTTATATTTCAATATTACCCCTATTATCTTTGTTGAATATTTTATCATGCTTACAGAATATATCTTTTTTGGAAAAAAATATATTTAATTTGAGTGTTTATGTAAATAATAATATATTTTTTCTTTGGGAAGTCCAAAAAAGATACATTGGTGCCTTCTATGATAGTTCATTCTATTGATATTGTTAAAAAATTCTCTATATACCCATGAATGTATATCTGATCAAACAAGTTTCTTTCCACTTTATAACTTTAATGGAATATTTTCCACTTTAGTTAGAAATTGGTTTAGTGTGTACAAAATAATTTGTAATGCATATCAGTAAAAGGTTAATAATTAAATCCGGTGACACTTCAATTATTTAATAGAGTCAAATATAACTCACCATTGTATTTTTAATTTCCATAATTTGATAATTGTAGTAGAAAGGATCCATAAATACCTTCATATAATTCAGACTTAAGCCTGAAAACTTATTTAATGGTATTTTGGTGGGTGTTATTATAAACTGTATTATCTCACATCCTTTTTCTCCATTAAGTGTAATTCATAATCGTGAAATCATGCGCATGAATTTCATTATTAATTTTATCCATGTTATAGAATTTCATGTTTGGGTACTCAACCCGTCATGTTAATTTGGTTATGTTGAACCAAAACGTTAGTTATAACTGTAGAATAATTGAAATCTCCTTAACATGGGAAAAAATACATTAAAGAATAGTTTCATTAAAAACTCATGTAATGGATGGAATTTATAGATTTATATTTCCATAAGGTATTTTTTAATTTTATGAAATTTCACATTATTCTATCTTTTACATTCCTGTTAATATTATATATATTTTACATAACTATTAATCATGTTTGGATAAAATTATTTACACAAAAAAAATTATTTTATTCAATATGAGAATGATTTTTTATTTAATATAATTCATTTGATAAAATTTAATATTAAGTATATATGAATTTATGAATAAATAAATATTCATGAACTTGATAGAATAGAGAAAATAAAGATCATGGTCATGATAATTAGGTACTATTTGGTTTGTTGATAGAACAATAAAAACCCTTTACCCTAGAGGAATAACTCTTAGAGGCTAGTTTTCCTTGAGTTACAGTAATCCACCTTCCTGATTTATATATCCCTGGTTGGATTCACCTCGAATCAGGATCTAAACAGCCTCATCTATTAATAGTGAAATCATTTATGAGTATTTACTCATACATTACTTGGGGGAACTAGATTTAAGGGGTTATATAAAATAAATTGTGGATGCTTAGGCCTAAACATTATAAATGTGGGATGGTTGACCCATATGTCATCATATTTAGTTTAATTAAATTTTATCACTATATAACCGATAAAATTGATATTAAATTAACGAAAACCCTAAAACATTTCATGGTCAATCATGATCTGGATCATCCATGCATGAAATTACTATATATTTAATCAAATTGGAAAACATTTTTTTTTATTATTCACTAATATAAAAACACTCAAATTAGTAATTAATCAATTTTTTATTCAGTTAATTATTTTATACATTTTTTCATATGAACAGTCCTGGAGATAATCATCCTTTTTAATTTTAAGAAGATTAAATTTATTATTATTTATCTAAAAGTATACATATACATGGTGTGTACAAAAATGGTACACAATGTGTACCCTTTTGGTTGGTCCTACATAGAATTCATTGGAGGTAACAGATTTAGGTACATTATTCCTTACATACTGTGTTTATACTATAAAATGAAATAGTGTGTAATATACATTGAATATAGTTCCACTCATAGGGCATGTACTTACAAAGTATGTCAGTATACATGGAGTCTCGTGATATTAAATGGTGTGTATTTTTATGGGAAAACCGATATAATCTATATGAAGTTTTTAACCACACATAAATCTATTAATAAATTTGGGTTGTATTGATTTTTATTCCAATGAAGTATACAGAATTTAGAACCACAATACAAACAATTTATTTACATAAAACATGGGAAATTTATTTATTTATTAATTAACTCCACATCATCCATCGAGTAGTACTCTATATGTAATTTATGAGAAAACTCTATCATACGTCATGTGCACTAGAAAAACATAAGGTGGATTGTTTTGAGGTCAGATTTATTTTTTATCTCTTATGTGTTGGGATTTTATGACATGGTTGTTGAACCATGTATCTATAATTATTTTGCATTAAAAACACAATTTTTACACTAGAAATAGGAAATGTAATTCCTTCTGTTCAATCCAATACTGCACACCTAGGGAAAAAGAATGTATTCCATGTAGGATATACCACATCACATTGGGTGAAAAATAGATTCACATCATATAATTATAGATATCCCATATTATGAGGCTAATATACCTAATATTTCATGTAATAAATTGTAGTTTGTGTACCTTGACCACATGGATTCCATGAAATTCATCGAGAAAACTATACGGGGATATGCAGAATGTAGAATAACTAAACATCATATACCCCATCAAGTAGTGAAAAAATATTTGATTGTTATGTGGAAGGTAATTAATAGATTCCATATAAAATATCCCACAAAACATGTCATCATTACAATAATAGATCATATTTTTGATGACAATACTACATGGAACATACTTTTTAGTTACAAGTGGTGTAACCATGTCATCCAATAAGAATATCACATGCTTCTAGATAGTATCTATAATCATTATTTATATTTTATTGGCATGTTATCCATGATAAGAATGTGAATAGAAAAGTATAATTGACTTCAGGATTAAAAATGAATCCAAAATATTGGAAAAAAATGTAAAATTAAAAAATAATTAATAAAATAATATGTGGACCACTTTGGTGCCCATTGATGGTTCCGGAGCATAGAGGATGTAGTCATACACATTCCTAAATGATTTATTCATTGGTTTCATCAAATATATCCTCATAAATACAGAAGTAGAAACCGCAATATTATTGATATTGTATCTTTCATATATAATTTTTAATTAATTTATAGATAAAAATTCTAAATTTTCTTATGTTTTTTTATTTATTGATGTTTTTGACTAATCAAACCCCATTTTACTAGATCATCATTTCACTAAGAGGATACATAGTATAATCCGTATGTTGGTATCCACAGATACTCCATGAACCTCATTTCATTTTAATATAACTTTGTTTATTAACATCCAAATTATGATCGCCTTATATTGATCCTATTAATAAATACTAAAATCCTTTCAGACTGAATGAAATCACTCTTGTTCTATTAATATTGAGTGATAGGAGTAGGATCACCAAATATACATTTTTTTAGATATTTTTTAGAGAGTCTCTGTGAACTTGAGATAATTGTCTATGGGAGAATTTGTGGAAAACAAAATCCGCATTCAAATAATTATATAATTGAGGTTATATATTATTGATAGGAAAAAAATAATTTCCATAAAAAAATCCTTGATCTATATTTCAACACTTGATAGACCTCGTGTCTAATAATAATATTGTTACAATAATTATTTTTATCAATATGTTAGTAACTAATCCATGAATTATTTAGATATCATTTTTCAATGGCACATTAACTTGGATTTAATATCCTCAACATTTATCGAACCTGGAATAGATATTTATTTATCAAATACATATTATTTATTCAAAAATAAATAGATACTATATTCAAAACTGGTGATTAATTATTTATTTTCTATTTGAGTAATTTAATAAATAATTACATGGTTAGTATAACAAGAGAAAAAAATCAAAAAATACTAAGATGGAAAATAATAATTCCTTAATATTCAACTAATATATATATATATATTATATATATCTTTAAATGACTTGTGATTGTATATAGGTGATAAAGACACCCTAGATAAATATTGATCCTTAGATTAGTTTATAATATTTATTTTAATATTTAATAAAAAATTGATAATAATTGAGAATCATAGAAACTCTTAATATACAACCCTATATTCATTTTTATTAGTGTAATTAGATTAAATAGACTAATGTCCAAGATCAGTGTTCAGAAATATGTTAAGACACTCACACAGAAAGTAGTATATATTGTAAAGAAAAAAACCTCTTATGACCGGTTACTAGTGTAGTATAATAACTTTGTGTTAATATCTATTTAATAAGGTTTCATACACATGTCATCAATATATATTCCTAAAATATATTTCTTTTATTACTTGAAATGATATTTTAAATTAACTTCCATAACCATAGAATTAATTAAAAAATTCATTTCAATCATATAGTTGATATATCATCTTCCAAATTAGAATGGGAAAATATTTTCTTGACATATTCATTAAATCCATATCAATTGTTATACACTAAACATATCCTAAATCACCATGAGAATATTTAATCATATTTTCCCTCAATAAATAAAATTACCAGAATCATGATATGATTTACTAATAATCTCAAGCGTATGGATTATTACAAATGTTTGTAGACATGAATATCCAATGATACCGCAAACATGTGGAATTCTTATTTATGGGTTAGTTATCATAACCATATTTATGGGAGGTTTCCAAGTTATAACATCATAAGAAGAAGTCATAATATCATATGAGACCCATACACTTATTCTTATACATCATATGTGTCTACATATGAAGTCATCCAACCAGATATTATATAAATATTTTTAATAATATATTCATATGTTATCAATAATCTCATCATAGAATTTAATTTTTATATTAATTTAATGTGGAAAATATTTTAAGGACATTATCAACTTAATTTAACATATAATAATTGACATCATGTCATAATATATCTATTATATTTATGTCTTTGAATATAAAATTTATCAAAAGTATAAATTTCATTGTCCTATGAAACTAACTCTAATACCAAGTGGCCAGTGGGAGTTTGTTCTAAATTATAAAAGTTTAAATTTAGAAAGTAAAAGAATATATTGGAAATAATTAAAATTGAATGCAACATTATATCCTAAAATAGGTTAGGGTTTGTCGATATATAAAACAGTGTGAAGTGTTTCATTTTGTTACCTCAATTATCTCAAAGAATGTTTTGAAGAAATATTCAAAAATTGGATGATAATGGACCTATATTATAAAGACCCCAATAGTATTATCCCATAGATAGTGGCTATATTATTACAATAGTACTAGATACAAGTTATTGCATCTTAAGGGACCAAAAAGATTAGATGTCTTGGTAAACTAGATACATTCTTTAATTTCATATTACCTTTGAAACCATAAAATACATCAAAATATTCCCTTTGAGAACATCATTATTCTCTCTAGAATATCTTTTAATTTCAATCATATTACACTTTCTGGCATCCAGGGGAAAAAAACATAAGAAAGAAGTGACCTCATTTTCTCATTAGGTTTTTTGTGTAATGAAAGCTATCATAAGTAAACAAGGCATAATAAAAATGGTAGTGTATAATAAAAACACATTTCATTCAATAATAATATTGATTTCAATGAGAATAAATGAATAATATTAACATAAAAACACATGGATAATGGAAACTAAATTTTTAATAAGGGAAATTCATAATTCTACTCTTTCATGAGGAAGGAATGTCAACCAATATGTCATGAATTATATCATCATACCCTCTCAATTAATAAATAATTCCTAATAAATTTCTATTTGTAAACAAAATACCCATATAATATGGTATGCCATTTATTTTGTCTCATGAGACATATGGATGCATCAAGGGGTTTATATAATTGGTCCCCAAACATCACTTCCTTGTTCTATTCATTTATATTTTGAATGATCAATACAATTCACTCTCAAAATGGATTATAAGTCAACAATTATCCCTATTGAATAAAGAATAAGAAACAGTAATATTTAATTATCATAAAACAAAGAAAGGAATCAAAAATATGGAATAATTAGATCATATCCCTAGTAATATTAATGGGAGTTTTCATACATGAAAATACCTTAAAAATATCACTAGAACATTTCATAATGAAAATACCCTTTTAATATTTCTTTCTCTTATTTTAGATCTAAAATTCTCAATAATATTATAAAAAATATTCTTTGAAAATAACCCTAGAAATAATGTAAGTGATGGGTGAAAACAAATAATAGTCATGCCTTTGGGAAAATATATTCATGCAACATATGTTAAAATTATGATTTTGTTTTGACATTTTGTAAAAATTATCTCATTTTGAAAACAATAGGAAGATTCCATTTAAACCACACAATATAATGGAAAACATAGATGAACTGAATTTAATAAAAAATTGGGGAATATTAAAAACATTTTTGAAACTAATTTAACGAAAATATTTACCTAGAAGAAAAAAATTCTTCGCCAAAGTATAAATAATGCCTTTTTAAAAAACATTTTCTCAATAAATTTTTTTAAAAAGTAGTGTAAAATGATAAAATTACATGAATATTCTAAAAATAAATATATGAGAATAAAATTAAAGGGTGTTATTAGATAAGGAACATATAATTCCTATCCATGTAAATTCAAGCATAAATTATCCCAAAAAATGATATTGAAAAATAAATACCTTTCCTCTTGTACAATATTCCATAAAGGTTATTTTAAAATGCTATATAATAAATTTAAATTTATTATAATTCTATAATAGAACCATATACATACTTATAATATTGTATATGACCCACTTATTACATTCCAAGCTTCGTTTATTAATATTTATTTATGAAAATAATTTTTTCATAGTGTTTTGTGTTTTGTTTTTCAGGTAAGTTTCGGTTTGGTACTTTTAGTCCCTAAAACTACCACATGGTTCCATAATCTTGATATTGTTAATGATATATAAATATAATATATATTTAATGAATAATTATTTATAATTATCTATTAAATGATGACATGAAATATGAATCACTTCACATCATGGAGGTAGTTGTCCAATCATACGTATGAGTAGTGCTATCATTTTATAAAGAGGGGAAAAGAAAGTAGTTAAATGAGTTATTTTGTTTCAAGAATTACAATTTTTATAAATATCATATTTATTATTTTGTTCCATATTTATAAACATGAATGTAAAATGGTGATAGAAAATGAATTACACTATTACGTAGAGTTTGTAAGTCATACATACATAATAGCAATGTTTTTGATTTTCGTGGGATTGAAAATAGGTAGACATTGGTGGTACCATAGTAATATTAACATGTCAGTATATTTATGATACTACATTCACTATTATATTGTTTTAAAATAGATTTACTATATTTATAATATGAAATAAGTTTGAAAAATTCATAAAAATGATTACAACTTCTTCAGTATCCATTATTTTGATCCATTATTATGGACCCATTAAAATGAATTTTAAGAATATTTGAACCTATAATTATTTTCTAGTGAGGTTTAGAAAAAGAATATTTCAGTGTATGGTTGATATAGGTGGATATTACTTTTGTAATGAATAGTGGATATGGGTATCCTTTTATAAGTAGAGGGCAGGACACACATAGAATTAAAAAAAATATTTAAATATAATAAATTCATTTTTATATGAAGATGAAAAAATGTGGAAGGAATTTAAAATATAATATATGATATTATGGAGATCCCATACACTAATAAAATTTTCATATGCTTATGTTGTATTTTAAACCTTACTTTTGGCTTAACCGCTTTGTCAATCAGCGTTAATATTAGCTATGTTAACGACTTTTTCAATATTAATGGGTTTTAATTTTAAATATAAGGTAAACATTTTCTCATCAATTAAAAATAGATGATAATTTATATCTTTTATAAAAATACTTTTCCTCTTCCAATATTTTTATGATTTTTAAATAAGTTAATAAAAAATTATTTAACAAAAAAATTACTAAATTCATTTTATGAACTATTCACATAATCTGACTTTTCAAACATCAAGACAACAATGTAATTTTAATATTTTCCAATTCCCCAAAAAATGAATTACTTTTTACTATAAAATTATTTTGAAATAAAAATTCATCCAAATAATATTACTTTTTAATTTTCCAAAACCATTAAATTTTTTCTTTACACTTCTTGCACAAGAATTATGTCAACGTTGTGTAAGAAATTATGTTCATTATACCATTACTAAATTCTTTTGAAAAACATCATTAAAATAAATTAATAATTTTTAAAATAATCTGTTAAATTCCTTCATAACATCATCTTTACTATATGTGAACATATAATATATATTAAAAAAAGAGTGAATTTTTTTAATTTTATTCACTTAAAAGTAAGGAAATGTTATTGACAATGGAAAATGGAACAAATAATGACATATATTAGAATTTATTTTAAAAATGGTAAAATTAATCTCATAAAATAAAATAAATTCATGTTTTTGGTTAATTATGAGACTTTATATCATATTTTTAACCCCACTTTAAAAAATTTACCCATAACGAGGTGAAAAATATTTACCATGGTTACTATTCATAATGACAAAAAAATAAATAAAAACCTATTTACCAAATTTGAACCTCCAAATTATAGATATGGTACCCAATATTAAATATTTAATCTCTACAAATTTTATAAATTAACATCAATATAAATGAACAACATGCAATGAAAAACGTTTTTAGAATAATGTGTTTTAATGGATAAAAATTATATTATATCACCATGAATGTTTGGGATCTAAGTGTGCCCATTCCAAAAATTTATTTAAAAAATTAATAGAAAGGCAATGATATAGAAATTTGGAACATGTGCCACCAAACACAGGGTGACAGTCCAATGCAGCTCACAAGACAACTATAGAAAAAGCCCAACAAAATAAAATAGTCTGAAAATGCACAAATAAGAGATGGGCCTAACAAGGTTATCCAGAAAAAGAACCTATGATCCATCTAATAACCATCCTATTTCCTAAAAATACATGGACCAATCCATAACCTGAATCCCATCCTAGATTTTCATCCCTGCAAGAAGCTGACATACAGCATATATCACCACAATCCCGAAGCGCATCTGCAGGTCAAGGCAACCTACAACCCAAGTTCTTTTCCTCTAAAATAATTAGATTCCCATGATTATTGGGTTGATCCACGTGCTCACTATGCCATCACTGGTCTCCTGTTGACTCCATCGCTTCTTATGGTAGCTCGCATGAATCGCTGACTACCACCCTTACCAACCAACCCCCACACATTCGAGGTCTGAATTATCTTATATCAAAATCATAAGTATTATTGATTAAAATGAAATTAGTTAGATTGTTATAAATAAAATGTATAATATATCTCTTTTATGCATAATATAAAATATAATTTAACTTTAAATAAATTTATTTAATGAAAATAAGAGGAAATTTTTTAAAAATCGCAATTTTTCAATATTCACTACAAAATATTTCATTTTTGAAAAACCCCCAAATTCCACCCAAAGATAATATTGATATATTGATTTATAAAATTATATTCATTTATTAAAAAATAGTTTAAAGAAATTTAACAAAAAAAATATAATGTTGGTGAATATAATGTAATAAAAAAACATTGGAAAAAAACCTATTTTTGAATCATAAATGACTTTACTAAAAAATTTAGTATTTTTTAATATGAATTAATCAATACATTGGTATTATATAAAGTTTTATACATATTTTTTATAATTTATTTTTTCATATTAATACTTATAATTTTACAGTTAGGTTATAATTGTAACATAATAATATTTTTTCATAGTTTGCATAGAGCTCACCGTTGCACGTTATACAAAATACCAATAATTGTATTTATTTAAAATATATTTTTGAGGTGTTACATAACCCACCCCAAAATAATTTTCATCCTATAAATTTTATCTCAATTATTAATGGTTTTGTATTTTAAAATACCATTTTTGAAAATCCACATCATTCAAAAGGATAATAATACTTCCTTTTAAATAGGGAAGTAAGAAACATAAATATTTCCAGACATAATACATAATAAGGTTCTGAAATAAGTAGAATATTGGATATAAGATAAAATATAGAAATAGATGGTGAAATTAATGTCTAATGATTAAAATAATGTGATATAAAATGTGGTCCTAGTAAAGTTAATGACTCAAAATTCATAAATTTATTAGGGGTTAAAAGACCATTAATTCATCATAAATAAAGGTAAAAGAATAACTTCTTTATTTAATGATCATTTTTTAATGTTTTGGGATTCTATTTCTATCATGATATAGAACATGATAAAATATAATTAATTGATTTATTTCCATTTCAAAAGTTTACTTTCAACCTTTGGTTATTCTTCAATTAAATTTCACATCACATATTACTCCTAGAAATTAATATTCAAGATGATTTTTTCAATACTAAAGCAATAAAATTAACTTTTATAGGATAAAAAAATCTGTAAAAGAATGAAAACACTTTCCTCATATCTCAAAATATTTACCAATCCCAAAATGTTTAGTGAATGTTATCAAATATCAGTAAATATAACACATTAATCCCTAAACCCTCATTAATAATTCCCGAAGTTCAACTTAATCTATTCTATTAATAGATCATCATAAGAATCCTTAAAAATATATCCAAAATATTAAAAAAACAAAAAATAAAAATGATTTGATATTTTTTTCAAGATATAATGTAATATTTATCCCTTTGTGATAAGAATTATCTCATAACATCATATACCAAAAATACCAATATTGTGATCATATATTATCCCAAAACATGAAAATAACCAAAACCACCATAAAAATTAATTTATAAAATATATTCTTCCAAAAAAAATATTATCCTTATTCCTAAAATAATATCATAGGCTAGTGAATATATTCCATAAATCCAAAAATGTAATAAACTTCATCATAAATCATTTCTTCATAAAATCACTAATCATTTTCAAGGTCTCCAATATTATAAAACATACTTTTTCAATATAAATCCTCTATTTATTCAATATAAAAATTATTACCTCAAGATAAGTTCCTCTTAACGGTTGTATATTCCACAACCATTAATTTTCCAAAACATATATCACCTTATCACAAAATTTCTTTTTGAATTTTTCAGAACCGCTCAACATATGAATGAATATCCTTACGAAATACTACTAAAAAACAATCCTTTGATGATTCATGATTCTTAAAACTAGAATATCATTGATAAAAAACATCAATAATATAATTATTCAATTATAATACACAAAAACATTAATCATTCCACTTAAATAATTAGAATAACATAGGTCATTCTTTAGTTGAGGATTTCACACTTGGATTATGAAATTAAATCGAATAATTCCAAAAAAGCAAATACATAATACATATAATTTAGTGTAAATTAAATTCTCTATTACATTTATTTACACATATATATAATATTCCCCTTCCTTTGATATATTCAATCAGGTTTTCTTCCCACATTCTCTACATATACAATGATAAATCTTATTCCCTCTATTTTCTTCATGAAAAATAATTATTTTTTTTCATTTAGAAACTCACCAATGTAAAGACTGTTAGCCATATAATGAGATATTTGATTAGGTATAATTCCTAGATTTTATATTCTAACTCCTCTTTAATTTGATTTTATATGGGTATAATCATACCATTTTCAATCACATTCAGTGATAACATGAGTCCTCCTAGTTCTATAAATTATAAAAAAAATAGCATAGTTATATATATAATAATCATACTAGTAAATCATGTAATAATGAAAATAATTTATAGGATGTCTCAAAATTTACACATTATTCTCAAAAAAATGATACCTTTGGTTTAACCTAGCCAATACATGTTCATAATCTATTCAAATCCTTTACAATGGGTCACAAAATAAAATTTGAATTATCGTAAGAATATCCCTTGGTACTATCCAAACTAGTTCATAGTAATTCAACTTTCACCGTGAACTAGAATGATGGATGAGATGTACTCAACCAATATTTTGGGGTTATTACCCTAAGATGAATCTATTCCAAAATCAAGTCTATCTATAGCATCCATATGTAGATTCATTTCTAAGAAACACATATAATCTTAACCTTAACAAAATGGTCTGAATGTTATTTTTATTAATATTTTAAAGGAAAACTAGAATGATCAAAGACAGCCCTTCAAGGGGGTGAAAGTGGTGCAGGACCAGGTCATCCCCTTGAACCACAGATAAACACTCCAGGGGAAGATAATGAAGACTATCATAAACTAAAAGAGTGTCCTCCTGCCTTCCCAAACGAGCCAGCGAGTTAGCTGCAAAGTTGGATTCCCTCCAGTTATGATGAATTAACCTTCCTAGACTTGTCTCTATCTTGCACCTTCAAATAATGTAAGTCAACTCCCAAGGAAATTCATAACTTACCTACATAGCCCTAACCAGGACCTCTGAATCTAATTCCACCTATGTCACCTTCAAGCCCTTCCTCTTACAAATCATAAGGCCAGAAAGTAGAGCCCGAGCCTCTGCCCCCAGGGAGTTACCAGGACCATAAAATGCACTAAAGGAAACGTACACTGAGCCCCAATAATCTCTAAGTAAACCTCCTCCCCTCATCACTCCCTCCATGAAAGACCCATCGATATTCAGTTTCAACCCTTGTCTAGGTGGCTGCCACTTAACCCAAAAACTATCCCTCCTTTGAAGCATGCATGGTCTATTAAGGAAGTTACAAAGCAACATCGAATCAATCCCCCCTTTAACCAAGGACGCCAGTTCCACAATGAGATATTTAAGACATATCATAAGTGAAAAGGAGACCTTTTGGAGCCCATCCTAACCTGGTTACGTGCCTCCCAAATGACCCAGTAAACAACAACCAAGATGATGGTCCTAATCATTTTTTCCATGGCCCTGTTCTGCATCCCTGAGAACGAAGTTGCAACAAACTCCCAACAGGTCCCATGTTCTACATCCTCAATCGGAGAGTGGGTGAAGGAGGACCTGAGAAGTGAGGCCCATTTCCCTCAGAAGAAAAGATGAACCACTATCTCAATACTAGAGTGCTCACAACAATAACACCGAGACGCCATGCAGATCCCTTTTTCTGAATATTCTCCTCCATCGGTAGTGCTCTATTATTGACTCTCCACACCAAGAAGTTCATCCTCGTCGGAATCTCCTTGCACCAAATGAATTTTCCCCCTTCCACCATGGGCCTCTCTCTCCAAAGGCTTCTCTTATAGTCGTGGATGCTAAACCTACCGGAAGCAGCCTATGTGAAGCAACATACATCTAGTTCCTTGTTCATCACAATTTCTTCAAAAAGACTCATCTGGGTGTGGCTTAACGCCGCATGTATGATATCGTACCTATTACAAGATTCCCTGAAAGTAATGTAAGGAGACGGGTAGCCTTCAAAGTCCATCTTTCCACCCGCCTAGTTGTCAGGCCAGAATCTAATATTCCCATTGCTAATAATCCACCTGGAGCAACCATGAAACTCCATCATAGGGTTATGTTCCCTACTCTTTATTATCCAAAATATAGTTCCCATGTTATTTACTAAAATTGAACAAATATCAACAGTTAAAACCTCAACCCTGATACCACTAAGGTGGAGGTTAAATAATAAAATGTCACTAGATACAAGTGATCACATTATAAGGGATGAAAAATTTAATGTCCTAGTCAACTAGATACATGGTTGAATATAATATTATATTTGAAAATAGAAAATACTACATAGTATGTTCATCGAAAACATAACTATTCTCTCATTATATCCTATAATATCAATTATAGTTCATTTTTTGGAATCTTGGGGAAAGGAAACATAAGAAATGAGTGAGATCATATGATTAGTAAGGTTGTAGTACAGTGGAAGAAATCATGAGTTAATAAGGCATAATCAAAATTGTAGAGTTGAGAATAAAAACACATTCCATTCAATCAATAACATTATTCCAATAATAATCCATAGAAAATATCAACATAGTAAACACATGAATAATGAAAACTAAATTCCTAATAAAGGAAATGTATAATTATGGATATTCATGTTCAAGGCTTCTTGGCCAAGAAATCCTAAATCTTACCATCCTAGCCTCTTAATAAAGAAATCATTCTTAGAAAATGTATTTATGTAAAAAATATCCATATAATATGACACGACTATTTTTTTATCTCCTGGGACCTATTGATGCATCAAGAGGCTATTTATTACCAGTCCCCACCCATCACCATCACATATTATTAATTCCTCACACTTTGAATGACCAATACAATTCATTCTCAAAATTACGTATAAATAATAAATTATCCTTATTTAATAAAGAATATGAAACATTGATATTTCATCACAATAAACCATCCCAAGGAAAAATAAACATGGTATTGTTATATCATATAACATTAAATATCAATGGGTGTCTGCATAGATTAAAATACATTTAAAATATCAATGGAACATTACATAAGAAAAATAAGCATTTCAGTTGGAAATAAAATATTTAAAATAAAAAAAATCAAAACATGAGGTAACAAAATGTATTCAAAAATAACCATTGGAACCTATAAAGGAATATTCAAAGTGATGACTAGTCATGAAGACATAAAAATTTGATCATACAAATTCATTCTATATTTTAGTAAAATGTTCCACATTTGAAAAAGTAAAGAAGATTAATTTTAGAAATTTTTAGATAAATTAAAAAACTTGTAAAATGGATTTAATAAATCACTGTTAAATATTACAACAAGTCTTGAAAAAAATTTAAAGAAAATATGCTCATTGAAAAAAATATTTCCAACAAAAGAGGAAATAATATAGATTTAAATTAAATGCATTTTCCCAGTCATTTTAAGTACACAAGAGAGGGGGATGGTACTATTACTGGAATATTAAATGAATAAATAGATGATGATATATTTAAATTATTTTAACATATAAGGATCATAGAATTTATATCAATATAAATTCAAGAATAAATATCCCTTAAATAAAATTAGATTATAAAATAAATCTCTTACTTAATGTTCGAATTTCCTTGTAGGCGCTTCTAAAAACCTTTATAATAAATGAATATTTATTATAATACTATAAAAAACATATAATTACTTATAATATCATATATTTTCCACTTATAACATTACAAGATGTGTTTATTAATAATTATATACTAAAATAATTTCTTATCAGTGTTAACAGTTCTGTTTTTTATGTAAGTTTAGATTTCGTTGTTTTGGTCCTTGAATTATTATAATAGTTCCACAACCTATATAATTTTTATAATTATATTAATATCATATCTATTAATTATATAAATATTTATATCCATCTATGAACAGATGATATTAAAAATGAATGGCATTGCTTCGTAGAGGTGGTAGTTCACACGCACGCATGAGAGACATAATCATTTTTTAATGAGTGAAAGGGTAAGAAGATAAATGATAATTTATATTTAAATAATAATACTTATTACATAAATATTGTATATATTCATAAATTTTATATTTATAAATATCCATGTAACATGGTGATAAAAAATGTATTACACCACTATGTTGACATGGTAAGTCCAGTGTATGCACGAGTGATGTTATGGTTTCCCTAGCATGGAAAACATGTGGAAAATAGTTTTCCAGTAATAATAATAATATCTAAGTATATTAATGATAATATAATAAGTCTTTTAGGATTGTAAAATAGATTTAGAGTAAATAAATAAGTAATAAATTTGAAAGCGTAGTAAAAAGTATTACCTCTTATTTGGTAGACCTCATTTGGATACCATATTAAAGACCATTAAGATGGTATTTTAAGAATAAAATAACATAACAACAGTTTATTTTGAAGAATATAATATAATTGGGTAGGTTTTGGTTGACATAGGTGTCTCTTGGTGGTTTAAATAATTGTTGTCAGGGGTGCCCATTCATGGGTGGACGAAATGGGAAAATTGAATTAATAAAAAGATTTAAATCAAATAAATTAATTTTCATGTTTAGGTGGAACCATGTGGATAGAAATTTGAATATAATATATAATATGATTGAAAAATCATCAACATATAAAAATTTTTTAGGTTAAATGGTCACTTGAACCCATATCATTTGGTTTAACAATTTTGTTAACCAATTATAACATTACAATAGTAATGACTTTTTCAATATTAATGGGTTATAATTTTAAATATAAAGTAATAATTTTCTCATGAATTTTAAAGGGATGACCTTTTAGACAAATTTTCATCATAATTATCCTCTTTAAATATTTTTACCATTTTTAAATAATTTAATAATATATAAATTAACATAAAATACTATTTAGGTAATTCTAAGAATGATTCACATAATTTAACTTTAAAACATAAAAAACAATTTAATTTGAATATAATCTGTTTAAAAATAAAAATTATATTATTATTAACTTTATAATTAGTGTGAAACTATAAATAATCAAAATATTATTACTTTTTATGTTCTTAAAATAATTTAATATGGATTTTCAACTACTTTCGCAAGCACGGTGTTAGTGTTGTGTAAGCATTTAATGTAATTATAAAATTATTAAAATTTAAAACGAAAACAAATCATGAAAACAAATTAATCTTGTTATAAATAAACTTTTAAATTCTTTATTAGCATATTTTTATCCCTATATGAACATATAAGGAAAATCTAAATGAATGATAGTGACAATTTGAAATTTTTTTTACTTAAAATAAAATAAATGTCATTATCAGAAAGAAATGGACCCAAAATTTCATATATTAAAAGTTAGTTTATATATTGAATTATTTAACTCATATAATTATATAAATTAAAAGTGTTGGGTAAATTTGGAGACCTTATTTCATAGTTTTAACCCTGCTTTACCCATTTAACCCTTATCGTGGAAACAAATAATTTCTGCAGTAACTACTCATGATAACCCTGAACAAAAAATTAAAAATTTGAATCTCATGATTACAAATATGGATTTCATTTATCAAGATTCAATCTCTAGTAGTGAAATAAATCAGTTTTAATATAAATTCATAAAAGACAATTAAAACAAATTTAGATAATTTTTTTAAGAATAAAAATTAACTTGTATCAAAATCATGAATAATGATGATTAAAAAGGAATTAGTTAGATTATTATAAATTAAATGGACAAAATATTACATTGAGACCAAATATAAAATATAATGGGACTTTTAAATTACTTTATTTAATGAAAAAATGACAGTATTTTTAAAATATGTATTATTTACTAGTTAGTGAACAATCAATAATTTCATAAAAATATAAAAGTTTCCCCCTAAGATAATATTTACACAATTACATCAAAAATGATATTAATTTACAAATGAAAATTTTATAAAATTAGTTAAAAATAATTCTAATTTATGAGGACAAAAATTATTAAAAATCACTTCTGTGGAAAACATATTTTCGAATCATAAAATGAAATTACTATACATTAAGTACAAATTTATTATGAAAAATAATCAAAATGTTTACATTATAAAAAAAATTATAAATATTTTTCATATTTTATATATTTCTCTCGATATCACAAATTAAGTCTCCATAATATAATTTTTATATGGTAATATTTTATCATAGTCCTCTTAAAGCTCATTGTTGCTTGCTAAGTGTTCAAGAATATTATTCTTTTAAAAAAATTAATGTTTTATATTGAAAGAGTTAAAAGTATACAATAAGATTTCATATCATAATAACATTGGATGTTTTAAAGTAAATTATTTTTGAATGATTTCTTATATATTTGATCATTATGAATATGATTCCTAATCTCATAATTATTCAACAAGAATTCTTTATTAATATTACCCATTTAATTATTTAGTTAGATAGTTATATCAAATGGTCACATAGATATTTGGAATAAATTACATCAAGATATTATATGTTCAAAAAAACCTAAAATATAATAGAAATAATTATTTATTCAGTAATTCATATCATATATGAGAGAATAGACTATGTATGGTATAGTTAAATATTCTTAAAAGTGATTATGAATGTAATATTTGGGAAATTATTTAATGAAAGTCTTTTATTTATCATTGTTTTCATGTCGTATGCATTAGTAATGGTAATTGAAAAGATATTTAACTTCTCAATTTATTAATCTGAGCTTTCTTGGACCAATGTTCTTCAAGAAATGTTATAGTTTGTAATAAATTAGTGTTATCTTCAGTAATATTTCATATTGAGATACATAATATATTTATGAGACATAAAAATGATTTTTTTCACTAAATAGACCATGAATTATTCCACATGAAGTGTTATACATTCTAGATTTGGTATACTAAGGGTGAATTATTCAGATTTATATTTACCTAAACATTATTTTACTACAGACACCTTGGATGAGAACTATATTATAATATGTGGTTTTATCAAAAAAATTATTTTTATTTTATTGAAAATCACCCATATTTCATGTAAATATTCTGGGTAAAAATTCCTTGAATGCATTATTCTGTTTTTATAGCCTTATTTTAATAACTAAATGTTGGGTATTTTTTGGATTACATTTTAAAATGAATGTTTTATAGATAATTGATCATTATTTTCATTGTCTCTATGTTCTCAAAATGTTACTAGACTCCTTGATGTCAATTTGTTTTAATGTTTACATTATGAGGTAATATGGAATAAAAAATATATGAAGCTGAGTTAAGGGTTTTTTAGGGTCTAATAACAATTATTAGAGCATGTGAAATTGATTTTATCTATTTCCCAATATCACCCATGAAATAAATATAAAAAACACTCATAAAATAGTATAATTAAATATTATAATTGCATAACATTATCCAAATAATATATTAGTAAATATACAAACTCTATCACATGGGTTTGATAGTGATCACTGAGTGGTATCAAAAAGCTATAACCCCTTAGAGGTATCCATGGGTCAAACCAAGCATCTAATGTTTATATAGGATCCACCCTTTATCGATTACGTTTTCGTGCCATAAATGAAATAGAGATGTATAAATATAAATTTCGGTTATAGGGTGTTTGGACAAAACATCCAAAAACACCTCTCACTACTACCATCATATATAAGTGTATTTAAATAGACCTGGGGACACTCCTTGGGGATTCAAACATTAAATCATGTGTTCACGATATATTATTCAGTTCCGGTTCTAGTACATGCATTAAATATATGAATTAAACACCTCCCTTGTGTTTCATCTTTTGAAACTATTCCTTAAATGATTTCAAAAGTAGATTATTTCTCATATATTCATCTATTTCATCAATTTAAGTTGCATAGTATTCCTTAAAAAGGTATATATCCATGTATAGCATGTATACTATGGCTTTAGGTTATATATCTCCATTAATATCCCACTTGTATTAAATCTTGTATGAATTTTTCCCATTTTGACATTATATTTTATCATATATATGAACTGGTAAAATCATATCCAAAATTTTTTGAGGATATTTTCTATGAAAATAAAAATTTATCATTAACATTACCTTGTATCACTTCATATTCAATACCTTGTAAATACCTATTTGAAACACCTTTATGAACAAACCAAAAAATATTTCTAGACGTGCTCTCAAAGTCAAACTAAAAGATTTTACAATCAACCTCAATGGGTCACCCTGTGAGCCTTTATATAATTAAAAAAATAAGTGTCTTCAAACTCATAAATGTAATGAAAGATCATCCACTTGAAAATCATCAATGTTGCTCAAGCTTTAAAGGTATTTGTGATGAACTACCTGAAACACATGTAACTCGACACTCATATCCACTAGTCTTCATCATATAACAATGTGCATTATTATATTTTTCCTTTTCTAAGACATAGAGTGACCATAGGACACTGATCATATTAATCTTATAGATCCAACTTATAAGTTCAAAATTATTAGAGTATTGACTAAACATTCCATTGAAAACATCATATTTCATTCACCCTTAGGGATTAATATATAAAATTTCCAATTTTTTAATATATAAGAACTTTATATGTACTATAAATGTATGGTCGTACACTCCCCAATATATCTCAATTGAAGGCTAATATCTCATACTCTTTATACTAGTGTAAAAAATCCTCTCTTGGTTGATAGCCAACTGATTCCATGGTCTAAAACATACCCAAGTATCCCCACATTAGCTAAGTTAGTATTTATACTTCTGTAAGAAGTTTTTTTTTCAATGGATTTCATACCCATACTTACTTTGATTCAATGTGAAACTACTTTTCAATGAAATTAGCCCACTTTTATGTTACCGGTAACATATTAGAAATTGTGTAGGTTGAGAGGATGGAAGTTTACCATCACCATACATTTTTTAGTTGGATTATTTCTTAATCCAAAACTCTCTTATATAATTAAGATGCATTTTTGAATCCATACAAAATTCCAATTTGGAACTAGTTACCCCTTGGATAATTATCTGATCAAAACTATTTTGATATGTGAACACCTTTTTATATTAGAGGTTTTCCATCTTTCTGTTATTAGTTCATGATTCATTAGTTTAATTTTTACAAGCTAATATCTTTAGAACATATATTTATCTAGGAATAAATTTGGTGTTTTTGGATTTTGGATTGAACCTTATATAGTAATCCTACATATATTTTGAATATAGGAATCCAAACCCTTGTATTTTGATAAGGGGAAAATGAAATTGGGTTTATACCATAAAGAGGTATCCTAAATACCCTTCTAAAAAAACAATTAGGTTCCACATGTCTTACTATTTTAATTCATATCATGAGTAAATAAATCCATTTGATAAAGATAAAATATGATCAAGTATTGATCCTAAAAAAGTTAGGTTTAACAAGGAGTAATTTTTATCATATTGATGGCATTATGGTCATAGATCTCCAATCTAATTTGAGTTATACTTAGTGTGAGAAATAAGAGAGAGTAGAAGATCATCTCATTTAATGAAATTGTACCATTTTATTTGAAAGGGTATTATGCACTAAGTATAGTCTACAGAGATTAATGTACCATAAAATGGGTGATAATATGAGATAAGGTGCAGTTTAAGCATGATCTACCATTATATTCTAGAAATAGTCTGTGGTTCATGTGAATCTATGTTGTGGGTATTATGCCTACGTGGTGGCCCATATATCGGAACCAATATTAGTATATAGATTCAAGGTATATTAAGTAATAATTAGCTATTTCACTTTTTAGTATTCTCATATGTAGAAAAAAAGAGAGGAATATATCGAACTGAGGGGCATATGGCATGAATGGATACCCTAACATGAGACCTAAGTGAATTGGTACTTAACCTTGAATAGGGTTTGTTAGATTTTTACACCTAGTGTAGGTAGAGTGAATGTACATAAACCTATTGAGGGGTTATCTAATTTTCATATCAATTAGTGAGTAGTAGGAAAATGTAATTCATTTTCCCCAATTGAAGACTCGGTGAAGTGGTGGTACCTCTCCCATGTTTTCTATAGTAGTGGTTGGTAAAAGGTTTGAATTAGAATTAGATCGGGATCCCTAGTGTCTCAACTTAATAGAAGGATGGGATAATTCTAATAATATTAGGGGGTCTTTGGAAAATTATCACCCTATTAAATGGATTTGGGTGGATGGTATCCCTTATGAGGGGCCCTGGATAGAATTTTCTTTGAATGAATGGACCAAAAAGATGGTCAACCAGGTGAAGTGTTGATCGGATAGTCTCCAAGGTGAGTTACATGGTTGGATGGTCTACTTGGTGAAGGGCCTAGGTGGATGGTCTCTTAGGTCATGGGCATAGGAGAAAGGCTTCCTCAGTGAAGCCCCAAGGTGAATAGTCACTGTAGTGAATGTCATGGTTAGATGTTCTTTTAGGTGAAGGGCCCATGGTGTGTTTCCCTAGTGGTGGACCTCCCTAGTGGAGGCTCTAGAATAGGCAGGTTGAAAGGATATCTCATCTATCGTAAATTTATAACCACCTAACTGAGTGAGGCCATTATGGTTCACCAATATCAGAGGTAAGGGGGCCTATTTATAGATGAACTTGGGGGTTTGGATGAGTTGGACTAAAAAAATGACGTGATTCATGAAGATGATCTTGGAATGTTGTCCTAGTCTATTAAAAAATACCTAGGTGAGGTATCATGATTGTTCAATGGAGACCTTGGTGATTTAGTTTGAGCGAGTGTAGGAGATCCTATGAAAATAGACCTGGTCCAAGGGGTCTTACATTTATTCCCATATTTTATCATCCATAAATTTTTATGTATAAGTTTATTTTGGCACTATGAGTAGTAAAATAAAATATTAAGAAGCAAACTAGACCCATGGATATAGTGTGTACACCCTAAAAGGATTTTTATAATTACAAAATGTTCTCAGAAGACCCTCAAAAATGGATTTTCGACTTTGTTTCCCTTTGGTTAGAGTGTGGGTAAATCAATAGCCAACTCTTGAAGGGACTTATCTATAACGACCCATACATTACATACATTTTTAATACTTCAAAATTGAAGCATACTTATTACAACATATAAAAAAACCACTAAAAAGGATGTTATAGGTATATTGTCTTTAAAAACTGGGAAACATAAACAACTGGTTCATAAATCATCTACGTTGTCTCCAATAAATTTCATCAAATCTAGAGTCCCTTTTTGGCATATCCTACTTAATAACCTTCTTCATGACCTGGGGAAAGAAAACATACAAAAGGGTGAGCTCAAATGCTCAGTAAGGGTAAACAAAAGAAATATCAATCACATCATATTCATAAGAACATATCATTTCGGATATCTTAACCTGCAAAAGAGATCATAATTTCATAACATGGGATAAATCATAGTAGTGAAATGTAATCTCAATAATCATAACATAAAACTTGAAACATTGTGAAATACAAACATAATCATAGAGAATCATTTCTTAGTAGTCAAGACTCATTTCCAAGACTATCTTAGCAGACAAAGTCCATTTCTGAACGGAGTTCACTCCTCGTTTCAGTTCTATTTCACTGAACTGAATTAACCTTCCGTTCCAGCCATGTCTATCTCATGAGATATAAATCATTAACCAATGCATTGGAGGGAGATATAGGTCCCACCCATCTCATAATGATACCATTTTTATGTGTTCCACAAAATCATAAATCATACATCATAGTATAACCCATGTAATAAAAATGGGATTCTTAAACATCATGACATCATAAAACAATTCATTTAAGATAAAGGAATTCATAAAAATATTTCCATCACAACATAATCAAATAAATGTAATAATAGGGATAGAAACAGAACCCTATATTATCTTAGATGGAAAATAATTTTGATAAAACACTTGAACTCCATTCTTGAGAAAAATATCCTTTCTACTTCAAAAACATTTTTCCTTTCTTAACATGTCATAAAATTTTAAACTAATATGAGTTGATTAAAATAAACTTGAAAACTTGTAAAGTAAGCTTCATTGAAATAATGTTCTAAAATCCATTCATGTCGTATAAGTTAAAAAAAGAACATTCTCCTCATACTTCGGCAGCAAAAGTCAAAAAGTACCTCGTACGAAAAACGACAAAATATTCCTTTCATATCTTTTACTAAAAACTCACCGAAGGGTAAAACTGATCTTAAACAATTGAAGTAGGATAGAAATAATATTACATATTTAAGAAACATGGATGTGGATGATAAATATTCACTAGTAAATTCTGAAGTATAAACAATCTCAGATAAAAATGAGATTGTGAGATTTTCCCTTACCTTAGGTCCAATTTGCATCATAAGTGTCTGAACCTCCTGTATAATGAGTTAAATAATGTCATTGACTTATTCCAGAATCATACGCATTGTTATGATATCATATATGGTCATATTCGTAGCTTCTTATTAGTAATATTTCATTACTACTTGTTATTCAGGTGTTTATTACTTTTTGTTCTTATGCGTGTTTTGTCAAATAAATTATTTTTCTTATTTTTAGGTTATATATACCTCATATCAAGAATGGTATTAGTGTAATATATATCATATTAATTCACTCAATTCATTTATGTAATCATTATGCAACGAAAATCATGTAGAATGAGTCGCATCACATCGTGGAGACGGTATTCCGTACGTACGCACGAGCGATGATATCATTCTCATGATCGTTGAATTGTATTGGAGTGTCTGTATAATATTTAAGAATCAATATCACTTTACATTAATCATATATAGTTATTATTTACACCATTATACCCATCCAAGTAAGGTGGTGGTGGAAAATAGATTACACCACGGCGTGGAGACGGTATTCCGTACGTACGCACGCGTGGTGATTTCATTTTCCGTAGGATGGATAGATGGTGAAATAGGGTTGACTCATACTTATAATAACATATCAGTATATGAGTGATAGTTATGTTATTACTTCATAATGAAACAACTAAAGAAGAAGAAGTGGATGAAGAAATAAAGTTGAATGACTCGGTAACGGACATTACCTCTTCTTTGAAACGCCTCTTTGAGACCTCCTCTTAGGGAACTAAAATTGGTCTTTGAAAAATACCAGGACCTCTATGATGTTTCTATGGAAGTGGATAAGATAATTTTTCAATGTTTAGCCGAGCTTGAAGTCTCAAAGTGGTGTGAGGAAGATAGGGAGGATGTTCCCTTTTATAAGGGAGGAGAGAGGCACCTTTGGAAAAACTAAAATTATTATTTTATTATAAAGTCATATTCGGTTTTTTATAGCTCAAAATTGATTTATTTCGAAGATAAGGTGGGGATGGTTCGAAATACTCTCATCTAATAGAATTTATACAAGTTTAGGTTTCTATTTTAACCTTATCATTTAGATTTAACTTTAAGTTAGATAATTTAACGTTTACTGTGTCTTCTTGTTTTCTTACACTATAAGGTTAATAAACTTACTATAAAAAGCCAAAATAACCCCAAGATTTTTATTATTAATATATATAACCTCGTATAATTCATTTGGCTGAACATTAGATTTTTAGGAATAAAATAACAATTAATAATATAATATTTGTTTTAAAAACTATTTTATGTCAATTTTGACACTATTAGGTAATTGATTTTTGTGAAAATCATAACAGAAATATTAGTTTAAAAAAAGTTAATTAAATGAATACTAACATGTCATATTAATATATAAAATTATTTTAATTCATAAAAAGTCTCAAATTACATTTATTTGGGTATTTATAACATCAATTATGTCAATATTTCATTAATAATATAATTACTGCATCATATTTTTGTCATAAATAAATTAAATTATTTAATGTATAAAAATTATAAACCAAATACCATTATGTAGTAAATAGTTTCAGCTTTATAATGAATATTTAGAGTCGAATTTATATTATGTATAACCCTATATTAAAAATTATTTACTTATTAAACATTGATTTTAACTATTTTAACCCTTCTTTAAATAAATTAATAATAAATCTCCTAATCTAATCCAAGTGGGCCTAAATAGTCATATTTTATTAATAAGGTTTTTTTGTCGAATTACACTTATACAATAGAATTAGGACATGTGTTAGGGTAATAATAATAACATTTTTACACTTAATTACAGTATTTACTTTTAACCGTGGTAAAAAAGTAAAATGTTATTATTCACCAAAAATTATATTCATCTCATTGAACCAAATTTTAGTCCTTGATATTAACCGTGTCTCTCGGAATTTTGAAATTCCACTCACAGAAGTGGTAAAGTTATGTTTTATGTAAATTTTTAAATTCTCCTAGGAGGTGGGTAAAAGACGGTGAAAAGTTCAATAAAATATTTATATATCTTAAATTATTATAAAATGACTCCAATGAATTGAATTGAACTTAAATAGGTATTATTTATCAATTTTGACCTAAAATAAATTTAAATAAAATAATTAATTAATTAAATAAAAAGTCGGTTTTTAAATAATAACCCAGTGTTTTTACTATTCATCAAAAATTGAATGTTTTCATAAAAATACCAAAATTTCACCCTAGGCTAATTTCGATATTCCGAATCCAAAAATGAAGTCCATTTTGAAAAATAAAATTTCAAAAAGAGGGTATTACTATTCATAACGGCTAGTTTTAATAATATTTTAATAGCATATCGTTGTTTAGTGAAAGTCGGTATTGCGTACAATGCAAGCTATCGAGGAAGGTCGTGATTGCGTGTAAAGCAAGCCAAGATAGTGTTGTGTGTAGTGAAAGATTCCTTTGATGATTTATATAAAACAAAATATTTCTCATAAAATTCTCGGGTGTTACATTCTACCCCCATAAAAATGAATTTCGCCCTTGAAATTCGTCACTTTGTAACAAACAGATGAGGATACCTCTCCCTCATCATATCCTCAAGCTCCCATGTAGCTTCTTTCTAATTGGTGGTTCCTCCATAAAACATTCACCAAGTGAGTGGTCTTGTTCCGTAATAATTTTTAGCTATGATCCAGAATAGTTATCGGTTGTTCTTCATAAGAAATATCTTGCTCCAGCGGTACAACTTCTGAGATGAGTACATGTGAAGGATCATATATGTACTTTCTCAGGAGATATACATGGAACACATCGTGAACTTGAGAAAGATTTGGTGGAAGCGCCAATCGGTAATCTACCTTCCCAATACGATCCAGTATTTCTAAAGGACCGATATATGTAGGGTTCAGCTTTCCATTCTTTCCAAATCTCATTACTCTCTTCCAAGGAGATATTCGTAAGAACACTTTATCACCCACTTCAAACTCTAGGTCTTTTCTTCGGTTGTCGGCATAACGTTTTTGTCAACTCTGAGTTGCTCTAATGTGTTGTTGAATAGATCTGACCTTTTCTGCCATCCCATCAACAAGATCAGGTCCTAATAGCTTTCTTTCCCCAACTTCATCCCACCAAGTTGGAGTCCTGCATTTTTTTCCATAGAGAGCTTCATAAGGAGCCATCTGAATACTGGAGTGAAAGCTATTATTATAAGAAAATTCCACCAAAGGTAGGTGTTGATCCCAAATACCGTTGAAATCCATAGAGCAAGCTCTCAACATATCTTCTAGAGTTTGAATTTTCCTCTCAGACTGACCGTCTGTCTGAGGATGATAAGCAGTGATGAAACTCAACTCTGTATCTAGAGTATGCTGAAGACTTCGCCAGAACTTCAAGGTAAATTTTGGATCCCGATCAGATATAATGGAAAGTGGTACTCCATGAAATCTTACCACTTCATTTACATATATCCTGGCAAGCTGATCTAGAAATAAATCCTCTCTAATATCAATGAAGTGTGAAGACTTTGTAAGATGATCAAATATGACCCAGATAGCATTATTGCCTTTGGATGTTTTAGGAAGTCTGGTGACAAAGTCTATAGTGATGTTTTCCCATTTCCATTCAGGTATGGGTAATGGTTGTAACATCCCCTTAGACTTCTATCTCTCTGCTTTAACTTTCTGACAAACCAATCATCGAGAGACATATTCAGCAACATCTCTTTTCATTCCATCCCACTAGAAGTAATCTTTCAGGTCCCTATACATCTTCGTTCTTCCAGGATGAACAGAGAATGAAGAACTATGAGCCTCATCCAGTAGCTCCTTCATTAATTATGGGATGGGAGGAACAGAAACCCGATTCATGAACTTTATTATCCCATCCCAATAAAAGTATAATTCAGGAACATTTCTCACCTTCTTTTGTAAATATACATCTTCTTTTTGTGCCTCTTTAATCTTCACATGTATATATGGTTGAACATTCATTTGAGAAAGATACGATTTTCCCCTTACATTATAATTCCAAGATCCATCCTTTTTAAATCCATAAATATTGGATCTTTTTTTATCCTCATCATGGATAAACTGGCATGGTCTTGTCGACTTAATGCCTCTGTCAACTTGTTTCCTTTCCCGGGGTCGAAATGAATTGAGTAGTCGTAATCCTTAATCAGCTCCAACCATCTTCTTTGGTGCATATTCATCTCCTTTTGTGTGAAAATATACTTTATAATTTTATGATCAGTATAAATATCACACCTTTCTCCATAAAGATAATGCATCCAAATCTTTAATGCAAAGATTACCGCAGCTAACTCCAAATCATGAGTTGGGTAATTTTGCTAATGGATTTTCAACTGTCATGAGGCATAAGCTATCACCATATCATTTTTCATAAGAACACACCCTAGCCCCTTCTTGGATGCATCACTGTAGATCACAAACCTTTCTCCACTACAAGGAAGTATGAGCACAGGTGCACTAGATATCCTTCTTTTCAACTCCTTGAAATTATCTTCGCATTCCTCCGTCCAAACAAACTTAACTCCTTTCTGAGTCAACTTGGTAAGTGGATTAGATAATAGTGAAAAATATTTCACAAAACGTCAATAATATCCAGCCAAAACAAGAAAACTTCATATCTCAGTTACTATTGTTGGTCTCGGCCATCTTTCAATAACCTCTGTTTTTGCCAGATCCACAAATATCCCCTCTTTTGAGATTATGTGACCCAAAATGTAACTTTTTGAAGCCAAAATTCACACTTGGTAAATTTGGCATAAAGCTTCTCCTTTCTTGGGGTCTTCAATATAATTCTCAAGTGATCTTCATGTTCTTCCTTGATCTTTGAATAGAAAATAATATCGTCTATAAAGACTACCACAAACTGATCAAGATATTCTCTAAAGACTCTATTCATCAGATCCATGAAGATAGTAGGTGAATTAGTAAGACCAAATGGCATCACTATAAATTCATAATGTCTATACCTTTTACGGAAAGCCGTCTTTGGTTTATCCTCCCTTTTTACCCTTAATTGGGGATACCCTGAATGATGATCAATCTTGGAAAAGTATTGAGCTCTGCATAGTTGGTCAAATAAGTCATCAATGTATGGGAGAGGATATTTTTTCTTGATAGTGATCTTGTTATGTTCTCGATAATCGATGCAGAGTCTCATTGATACATCTTTCTTCTTAACAAACAGAACGGGTGCTCCCCAAGGTGACGCACTAGGGCTTATGAATCCTTTATCAAGATTCTCTTTCAGTTGCTTCTTCAATTCATGTAACTCAATCGGGGCCATTCTATAAGGTTTCCTTGAAATAGGTAAAGCACCTGGTATGAGTTCTATTGAAAACTCAACTTCATGATTTGGTGGAAGACCCAGTAATTCCTCCGTAAAGACATCGTCAAACTCCCGTACAATGGGAATATTCTTAATCGTGAGTTTCCCACCAACCATTGGAGATAAATAACCTTCATTTAGTGGAATAAAGACCTATAGGATTGAATAAATTTCCACTGGAAGTTTATGTTCATCCTTGCTTTGATAGACGATCATAGATTGATCTGGAATATGAAATGTGACTTCCCTTCTTTGGAAATTGATATGAGCTCCATATAAAGAAATCCAATCCATGCTAAGAATCACACCAAATTCCACTATAGGAAGGATCACAAGATTTTCAGAAAGCACTTTCCCGCAAACTTCAATCGCAGAATAATTATAATCCTTTGATGTGACTGTTGTGCCATTAGGATTTTTCACAGCTAAATCAACATCTAATTGTTGAGGTAATACGGTGATACCCTTAGAAAATTATACAGAAATAAAAGAGTGGATGGATCCAGAATCAAATAAAACAGTTGCTACATTAGAGTGGATGGTAAGTGTACCTTTCACCACTTCGTTATCGTACTCCACATCGCTGATAGAAATTGCATGTGAATTTCTTTTTTCTTTAGCCTTAAGAGTTTTTTGATGTCGATCATCATCAACAACCCTTGTATTAGGGCATTGATTGGCATAATGCCCCATTTCCTTGCATTTGTAACATTGAAGTGTAGGAGGTGCACTCTGTGTAGCCTTTTCTTTGTTCGCATCACTAGAAATCTTCTTCCCATCATTGAAGCATTCAAATGCCCGATGACCTTCCTTTACACATTTGAAACATTTAATTGTCCCTTTAAGACAATTACCTCCATGTTTCTTTCCACAGTTTGAGCATAAGGGAAAACTCATCTTCGTTTCAGTGTGCTATTTAGATTTTCCTTTGAATTCCATTTTCCTCTTCTTATCAAACCCATATGTCTGATGGGTTACTCCAATCTCCATCTCAACCTTGAGAGCACATCGAACAATTTCCTCGTAGCTATTGAAGTCCCTTATGGATAACGCCCTTTAAAGACTTGGTTTTAAGCCACTAAAGAATCGATCGATCTTACTCTCAGGTTGGATAATAATACCAGAAGCATACCTTGAAAGACTTGTAAAATTTGCTTCATAGGTACCAACAGATTCATCATCCTTTTGCTTTAGTTCAAGAAACTCCTTCTCCATCTTTGTTCGAAGAATACGAGGGAAGTACTTATTGAAAAATAAGTTCTTGAACTCATCCCATTCCATGGACTCAATTTCATCTCTTTGCCTCGTATTCTTGATAATATTCCACCATTGATCAGCATATCCTTCCAAACGATATACTGCTAAGATGACTTTATCATGTTCAGAACATTGAAGAACTGAAAATATCTTTTCAGTGGTACTGATCCATTGTTCAGCCACTAATGGATCAGAAGACCCGCTGAATGAAGGTGGACACTACCTCATGAAGGATTCAACAAAATGTTGCTCCATATTTTTCTCATTTGGAGGTCATGCATGATTTATATCTTGAGAAAGTTGTGTGAGCACGGCTATAATATTTTTCATTCCAGCTCCCATAACATTTGGTTTCTCAGGGGGAAAATCATTGCATTTCACGTCGCATTCTGTATTAACACGGTTCTTTTGGGTTCTAGCCATTGACTAAAACCAAAAAGAATAGTGTGATCAACACTAATTATAATAGAAAAAACACATAATCAAGAATAAAATTTCACACTTCAGGTCTTATCATAGGTTTTTGATGGCCATTTCTAAAACACTAAGATTATGTTCTATTCTTAGAATTATCCTTTTGGTTCTTACTAAGGCTTTCACATCCTAGTTTCCAAAGGTTGACTATACCTTTCCTCTGATACCAACTACAATAACCCATACTTTACATACATTGTTAATACTTCAAAATTTAAGCATACTTATTAAAACATATAACAAAACCATGAAAGGACCGTATAGGTATAGTGTCTTTAGAAACTAGGAAACATAAACAACTAGTTCATAAATCATCTACGATGTCTCCCATTTATTTCATCATATCTAGAGTCCCTTTTTGGCATATCCTACTTAATAACCTTCTTCATGACCTGGGGAAAGAAAACATATAAAAGGGTGAGCTCAAATTTTTAGTAAGGGTAAACAAAATAAATATTAATCACATCATATTCATAAGAACATATCATTTTAGAAATCTTAACCTGCAAAAGAGATCATAATTTCATAACATGTGATAAATAATAGTAGTGAAATGTAATCCAAATAATCATAACATAAAACATGAAACATTTTTTCATACACACATAATCATATAGAATCATTTCTTAGTAGTCAAGACTCATTTCCAAGACTATCTTAGTGGACAAAGTCCATTTCTGAACCAAGTTCACTCCTCATTTCAGTCCTATTTCACTGAACCGGATTAACCTGTCGTTCCAGCCATGTCTATCTCATGAGATATAAATCATTACCCAATGCATTGGAGGTATATATAGGTCTCACCCATCTCGTAATGAAACCATTTTTATGTGTGCCACTAAATCATAAATAATACATCATAGTATAACCCATGTAATAAAAATGGGATTCTTAAACATTGTGACATCATAAAACAATTCATATAAGATAAAAGAATTCATAAAAATAAATCCATAACAACATAATCAAATAAATGTAATAATAGGGATAGAAACATAACCCTATATTATCTTAGATGGAAAATAATTTTGATAAAACACTTGAACTCCATTCTTGAGGAAAATATCCTTTCTACTTCAAAAACAATTTTCCGTTCTTAACATGTCATACAATTTTAAACTAAAAGTATTTGACTAAAAATAAACTTGAAAACTTGTAAATGAAGCTTCATGGAAATAATTTTCTAAAATCCCTTCAGGTCGTATAAGTTAAAAAATGAACATTCTTCTCGTACTTTGGCCGAAAAAGTCAAAAAGTACCTCGTACGAAAAAGAACAAAAGATTCCTTTCATATCTTTTACTAAAAACTCACCAAAGGGTAAAATTAAAATTAAAAAATTGTAGGAGGATAGAAATAATATAACATATTTAAGAAACATGGATGTGGATGATAAATATTCCCCAGTAAATTCTGAAGTACAAACAATCTCGGATAAAAATAAAATTGTGAGATTTTCCCTTACCTTAGGTCCGATTTGCTTTGTAAGTGTCTGAACCTCATTTATAATGATTTACATAATGTCATTGACTTATTCCAGAATCATACTCTTTGTTATGATATCATATATGGTCATATTATTAGCTTCTTATTAATAATATTTCATTTCTACTTGTTATTCGGGTGTTTATTATTTTTTGTTCTTATGCGTGTTTTGTCGAATAAATTCTTATTCTTATTTTTAGGTTATAGATACCTCATTTCTAGAATGTTATTAGTGTAATATATATCATATTTATTAACTAAATGCATTTATGTAATCATTATGCAATGAAAATCATATAGAACGAGTCCATCACATCGTGGAGACGGTATTCCGTACGTACGCACGAGCGATGATATCGTTCCCATGATCGTTAAATTATATTGGAGTGTATGTATAATATTTCAGAATCAGTATCACTTTACAATAATCATATATAGTTATTATTTACACCATTATACCCATCCATGTAAGGTGGTGGTGGAAAATAGATTACACCACGGCGTGGAGATGGTATTCTGTACGTATGTACGCGCGGTGATTTCATTTTCCGTAAGATGGATAGATGGTGAAATAGGGTTGTTTCATAATTATAATAACATATAAGTATATTATTGATACTTATTTTATTACTTAAAAATGAAAAAACTAAATAAGAATAAGTGGAAGAAGAAATAGAGTTGAAAGAATCGGTAACGGACATTACCTCTTCTTTGAATCGCCTCTTTGAGACCTCCTCTTAGGGCACTAAAATTTGTCTTTTAAGAAGACCATGACCTCTATGATGTTTCTAGGGAAGTTTATAAGAGAATTTGGTAGGGTTTGGACGATCTTTAAGGCTCAAAGTGGTGTGAGTAAGAGAGGGAGGAGGTTCCATTATATAAGGGAGGAGAGGGGCACCTTAGGAAAAACTAAACATATTATTTTATAATAAAGTCATATTCAGTTTTTAATAACTAAAAATTGATTTATTTAGAATCTATTGTGGGGATGGGTCTAAATAATCTCATCCAATATAATTTATACAAGTTTATGTTTCTATTTTAACCTTATCATTTAGATTTAACTTTAAGTTAGATAATTTAACTTTTACCTTGTCTTCCTGTTTTCTTACACTATAAGGTTAATAAACTTTCTATAACAAGCCAAAAGAACCCCAAGTTTCATATTATTAATATATATAACCTTATATAAGTCATTTGGCCTATCCTTATATTTTTAAGAATAAAATAACAATTAATAATATAATATTTCTTTAAAAACTATTTTATGACAAATTTGACACTATTAGGTAATTGATTTTTGTGAAACTCATAACAGAAATATTAGTTCTAAAAAAGTTATTTAAATTAATAATAACATGTCATTTTAACATATAAAATAATTTGAATTCATAAAAAGTCTCAAATTACATTTATTTGGGTATTTATAACATCAATTATTTCAATATTTCATTAATAATTTAATCACTGCATCATCTTTGTGTCATAAATAAATTAAATTATTTAATGTCTAAAAATTATAAATAAAATACTATTATGTAGGAAATCTTTGTATCTTTCTAATTAATATTTATATTCGAATTTATCTTATGTATAACCCTATATTAAAAATTATTTACTTATTAAAAATTGATTTTAACTATTTTAACCCTTCTTTAAATAAATTAATAATAAATGTCCTAATCTAATCCAAGTGGTCCTAAATGGTCATATTTTATTCGTAAGGTTGATTTTTGTCGAATTACACTTATCTAATAGAATTAGGACATGTGTTAGGGTAATAATAAAAACATTTTTACCCTTAATTGCCCTATTTACTTTTAACCGTGGTAAAAAAAGTAAAAAGTTACAATTCACCAAAAATTATTTTCATCTCATTGAACCACATTTTAGTTCTTGATATTAATCATGTCTCTTGTATTTTTGAAACTCCACTCACAGAAGCGATAAAATTATGTTTTATGTAAATTTTCAAATTCTCCTAGGAGGTGGGTAAAAGACGGTGAAAAGTTCAATAAAATTTTTATAAAATCTAAAAATATTATAAAATGACTCCAATGAATTTAATTGAACTTAAATAGGTATTATGTATCAATTTTGACCTAAAATAAATTTAAATAAAATAATTAATTAATTAAATAAAAATTCGGTTTTTAAATAGTAACCTAGTGTTTCACTATTCATCAAAAATTGAAAGTTTTCAGAAAAATACCAAAATTTCACCCTAGGCTAATTTCGATATTACAAATCCAAAAATGAAGTCCATTTTGAAAAGTAAAATTTCAAAAAGTGGGTATTACTATTCATAACAGCTAGTTTTAATAATATTTTAATAGAATATCGCTGTTTAGTGAAACTCGATATTGCGTACATCGCAAGCTATCGAAGAAGGTCACGATTGCGTGTAAAGAAAGCAAGGCTAGTGTTTTGTGTAGTGAAATATTCCTTTGATGATTTATATAAAAAATATTTCTCATAAAATTCTCGGGTGTTACATTATCACTACCACATCACCTGATGGAGTGATTGTTTTATGGAATCTATATCGCTAGTGGGTGAGAAGTCTTGCAGAACATGGATTTCCCTCTTTATTCTTCTTCGAACATGGAGATAATTTAATTATAATACTCTACTTGTGTTTTCTGAGTTTGGATCACATCATTAATTCTTCATCACAGTGTGTGGAATGAAATTTTCAATTCCAATAGTAGGGTATTAAAGTATGAATGTTATCATGTTAGGTATCTTACTTACTTCAAGTAATGGGGACTAAGATATTATCAATGTGAACCTAGTATATGGAAGACATATCTATATCACTCTTTGTGGTATACATAATAGGTTATCTAGTAGACACAAAGAATCATATTCATTGTTCGGTGTCACCTGAGTTTATTCTTTATCTCCATAAAATAATCATAACAATACTAATATAATAATGTCATCACAACCTATAATAATCCATGATGAACAACTATTATCAATTAATTAAAGTCATAATTTGAGAGATTACAAGTTATTAAAGTTAAGGAAATATATATATATATATATTCATTTATGTTTCCAATGTGAATGAATGAAAATGTATTGATTACCTCATAAATGATTAATTTTATAACTTTAAAACTCTTTTAAGAATATTCAACAAACCTAACATAAGCACCTATATATCATATTATATATGATAAAATTCCATATCAACCTTATGTATGTTGTATTTTTTAGGGTGTCTGTTATCTCATTACGTCATATGTAAATATTTTCACATATCAATGTGACCATCCAATAAAACCATCCTAGTAAACTTTTTTATTAATTGAAATCATTGAATAAATAAATTTTTAATGATTGTGAAATTTTGGAGTCATATTCATAATTTTAAACTCATTGAACATATTCAAACTCATTAAATTCATAACATCAAATGTTACGATGAAAAATATTGCTGTCTATATAGAATGATATTTATGTTCATTATCATCATCCTCAAAACCCTTTAAATAAAACATTTCTCTTAATACAACGTAAATAATTATATTATTATTTACTATTACATCCTAATCTTTTTTAGGATAAATTAATATTTAATTTTTTATGGTAACTAATTTAACTCATTATGATAGTCTACACATACACATGAATGATGTTATCATCTTATTATGGATTTGAAGGTAAGAATTTAGATATAATTTTTTAGTTAAAAAATCATAATAATGTATAAATATAATATAAAATAATTAAACCCATTATAATAACCATCTATAAAATATGGTGATGGAAAATGAATTGTATCACTACATTGAGGTGGTAGTCTATATGCATATATGCATGATTCTTTCACTTACCATTTGTGGGAAAAGAGAGTGAATAATGGTGATTCAATAATCATAATAAAATTTATATAAATTTAGCTTACATAATTTATTATGTTTCAATTAATACCTTGAATTTATAATAATTATAAGAAGATATAAATTAGAAGACGTAAGGTAGAATGATTACCCCTTATTTGATAGGCCTCCATTATATCCCTTCTTAAGAACCCATAGATTGGTATTTTATGAATAATATCACATATAATACTGGGATAAGAAATTTTATATTATAATATTTCCATGTTTTTTGATCTATATGTCTCAAAGTTGTGTAGATAAGATAAATGAGGTGGTCTCCTTTTATAATGGGGGAGTGGACAAGCTGGGAATTTCTTAAATGATCAAAATATAATAATGTCATAATCTATAATAATGCTTATAAATATTAATATATTAACATTTTGGGTATTATGATGTCATAATATTTCTATAAAATTTGTTTTAGATATGATTATTTCACAATGAGTTAAATTAGTTACCATAATAAAGTACCTGTACATTTATCCTAAAATAGATTAGGATGTAATGGTAAATAATTATATAATTAGTTACCTTTTATTTAGAGAAAATTTTTATTTAAAGGTTTTGAGGATGAAAATAATGAACATAGAGATCATTCTATATAGACAACAATATTTTACATTGTAACATTTGATGTTATGAATTTAAGGAGTTTGAATATGTTTGAAGATTTTAACATTAGGAATATTATTCCAAAATTTCACAATCATTAAAACATTATTTATTCAACGATTTCACTCAATAAAAGAGTTCACTGGGAAGGTTTTATCAGATTGTCACATTGATATGTGATGAAATTTACATATGATTTAATGATATAACAAAATCCCTAAAAAGTACATCATATATAAGGTTGATATGGAATTTTATCATATATAATATGATGTATAGGTGTTTATGATTAGTTTGTTTAATATTCTTAAAAGAGTTTTAAAGTTATAAAATTAATCATTTATGAGGTAATCAATACTTTATCATTCATTCACATTGGAAACATAAATGAATATATATATAAATTTCCTTAACTTTAATGACTTGTAACCTCTCAAATTATGACTTTGATATACCAATAATAGTTGTTCATCATGGATTCTTATAGGTTGTGATGAAATTATTTTATTAGTATTATTATGATTATTTTATAGAGATAAAGAATAAACTCAGGTGACACCGAACAATGAATATGATTCTTTTTGTATGCTGGAAAACCTACTATGTATACCACAAAGAGTGTTATAGATATGTCTTCCAAATACTAGGTTCACATAGATAATATCATAGTACCCATTACCTGAGGTAAGTAAGATACCTAACATGATAACCTACATACTATAATAACCTACTATTGGAATTGAAAAATTCATTCCACACACTGTGATAAATAATTAATGATGTGATCCAAACTCAGAAAACACAAGTTAATTTTGGTAGGTGAAAGAGTCATGCATATATGGGTATAGACTACCTCCTCAATGTAGTGATACAATTCATTTTCCATCATCATATTTTATGGATGTTTATTATTATGGGTTTAATTTTTTTATATTATATTTATGACATTATTATGATTTTTTAACTAAAACATTATATCTAACTTCTTACATTCAAATCATTTAGAAGATGATAACATCACTCATGTGTATGTGTAGATTATCACATCCACGAAGCCATGTAAATTATTTTTCATTTCATCTTTACAAGGATGGTAATAAAAATATATTTAAGGGACATATATAATATATAATATATAATATATAATAATATCTATTTAATGGTGATTTGTTATTTATAATTATTTCATTCTATCTATCGAAAAGTGAACACAGCGTTAAGGCGTATGTAAAACCAACCGTCTCTATGAAATAAAGTGATTCATTTTTTAATTAATACCATTTATAGATGACTATATATATATAAGAAAATATCATTTTATCATTATTATAATTTTTGAGATAATGTATCCATGATGAAAATATAAGGACTGGAAATTCTAAAATGAAATTCCATTGAAAATGAAACAATTAACGCCCAAAAACAATGATTTTCATAATGAATTATTAATAAATGGGTGTTGAAAATATGTAAGTGGATAATGTATATAGAATTAAATTATAATAAACTTAAATTTATTATATATGATTTTAGAGTTAATTTTAATAAATAAAAACTTGTTTTAAAGGATTTATGTAACAATCTCATAGTCTATCGGTATTGTTCGTGATTATGTTTTCGATTGTGAAATTTTGTTACCGGTCTCTCAAGAATCCTAATAATTTTATTCTCATATATATCATTTTTTAATGGATATGAAAAATATACAAGTGGGGTTGAATATTTTATTTTCAAAAACCATGAAAAAATTAAAATTTCTCTCTTAAAATGAAGCAATACGTTCATTATCTCTTTATGTTGAGTGAGTATTGGAAATAAATAATGAAAATAACACGGTGATGTATAGTTGGTCATGGAATAGAAACACCCTATTCCGCTCCACCAATGATCTACTCTATGATCTTGGTGACTTTATCTAGTATTTATTCTTATCTAGATACCTCAACAATAGAGTATAAGTAGTTGACATCATACAATTCTTTTACAGGGACTTCTTGTTCTTTTATTGGAATCTGAAATATTCAAAACTTAGTCTAAGAAGATACAACCCTATCAGGATTGAGTCCCAGTATCCAAGAAAAAAAAGAAAATATATTACATGATGTTTGTGGTGAAATTGTTTTTGCTCCAGTTGCAGTAGGAACAAACATATATAAATGATCTTCAATAATACATAACAGCATCAAAATATCCATCAATGTCATGCATGGTTCTTCTACCTTAAATTGTAGAAAATAGATAAGAAAATGTTTTCTAGGATTCATTTTTCTTAACACAGTGAAGGAATAAGGTTTTAAAAATAGTATTTCTCACTTCCTCAAAATGAACAGCAGTAGCAATGTTGGGTGCATTCTCACCGGAACATAGGGTTCATTAAAGTCGGGTTCAACAAAGTAATGTAGGGTTCATTTCATAAAAATGTATGTTATATAAACCATAATTTTTTATAAAATGTAGGTTTTATGAAGCGTAGTGTGTGGATAATTAACCATAAATTTAACTCAAAAGAAAGGTTGATCATAATTATGGATTAAAAGTGGGGTAGCACTCTTCTAAATGTAGGGTTCAACTAAACCTTCGTAAAATCTAAACCTCCAACATTTAGATACTTCAATGATTTTTTATAGCCTATTATAATTTAATCAATCCTTAATCATTTAATTCTTATTGTTAGATAGTTTTGATATTGTTCTAAAGGATCTATAATATACTCAATCAGACATATAAAGCTTCAGATATCTTCAAAACATTGAAGAAAAACAATTCTATAAAAATAAATTTCGAAAAAATCCTCACTGAACTTCAGATAATTTATTGAACAAAAAAGTAAGTTTTTATCCATCTATGAAAATTGATTAAATCAATATAAACCTCTTGTACTTCCATCCCACTATGTTTTGACTGATTCTAATGTCTATAGAACATGAATTAAATCAAATATAGTAGATTTTAAAATCTATTCACTCTAGAGTGGAAAAAACTATTATAGCCAATTCAGGGATTTTTAGAGTACTAAGAAAGTATTTTAACACTTCCACATAAACAAATGATATTTATATAAATACCTTATCTATCAAACAACATATGTTTCACAAAAATCAGTTCACTTTACCTTGACATTTAATCAAAATTCAGAGGTAAATTTAATCTAAAATTTGCAAAGTCACGTGAACAGGTTGTTACAACTTAGGTGAATTGTTTCACCATAAAAATAATATAATTATATATTGATATAAATGGATAAAACAAATATAATATTTTTATATTTTGGACGGAATAGACTTCGTACTAATATGATCATTATTTCTTAAAATTTAAAATCAATACAGTAACATATTAAATATAAAATACTTTACAAATTTATTAGAAAAGAAAGAATAATGGGTTGAAGAAATTATAAAAACTAAAATAAAATGACAATAGAAAAGATCCACTAAACATTATCCCCTTTTTTGATGATCACAACCCCATAATTCTCTAGAAACGTTTTCTCCCCCTTTTTGTAAGGATAAAAAAGATGAGTTATTGATTATATTAAATAATACAATATATTTACTACTTTTATAAAGAGTAATAATTCTAAATTTTGTTATCAGTATCAAAAATATTTAAAATTAAAAATACTAAATTTTATTCCCCTTTATTAAAAAAATAAAAAATTTAGTTTTTGAAAAATATATTCTTTATACATGCAGCAAAATAGACTCCCAAAAAATTTATTATACCTTTAAAAAAATTAAATAGATATAATAAATAAGAAATGAAAGCACAAAAAAATTATTCAATAAACAATTAGGGATTTCAATGATTGTATTAAACCATTTAATTTATTCCATAATAATACAACATTTAAACATGTGATAAATATTTAAAAGAACTCCCCTTAATACATAACATAATTATAAAATATATTCAATGAATTAAAAAAATATTTTCACAAAATTTTAAGAATTTTTATAAAAATATTTAAAATAAAATATTTTCATATAATATAAAATAACTTTTTGCACATGTAATAATTGACCATAACATTTTAATCTAACAATTTAACACATGTAGTAATAGTTTAATTTATCCCATAAGATTAATTTAAATGGTTATACAATATACACATTCTTACAAGAAATATTACCATTTATATAAGAACTTAAGAGAAATATTGATGGTCATTGGTTAATATAATATTACAATGAATTAGTTCATAAAATAATAGATTTAGAAAATTTTGAACAGATTCATCATAGGAGTAATTAAATAAAATGTAACAAAAAGATAAAACATTTAAAAAAATTTCTCATCTTTATAAAATAGGTAGTGAAATTAAATTTAATATTAAAATGGAAAATAAAATACCTTCTATATTTAAATAGTTCCATATTTATGAAATTTATCAAATAAAGATTCAATTCAGAGATATAATTCCATTGTAAAATAAAAAATATATGTATCTAGGTATTTTTTAAGAAACCAAAAAATTTTATAAGGATTAAGATCAGTTGTGAAAACATTTAAATAATCAAATACATATGTGTTTTGGTACCCATATACTTTTTTTGTAAGTGTTATCAACTAATGATTTAGGTAAACGTAAATGTTTATTTTTTTCAAATATTTTATAATTAAATATAGATAATTATATAAAATAATTAAAATGTATGATAACACAAAATTTAGTTTAACTAAAATAATAGTCATTATAATAATGTCTATTAATACCATAATATAAACATTTTACAGTGGACAGTTTTTTCTTTTCAAACCAGGAGAAAAATAATTCTTGCATAAATTTTGGATTGTCTATATTACTACCAATACAAATATTTCCTTTGTAAATTTTATTTTTACCAAGAATTTGATTAAAATAATTTCCTCCCTTAATAAGAATATAATAATATTACTATAAATTATCAACTTCTTCCAAAAATTCATTAATTTTAGTTTCAGGAGGATCACAATAAATTTTGGAATAATTTGATCTTAAATATGCAATATATTTTGACAAACTTTTATTAACAATTAAAATATAAACATAATATTTTATATGTTTTATATTCATTTTTATTAATTATATACGTTTTATTTGAGGCCTATAATAATATTTATCACATTCATCATTGTAAAAAAAAATTGAATAATAATTTTCAGATTAAAAATATTGTACATCATCAATGTGATCTATAAGACTTATATATTCTTTATTTATTTTATTGTTCAACATCAGAGTTTGTAGAAGATTCATCACTTGAACCCAAATGTGTATAATCATAAAATTAATCCAAATAAGCTTTTACTAAAGATTTTAACTCTATAATATAACCATGACTTTCAATTTTTTCTTCTATCACAACTTCACACACCTCAATATACTCTTTTAACACTAAATTTGTTTTTGAAATTGGTATTCCCAAGGTAGAAAAATCATTGACAACTTATTTCAATTTATAAGTTCCTTGATAAGTAATTTTGCTTATCTTACACAACTCATAGGCATTACAACATTGAAAAATGTTATAAAATTCATCAGGACTATGTCCACATATAATTTAATTCATTTCTCTTGAACTAAAATCATATTCATATCCCATCCCATCATCCCACTTGTCTGGTTCACTAGGGATTTCATAATTTTTGAAGTTCTTCATGTAAACTTTTAAACCAATATTCTTCAAATAGATTATCATATAAGCTTTCTAGAATCCATTATTTTCACCATTAAAATAAGGATCATGGATCATAAAAACACATTCTCTAAGATCATTCATTAAGATTTTTCTTTATCTGAATCTTTAAAATGGGATTATTAGAGACAAAGGAAATCTTCAATATTCCAAAAGAGTCTAAATTTTTTATATTAATTGTAAAGTATTATAAATAAGAAATAATAATTTTCTAGGATTTCTAAAAAGAGTAATATAGAAATATATAACTTCATATAATACCACTTGTTGGTATCGAGTATATAAATATTTTCAAAAAAAATATCTCCACTAGAGTCTAGCCCTTAATACCATTTATTATGTCAGAATGTCTATGAAGAATAAAAAATAAAGAGTCTAATTATTTCTTTCCAAAAATCATGAAAAAAATTCAATCGACCCTCTTGAAATTAATCGATCATTTCCTTCTCTATAAAAGTTGAGTGAGTAGCATAAATAAATAAAGAAAATGACATAGCTATGTATAGTGGTTCAGGGAATAGAAATCCCCTAGTCCACTCCAAAAACTCTATACTCATAGATATTGGTGATTATAACTAGTATTTACTCTTATATGGAATCCTCTAGAATTGAGTATAAGCATTTGACACATTAGATGGATTTTACAGGGCTTTCTAGTTCTTTTACAGGGAACAAAAAAAATATAATACTTAGTCTGGGAAGATCAGACTCTACCATGACTAAGGTTAACCAGTTGATACTCTAAATAAAATTAGTGATATGAAGAATTTTTGGAAACAGGGTTATCCTTATGTTTCCGAAGAAACTTACATATGTATATGATCATCAATAATGCATAGAAACGTAAGAATAAACGTCAATGTCGCATATGATTCTTATTATTTAAACAATAGAAAATAGGTTAGATAATGTTGAATAGGCTTCCTTATTATTTACGCCATGAGATAATAAGGATTTGAAAATAATATTTCTCTCTAATTAAAAATTAAAATCATCAGCAATATAGGGTAAATTCTCACCAGAATGTAGGGTTCAACAATGTAGTGTGGGGTTTTTTTCATCCAAACGTATGGTACATAAACCGTACTTTTGTATCAAAAGTAGAGTTTATAAAAATTAGATTTTTTTTAACTAACCATAATGTTAACTCAAAATTAGGGTTTCTCAAATATAGGTTTCAAAAGTAGGTTTCCACTATTTGGAATAGAAGGATCAACTAAACCTTTAGAAAAACTAAAAATTCTATATTTAGAGACATAAATAATTTTTTAAAACCTCTTACCCTTATATTTATCATTCATTATAGAGGAATTATTTTTATATTATTTGTATTCCTTTCTAATGGATCAAGAAGAGACTCAATATGAATTCCACATAAATATATATCTGTGAAAGAAAATTAACATAGTTCTGAAAAAACTGAAAATTATGAAAAATCATCGCATAACTTTATATAATTTATTGAACAACCAAAATACATTTTTAGCATTATATTTTAACTAGTGAAATCGAGACATAATTCTTATATTTCCATCGCACCAAATTTCAATGGATTAATATTTCTATAGAACTAGCAGTAAATCAAATACAATAGCTTTTATAATCTATTCATTATAGAGTTTCAAAACTTTTGTAGCAACTTTGGTGAAATTTTAGAGTACTAAAATAGTATTTTTAGACTTAAAAATAAACTAATGATGTTTAGATAAATCCATTGTATATATCATGTCACAAGTATCATGAAAATCTATTAACTATAACATGATATTTTATAACGACCCATAATTTACATACATTGTTATTACTTCATAATTGAAGCATACTTATTACAACATATAATAAAACCCTGATAAGACCATATAGGTTTAGTGTCTTTAGAAACTGGGAAACATAAACAACTGGTTCATAAATCATCTACATTGTCTCCTGTTTATTTCATCATATCAAGAGTCCCTTTTGACATATCCTACTTAATACCCTTCTTCTTGACCTGGGGAAAATAAAACATAAAAAGGGTGATCTAAAATGCTTAGTTAGTGTAAACAAAGTAAATAACAATCATATCATATTCATAAGAACATAACATTTTAAAAATCTTAACCTGCAAAAGAGATCATAATATCATAACATGGGATAAATAATAGTAGTGAAATGTAATAACAATAATCATAACATAAAACATGAAACTTTGTGGCATACACACATAATAATAGAAAATCATTTCATATTAGTCAAGACTCATTGCCAAGACTATCATAGCGGATGAAGTTCATTTCTGAACCGATTTCACTCCTCGTTTTGGTCCTGTATCACTGAACCAGATTAACTTTCCATTCAAGCCATGTCTATCTCATGAGATATAAATCTTTACCCAATGCATTGGTGGGATATATAGGTCCCACCCATCTCATAATGAAACCATTCTTATGTGTTCCACAAAATCATATATCATATATCATAGCATAACCCATGTAATAAAAATGGGATTCTTAAAAATCATGCCATCATAACATAATCCATATAAGATAAAAGGAATTCATAAAAAATAATTCCATAATAACATAAACAAATAAATTTAAAAATAGGGATAGAAACAGAACCCTATATTATCTTATATGGAAAATAATCTTGATTAAACACTTGTACTCCATTCTTGAGGAAAATATCCTTTCTACTTCAAAAAACATTTTTACTTTCTTAACATGTCATAAAAATTTCAACTAAAAGAAGTTAATTAACAATAAACATGATAACATGTAAAGGAATCTTCATGGAAATAATGTTCTATAAATCATAAAAATCCTTTCATGCCATATAAGTTAAAAAAAACATTCTTCTCGTACTTTGGCTAAAAAGTCAGAAAGTATCTCGTACTGAAAATGAGAAAATATTCCTTTCATAACTTTTACTAAAAATTCACCAATAGGTAAAATTGGATTTAAACAATTGTAGGAGGATGGAAATAATATTACATATTGAGGAAACATGGACGTGGATCATAAATATGCCCCCAGTAAATTCTGAAGTACAAACTATCTCGGATAAAAATGAGATTTGAGATATTTTCCCATACCTTAGGTCTGATATAATTTGTATGTATCCAAACATCTTGTATAATGATTTAAATAATGTCATTGACTTATTACATAATTATACTCATTGTTATGATATCATATATGGTCATATACTTATCTTCTTATCAGTAATATTTCATTGTTACTTGTTATTCAGGTGTTCATTGCTTTATGTTCTTATGCGTGTTTTGTCAAATAAATTCTTTTTCCTTTTTTTAGGTTATAGCTAAATTATTTACAGAATGGTATTAGTATAATATATATCAGATTTATTCATTCAATTCGTTTATATAATTATGGTTTAATGAAGATAATGTTGAACGAATCACATCGCCTCGTGGAGACGGTAAGCTGTACGTACGCACGAGCGATGATATTATTCCCATAATTATTGAATGGTCTTGGATTGGATGATATAATATATCATAATTAGTATCGTTTTATAATAATAATATATAGTTATTTTTTAAACCATTATATCCATCCAAGTAATGTGGTGGTGGAAAATAGATTACACCACGGCGTGGAGACGGTATTCTGTATGTACGCACGCGTGGTGATTTCATTTTCCGTAGGATCGAAACAAGGTGAAATAGGTTTCATTCATATTTATAATAAAATATCAGTAGATTATTGATACTGATGTCATTACTTTATAATGAAACCAATAAAGAAGATGTAGTAGAAGAAGAAATAAATTTGAAAGGATCGGTAAAGGATATTACCCCTTCTTCGACGTGCCTCCTCTAAACCTCCTCTTATGGCACTAAAGTTTGTCTTTGAAGAAGACCAGTACATCTAGTATGTTTATATGGAAGTGTAGAAGATAATTGGATAGGTTTTGGCCGATAATGAAGGCTAAAAATTGTGTGAAGAAGAGAGGTAAGAGGTTCCCTTTTATAAGGGATGAGAGGGACACCTTTGGAATCATAAGAAATATTAATTTATAATAAATTCCAACCCCACTTAAAAACTTCCAAAAATAACTCAATTTGCAGATGAGATGATATAGGGTTTTAATCTCATCAACCAATAAAATTTAGACATGTTGTGAATTTATTTTATCCTTATCCAATTTATTTACCCTTATTTAATCTATTTAATTTTTTTTGGTAATAATATTCTAAATTTGAAATTGATAAAAATAATTACTTATGTGTGGTGAATTTTCCATAATTGGATATTTTATGACATTTTAGGCCATATAAATTTAAATTTATAATTTTTAAATATTTTTGCGATTTTTAAACAATTTTATACTATGTTATGTTTATAAAATAACAATAGTGTCAATTTTGACACTATTCATTTATTTGAATTTAAAAAAAATCCACACAGAGGATATATTCGAACCAAAATAATTTATAGATTCTTAATATGTCATATGCATCTAGAAAATTCTTGGATAACATTAAATAGTTCATATAATATTTATTTTAATATTTTGAAAACCATTTATTTGATATTTCAATCCATAAAATAATTTCAACATCATTATTGTGTCATTATTAATGATTATTATTTCATCCTTAAAAATTATAAATAAATTTACATGATGTATATTGTTTTATTATCTTTCTGGATACTATTAATGTTTGAAGTTTTATGACGTTTATCACTAAATTAAAATTATTACACTTATAAGATATAAGAGAGTGACATGTTGTCACTTTCTTTGGTTTTAATTATAATTATATCATTTTTTGTTTCAATAGTCCATGAAACGAATCTATTATGACCTTAGGTGATATTGGTGAACTTTTATTCATCCAATAGAATTTTGGTAGGTGTTAGGGTAATTTTATAATCTTATTTTTACCCTTAATTACTCGATTTACCTATAACTGTAGTAAATAAAAATTACCGTAGTTACTATTCATAATGTCAAAAAAGTAAAAGTAAACTATTAAAATAATTTGGACCCACTGAATCCAAATATGAAATCCATTTTTCAAAATTCAAAACACATAATTTGCAGTAATTAATTTAAAATTAATAAAGTTGTTAAGAAAAGGGGTTTTTTAAAGTTAAAACATTATCAAGGATTTAAATGTTTTTACCTATGGATTCAATGTAAAATTATTGGTAATGACACACATTATATTAAATGGTAAAAAAATATTCTATTTATACTTTAAAACCATTAAATTTTATCATGTAACCGTATAAATTATCTTGAAGAAAAAAGTTGTCTTTAAGAAAAAATTAGCGTATTTTTACTATTCCTTAAAATATAAAAGTGATCAGAAAAGTATCAAAAATTTATCCAAAGTAAATTTTTATATCCTGATTCAAAAGAAGAAGTTTATATTGTAAAATTGAACTTATAAACTTGTCAAAAATTATATTTTAAAAGGGTGTGCCATCAAAAGGTGTTAAAACTCCATTTTTTAAAAAGTATTTCTTTTATAAAAAAAATTGATTTTGTTTTCATATCTCATTATAGAATATGTTTAAGATGAATTATAATGTTATGAAATTAAAAATTTGGTTAATACTATTAACAATGGCTAGTTTATAATATTATAATAATATATCATTGATAAGTGAAACCCGGCATTGCGTACAATGCAAGCTATTGAGGAAGGTTTCTCTTGCGTGTAATGCAAGGAAAGCCAGTGTTGTGTGTAGTGAAAGATTCTCCTGGTGTTGCGTATAACATAAGACATTAAAAATATATATATTTCTCAAAAAATATAATGTTGTTACATTACACCCCCCTTAAAACGAATTTTACCCTTGAAATTCATCACTTTGTAACAAACAGATGAGGATACCTCTCCCTCATCACATCCTCAAGTTCCCATGTAGCTTCTTCAAATTGGTGGTTCCTCTATAAACCTTTAACCAAGTGAGTGGTCTTGTTTCATAAAACTTTTTCTTTATGATCCAGAATCTCTATTGGCTATTCTTCATAAGGAATATCTTGCTCCAGCGGTACAACTTCTGAGCTTAGTACATGTGAAGGATCGTGTATGTACTTTCTCAGGAGAGATACATGGAACACATCAGGATCTTTAGAAAGATTCTGTGGAAACACCAATCGGTAAGACACCTTCCCAACACAATCCAGTATTTAAAAAGGATCAATATACCTAGGGCTCAGCTTTCCATTCTTTCAAAATCTCATTACTCTCTTCCAAAGAGATATTTGTAAGAACACTTTATCACCCACTTCAAATTCTAGGTCTTTTCTTCTGTTGTCAGCATAATGTTTTTTCGACTCTTAGCTGATCTTATGTGTTATTGAATAGATCTTACCTTTTCTTCCATCTTATCAACAAGATCAGGTCCTAATAGATTTCTTTCCCAAACTTCATCCCAGCAAGTTGGAGTTTGGCATTTCTTTCCAAAGAGAGCTTCATAAGGATCCATATGAATACTACAGTGAAAGCTATTATTATAAGAAAATTACACCAAAGGTAGGTGTTGATCCCAACCACCTTTGAAATCCATAGAGCAATCTCTCAACATGTCTTATAGAGTTTGAATTGTCCTCTCAGACTGAACGTCTTTCTGAGGATGATAAGTAGTGTTGAAACTCAACTTCGTATCTCGAGTATGCTGAAGACTTCACCAAAACATCGAGGTAAACCTCGGATCCTGATCAAATATAATGTAATGTGGTACTCCATGCAATCTTACCACTTCCTTCACATCTATCCCGGAAAGCTGATCAAGAGAGAAATATTCTATAATAGTAATGATTTGTGCCGACTTTGTAAGACGATCAACTATAACCCAGATAGAATTATTGCCTTTTGATGTTTTAGGAAGTCCAGTAACAAAGTCCATAGTGATGTCTTCCCCTTTCCATTCTGGTATGGGTAATGGTTGTAACAACCCCTTAGACATCTTCCTCTGCTTTAACTTACTATCAAACCAAGCATCGAGAGACATATTCAACAACATCTCTTTTCATGCCTTCACACCAGAAGTACTCTTTCAGGTCCCTATACATATTCGTGCTTCCAGGGTGAATAGAGAATGAAGAACTATGAGATTTATCCAATATTTCCTTCTTTAATTATGGAATGGGAGGAACACAAACCTGATTCCTGAACCTTATTATTTCATCACAATCAAAGTGGAATTCGGGAACATTTCGCACCTTCTTTTGTAACTCTACATCTTCTTTATGTGCCTCTTTAATCATTACATGTATAGATGGTTGAACGTTAATTTGAGAAAGATAAGATTTTTCCCCTTCCATTATAATTCCAAGATCCATCCTTCATAAATCCATAAATATTGGATCATTGGGGATCCTTATCATGGATAATCTGGCATGGTCTTGTCGACTTAATGTGTCTGCCACCTTGTTTGCTTTCTTAGGGTGATAATGAATTGAGCAGTCGTAATCCTTAATCAGCTCCAAGCATCTTCTTTGGCGCATATTCAACTCCTTTTGTGTGAAAATATACTTTAAACGTTTATGATCAGTATAAATATCATACCTTTCACCATAAATATAATGCCTCTGAATCATTAATGCAATGATTACCACCACAAATTCCAAATCATGGGTTGGGTAATTTTTCTCATGGATTTTCAACTGTCGTGGGGTATAAGCTATCACCATATCATTTTTCATGAGAACACACCCCAATCCCTTATTGGATGCATCACTATAGATCACAATCCTTTCTCCACTACAAGGTAGTGTGAGCATAGGTGCACTGGATAACCTTTTTTTTTACTCCTTGAAATCCTCTTCACACTCCTCCGTCCAAAAGAACTTTACTCCTTTTCGATTCAACCTAGTGAGTGGATTAGATAAGCATGAAAAATAATTCACAAAACTTTGATAATATCCAGCCAAACCAAGAAATCTTCAGATATCAATTTCTTTTGTTGGTCTCGACCATCTTTCGATAACCTTTATTTTTGATGGATACATAGATATCCCCTCTTTTGTTATTATGTGACCCAAAAATGAAACTTTTTGTAGCCAAAATTCACACTTGGTAAATTTGGCATAAAGCTTCTCCTTTCTTAGGGTCTATAATACAATTCTAAAGTGATATTCATGTTCTTCCTTGCTCTTTGAATAGACAAGAATATCATCTATAAAGACTACCACAAACTGATCAAGATAGTCTCTAAAGACTATATTCATTAGATTCGTGAAGATAACAGGGGAATTAGTAAGGCCAAATGCCATCACTATAAATTCATAGTGTCCATACCTTGTACGGAAAGTTGTCTTTGGTATATCCTCCCTTTTGACCGTTAATTAATGCTACCATGAACGAAGAACAGTCTTGGAAAAGTATTGAGCTCTACGTAGTTAGTCAAATAAGTCATCAATGTGTGGGAGAGGATATTTATTCTTGATAGTGATTTTGTTTAGTTCTCGATAATCAATGAAGAGTCTCATTGATCCATCTTTCTTCTTAACAAATAGAACAGGTGCTCCCCAAGGTGATGCACTAGGGAATATGAATCCCTTATCAATATTCTCTTGGAGTTTCTTCTTCATTTCTTACAACTCAATTGGGGTCATTCTATAAGGTGTCTTTGAAATGGGCATAGCATACGGTATGAGTTCTATTGAAAACTCAAATTCACGATTTGGTGGAAGACCTAGAAATTCATCTGAAAGACATCATAAAACTCATGTATAATGGGAATATTCTTAATTGTGAGTTTCTCTCCAACCATTTGAGATAAATAACCTTCATTTATAGGAATAACTACCCATAAAATGTAAGAAACTTTCAGTCGAGGTTATATTCATCCTTGCATCGATAGATGATCATAGATTGATCAGGAATATGAAATGTGACATCTCTTATTTGGCAATAGATATGAGATCCATATAAGGTAAACCAATCCATGCCAAGAATCACATCAAATTCCACTATAGGAAGGATCACAAGATTTGAAGGAAGCACTTTTCCACAAATGTCATTTGGAGAATAATTATAAACATTTTATGAAACTATTGTTCCATTAGGAGTTGTCACAGCTAACTCAAAAACTAATTGTTGAGGTAGTACGACGATACACTTAGAAAATTATTTATAAATAAAAGAGTGGGTGGATCTAGAATCAAATAAAACATTTTCTACTTTAGAGTGGATCATAAGTGTACCTTTTACCACTTAGTTATCATACTCCACATCGCTGATTGAAATTGCATGTGACTTTCCTTTTTCTTTGGACTTAAGTGTTTCTTGACGTCAATCATCATCAACAACCCTTGGATTAGGGCATTGATTATCATAATTCCCCAATTCATTACACTTGTAACATTGAATTGTAGGAGGTTCATTCTAGGTAGCCTTTTATTTGTTCACATACTGGACATATTTTTTCAATCATTGCGGCATTCAAATGCCCGATGACCTTCTTTTCCAAATTTGAAACATTTACTTGTCCCTTTAAGACAATTCCATCCATGTTTCTTTTCACACTTTGAGGATAAGGGAAAACTCATCTTCTTTTCAGTGTGGCCTTTAGATTTCCCTTTGAATTCCATTTTCCAATTCTTATAAAACTCATATGATGGATGGGTTACTCCAATCTCCCTCTCAACCTTGAGAGAACATCAAACAATTTCCTCATAGCTATTGAAGTCCCTTATGGCTAACTCCATTCGAAGACATGGTTTTAAGACACTAAAGAATCGATCTATCTTACTATCAGGTTGGATAACAATTCTGAAATCATATCTTGAAAGTCTTGTAAAATTTTCTTCATAGGTACCAACAGATTCATCATCCTTTCTCTTTGGTTCAAGAAACTCCTTCTCCATCTTTGTTCGAAGAATATGAGGAAAGTACATATTGAAAAATATGTTCTCAAACTTTTCCCATTCAATGGACTCGATTTTATCTCTTTGCCTCGTATTCTTTATAACAATACACTGTTGATCAGATTCACCTTCCAAATGATATACTGACAAGATGACATAATCATGTTTAGAACATTGAAGAACTGAAAATATCTTTTCAGTGGTACTGATCCACTGTTCAGCCACTAATGGATCAGTAGACCTACTGAATGAGGGTAGACGCTTCCTCATGAAGGATTCAATAGAATGTTGTTCCTCCATTTTCTCATTTGGAAGTACTACATGATTCATTTATTGATAAAGTTTTGTGAGCATGGATACAATATTTTGCATTCCAACTCCCATATTATTTGTTTGCTCAGGGGGATAATCATTGCACTTCCCATCGCATTCAACATTAACACGGTTCCTTCAGGTTCCATCCATTGAATAAAACCAAGAAGCATAGTGTGAGCAACACTAATTACAATAAGAAAACCACAAAATCAAGAATAAAATTTCACACTTTAGGTCTTATCATAGCTTATTCAGGGCCATTTCTAGAACACTAATATTTTGTTCTATGCTTAGACTTATCCTTAGGGTTCTTACTAAGTCTTTTACATCCAAGTTTCCAAACGTTGACGATACCTTTCCTCTGATACCAAATATAACAACTCATACTTTATATACATTGTTATTACTTCATAATTGAAGCATACTTATTAGAACATATAACAAAACCATGATAGTGTTGTATAGGTATAGTGTCTTTAGAAACTGGGAAATATAAACAATTGGTTCATAAATAATCTAAATTGTCTCCTGCTTATTTCATCATATCTAGAGTCCCTTTTGACATATCCTACTTAATACCCTTCTACCTGACCTGGGGAAAAGAAATCTTACAAAAGGGTGAGCTCAAATGCTCAGTAAGGGTAAACAAAGAAAATATCAATCATATCATATCAATAAGAACATAACATTTTGAAAATCTTAACCTGCAAAAGAGATCATAATATCATAAAATGGGATAAATAATAGTAGTGAAATGTAATACCAATAATCATAACATAAAACACAAAACTTTTTGGCATACACACATAATCATATAAAATCATTTCATATTATTTAAGACTCATTTCCAAGACTATCATAGCGGACAAAGTCCATTTCAGAACTGAGTTCACTCCTCGTTCTAGTCCTGTATCACTGAACCGGATTAAATTTTTTGTTCCGGCCATGTCTATCCCATGAGATATAAATCTTTACCCAATGAATTGGAGGGAGATATAGGTCCCACCCATCTCATAATGAAACCATTTTTATGTGTGCCACAAAATCATAAATCATCTATCATAGCATAACCCATGTAATAAAAATGGGATTCTTAAACATCATGCCATCATAACATAATCCAAATAAGATAAAAGGACCTAATAAAAATAATTCCATCATAATATAATAAAATAAATGTAAAAATAGGGATATAAATATAACCCTATATAATCATAGATGGAAAGTTTTTTTGATAAAACACTTGAACTACATTCTTGAGAAAAATATCCTTTCTACTTCAAAAAACATTTTTCCTTTCTTAACATGTCATACAATTTTAAACTAAAAGAATTTAATTAAAAATATACATGAAAATTTTTAAAGGAGTCTTCATGGAAATAATGTTCAATGAAATCATAAAAATTCATTCATGTCGTATAATTTAAAAAACATTCCTCTCGTACTTTGGCTGAAAAAGTCAAAAAGTATCTCGTACTGAAAACGACAAAAGATTCATTTCATAACTTTTACTAAAAATTCGCCAAAAGGTAAAATTGGATTTAAACAACTGTAGTAGGATATAAATAATATTACATATTGAGGAAACATGGATGTGGATGATAAATATGCCCCCAGTAAATTCTGAAGTATAAACTATCTTGGATAAAAATGAGATTTGCGATATTTTCCCTCACCTTAGGTCTGATATGATTTATACGTATCTGAACCTCCTATATAATGATTTAAATAATGTCATTGACTTATTAAATAATCATACTCATTTTTATGATATCATATATGGTCATATTCATATCTTCTTATTAGTAATATATCATTGATACTTTTTATCCAGGTGTTCATTACTTTATGTTCTTATGCGTATTTTGTCGAATAAATTCTTTTTCATATTTTTATGTTATAGCTACATCATTTACAGAATGGTGTTAGTATAATATATATCAGATTTATTCATTCAATTCATTTATATAATCATGTTTTAATGAATATCATGTAGAACAAGTCACATCAAATCATGGAGACGGTAAGTCGTACGTAGGCATGAGCGACGATATCGTTCCCATAATTATTTAATAGTCTTGGAGTGAATGATAGAATATATAAAAATTAGTATCTTTTTATAATAATAATATATAGTTTTTCTTTACACCATTATATCCATCCAAGTAATATGGTGGTGTAAAACATATTACACCACGACATGGAGACGGTATTCCGTACGTACGCACGTGTGGTGATTTCATTTTCTATAGGATGGATAGAAGGTGAAATAGGTTTGTTTAAATTTTATAATAACATATCATTATATTCGTTATATTGATTTTATTAATTTATAATGAATCAAATAAAGAAGAGGAAGTAGAAGAAGAAATAAATTTGAATGGATCAGAAAAGGATATTACCCCTTCGTTGACGAGCCTCTTTGGGCACTAAAGTTGGTATTTGAAGAAGACCAGAACATCTAGTATGTTTCTATGGAAGTGGAGATGATAATTGGATAGTTTTTGGATGATCATGAAGACTCAAAATTGTGTGAGGAGGAGAGGAAGGAGGTACCCTTTTATAAGGGAGGATAGGGACACCTTTGGAATCATAAGAAATATTAATTTATAATAAATTCAAACCCCACTGAAAAACTGCCAAAAAATGACTCAATTAGAAGATGAGATGAGATAGGGTTGTCATATCATCAACCAATAAAATTTATAAATGTTTTGAATTTATTTTAAACCTTATCAAATTGATTTATCTTTATTTAATCTATTTAGTTTTATTTGTGGTAATAATATTCTAAATTTTAAATTGTTATAAATAATTACTTATGTATTGTGAATTGCCCATAATTGGATACTGTATGAAATTTTAGACCATATAAATTTATAATTTATAATTTTTTTAAAAAATTTGATTTTTAAACAATTTTATAATATGTTATTTTTATAAAATATCAATAGTGTCAATTTTGACAACATTCATTTATTTGAATTTAAATAAAATCCAAATAGAGGATATATTCCAACCAAAATATTTAATAGATTCATAATATGTCATATTCATCTATAAAATTCATGGATCACATTAAATAGTTCATATAATATTTATTAAAATATTTTTAAAACCATTTATTTGATATTTTAATAAATAAAATAATTTCAACATCACTATTGTGTCTTTATTAATGATAATTATTTAATCCATAAAAATTATAAATAAATTAACATTATGTAGATATATTTATTAGCTTTCAAATAATATTAATTTTCTAAGTTTTATGAATTTTACCACTAAATTAAAATTATTACACATATAAGATATAAGAGAGTGACATGTTGTATCTTTCTTTGGTTTTAATTATAAATATATCATTTTCAGGGTCAATAGTCCATGAAACGAATCTATTATGAACCTTAGGTTATATGGGTCAACTTTTATTCGTCCAATAAATTTTTGGTAGGTGTTAGGGTAATTTTATAATCTTATTTTTACCCATAATTACCCAATTTACCTTTAATTTTAGTAAATAAAAATTACCGTAGTTAATATTCATAATATCAAAAAAATTAAAGTCACCTATTAACATAATTTAGACCCAATTATTCCAAATATGGAGTCAATTTTTCAAAATTCAAAACACAGAAGTTGCAGTAGTTAATTTAAAATTAATCCCGTTTTTAAGAAAAAGGGTTTTTAAAACTTAAAACATTGTCAATGATTGAAATGTTTTTCCTATGAATTCAATGTAAAATTAATGTTAAGGACACACATTATATTAAATGGTAAAAATATATTCTCTTTATAATTTAAAACCATTAAATTGTTTTATATAACCATATAAATTATCTTCATGAAAAAAAAAATTTTTGTGGAAATTTTAGCATATTTTTACAATTCATCAAAATATGAAAGTTATCAAAAAAGTATCAAAATTTTATCCAAAGTAAATTTTTATGTCCTAATTAAATAGAATAAGTTTATTTAGTAAAATTGAAATTATAATCTTGTCAAAAATTATATTTAAAATGGGTGTGCAATCAAAAGACGGTAAAATTGCATTTTTTGAAAAGTACTTTTATCCGAAAAATTGATTTTGTTTTCATATCTCATTATAGAAAATGTGTAAGATGAATTATGATGTTATAAAATTAAAAATTCGTTTAATACTATTCATAATGGATAGTTAATATTATTATAATAATATATCATTGTTTAGTGAAACTAGGCATTGCGTACAACGCAAGCTATCGAGGAAGGTTGCTCTTGCGTGTAACGCAAGCCAATACAATGTTGTGTGTAGTGAAAGATTATCTTTGTGTTGCGTATAACATATGAAATTAAAAAATATATTTATATTTCTCATAAATTCTCAAGGTGTTACATATATAATCAAAATTACTTGGTTAATTTAATCTTAAAAATAAAATGTCACATGAATAGATTATTACAACTTCGGTGAATTTATTCACCATCGAAACAACAGAATTAACTTTAAACATAAATAGATGAAATTAATATAATCTTATTATACATAAAATGGAATAAACTCCATAATAATGCAATAATTATTTCTTCAGATATAAAATAAATATAGTAACATATTGAATCTAAAACACTTACAAATTTATTAGAAAAAAACAATCTTATGATGAAATAATTATAAAAAATAAACTAAGATGAGAATGGAAATGATCCACTCAACATTATAGTTTTTTTGTAATAACCCAAAATTATCATATATGAATAATAATTATTTTTATATGATTATTCAATACAATACACAAAAGTCTACTTGAGGACAATAATGATTTAGTGACTTTGGAGGCATGGCACCCAATCTTATTCATTCATAAATGATATTTAATTACTCCGATAATGATCGAACCCTTTAGTAATACAACATAAAACCTTTGTTCATAACCTAGGGAAATGAAACATAAGAAAGGATGACCATATATTCTTAGTAAAGGTAAACATAATATAAATAAATCTATGATCATATGAAAAAAATAATATAATCATAAGGGTTTGTGATCATGAACACAACTTATTAACTTCATACAAAACAAGTCATAGAACATAAATGTGATTCATGGAATAAAAAATTATTATTTATAAAAATAGTACCCATGAGGTTTATAAATCATCTTAAATCGATCATGAACCATAAACTCATGTCATAAAAGTGTGTCGTGATCATAAATATTGAAAACTATTTCAAATTTCATGGTTTACTACCAATACCTTGGACATAGCGGATCAAGACTCATCACTAATTTCACATTGTGGGTTAGGACACACCTGTTTTTCATTGTGTATCATAACATACCTATTTCCCATTGTAGATCATGATACTTTTATTTTTGATAGTGGATTAGGACAAACATGTTTCCCATAGTTTATCAACCCCATCGAGTGGTTTTTCATTGTTATCCCATGAGATATAAAGCTTTACCCAATGCATTGGGGGTAGATATAGGTCCCACCCATCTCATAAAGAAACACATATTTATTTATACCATAATATCAAAAATATTAATTATATAGTATCCCATGAAATGAAATGGGTTTCATAAATATTTTATCAATTCGTATCCTATGGAAAAGAGACATATTTCATAATCATTTCATTATTTTTTAATAGAATAACCCATAAATATGAGGGGGTTTCAAAATACTTTTATCATGGTATAACACATATAAGAAAAATGGTTTTATAAAAATAATTCTTTTATAAAAATAAACCATTCAGACAAACAATAAGAATCTTATCCTTGGATCATATCCATAGTAATGAAAATGTCACATCAAAGGATGTCATCTTAGATGGAAAATTATTTTGAAAAGTAAATCACTTATAAAATTTCTTTAGGAAAACAAAATTTACATAAAAAGTAAACATTTACAAAAAAATTCATTAAACATTTTAGAAAATTATTTTCTTTGAAAATAATCTTTGATACTTCCAAAAGAATCTTATAAGATCATTTAAAAAATTTATTGAGAAAAATATACACTCTTCTTTGAAATAACTTTTAAAAAAAATTAAAATACTTTTCTTTTAAGATACCCATGAAAACTTATAAATTTATCTACAAAGAAAATAGTGGTCATGGAAGTGGTAAATTTCATTTATAACATACACATTAAAATAAATATTGCATTCTTATTTATAATTAAATACAAATGGGGTTTTTTAGAAAAAACAAAAATATTCCTCGCAAAAAATATTTAAAAATTAAGAAAGGGTAAAAATTAATTTCAAAAGAAATTATGATAAATTTAAAAAAATAAGAAAATAGTTTTTAGAAGATATGGTTTTGGAAGAAAAAGGGTTTCCGATCGAAGAGATAAACAAAGATGGTTTTCATAAAAATGTTCATTTAAAATATTTAGAATACAAATATAGAATGGTGAAGGGAAAAATTATTTTAATGACATAACCATTGGATAAAAATTTAACAATTTAATTTAGATATGGATCATAATATTCTATCATTGGAATCTTAATCATAAAAAATCCTAATAAATGAAGAGATTGTAACAAAGAATATTACCTACTTTGAAACCTAATCTCCTTGAAGTAATATCATTACATGAAACTAAAAAATCATTTTAATAAATATATTAATTATTTTACATCAAAAATTGGATGTATATACACCTCTTATATTAATATAGTTTCATAATATAATCATATGTCTCAAAAAATGAAAATTAAGAAAACAATACCTAATTGATTTGGTAACATTTTAAATGTAAACCCCATGGAAGAGATATCATAAAATAGAAATAGAAATATAAATTATTTTAAGTTTAATAATTATAAAATAAATTCTTGGTATATATATACACCTCATAAAATAAACATGTATTGAATATGGTATTTATCTCATAGAAAATAAAAGTGAGATGGGAATCTCTTACTTTAAGTCTTGAATTAATTCATACAAGTTCCAAAAACCTATATTATAATTATAATTTTACTATAAATATATTAATGGACCATAATTATATATATCATTCCATATATTCTTTAATTATAACAATTTATAACTCATTTATTAATAATTCCTTGTTAAAATATTTATTCAGATAATAACCGCTTTTGTTTTTCATATATGTTTTGGATTTTTATTTTCATTCCTCATAATTTGATAATGGTTATATAATATACATATTAAAAACCATTACATAATTATTATATTTATACATAAATTATACATTTGATAATAATAATGAGAAATTATTTTGAGAAACAATGTATATTATGATCATGGAGATGGTAGGTCATACAAACGCATGAGTAACATTTCCATTTTTCAATGATCATTATAGAAATGTGGTAAGAAATATTTTATAATTAAATAATTATAAGAATATAAGATATAAAATATTTTTTATTTAAATATATTTATACATATCATTTTTTTATGGTGATCAAAAGAGAGAGTCACATCACTTCGTGGTGGCGGTAGTCCACACGTACTGTAACGATGTTATTATCTTTCAGTGAGTGAAAGGGTAAGAAATAAAATGATATAGTATCATTTACTAATGTTACATATGAAATTAATATCATGAAAATTTAATTATTAAAATATATATTTATTGTTATTGAAGTGCCCAGATCAGTGTGAATCACTGAGAGGGGGAGGGGGTGAATCAGTGATCCTTTAAAACTTTTTACTAATTGATTCTTAATCAATTAAACCTCTATGGCTGGTTAAAGCCTCGATCCACTCTTCTTGTATCTCTCAACCTTTCCCGGATAATGCAGTAATGAAAAGGCACAGGACACAAGGATTTACAAGGTTCGGCACCAAAGGCCTACATCCTTGCCATGCTCTCCAAGCATGGATTCTCCCATTATAATCTGTTAGTATTACAATGGTCGATACAGAGTCCCACTGTATCTCTCCTGAGTCCCACAGGAGGGTCTTTATACTGCTTCACACAGTGTTACCAGAGTCCCACTGGCCTGCTCCAGAATCCCACTGAAGACTTCTTCTCCCTGAGTCCCACAGGGTCTTCTCTTGGCTCCTCGAGTCGCACGAGTAGCTCTTCTTCACTTTAAGGTCTTCTTCAAGTATCCTCAGCAGTCTGGGATAAAGACTGCTGGCCTTGCTCTTCTCTTCTGTTCACTTGTGATGAACAGGTCTTCTCGTCTTGCTCGGGCTTTATCACCTTCTTCTAAGGATGACCCGGCTTCTCTCCAACTACTGAATACTCAGACAAATAATATCTTTAACTTTATCCTGGTCCAGTCTCAGTTCACTTCAACTTCATGCACTGAGTGCATGGCATCTCTCCATCCTCATGCACTAATAGCATGGCCTTCTTAATTCTTCAAGAACCTCCTGGTCTTGGATAACTCAAATGCACACACACTGATATGAACTTTACACGTGTGCATGTGCATGCATGCAAGCATGCACTTTCCTGTTCTTCCTCTTGGTGCAGAAAACCCTCAAAGGGTGTAACACTTTTTAAGCACACACCTTACTTCTTTTCCTTCACACGTTTAATTCCTTTTGCTTACACACTTGAAACGTGTGTTATACTTTGTGTGAGTCTCTCCTTCTTTCTTCTAAGTGTATACACACTTCTTAGTGCACATACTTAGGTTCGGCCATGTTGTCTCTTTGCACACACTTGTTTCACTTTGCACACACTTGAGACTTCGGCCTACTTGTTTTGTTTGAACACACACTTCCTTTGTTCAATAGCAAACACAAGGCTTGGCCTTCCTCTTCCTCTTGCACAAACAACTTGGATTTAGTTGTGGTCTTCCTCTCCTCCTTGCATACACACGGCTAGGGTGTAGGCTTTATTAAGCACACACACATCTCAAGTGTGGTCTTCACTTGGTGCACACACAACACCCTTAGGTTCTTCTTCTTCACTTTGCACTCAAAGGGTGCAAGGGCTCGGGTCTTGCTTGTTTTGCACACCTACTGCCACCTTCTTGTAATTGCACACACAACCCAAACCCCTACTGCCTCAAGCAAGCCGTGTAAGAGGGTGCGGCCGATTCTTCTTCTACCACTGCCGCATAGGTCTTCAAGATGCACAAGGTATGAGCCGCGGCCTCTCTTCCTCAACACTGCCGCGCAAGCCTCAACAAAGGACAAGGCGCGCAGGTCTCAACAAACCTCGAGGGCGCGCAAGGTACTTGCGGCCTCGGGTCCTTCCTGTCGCGCAAAAGAAAGACGCGCAGGGAACTCCTCCTCCTCCTCCTTCTTGTCGCGCAAAGAGGTAGCGCGCAAGGAACTTCAGCCGCGCAAATATAATTGCGCGGGGGCTTCAACTTCGCAAGGCAGAGCACATGCGGGTCTTCTGATTTTCAAGAAAACTTCAGCGCATCAGCAAGCGGCACAGAGGGCTCGGCCTCATTTTTATAGGCAGAGACTGCCTCAGATTATCCGCGTGCAATAACTTCAAACACCCGAGATCTTCGGATCTTCAAGATTTTATGAATCTTGATTTTCTCCTCAGTTTCCACCGCGGGTTCTTTCCTTAATTTTCTCCACGTGCATGCGACTTTGAACGCATGCATGGCCTCTTTAATTCCAATCCATGCATGCAAAGCTCGAACACCAACTGGCCTCGGCACCTTCGGTTTGCCTTCGGCCAAATCTCGAATCCTTCTCTCGTTGCATGCAAGCCCACTTTTTAATCATGGAACAGTTCGTCTTGGCCAGACGATCACAGTGGAGGCTTCACTTCCTTCAGAGGTGGCCGGGAACCCGAAATCCATCTTCGGGAAGCCTCTGGTTCGAAGGAGGTACGCGGGAGGCTTCGGCTCGAGTTCGACGAAGGAGATGATCTCGCAGCCGTTGGATCGTCGATTCAATTGATTTCGGACGGCCTAGATCACATCGCCTCGCCGCGGATGAATCGTGCGGCGCAGATCAAGCGCGCGATGGCTCGGACGGCCAGGATCTCTTCCGCGGGAAAATCCCGCGTCCCACATCGAAACGGAGGCCTGTTTTTCCGCGGCTTATTACCCTGCCGCTCCCTTAAACGGCCAGTTGAACTTCCCCCCCTCCCGGTGCCTCCCCGCACCGGGTTCTCTCTGCGGGCGCGCTCTGCGCCCACTCTGGTCCTCGCGGGCGCGCTTCAAGCGCCCACTATGCTCCCTGCGCTCCTCCGGGCGTGCCCCAGGCGCTCATGCAGGGGTGTCCTTGGGTGCGCCCTGCCGCCCTGGCTCGCCCCACGGGGTTCCCCCGGGCGTGGTGCCCTAGTGCCCATGCCTTGGGGTTGAACCCCCCAAGGTGCCTTGGCTGGCCAATTTTTTGGCAAAGGGACAGAATAGGACTTTGTGAAATACAAAGTTCTTCTCCATATAAAACATGCCAAATGCCAAATGCCTCCTTCTTCTAAGCCATTCTTCCTCCTCTTTATTTCTTCTTCTTCATTAGAATTCATCATCCTTCTCTACTTCTTAAGAATTCCTTAATCCTCCTCAACATATAATCTTCACTTAGGATATGGAATTCAAAAGGTTTCTTCATCTTCAACCGAGCTCCTGAATCAAATATTTCTTCAATAAACTTCATTGATCTAATCAGAGATCAATTGGAACATATTCTGATTCACATGCACTAAGTGATAGTGCATGGACTTCTTTAGCTCACTTCATCCACTTAGAAGTTGTGGATGGCTCTCTTCAACTCCTCATGCATTGTGAAGACAATGCATGGTCTTCAATCAATGTTGTGACTTTGTATCCAATTGATACAAGTTCTATGAACTTAAAGATCAGCTCAACAATCGTCAGATGTTAACTAGAGAATGTTTCAACCATAATCTCCTATGCCACTTAGTGAATCTCCTAAGTGACATTCCTCTAAGTTCCATGGCCATTCTCCTTCATCACCATCACCATCACATCCTTTGACATTCACATCTTGACTCCTTGACATCCATTCATTCCAAGACAACTTCATGCCTCATTGACAACAAATGCAACACAATGCACTTCAATCTCCCCCTTTGTATTTGTTGTCAATACACTCCTTCAGCACATATGAATGGGTCAATATGTGTGCCCAATCTTTTCTCCCCCTTATTGGAAATCAAATGCAAAGGTGTGGTGTGGTTCACTTTCAAAAATCTCTTCCTCCCATTGAAAAGTATCTTCTTGAAAAACACTGAGAGAGGGATGATGTCACATGTTCTCTTTAGCAAAGAACCTTTAGTAAATCAGCTCTAAGTCTACTTGGGCTAACCCGGTGTAGAAAACAAGAGTGATGTAACCAAGGTACTCAATGCTATCCACAATTCTCTACACATGTGGGATCATGCTTCAGGGGTTTGAATTTTTTTTTTCAGATATTCAATAAAGTGCTAAATCCTGCACATACTCCACAAAACTTATTAGAAAGTTCAGTGCAAAGATAAAGCTCCCCCTTTCATCCATTTGTCTTCAATCCATACTCCCCCTTAATTGACAAGATAAACTCAATTAAGAAACAAGGGATGAAAGTATGATTGGAATACCTTCAGCTTTTCTCAAGATGGTATTAATCTAAGAATGCCATCTTCTTCAGATTGGCTCCCCCTCAAGGGGTGCACTCCATTCTTTCCAAACCACTCTCCAGATGAGAATGATCATCATCTTCAATTCCCTGCAATGTTAGCACATGTATATACCAAGAGTATAAGGGAATAAGATGGAACCTCCTTGGTTCATCAATGTGAACAACAAGGTTGAGAAGATTCTCTCAACCGAGATGTCCCATTTTCACCAGTCTTCACACTTGCACATTTGATCTTCATTGATGTCTGTGCTGGTGTGGTTCTCAACCCATCTTCATGTGAAATCTTTTTCTTCCCTTTTGCCTTAGCAATTGCCAGAACTTCATCTTCAGCTCTTTGTAGATCTTTGGCAAGTTGCAACTGATTTGGCCATATGACTAGTAAATCATTTGGAAGTGTGGCCTCAGTTCTGGAAGTTCCACATGGTTCTTTGGATGCTGCTAAGCTACCTCTCTTAGGCAACTTATTTTCAATCAATCCCTTCTTCTTCTGGATTGATTGTCTTTTGGAGTTCAGTCTGCTTCTATTTAGTTTCATGGCTTCTTTACAAAGGTCCATGATGTGTCCTTTCTTTCCACAGTAGAAGCATTTCTTGGTGGTCCTTCTGGATGCATCACCCTTCTTGGACTCAGACTCCAAGGACTTCTCTTCATTTCTCAAACACTTCTTGGGAGCATTCTCTACTTTCTTCTTGCTTCCCAAGGAATCCTTTTGAGCCATGTTCTGTGATCTTTTCTTCTTTTGAGCTCTGGATACAGTTGGAGATTGACATGTATCTTTTTGACCACTTTTGCAACCATCCCAGATGTTGTCAAGTAATCCAAATCTGTTAGCAGTAAACAGATGTCTCTGGACCTGTGGATGTTGCTTCTTTACTTCTGGCTTGCTCCCCCTAGGCATGGGCTTCCTCTGTGCTTTGGCATTCAGTGGATTGTACCAACAATCCTTTGCACAATGCCCATACTTGTTACAACACCAACATTGACCCACAAATCTTGACCTCTTGAGTCCTTCTTGCTGTTGGGCACTTTTCTTGACCTGTTGTGCTGTTTCAGGAGAGCTCTGCTTCTTTACTGTCTTCATCCATATTTGTTTGGAATTATTCTTCCATCCTGCACTTTTAGTAGAAACACTTTTAGAAGCATGAGTACAAGATGGTATGGATGGTACCTTCTTTTTAGAAGTTGTTGCACTTTCACTAGAGGATGTCTTTCTCTTAGAATCATCCTGCTCAATGCATACTTGAGTAGCAACATTTCTCCTTTCAGCTGACTGGGAAGCTTTGGCTTTGGGTGATTTCTGATTGTTCAATATCACCTCTAATTCTAAACACTTCATGTTGAGGGAGTTCTTCTCATCCTCAACTGTTCTTAGCCTTCCTTCCCATTTCTCTTCTAGCTGTTTTATCTGGTCTTCATGCATCTGCTTCATTTCAAGCAATGAGTTGTCAAGCTCCTTTACCCTTTTGACTTTGTCTTTTAGTTGAGCATCTCTGACAACCATTGACACTTTGTGCCTCTTTTCCAGTGCATGGACAACATCTTTGATTATTACTTTAAAGATTTCTTTCTCAGAAAGGCTTCTTTGCAATTCTTCACAAGTGTCTTCATATCTTTCATTGCAAAGAGATATTGTTTCATCTTTGGCATTTACCAGCTTTCTGAGAGTGTTGGTAATGCCAACCCTTTTAGCCAGCTGATCTTCCATAGCATTGGCTTCTTCTTCTAACTGTGATTTTTCTTCATGAAGATCATGGATGCCTGTAGCTATACACTTTGCCACTTCCGTGGGAACTGTCTTCTGAAGATATTTGAGTGCACTCTGAAGATCATTCATTGTTTCAACTTCATCACAGCTAGGACAGGCTTTCTTCATCTTCTTGGCCTGTTTCTTCTTTCTATTTTTCTGAGTCTTGGCAGATATCTCCATTTGAGGCTGGTCGCTCGTTTCCTCAAATCTGCACTCCATATAGACTCCGTTGGATCTTTTAGAGGTAACCTCCTTCTGATACCAATTGAAGTGCCCAGATCAGTGTGAATCACTGAGAGGGGGAGGGGGTGAATCAGTGATCCTTTAAAACTTTTTACTAATTGATTCTTAATCAATTAAACCTCTATGGCTGGTTAAAGCCTCGATTCACTCTTCTTGTATCTCTCAACCTTTCCCGGATAATGCAGTAATGAAAAGGCACAGGACACAAGGATTTACAAGGTTCGGCACCAAAGGCCTACATCCTTGCCATGCTCTCCAAGCATGGATTCTCCCATTATAATCTGTTAGTATTACAATGGTCGATACAGAGTCCCACTGTATCTCTCCTGAGTCCCACAGGAGGGTCTTTATACTGCTTCACACAGTGTTACCAGAGTCCCACTGGCCTGCTCCAGAATCCCACTGAAGACTTCTTCTCCCTGAGTCCCACAGGGTCTTCTCTTGGCTCCTCGAGTCGCACGAGTAGCTCTTCTTCACTTTAAGGTCTTCTTCAAGTATCCTCAGCAGTCTGGGATAAAGACTGCTGGCCTTGCTCTTCTCTTCTGTTCACTTGTGATGAACAGGTCTTCTCGTCTTGCTCGGGCTTTATCACCTTCTTCTAAGGATGACCCGGCTTCTCTCCAACTACTGAATACTCAGACAAATAATATCTTTAACTTTAGCCTGGTACAGTCTCAGTTCACTTCAACTTCATGCACTGAGTGCATGGCAGCTCTCCATCCTCATGCACTGATAGCATGGCCTTCTTAATTCTTCAAGAACCTCCTGGTCTTGGATAACTCAAATGCACACACACTGATATGAACTTTTCACGTGTGCATGTGCATGCATGCAAGCATGCACTTTCCTGTTCTTCCTCTTGGTGCAGAAAACCCTCAAAGGGTGTAACACTTTTTAAGCACACACCTTACTTCTTTTCCTTCACACGTTTAATTCCTTTTGCTTACACACTTGAAACGTGTGTTGTACTTTGTGTGAGTCTCTCCTTCTTTCTTCTAAGTGTATACACACTTCTTAGTGCACATACTTAGGTTCGGCCATGTTGTCTCTTTGCACACACTTGTTTCACTTTGCACACACTTGAGACTTCGGCCTAATTGTTTTGTTTGCACACACACTTCCTTTGTTCAATAGCAAACACAAGGCTTGGCCTTCCTCTTCCTCTTGCACACACAACTTGGATTTAGTTGTGGTCTTCCTCTCCTCCTTGCATACACACGGCTAGGGTGTAGGCTTTATTAAGCACACACACATCTCAAGTGTGGTCTTCACTTGGTGCACACACAACACCCTTAGGTTCTTCTTCTTCACTTTGCACTCAAAGGGTGCAAGGGCTCGGGTCTTGCTTGTTTTGCACACCTACTGCCACCTTCTTGTAATTGCACACACAACCCAACCCCCTACTGCCTCAAGCAAGCCGTGTAAGAGGGTGCAGCCGATTCTTCTTCTACCTCTGCCGCATAGGTCTTCAAGATGCACAAGGTATGAGCCGCGGCCTCTCTTCCTCAACACTGCCGCGCAAGCCTCAACAAAGGACAAGGCGCGCAGGTCTCAACAAACCTCGAGGGCGCGCAAGGTACTTGCGGCCTCAGGTCCTTCCTGTCGCGCAAAAGAAAGACGCGTAGGGAACTCCTCCTCCTCCTCCTTCTTGTCGCGCAAAGAGGTAGCGCGCAAGGAACTTCAGCCGCGCAAATATAATTGCGCGGGGGCTTCAACTTCGCAAGGCAGAGCACATGCGGGTCTTCTGATTTTCAAGAAAACTTCAGCGCATCAGCAAGCGGCACAGAGGGCTCGGCCTCATTTTTATAGGCAGAGACTGCCTCAGATTATCCGCGTGCAATAACTTCAAACACCCGAGATCTTCGGATCTTCAAGATTTTATGAATCTTGATTTTCTCCTCAGTTTCCACCGCGGGTTCTTTCCTTAATTTTCTCCACGTGCATGCGACTTTGAACGCATGCACGGCCTCTTTAATTCCAATCCATGCATGCAAAGCTCGAACACCAACTGGCCTCGGCACCTTCGGTTTGCCTTCGGCCAAATCTCGAATCCTTCTCTCGTTGCATGCAAGCCCACTTTTTAATCATGGAACAGTTCGTCTTGGCCAGACGATCACAGTGGAGGCTTCACTTCCTTCAGAGGTGGCCGGGAACCCGAAATCCATCTTCGGGAAGCCTCTGGTTCGAAGGAGGTACGCGGGAGGCTTCGGCTCGAGTTCGACGAAGGAGATGATCTCGCAGCCGTTGGATCGTCGATTCAATTGATTTCGGACGGCCTAGATCACATCGCCTCGCCGCGGATGAATCGTGCGGCGCAGATCAAGCGCGCGATGGCTCGGACGGCCAGGATCTCTTCCGCGGGAAAATCCCGCGTCCCACATCGAAACGGAGGCCTGTTTTTCCGCGGCTTATTACCCTGCCGCTCCCTTAAACGGCCAGTTGAACTTCCCACCCTCCCGGTGCCGCCCCGCACCGGGTTCTCTCTGCGGGCGCGCTCTGCGCCCACTCTGGTCCTCGCGGGCGCGCTTCAAGCGCCCACTATGCTCCCTGCGCTCCTCCGGGCGTGCCCCAGGCGCTCATGCAGGGGTGTCCTTGGGTGCGCCCTGCCGCCCTGGCTCGCCCCACGGGGTTCCCCCGGGCGTGGTGCCCTAGTGCCCATGCCTTGGGGTTGAACCCCCCAAGGTGCCTTGGCTGGCCAATTTTTTGGCAAAGGGACAGAATAGGACTTTGTGAAATACAAAGTTCTTCTCCATATAAAACATGCCAAATGCCAAATGCCTCCTTCTTCTAAGCCATTATTCCTCCTCTTTATTTCTTATTCTTCATTAGAATTCATCATCCTTCTCTACTTCTTAAGAATTCCTTAATCCTCCTCAACATATAATCTTCACTTAGGATATGGAATTCAAAAGGTTTCTTCATCTTCAACCGAGCTCCTGAATCAAATATTTCTTCAATAAACTTCATTGATCTAATCAGAGATCAATTGGAACATATTCTGATTCACATGCACTAAGTGATAGTGCATGGACTTCTTTAGCTCACTTCATCCACTTAGAAGTTGTGGATGGCTCTCTTCAACTCCTCATGCATTGTGAAGACAATGCATGGTCTTCAATCAATGTTGTGACTTTGTATCCAATTGATACAAGTTCTATGAACTTAAAGATCAGCTCAACAATCGTCAGATGTTAACTAGAGAATGTTTCAACCATAATCTCCTATGCCACTTAGTGAATCTCCTATGTGACATTCCTCTAAGTTCCATGGCCATTCTCCTTCATCACCATCACCATCACATCCTTTGACATTCACATCTTGACTCCTTGACATCCATTCATTCCAAGACAACTTCATGCCTCATTGACAACAAATGCAACACAATGCACTTCAGTTATTATCTTTCATTTAAAGCATTATGGAAAAATTAATCGCATCATTTCATAGGAAGGTTGTCTGTCGTAACCACAAGGGATGTTATCATAACCCCTACGGAATGGAACATAAAAGTGTTATTTATGATATAATTAATCCAATGGTATAATTATTTTATAAATATAATATAAATACTTTATAACCATCATCATAACCAACCATGAGAGGTGGTAATGAAAAAATTAATGACATCGATACGTGAGGCGGTAGTCTGTCATACACCCGAACGATGATTTTATAACCCAATTATATAAACTATATAAGTTTAAAGGTAATTAACATAACATAAAAACATTTTATTATATCTAATATACTATTTTTATTATATCATAATGAATAAATATTTATTTAATTAGGTTTAGTTTGAAATAAAATAAAACACACATTGAAGAATGTTACCTCTCCTTTGGGTAACCTCTGTGGGTTTGCAGAGAAATCCATAGAGGATTAGATTATTTCCCAATATAAGGATTATAAGATGAGATTTTTTCATATTTAAAGTTATATTAGCAGGTTGTTCCTGATATAAAAAGTTTTGATGTTGTGTGGAAGAGAGGATAGGGGTGTCCTTTTAAAGGTTAGGTGAGAGGAATACTTTTTATTTCTCTGAAAGAAAACGCGTACCCAAATTTTTATCATAAAAAAATATCAAAATTATTTATTATAGATCCTTATATATTATAGTGTCTAAATAGTTCGATAAAATATATTTCAAATTTGTTTTTAAGTCATTTTAACCCTTATCATTTTAATTTAACCCCCATGTAAACCCATTTTTTCATTAACCATAGTACTTGATTTTAACTATTTTCACTAATCATTTTGGTAAAAAATAAATCAAACCATATTATATAATATAAATAATTTTTATTAAAAATATTAAATCCAATTTAAAATATTCTACATGAAGATTTGAATAATTTAATTTAAACACTTAAATAATACAACCTCATCCTTAAGCTATTAACTAAGCTTCCTCATCTGATTCCCTAATAACTCATTACTTTAATATTTAATTTGTAGTCTCTTCATTATCCGTAATATAACCATTAATTGTACCACCTTTTTGATTCTCTTCATGAGATTTTCCTCTTGAATTTTTTTTTCTATAACGCACATGCTTTCCATAATTAAAGAATTCACCTACTGATGATACCTTAGGAAGAACAGTATTCTCATCAATAATGTTAACTAACCATTTCATTTTCACTATACACTTTCTAACTCTCTTCCATTCATCTCCACACAAAAAAAATCTAGTTCTATTTAGAAATTCTCTAGATTGATTCTTCCCACATTCTCAACATATAGAAAAATGAAACTTCTTTCCTCCGTGGTCTTCACTACAAGAACGCACCCCAAACTCTATCCTTTTTATTTATGGTGAGTTAGAGAGTTGGTTAGGGTGAACATTCTTAATCATGTTATATGATAACTAATTAAGCATACTAAAAATATCTTTCACTCTTGTCATCTTCCCATATGGTAACTTATTAGTAAATTTTTAATCCAATTCAATATTAAACAAGTTCCTTCTAGTTCCCTCTATTGACTAAATTTATAAGAATAGTGTGAGAAACACTTATCATAGTGGGGAACTACATAGTGATAAAAAATTACTTATAGGGTCTATAAATCATGACTCCTTCTTTCTAATATGTGAAAACTTACACTTAATCAACGTCATTCATGGTCATTATCTATTTTAATCCTTTATGATGGTCAGTAAAAAGATTGTGAATTTCCAAAACATATTTCCCAGAGAGTGTCAAACCATTTGTATAGAAAGACCCACTTTCATACACTGGGTGATGTTCGAGTCCCATTCAATGTTCCCTTTTCAGAGTTATTACCCCTAGGTAACTCTATTCTAGATCCACATTAACAGGTAGTGTACATACAGGGGTTTAATTTCTTATAAACCACACACTCTATAATTAAAAATATTTCTATGATTTTTTCCTATACATTGAGCCATACTTTGACATATCCTTAGATATATCCCTAAAAATATATTTTTATACATCCTTATGGATTTGAGTAAAGATTTATCATCCTAACTTCCAAAAGTTAACTAGACATTTCCCTTAATACCAAATATAATTCTCTATAATAATTTCCAGTAGACTATAATTAATACAAATTAGGTCACTCCATGGGTGGATACACCTCCTGGGCATGGAACACCACAATCACCAATGGAATCAATTTCCTCATAAAGTCATTGGGAAGAGAACCATGTTTCCTCCAATACTCACACGTGATATTTCACAAGGATCATGTTACTTCCTTTTCCTATTATACCAAGTATAACGACCATGGATTATGATACATTGATATTACATATTTTTAGATGAATATTCAATACATTACAAAAACACGCACCTAAAGACCATAGTATTTTATAATTTTTTGAAACATTGAACACGATATTTGTAATTCATGAACCATATTTAATATCTCCCTTAAATATTATCCCCTTTAATACTACTATTTAAAAACTTTTCTTCATGACCTGGGGAAAGGAAACATAAAAAGCGGTTAGATTTTCCTGAAAGGCCCGAATACCTGAATTTTTTTATTATTTTTGATAATAAAACTTTCAAGGGGTGATGTCGAACCCTTAAAAGGCCTGAAGGCTCTAATACAATTACATGACCCATAGGTCTTAGAGGGAATCACCCAGATAAGATAACATGAAACTACTCCACCCCAACATATGTCATGATGATCAGCACTCCAACTTCATAGGGAAGGTCGGATAATTGTTCTATGCAATGCTGCACAGGCCTGGTACCAACGGAAAAGTCATACCCTCTCATTCTTTGAATTCTTGTTAGCTTTGATCTAGTGAATGCGTCTGCTCTGAATCCACATCTGGAGACTTGTCCCATGTAGTCTGACTGGAATGTCTGCATAATCACATGGCTCGAAGGCCATGGGGTGGCCCTATGGCCTTATGGTGGCCCGAAGGCCTTGAGAAATAACTGGACCAAAGGCATTGCAGGACCCAAGGACCAAACTGGAGGCCCTATGTCCCTGATGGATGGATAGTTATATATGCTATAGTACCAAACAGTACCTGCTACTGTGTAATCACCCAAACTTTCATTAATGAAAATTTTCCTTCATCTAATTAAAAGTCTTATTATGGTTATATGAAATCTGAACTTCATTGGTTTTAAGTTTCTATATTTTCAAATAATGTTATGAATTGTGATTGTTGCTAATATAGTCATCGAACAGTGATCACATGATTAATATAAATATAGGGCTTTAACGAATCCAATTTCCTCAGACAAAGGAAGTGATGGCCTCATCCAATAGACTTTACCCATACGAATCTCATTTGTCGGATCCTGGAAAGGAGGTGGTGTCATTGGGATTTACTCTTGACCAAGCCCAAGTCATTCTTGAACACGATATGCTTGAGCGGAACTGACTATGGGAGAAGTGGAAGTAAATAGAGACTTCCACCCGAGTGATGTTATCCGAGCAACCCCAAAAGTATTTCACCTTCGCAAACGTCACCCTTCATTCTTATTTGGGTGTTATAAGGGGTTATGTAATAATACCCTATCACTATGATTATGTATATTATTTTATTATAAAAAATGTGCATTCATTTTACTATTGTTACTTTGTAAATAGTTTTTAAAGCACAAATAGTATTTTTAGTTAATATTCAACTAAAAAAATATTTTTTGATAAATTAATGGATTTTTGAATTAAATAATATTTTCATAAAATATTATTATAATTACTTTTTATTAAATATAAATGATCATATAATTTTATGAATGGAATTATATTTTTTATTAAGGTTTGAATGTTGTTTTGTCAAACCCGATGAATTTTTTATAAATGTCAATTTTTATTTAAAAAGTAAAAATCCACCTATTTATAAAATTATTTAGATAAAATGAATATTAGTTTTTTAATAAGAACATTGAAATTATCCAACGGTGATGTTTTCATAATTTTTTGAGATGATTGAATTTTTTGGTAAAAATTAAATACTGTTTAAATATATAATGTGTTTTATGACATCATAATGACACAATAGTGATGTAATAAAATAATATAAACATTATTTTCGGCCAATATATGTTTTACCGTTACAATAATGCGATTTTGGGTTTATTTTATGTATTTTACAAAGCTTTAGTGGACCCTTCAACGCTTATAAAACATTTTTTCTTTTTAAATTGTTTTCCTTGAGAGTGTGACTCACCTGCACATAAGCAACCCTATTATTTTAAGAATTTATACCATTGTACTTATAAAATAATTTTCTGTACTCCCCTTTGTAAAAAATCATGGGATAAAACCAGGGGCTGGATTGTGGTTTTGATTAGTTTAATGTGAGGTGTCCCAAACCTAAATAATAAAGAATTCCCTCTCCCTTCCTATATAAACCCACCCAAGATCCCACTTCCTCTTCACTCAAAGCCTTTTACGTTCGACCAAACCCTGCCCTCCACTCTCTAGTATCCTCCCAAGGTTCCTTGAGCTCCCAAGAATCCTCTCTCAAGCCTCTCCCAAGCCTTTAGGATCACACTTCCAAGTAAGGGATTTCTTCATTTCTCATTTTTGTACAATTTTCTTTATGTTTTTATGCCCCTTTATTTTAAATTTTAAATTTTAGGGTATGATTTTTCACCTTCCCCGTAATTTCATCTTTATTTTTGGATAATGGGAGACCCCTTTCTCTCTCATTAATTCCTCCCATGTACACCAGTCACCATGCCAAAATTCCTCGAGGAATTTCTCTCTCCTCTTTTACATCAAAGTAATTCTTTTGAATTTTGCTTCTAAATTCCATTACATTTGTTAGAAAATGTATCTATATGAACCCATTACTGTCCATTTTATGTAAATTTTAAGATACTCCCCTTTCTCTCTCATCAACAATTTTTATGAGTTCTTATTTCACGTCGTTATGCTGCCGAATTTGCACTATGATTTTCCAACCCAATTTCATTGTGTTGTGATTACCATGCCAATTTATCTATCAAGGGTATTCACCTTTATGAACATTTACATATTGATTATAAAGCTTAATGTATTTATTCCACACCCCTTTATATTTTAATAAATTATGATTACTGATTCCATGTTGTATGATCCATGTGGCACACTAATGCATGAAATGTATTGTTTAAGAAGTGTGCGACCTAATAGGGCTCCAATGCATTGCGTAAAGTATAGTATCATGATAAGTCATGTGAAATGGGTGTTGAATAATGCTAATTCAAGTTCAATTGGGTTTTACTTGTGCTTCAAGTGCAATGAGAGTTTACTCATACTCCATGTGCAATGATTCTTGGATCATGATAATTCAATGTTAAGTGTTATTGCCACATTTCCATGTTATGATTATCTTGTTTTATCATGCATTTAAGTTCATGTTTCTATTGTGCTCCATTTATATGAATATTTTCTAATATGTATTTTATTCATCATGTTATTCCATTTTTATTCCCTTACTGGGCTTCATAGCTCACCCTTTTCTTTTGCATGTCCTTAGGATATCCCATGCAATGTTAAGTACGAGGGAATGTTGTGGTCATGTAAAGGAAGTTTTAAATTAATATGTTGTGTGTTTTATGTTCTAAGTTGTTATGTAATGTTCCTAATCCCCAAATACACTATACATCTTGATCTTATATGTTTTATCAAGTGAAGATATAATGTAATAAATCAGGTTTAAGAGTGTAATAAAAATCATGGTTGTTATAGTTGGTATCAAAGAATAGGTTTAGTTATTTTTGGGATTAGGATTAGAAGAATCTAGTGAAGAATTAGAGAAAATAATAACTATAATAAAAATATACCTAATTATTAGTGAGTATATAGTAAGTGGTTTATCAATAAAATACATCCCTTCCTGGATACGAGCAGGTAAAGGTTGCTCTGGAATAGATGTATCCTAGGGGGAAACCCCGAAAAAAACTCTTTGAGCTAGACTCGAACAAGAACCGGTGCACGAAAATGGGTCTTGCTTCACTATTGGTTATGACACTCCTGGGGGATATGCTTTGGTAAATTCAAAAGCTTAGTATGAACCCTTATTAAGAGAATTAAAAAAAATGCCCCTAAGAATATATGTTAGAAAGTAGATGATTAATAGAATAGATTGAAGCCTGTGTATTTATAAGTTAAGGAAATAAAAGTTATTTATAAGTCATCGGTTTTTTCCTTGGATTAACCTTTATGTGTTACCCCTAACTTTACTTTCATTAAGGAATTATAAATTGTTATACTTTAAGTATTTTAATATCACAATTTTATCATATCTAGAGGGTAACTCAAAATTTGATATGTTTCATCCGCAGGATAAAGGATAATTTCGAGATGGAAGGGGAAGAACCTCATACAACACTCTTGTGACAACCTGAGGACTTACTAGCTATAATTATAGTGATGTCAAGCTCGCATAGTATCGAAACCTTTTCAAATGTCCAAATTTCTTGCAATATGCTCTATGACATATCAAATACCTCCTCTATACTGCAAAATCATCAAGTATCATAGATCACTTATGATCAAATCTAAAGCTCCTAACTCTCTCACCTTTCTTAGCAAGGGAGGTACTATCAGGGTATTTTCAAATACTTCACCCTATCCAGAGAGTATGATGCACTATTTTATTTTAGGTTATCTTTTGAAGAGGGAGACCTCCAAGAAGCCTATATGTATATAGTCTTGGATTCTGGTCTTTTTGGAAACTTAGGATATATATTAGAAGAACCATATTTTAAAAATTTCAATCTTGACTCTGTCAGACTATTTTACAAAAACCTGGTACATGGTGATGTTTTGAAAATATATGTTAGAAACAATTATTTACAAAGTTAATCATATTTCCCATCATTTCAATTCAAGTTACATGGAATGTGTCTGGACTAAGAAAGTGGAAGACTTTAAAAGTGCATTGGGTTATTGTTGCATTAGGTGGACCCTCTCTCTATATGATGGATATGATAATGAAGGTTGAGGAATGCTTAATGGTGGTGAGTAAGCAACCCTGAATCCATGTTTAAATTTCAGAGTTCTTTTTGTATGTAATCAAATTGTGAGGACCCAATTTTTTAAGGGGGGAGATTGTAATGACCCAAACTATCTTTAAGGAAAATTCCTCTTGATATAATTAAATGTATTATTATGGTTATATGAAATGTGAACATCATTAGTTTTATGTTTCTAGATTTTAAAATACCGTTATTAATTTTGAAAGTTTCTAATATTGTTTCTGAATAGCGATCACATGATTAGAATAAATATAGGGATTTAACAAATCAAATTTACTCAGACAAAGGAAGCGATGGCCTCATCCAGTAGACTTACCCCATACGAAGCCCATTTTCCAGAGCTCAGAATGGAGGTGGATTCATTGGTATTCGCTCTTAACAAAGCCCAATCCGAGCTTGAACACGTTAAGCTTGAGCGGAACCGACTACGGGAGAAGTGGAAGTTAATAGAGATTACCACCTGAGTGATGTTATCCATTCCACCCCAAGATTATGTCACCATCACAAACCTTACACTTTGGTTTTATACGGGAGTTGTAAGGGGTTATGTAATAAGACCATATCACTTTGACTATGTACATTATTTTTGTATAAAGAATGTGCATTCATTTTATTATTGTTACTTTGTGAATAGTTTTTAAAGCACAAATAGTATTTTTAGTTAATATTGAAATAAGAAATATATTTTGATGAATTAATGGATTTATGAATTAAATAATATTTTAATAAAATATTATTATAATTATTTTATATTTAATATAAATGATCGTATAATTTTATGATTACAATTGTAATTTTTTTAAGGTTTGAAAGTTGTTTTTTCAAAACCCATGAATATTCGATAAATGTCAGTTTTTATTTTAAAAGAAAAAATTCAAATTTTTATAAAATTATTTAGATAAAATGAATATTATTATTGGAATCAGGATGTCTAAATTATCCAATGGTGATTTTTTCATTATTTTTTGAGACATTCGTATTTTTGGGTAAAAATTGAATACCGTTTAAATAAATAATGTGTTTACTGACATCATAAAGACACAATAGTGAAGTAATAAAATAATATAAACATTATTTTCCACCAATATATTTTTTACCCTTAAAATAATGTTATTCTGGGTTTTTTTATTTATTTTACAAAGCTTTAGTGGACATTTCAATGCTTCTAAAACATTTTGTCTTTTTAAATTATTTCCCTTGATAGTGTGACTCACCTCCGCATAAGAAACCCTATTATTTTAATAAGTTCGTCCAATGGCCTTATAAAATATTTTTTTCCACTCCACTTTGGAAAAAACCATGGGCAAAAACCATGGGTTGGTTTGTGGTTTTGATTAGTTCAATGTGAGGCGTCCCAAACCTAAATAATAAAGAATGCCCTCTACTATCTTATATAAACCCACCCAAGATCCCACTTACTCTTCACTCAAAGCCTTTAAAGTTCGACCAACCCCTGCCCTCCTCTAACTAGAGTCCTCCCAAGGTTCCCCAAGCTCCCTAGAAGCCTCTCCCAAGCTTTTGGGATCAGAATTCCAAGTACGAGATTTCTTCCTTTCTCATTTTTGTCCAATTTTCATTAAGTTGGTATGCCCCATTGTTTTATATTAGAAATTTTGTGGTATGATTTCACACCATCCCCATACTGACCTTTTTATATTTTGATAATTGGACACCCCTTTATCTCTCATTAATACCTCCCATGTACATCTGTTACCATGCTGAAATTTCTCAAGGGATTTCTCTCTCCTCTTTTACATCCAAGTAATTCTTTTGAATTATGCACCAACATTCTGTTATGTTTGTTGATAAATGTAACTATAGGACCCCATTACTATCCATTTCATGTAAATTTGATGATACACCACTTTATTTCTCATCAATCATTAATTATGAGTTCTTATTTCACATCGTTATGCTACCGAAATTGCACTAAGATTTTCTAAGCCAATATCATTGGGTAGTGAATACCATGCCCATTTCTTTATCAAGGATATTCACCTTTATGAACATTTACTTATTGATTATAAAGCTTCATGTATGTATTTTTCATCCCTCAATCATGGAATAAATGATGATGATTGATTCTATGTTGTATGATCCATGTGGCCCACTTATGCATGTAATGAAATGTTTAAGAAGAGTGCACCCTGATAGCACTCTAATGCATTGGGTAAAGTATAGTATAATGATAATTCATGTGTAATGGGTTTTCAATCATTCTAATTCAAGTTCAACGAGGTTTTACTCATGCTTCATATGCAATGAGGGTTTACTCATGCTCCATGTGCAATGAGACTGGGCTCATGCTAATTCCATGTAAAGTGTTGTTTCCACATTTCCATAATATGATTATCATGCTTTAGCATGCGTTTACGTTCATGTTTCACTTATACTCCATTAATATGCCTATTTTATAACATGTATTTTATTCTTCATGTTATTCCATTATTGGGCTTTATATCTCACCCTTTTATTATGCATATCCTCAGGTTATCCCATTCCATGCTAAGTATGAGGGAATGTAATGGTCATGTAAAGGATGTTTTCAATAAATATGTTGTCTGTTTTATGTTCTTAGTTGTTATTTAATCTTCCTATTCCATAAAGGCACTAGACCTATTGATCTTCTATGTTGTATCAAGTGAAGATTTTATGTAATAAATCAGGTTTAAGTGTGTAATATAAATCAGGGTTGTTATATATTGTGCCTGCTACAGTGTCTTGTATAGTACTGCTATAGTACCATAGAAATATGTCTCCACTCGGATTTGATCTTGTGTCTCTTGGATGCACTTTTTGAGTCCTCACCAACTGGGTTGAGGCTCATGTACAAGATTAGATTCTTAGTAAGGGTAAACATAATAGATATAAATAAATAATTATTTTAAGGAATAACATAGTCATATGGGTATGTCTTCATGAACAAAAATTATAAATTTCATATCTAACCAGTCATAGATCATAAACAAGATTCATGGCATAAAACATAATCATTTTTGAAAACACAACCCATAAGGGTGATAAATCATCATAAATCAATCATGAATCATAATATATTATTGTTAAATTGTGGCACAATCATAAATATTTAAAACCATTTCATATTTCAACATTATATACCAATATCATCATCAACGTGGATCCATACACATCATTTTTTTCACATTATGGAATAGGACACGCCTGTTTTCCATAGTGGATTATGCCCATCGATGTGTTTCCCATTTTTATACCATGAGATATAAATCATTACCCAATGCATTTAAGGTAGATATATGTACCACCTATATTATTATGAAAACAATATTTATTTATTACAAAATATCATAAAACACTCATTGCATTATCACCCATGAAATTAAGTTGGTTTCATAAATATTTCATCCTGTTATAGCAGTTGAAAAGAGACAGGTCTTACAATCATTTCATTCGGTCATCATAGCATAATCCATGAAAAGGAATGGTTTTCATAATAATTTTAACACGGTATAACCCATGGAATATAAACTATGTTTTTAAAAATCACTCCATCATAAACACAAACAATTCATAGAAATAATAAGAATTATATCCTTTTATCATATCCATGATAAAGAAAAAGTTAAATCAAAGGATGTCATCTTAGATGGAATTTTTTTTCTCAAATTTAAATAACATAGAACATTTATTGAGAAACTATTTTTTGTAATTATATTTTTAAAACTAAAATTTTATAAACATATTGTAAATTACTTTCTTTTAAAATGAACTTTGAAGCTTATAAATGAAATATTAAAAATCATTTAAAACATTTCTTGATGAAAATATTTTTTCTATATTGAAGAAAATCTTAAATATTTTTAGAAATTATTTTATTTGAAAATCTCCTTGAAAATTTATAAAGTAAGCTCCTAGGAAAATAATTTTCATGATAGTGGGGAATTTCATTAATTATTTATATGTTAAAACAAATATTCCTTTCAATTTTTTTGGTAAAATCAAAATAATCATTCTTTAGAGATGGAACATGAAAATTATATTAAAATTATTTCATAAAAATTCAAACATGGTTAAAAGTTTATTTAATATTATATTTTGAAAATGTTAAAAAAATAGAAAATATTTTTAGAAAATGTGTTTTTAGAAGTAAAAGGGTTTCCAACAAAAGACATAAATAATAACGTTTTTTTCAGAAAAACATTCTTTTGAACTCATCAGTGCATAATGAGATGAATGTAAAGGGAAAAATGTATTCCAATGAAATAAACTGAGGATAATTAAATTCATGATTTTATGAAGAGATATATCACAAGATTCTATCATCATAAGCAAGATTATAAACAATCCGAAAAAAGAATGAGATTGATACAAAAAATATTTACCACTTAGGTAACTTTTAAAAATAATCCAAATGAAGTAATATCATTAAATGAAACATAGAATATCATTATGGTAAGTAAATTTATAATATTTCATGTAAAATGGGATTTTTATACACCTCTTACAAGAATATATGTGTATAACATAATCATATGTCTCAAAGAAGGAAAATTGAGACAAAAATATCTTACTTATTTTTTAACTATTGAAACGTAAACACCATGAAATAGAGATAATAAAATGTATATCTAATAAAAATTATTTTAATTATAAGATTCATAAAATAAATTAATTTTTTTATATAAACCACATAAAATAAACATGTGGTCAATGTTGAATTTTTCACACACAAAATAAAAGTGAGACGGAAATAGCTTTCCTTAAGTCATGACTTCCTTCATCAACATCCAACCCTCTAGTTTAATAAATATAATTTTTTAAAAAATAAATTATATAACCATAATTATATATATTATGGTATATTAATTACATATGACAATTTGTTACCTATTTATTAACAATTCTTTGTTAAAATCATGTTTTAGGTAATAACGATTTGTCTTTTATATATATTTTGATTTGTTATTTCCGGTCCCCTAAATTTGGTCATGGTTCCATAATATATAGAATAATAATAACAAAATAATAATAACATTTATCAATCAAATATATTTTTAATATCAATCATTAAATATGGTTTTGAGAAAGGATGTATGTTACGATCGTGGAGATGGTAGGTCATATGTACGCTTAAGTAACATTTCAATTTTTCAAATGTCATTATGGAATGAAGTTAAGTAAAATTTTACCTTTAAATAATGATAAAAATATAATAAATAACATATTATTTAATTATATATACATATAAAAATCATCCATGTGGTTTTGTGATGATAAGATAGAGTCCCATCGCTTCGTGAAGGCAGCAGTCCACACGTACATGAACAATGTTATCATCTCTTAGTGAGTGATAATATATGAAAGAATGATATATTATAATTTAAAAATTATAAATACATAATTTATATAATAATAATTTCATTTATATCACATAATTTTACCCTTTTTATCTTCCATGTAAGGCGTTAGTGAAAAATGAATTGAATCGCTTCATGGGACGGTAATATGCCATACACATGAGTGATGATATCTTATCTCCTCGGGAATGGAAATTAAAAATAGTACATACTATATAATGAATCTAGAGGTATAATTATGTTATGAGTCTCATATATATACTATATATACACCATCCCAACCAACTGTGAGAGGTTGTACTGGATAAATGAATGACATCAATTCGTGAGGCGATAGTCCATGGTATACACGAATGATGATTTTGAAACCCATTTGAAGGAAGTAGAGAATGTTTTAGGTAATTATGTTAACATAAAAACATATTATTATATGTTATATAATAATTTTTATATCAAATTTATTAAATAATAATTTAAAAATGCTGAGGAAGATATAAATAAAAAATATCATTGAAGAATGTTACCTCTTCTTCGGGTAACCTCCTTAGGCTTCCAAAAAAGGATTCCTAGTTTGGATTTCTGCATAGAATAAAGATTATATGATTAGATGAGAGACTTTGTGAATTTATATGGGTAGGTATTTACCACAAAAAGGTTTCAAGGTATGTGGAAGAAATTATAGTGCTAACCATTTATAAATGATGTGAGTGGAACACTTGTAATTGTTGGATAGAAAAAGGTGTACCCATGTTTTTCTCATGTAAATAATATCCAAAATTGATTATTTTATAGAATTATACCTTATAGGGTATAAATATGTTGTTAAAATTTATTCTAGATGGGTTTCTTTATCATTATAACACTTATTATTTTAGTTTAACCCCCTGAAAAATCCATTTTTACCTTAACTGCAGTAATTGGTATTTACTAATTTCACTAATCATTTTGGTAAAAAAATTATGTTGAAATTATTAGATAATATAAATTATTCTAATTCTAAATACATATTCCACTTTTAAAAATTTAATTCAAGGAAGTGGAAAATTTTAATTTAAAATTAATCACACGGACATAATGCGGAACTGGGTTTTCAAAGAAAAAATATTACAAACTTTATAAAGTTTCTATATTATAATTAAATATTAAAAAAATTATAATGACCTGAAGTTTAATAATACATATATAATTGAACTATTTTTATTTTAAAACAATTTTAAAATATATTTCATCTTTACAAATAGCATAAATTTAATGGAATTTTTTAATTAAAATTTGGTATTTTTGATTACTCATTAATAAATTAATATTTTTAGAAAACTATAAAATATTCACACTAATATAATTTTGAAATTATGATTTCAAAAATGAAATTTATTTAAAAAAACAAATATTTCAAAAATATTTGTAATTTTATTATCCATATAGAATTAGTTTTCCCTTTCTTTTTCTTTTTATTAGTGTGCTCGTTTTTAATATTCTAGAGTTTTTTTGTTGGCCTGATCTACCTCGAGTGCTGCCTTGGAAATACCATGTTTCTCATGGAATTTATTATTGTCCATGAATATGATGAACCACCCATTTTATCATGGTATTACATTCATCCAGGTAGTTATAGGCATCACTGGCCAGGCCATTCAGGTGTGGCTTTATGAATGATTTCCCTTGGATATTCAATTTCTAATTATGGTTTCGTAAATGGATTTCATTACTCTTATAAATACTTTATTCAATATAGAAAATTGTTTTTCATAAACATGATCTTCCCTTTCTTCTGTTGGTTTCGATCTCTTGCTCTAGGTCCTACTGATTCTCATGGCTCCACCCATCCTGAACGGAGGGTTTGATCCCTTGGCATGTTGACCTCCCTATATATCACTCATGCACTGGTCATAGTAGATTTTGCTTCAGAATTATTCCCCAGAAGATGAGCAGTTAAACCTCTGATCTGAAGACGAATATTTCAGATTTGGTGAGTTCATTTGTCATTGAGTTCCAATAAAGCATCTGATTTCCTCTTCTAGTAGCTTCATGAAAACTAGACAGCTAGACCACTGAATCTTGCATTTTGAGTATTTATATCCTTTTTAGTTTTCTCATATTACTAGATTTATTACTAATTTTTTTTAGCCCACATCCTTGTTGAGTTTTCTGGTTCTTGTACACTTTAATATGGGTTTTTTCTTTGGGAATTAATAAATTGTGTATGGTGGTCTTCTTAGTGTTAATAAGTACCAATAAAGATCTGGACCACATATATATTGTTGTTTTATTTATTTTATATTATCATTTCTTCATCTTCGTTTTTTCTTTGTTTCTTTATTCACTATTTTTTTCCATTCTCCACAATATCACACTGTTTGGGTGTGTTTACTATGTTTTCACATTTATTTTTTATGTTTTGAATATTTAGTACAAAAATTTGTTTATTTAGTGGCCCTTAGCATTATATTTAGGGGTTCTATTCCATCATTACCCACAACAATGTGGTATCAGAGACACCTGAATAAACAATGGATTTGGTGGATTATGAAATAGAAAATTTTGATGCCAGTAATGGTTTTAATTTGTGTTAATTGAATATATGATCCCTATTTGTCCCGAAAGGGTTTAATAATTCCCTCTCCAGACCTAAGAAACCCTTTATAAGTCTGAACACTAATAAAAATAGAGTAATGACCTATTTATATGGCCCTACTAACATTTTGATTAAAACACATAACTCTTTAACCTTGTCTTTAGGTGATAAATAATGGGACTTCTGCATATGGTATTTGGTCTAAGATTGATAAAATTATATGAAACATCCTTAATTGGTCATCTACATATGAATAAAAAATTATATACCTTCAGTATGTGTTAGGGAACTGCCATCTAGACACACCTTGAAGAGTTTAATATAATTTTATTAGATCTAGCCAATATAAATGTTAATATTTAAGATGAGGACCAAACCATCAAAATTTTAATTTATTTAGATAGATTATATTAACATATTATTAATGATATGATGTATAGAATATATTCCTTGACCTTAGAGGAAGTAAAGTTTTCCTTTATTTCTCATGTGTTGCATAGAAAACCTAAGGTTATACATGAAGTTAAGGGCCTAAGTGTTGGGGTAGTTTGTAGTTTGAAGGGAAAAATGTAAAAATATGAAGGAAAGAAATATTTTTATCCAAAGACAGTAACATTGGTTTAAAACCAAGTATTAGTAGGTTACCTACAACCATGTTGGGGAAAATTTTCTTATTGGACCCAAATTCCCTGATTTCAAATCTAGTAATCCTTATAAAGAGTCCAGTGAACATCACTCTTTTCTGACCAAGGCATTGATTGTGTTGAGGTGTTGTGTGTGTCTCGAGATACTCTTGATTTTTATTACACCATAGACTCAATATTTTCATTCCATATGTTCCCAAATAGATGTTCTTTTGTTTGTTTGACCAAAGGTGTTGAAGGAGAGATCATTCAAGGAAACAACAAGAGATGTAGATCTATGGGTAGAGGTTCTGTTATGCTAGAGCTCTCAGACTGTTCTCTTGTCACATTATTAGATGTAAGTGGGTTCTAGATTTACATAAGAAGCTAATTTCATTAGGTGTCTTACATCATATATGTTTTGTCTTTAAATCTCATTATGATTATCCTAGAATATCTAAGTGAGCTTGTGCAGTTTTTAATGGATCCTTGTTGAATGGGTTGTATGTTTTTTATGGAAGAACGAATGTCAAGCAATTGGGAAACACCTATTTCACTAAAAATTACAACACTATTCTTTGGAATAAGTGGTTGGGATATATGAGTGTTAATGTTCTATAAGAATTGAGAAAAAAAAGGTATTATCACCCATGTTACACAATGTAACTTGCCATTTTGTGAGGAATGTGTCATGGGTATGTCTAAAAGAGTGAGCTTTCATAAATCCAGCTTTAAATTTGATTTCCCACTAGAGTATGTTCACTATGATTTGTGTGGATCCTCTAGGACTACCTATCATGGTAAAGGCCCCTAATTTGTCATTTTTATATATTAATTTTCAAGGAAAGTATAGAACTATATTTTGAGAAGTAAATATAATGTCTTTGAGGCGTTTAAAACATGAAACATCTCCATAAAAATAAATTTGGGGAGAATTTAATGGCTTGGAGGACTGATAATATCCTTTAATACCTATCCTCTAACTTTATAATTTTTGTGAAAATGGGGGAATTATGAGACATTGAATTGTGAGTCATAATCATTAACAGAATGGTCTAGCTAAGCATATAAACTATTCCATTCTTGAGAGGGTTTGTATCATGCTTTTATGCTTGGGCTTGCCCAAATATTTTTGGGAAGAAGCTATCACTATGGCAGTTTATGCAATAAATAGGTTCCCCTCCTTTGTCAAAAACATTAAGAATATTATTGACATGTAGAGAAATCACCCCCATACTACGAACATTTAAGGGTGTTTTGATACGCTACATATGCTCATTATAAGAATGATAAACTTGATCCTAGAGCTATTAAGTACATCTTCATAGGGTTACATGATGGGGTAAAGGGCTATATGATTTGGTTGGATAAACCTAGATTTCAAATTTGTATTCTTATCTTGGATGTGGTGCTTCATGAGTCTTTTTTTATTAGTGTCTATTCTCCCACTAATGATAGTGATGATCCTTCTGAAGATATGGAACTGAGGTTGATCCTCCCAGTGATTGTAAGTCTCTTGTTGAGACTCCCACTACCTCTCAGGTACCTCTTTCTCAACCTGAGATGGAATTTGGGTATAATTATGATGATACTTCTGATGTTGTAGTTCTTAGTGACCATATAGGTCATCATCTTACTAGGTATAGGTAGAGGATAGTTATTATACCTCATCCAAGTTACAACCATGCTGATCTATATGTCTTTTCCCTACATGTAGCAGAATATCTTAGGGGATATTATACCTAAAGCAACAATCAATTTTTCAATTACATCAACTCTAATCATTGGAATTCATCTATGTAAGATGAGATGAAATCCCTATGAAACAAAAATACTTGATCCATATGTCAATAAACAACCTACTTCTAAGGTTATTGGTTATAAAGGCATAAATAAAACCAAATAAGACACTACTATAGGTAATAAAATTAAGTTTAATGATAGACTTGTATCCATATGATTTCTTCAAAGAGAAGGAATTGATTACTCTAAAACAATTTCCCCTATATTGAATAATTCCTCAATAAAAATTCTTTATTTTGGTTCCCATTTATATTTTAATATAGAAAAACTAGATAACAAAACTGCTTTCTTGCATAGTGATTTAATTAAAAAACTATAAATTAAGCCTCCTGCTGGTTTTGAACCGGATTTTAAAGCTAATAATTTTTTTCTTAATGAGTAATTATATGGATTGAAACAAGGTTCAAGAAAATGGTATAATATGTTCGATAAATTCATATTATAAAATTGTTTTAGTGGGATTTAGTTTGATGCATGCATATATTTATAAATGTACTTTGAGTATGCTTATGGAAAATTCGAGCAAGCCACATTGTTATTGTCTTAAATGGTTTTGGATTTACATTTATTCTATTTCATATTTTTCAATATTCTATGGTAGAAATGATAATTCCTCTGAATTAGGGACTTGTTATGTGGATTCTAACTATGCTGTAAATGTTGATACTATGAAATTACTAACTGGTTATGTCCATACTGCATATGGAGGACCTATATCGTGGAAGTGAAATATGTAATTGGTGGTGTCACTCTGAAACATTGTTACTGGGTATATAGCACTAACAGAACCTGTCAAAGAATTTATATGGATTAATGGTTTGATTTCTTAACTTATAATAAGTAATTCTATTATTATTGTACATTTTGATTCTTATTCATCCCTTTATCTGTCTAAAAAATTAGTATTCCATGGTTGGTCTAAGAACATATACATTAATATTCATTTTATTAGAGAATTTATTGAAAGTTATAGAGACCCAAAGCTTGACGTACATAGACATTACATTAATTTTGCGGAATATCTAATACATAAAAAAAACAGACACCAAAGGGCCGTAATAGTTTAGTGTCTTTGGAAACTCAGAATATAATCTTCTAATCTTGGTGAAAGATCTTCAACATCTCCCATAAAAATCTTCTTTCTTTCTCTCTTACCTAAAACTTTTATTTATATCCTGGGGAAAATAAAATATATAAAGGGTGAGCTCAAATGCTCAGTAAGTGTAAGCATGGAGAAAATAAAACAAACCATATACATTTGAACTTTAAAACATGAACATAATATTTAAACATCAAAATCTTGAGCAATGACATAAAACGTGGCAGTACGTAAGGCATAGATCATAAAGAAACATTAATCATGATAAAATAGCATGGTAATAAAACATGTAATTGTGAAAACCATTAAGCACATGTTATGATTTCCATAGTAGCCAAGGAATTGCTGCCAAGACCATCTTAATGGACAAAGTCCCTTTCTGAATTGAGTTCACTCCTCGTTCCAGTCCTGTATCACTAAACCGGAATAACTTTCTGTTCCATCCATGTTTATATCAAGAGATATAAATATTTACCCAATTCAGTGGATGGAGATATAGATCACACTCATCTCATAATGAAATCATTCTTACTTGTTCCACAATATATACATAAATCATTCATCATAACTCAAAGAATAAAATGGGTTTCATAAACATCATCCCATCATAACATAATCCATATAAAACAAATGGATATCATTTCATCATAAAAAAATTGAAACAACGTAAATCATAGAGACATTATACTTGAAATATAAACATATTAAATAATTTCATCTTAGATGGAAAAATGTTTTGATAAAACACTTGAAATGAATTCTTGAGGAAAATATCATTTCTTCTTCAAAATCATTTTCTTTTCTCAAAATTTCATGAAATTTTAAAAGAAAAGGATTTTTTTGAAAATAATCATAAAATTTTGTAGAGGAAACTTCATTGAAATAAGTCATTATGAAACCATAAAAATCCATTGACACCGTATAAGTTAAAAATAACATTTTTCTCGTACTTTTGCCGGAAAAGTCAAAAATTACCTCGTATGGTAAACAAAAGAAATATTCCTTACATACCATGTAGTAAAATTCAAAAATGGGTAAAAAGGACATTAATAATACATGAAACCATTTTTAGAAAACAGGGACATGGATGATAAATATAACCCTAGTAAATAGTTATAAATAAACAATCTCGGATAAAAACGAGATTGGAAAAGTTATCCCTTACCTTTGGTCTGATATGCTTTGTACATTTCTGAACCTCCTGTATAATGATTTAAATAACGTCACTGACTTATTAAAAAATCATATTCATTGTTTTGATATCAAATATGATTCACTTATGACTTTATATTATACATTCTTTTGTAAATTCTATGTTAAAGCAGCGTTTTGGGTAAAATCGTTTTATTTATCGTACGTGTTTAGACTTGTTGTTCTTGATATTATTAATACTTATATCATGATTTAATTACTTCCATAATTTAAATCATGATTTATATATCATATATATTCAATGTATATATATATAACAGATAGATAAATGAAATGAAATACACCGTTCATGGAGACGGTAGGCCATACGTACGCATGAATGCTGTTTTATTTTCCTTATTTACTTGAATGGAAGTAATTAGATGACATATATATAAATATAGTAGACTTATTATGTCATATATTTCATTATTATTCATTATATATACTTTATAATCATTCTTTAGTGTTTAACATGGAGAATCAATCTCATCGCATTGTGGAGACGGTAATCCATACGTACGCACGAGCGATGATATTGTTCCCATAATTATTGAATTGAATTGGAGTGGATGATATAATATCTCATAATCATTATGATGTTATAATAACAATATATAGTTATTCTTTACACCATTATACCCATCCATGTAATGTGGTGGTCGAAAAACTAATTACACCACGGCGTGGAGACTGTATTCTGTATATACGCACGCGTGGTGATTTTTTTTTCCATAGGATGGATAGAAAGTGAAATGGGGTTGTTTAATATTTATAATAAAATATAATTATATTAGTGATACTTATGTTATTACTTTATAATGAAACAACTAAAGACGAAAAATTATAAGAATAAAGAAACATGAAAGAGTCGGTAGAAGAGATTACCTCTTCCTCGGCGCACCTCCTTTAAACTTATTCTTAGGGCACTAGAGATGGTCTTTTGAGAAGACCATAAAATCTATGATATAACTATAGAGGTTGATAATAGGAATTTTCAGGGGTTGGCCGAGCTTCAAGGCTCAAAAGTGTGTGAAGAGAAGAGGGAAGGGGTTCCCTTTTTATAATGGAGGAGAGGGGCACCTTCAGAAAAATATTATTTTATAATAAAGTCATATTCGGTTTATAATAGCTCCAAATTGATTTATTTCGAAGCTAAAGTGGGTATGAGTCGAAATCATCTCAACCAATAGGTTTTAGACATGTTTCGGTTACTATTTTAACCTAATCATTTAGATTTAACTCTACGTTAAATAATTTAACTTTTACCGTGTCTTCTTGTTTTTTTACACTATATGGTTAATAAACTTACTATAACAATCCAAAAGAACCCCAAATGGTTCATTATTAATATATATAACCTTATCTAGGAAATTTGGTAGAACCTTACTTTTTTAGTAAAAGAATAACAATTAATAATATAATATTTATTTTAATAACTATTTTATGTCAATTTCGACACTATTTGGTACATGACTTTTGAGAAGATCATAACACCATGATTAGTTCGAAAATGGATAATTAAATCAATAATAACATGTCATGTTAACCTATAAAATTAGTGTAATTCATAAAAAGTCTAAAATTACATTTATTTGGGTATTTATAACATCAATTATGTTAATATTTCATTAATAAAGTAATTACTACATCATCATTGTGTCATAAATAAATTAAATTATATAATGTCTAAAAATTATAAATAAAATAACATTATATAGAAAAGATTTTTATCTTTCTAATTAATATTTATATTCAAATTTATCTTATTTATAACCCTATATTAAAAATGTTTTAGTTATTAAAAATTGATTTTAACTATTTTAACTCTTCTTTAAATAAAATAATAATAAATGTCCTAATCAAATTCAAGTGGACATAAAGGGTAATATTTTATTCCTAAGGTTGTTTTTTTGTATAATTACACTTATCCAATAGAATTATGACATGTGTTAGGGTAATAGTAATATCATATTTACCCTTAATTACCCTATTTACTTTTAATGGTGGTAAATAAAAGTAAAAAGTTATTATTCACCAAAAAAATTATCTTATTGAACCACATTTTACTCCTTGATATTAATCGTGTCTCTCGGATTTTCTAAATTCCACTCACAGAATCCTAAAAAAATTAGTTTTATGTAAATTTTCAAATTCTCCTAGGAGATGGGTAAAAGACGGTGGAAAGTTCAATAAAATTTTGATATATATAAAATTATTATAAAATGACTCCAATGAATTACATTGAACTTATATAGGTATTATGTATCAATTTTGACCTAAAATAAATTAAAATAAATTAAATTATTATTTAAATAAAAATTCGGTTTTTAACTAGTAACCCAGTGTTTTCACTATTCATCAAAAATTAAAAGTTTTCAGAAAAATACCAAAAATCCACCCTACGCTAATTTCGATATTCCGAATCCAAAAATGAAGTCCATTTTGAAAGATAAAATTTATAAAATTTCAAAAATTGGGTATTACTATTCATAATGTCTAGTTTATATAATTTTTTAATAACATATTTTTGTTTAGTGAAACTTGGTATTGCGTACTAAACATGCTATCGTGGAATGTCGTGATTGCGTGTAATGGAAGACAAGTCAGGGATGCATATATTGTAAGCTTCTTTTGGTGTATTGTACAACACAAGACATCAATGAAATTAAAAATAATATTTTTCATAAAATCTCATGTTGTTACATTCTACCCCCCTTAATGAATTTCTCCCTCAAAATTCATCGGGGTTATAAATGGTTTACTACTCAAAAGTTTCTTTATTAGAAACCCACATAGTAAAAAGGAATACAAAGACTTAACTTTCAATACTAAAGTATGAAACGTAACGGTTACCCAAATTAACTAATCATTGGGTTTCCACAAAAAAAGAACATAGGTGAAAATATCGAAATGGAAGAGAAATCTAACCATCATGTTCTGATGGAGAGTGGTAGAGAACATGGCTATGAAAAAACCAATAATCACAAAGCCATAAATTTGCGATGATCAAAGGTACCATCTGATTCATCAGATATAAGGGCACTAGGACAACATTTTCAGTTATCAAGATCATTTCCCTAAAGTTGAAGATTTTGAATTAAAAGAAATACTTACTTTATTTTAGTATAATCACTTCGTTGTTCGTGCCTTGAAAAATTTCCACTTCATATCTTAAATAAATGAAGTTGAATTTTTCATTCGTGAAGTGTTAGCAGATCATGTGATAGAATGATGGGTCATTCCATAAGTCTCAAACAAAAGGTTACCAAAAGTTATCAAATATACATAAGTTCATATATGGAGATATTAAATGTATATGGCTCCAATAATGGACTTATACTTCATATATCATACTGCTTAATATAATAAAACTAGTTTCTACTAACAAGGGACTTCCTATAGGCTAGTGGTAGGCGATAAAGGCATGTCGCACTTCAGTTGTCGGTTCGATTCCCACAACCTTGTCCAACACGATGGGTTATCGCCCGTCCTGCAGGTTGTCCTTTTTCAAAAACTACATTATTATAACATTCCATAAATAATATCGAAAAAATTTCTAGCCTTAAACAATACTGACTTATTTTCAAAATAATCCATTCTAATCTTTAGGCTTATCCGAAATACTTCTGTCCAAGCACATAGTATAAAGAAAACAATTACTAGAACTGTCATCTACCGAGCATGTGAATACCATCATTTATCCCCAATATATCATATGATATATCTTGTTATTAAAATTAAAAACATGTGAAAACCTTAATCATGTATTCTATTGAAAATTAATACCCATTTACCCTTAGCGAAAACATGAATGCTATCAAAATTTAACACTTTCCACATACCAAAATCCAAAAATTTCTATATACTCAAACCATTATATAACTTTGTCCTTATATCAGTCATGAGATCATTTCATTTTTTCTTTATCCCTCCATTATGCGAATATCATCTACCTTCCAAAAATATTTGAATAACCTTTCTTTTTTACCAGTACCATTCATCATATACTTCCAAAAACTCAAGGAAAGACAACAGTGTAACAATCCTTATATTTTTCTTTATTCCATAGTACCATACATTATTCTTGATAAACATAAAATCATTCCACTACCTACTTAAACCACTGACTGAGCCTCATCATTTATTTCAACTCATATATCATTTGTAGTCTCTTCATCATCATCAACATAAAGACTACCCATATGACTTTGCTGATTCTCTTCATTAAATTTTTCCTTAGAGCATTGGTTTGTATAATGCCTGTACATTCCACATTAAAAACATTTAACCGTTGTTAATGTCTTAGAAATACCATTATCCTCATGCATGGTGTTAACTGAACATTTTATTTTTCAATTACTAGCTTTGTGACCTTCTTTTCCACACCCAAAAAATCTTCTATTTCCTTTGAAACATTCTCCTTGATGCCTCTTACAACATAATTTACATGATGGAAATTGAACTTTCTTTCCTCTATGATCATCAAGAAACTCTATCTTTCTCTTATTAGCTGATTCAGAAAACTTACCAAAGTTTAGATTATTGATCATATTATGAGATTGCTTATTAGGCATAATAACGATGTTTGTACTTCCAAATCCCGTTTCATTTGGATTCTCATGAAGAATTTCATTCCATTGTCCAGTATATCCTCCATTATCGTGAATCTTCCTATTTCCAGCCATTTTCTAAAACCCAAAAAGAATAGTGTGAGAGGAAAAAATCATACGAGGAAAACAAAATAACCAAGGGGAGTACTTTCAATCTCTAATATCTTAGGTTTAATCACAGGTTATTCACGATCGTTATGATAATTCTAGGACTATAACCTATACTTATACTTAACCTTAGGGACATACCTATACATACCTTAGAAATATCTCTTGGGATCTCACTAAAGTTATCTCATCCTAGTTTCTAAAGGTTGACTAAACCTCCCTTTGATTCCAACTGTAGAGACCCAAAGCTTGATGTACATAGACATTACATTACTTTTGTGGAATATCCAATACATAACAAAAACAGACACCAAAGGACCGTAATAGTTTAGTGTCTTTGGAAACTCGGAATATAATCTTCTAATCTTGGTGAAAGATCTTCAACATCTCCCATAAAGATCTTATTTCTTTTTTTATTACCTAAAACCTTTATTTATATCCTGGGGAAAAGAAAAAATATAAAGGGTGAGAAAAAATTCTCATTAATGGTAAGCACGGAGAAAATAAAACAAACCATATACATTTGAACTTCAAAACATGAACATAATATTTAAACATCCAAATCTTGAGAAATGATATAAAACATGGCAGTACGTAAGGCATAGAAAATAAAGAAACATTAATCGTGATAAAATATCATGGGAATAAAACATGTAATTGTGGCAACCATTAAGAACATGTTATTATTTCCATAGTAGCCAAGGCATTGCTGCCAGGACCATCTTAGTGGACAAAGTCCCTTTCTGAATCGAGTTCACTCCTCGTTCCAGTCTTGTATCACTGAACCAGATTAAATTTCCATTCCAGTCATATCTATCTCATTAGATATAAATCTTTACCCAATTCATTGGAGGGAGATATAGGTCCCACTCATCTCATAATGAAATCATTCTTACTTGTGCTACAAATTATACATAAATCATTCATCATAACCCAAAGACTAAAATGGGTTTCATAAACATCATCCCATCATAACCTAATCCATATAAAAAATGGATATCATTTTATCATAAAAAAAAGTGAAACCATGTAAATCATAGAGACATTATACTTTAAATATAAACATATTAAATAATTTCATCTTAGATGGAAAACGGCTTTGATAAAACACTTGAAATGAATTCTTGAGGAAAATATCCTTTCTTCTTCAAAATCATTTTCATTTCTCAAAATACCATAAATTTGTAAAAGAAAAGGAATTTTTGAAAATAATCATGATGTTTTATAGAGTAAACTTCATTGAAATATTTCTTTATGAAATCGTAAAAATCCATTCACTCCATATAAGTTAAAAAAACATTCTTCTCGTACTTTTTCCAGAAAATTCAAAAAGTACCTAGTATGGTAAACAAAAGAAAGATTACTTACATACAAGGTAGTAAAAGTAAAAAAGGGGTAAGAAGGACATTAATCATACATGAAACCATTTTTAGAAAACAGGGACATGGATGATAAATATAACCCCAGTATATACTTACGAATAAACAATCTCGGATAAAAACGAGATTGGAAAAGTTATCCCTTACCTTAGGTCCGATATGCTTCATACGTATCCAAACCTCCTGTATAATGATTTAAATAATGTCATTGACTTATTAAAGAATCATATTCATTGTTATGATATCATATATGGTTCACTTATGACTTTATATTACCCGTTCTTTTGTAAATTCCATGTTAAAGCAGTGTTTTGGGTAAAATCGTTTTATTTATCGTACGTGTTTGGACTTGTTGTTTTCTATATTATTATTACATATATCATGATTTAATTACTTAAAGAATATAAATAATGATTTATATATCATATATATTCAGTATATGTATATATATAAATATAATATATAGATAAATGAAATGAAATACACAGTTTATGGAGACGGTAGGCCGTACGTATGCATGAACACTGTTTTCCTTTCCTTATTGACTTGAATGGAAGTAAGTATATGACATATATATATATATATATAAATCCAATAGCATTATCATTTCATATATTTCATTATTATTCATTATATATACTTTATAATCATTCTTGAGTGGTTAACATGGAGAATGAATCTCATCGTGTCGTGGAGACGGTAAACCGTACGTACGCACGAGCGATGATATCATTCCCATAATTATTGAATTGAATTGGAGTGGTTGATATAATATCTCATAATCAGTATGATGTTATAATAACCATATATAGTAATTATTTACACCAATATACCAATCCAAGTAATGTGGTGGGGGGAAAACTATTTAAACCACGGCGTGGAGACGGTATTTCGTACGTACGCACACGCGGTGATTTCGTTTTCCGTAGGATGGATAGAAGGTGAAATTGGGTTGTTTTATATTTATAATAACATATCAGTATATTAGTGATATTTATGTAATTACTTTATAATGAAACAACTAATGAAAATAAATATAAGAAGAAAGAAACTTGAAAGAGTCGGTAGAAGAGATTGCCTCTTCCTCGACGCACCTCTTTTAAACTTCTTCATAGGGCACTAGAGATGGTATTTTGAGAATACCAAAACCTTTATTATATAACTATAGAAGTTGGGAAGAGGAATGTTCAGGGGTTGGCCAAGCTTCAAGGCTCAAAAGGGTGTGAAGAGAAGAGGGAATGGGTGCCCTTTGTATAAGGGAGGAGAGGGGAACCTCAGGAAAAATATTATTTTATAATAAAATCATATTCGGTTTATAATAGCTCTAAATTGATTTTTTTCAAATATAAAGTTGGGATGGGTAGAAATACTCTAAATCAATAGGTTTTATACAAGTTTAGGTTACTATTTTAACCTTATCATTTAGATTTAACTCTAAGTTAAATAATTTAACTTTTACCTTGTCTTCTTGTTGTTTTACACTATATAGTTAATACACATACCATAACAATCCAAACGAACCCCAAGTGGTTAATTATTAATATATATAACCATATCTAAGTAATTTGGCTGAAAATTAGATTTTTAGGAATATAATAATAATTAATAATATAATGTTTGTTTTAGAAACTATTTTATGTCAATTTTGACACTATTTGGTACTTGATTTTTTGTGCAAATCATAACAGCATGATTAGTTCACAAAATGTTACTTAAATCACTACTAACATGTCATAGTAACCTATAAAATTAGGGGAATTCATAAAAAGTATAAAATTACATTTATTTGGGTATTTATAACATCAATTATGTTAATGTTTCATTAATAAGGTAATTACTTCATCATCATTGTGTCATAAATAAATTAAATTATTTAATGTCTAAAAATTATATGTAAAATAAAATTATGTAGGATATCTTTTTAGATTCCTAATGAATATTTATAGTTGAATTTAGATTATGTATAACCATATATTAAAAAAAATTAGTTATTAAACTTTGATTTTAACTATTTTCACTCTTTTTTGAATAAAATAATAATAAATGTCCTAATCTAATCCAAGTGGGCCTAAAGGGTAATATTTTATTCCTAAGGTTTTTTTGGTCGAATTACACTTATCCAATAGAATTAGGACATGTGTTAGGGTAATATTAATATCATTTTTACCCTTAATTACCCTATTTACTTTTAACCGTGGTAAATAAAAGTAAAAAGTTAATATACACCAAAAATTATTTTTATCTTATTGAACCACATTTTACTCCTTGATATTAAACATGTCTCTCAGATTTTCGAAATTCCACTCACAGAAGTGGTAAAATTTAGTTTTATGTAAATTTTCAAATTCTCCATGGAGGTGGGTAAAAGACGGTGAAAAGTTCAATAAAATTTTTATATATCTAAAATTATTATAAAATGACTCCAATGAATTACATTGAAATTATATAGGTATTATGTATCAATTTTGACCTAGAATAAATTAAAATAAAATAAATAATTATTTAAATAAAAATTTGGTTTTTAAATAGTAACCTAGTGTTTTCAATATTCATCAAAAATTGAATGTTTTCAGAAAAATACCAAAAATTCACCCTAGGATAATTTCGATATTCCAAATCAAAAAAATGAAGTCCATTTTGAAAGGTAAAATTTCTAAAATTTCAAAAATTGGGTATTACTATTCATAACGGCTAGTGTATATAATATTTTAATAACATGTCGTTGTTTAGTGAAACTCGGTATTGCGTACAACACACGCTATCGTGGAAGGTCGTGATTGCTTGTAATGAATTCCAAGTCAGGGATGCATGTAGTGTATGCTTCTTCTGGTGTAGCGTACAATACAACACATCAATTAATTTAAAAATAATTCTTTTTCATAAAATCTCAGGGTGTTACAAAAGTAGAGTAGTTTGTGTCACTAAGATACACAAGGATGAAAATTCAATCGGTAGTTTGACTAAAGTTGTTACTTTATCCATGTTCAAGTGTTGATTAGGTATATTGAACTTGGTTTCACGTGAATAACATTTATCATATGGAAAATTTCCAATTTTATATGAAAATAGTTGAAATTTGATAATTTTAACTTCCATATAAAATTGGGTTTCCCTTTCTTTTTCTTTTTATTAATGTGATAATTTTTTATATACTAGATTCTTTTTCTCTAGCTTGCTCTACCTCATGTGCCCCATTAGAAATATCATTCTTCTCCTATAATTTATTACCAATCATCAATATTGGGAATTATCCATTTGATTGTTGTAGTCCATTTATATATATGATTGTAGGTACCACCGGCCAGGTTGTTCTGATGTGGCTTCATGGAAGAATTCCATTGGCTATACAGTTGGAAGGTTAGGGTTCTGGTAGGGGGTTTTATCACCCATGTGGAACCTTTATTTAAGATAAGGAATAGTTTTCCAGAAACTTGATCTTCCAATGGTGTTTGTTGTTCTAACCTCTCACTCCAGGTCCGGTTGATTTTTGTGGCTTCACCCATCCTCAACGGAGGATTTTATCCCTTGGCCTGCTGACCACTTTATAGATCACTTGTACACATATCGTGGTGGAGTTTTTGTTGGCGTTCTTCCAATGAAGATGTACGGTCAAACCTTGAATATGAATAACATTGTTTCAGATTTGGTGATTCCATACCTTGTTGAGTTACAATATAGTAGGGCGGTTCCACTTCTAGCATCTTCAAGAAAATAGGACGGCTTGATGACTATGCCTAGTTTTGTGAGTATTTCTTTCCTTTATGGTTTTCTCAAATTACTATATTAGTTCATGATATTGTGTTTGTTCACACAATATTTTTTAGTTTTCTTATTCTTGAATGTTGTAATCCAGTTTTTTTCTTTCAGAATTAATAATGAAATAGTATATGGTGGTGTTCTCACCATGGATTCGGACCAAAAAGGTTCAGAACAACATAAACCTTGGTGTTACCTATGTTTTCTTCTCTCATTTCTTCTTCTAAATTTTTTTTCTTCAATCATTGTTTTTTTGTTATTCACCACAAAAACACTCTTTTGGGGTCTGTTTTTATGTAATTGCAAAAAAAAAATTAGTTTAAATATTGAATTAAACTATTTGTTTATTTGTTGGTCCGTGGAATTATATATAGTGGTTTCATTTAGTAACTACCCCATAATAAATAAGTTTTAAAATAAGCATTTAAAAAGCCAATTTTTTTTTACAGAAATATGGGATTTAAGAATAAATTATATTTATTCTTATCTCTTGTTGAGAAAACATATAATATAGATGTCAAATAGTTGATTGAATATATAATATATATACATTTATTTAAAATCATTTGCCGGAATTCATTTCTTTAATTTATTAAGTTAAAATGTGATTGTTTTCATAAAAAAACGTTTTCCAAAAAAATCCTTTATTTTAAAATAGTTTTTATTTTTTTATTTATTTGGTCACCAAATAATTCATTATATATACATGTGTAAACCATATATTTTTCATAATTTAATTATTCCTATTAATATCTTCCATTCGAATGGATAGGTGATAAATATCATATCAAATAATAATATTTTAATAATATAAAACATTTCTTATAAATTCATTATTGTGTTTAATACCTACTAAGCTTGATGTTGAGTTAAACATAAGATAAAATCGATTTTTCATATATTCAAATCTAAACATAGTGTTTCATATAACGAGAAATATTAAATGATTAAATTAATTTGAAAAAAAAATATTATATAAAATATCAGGGTGTTAGATTGTTTTCTAGAGATTACATGTTTGTCATTAATTTTCCTCTCATTACAAACTCAAGAGACCAAAAGATTGAATTTTAGGAAAACCAACTTTATTTCTCTCTTTAGTTGAAAATTGTTTTTCTTCTATATCTAGTTTTCTCTAAAATGTTTTCAAGAATGTTTATTTATATTATTATATTATTGATTAAATACATTTTTACTCATGATTTAATCTTTAGATTTTTTTAAAATGAATATTTTTTTACTATTTTAAGAATGATGTACTTTTAAATTTTTTTTGAAAATGTGAAAGGAGTCTTTTTTAACATAAACAAAATGAATAAAAATTTCCACCATTGTGGATTCTAAATGATTTAAAGATTTCATTACATGTTTCAAAGTTTATTTTTAAATATAATTTATTCCATAATATTTAGTAAAAATTTATATTTTAAATAATATATTTCTATTTTAATATGGCATTTTACCATGAAATGTTTCAGTGGTCTTTTAAATTCACTTTTCATCTATGATAACATCATTTTATATAAATTATACCTTACTAGGGATATGATCCAATGATAATATCCACTTTTATTATTTTGATATATTATGATGATGATGATTTTTGAATGATTCTATGAAACTCATTTCTTTCCCATAGTTTAATTAAGTTATGATGAAACCTTTATGAAAATAATTTCATTTATAGGGGTTATGCTACATTAAATGTAACATCCTAGGTAAATAAAGAATAAAACATTTTTGTATTTATTAATATTTGTGAAATAAATATTAATTTTACTTTAAATGGGTTGCTATGTTTGATAGCATACCTGATACGCAACAAAGGGTTGCATTGGAATCTTACGTCACAGACTAATAATATAATATTATTATTTTAAATGGTAGTTAACTCCTAGCCATTTTATTAGAAGAAATGAATGAAAATAACTACAATATGATTATACATGATTGTTAAATGTATTTACATTATCCAATAAAAAGTTAGATGCTTAAAATGTGAATGAATATAATTTTAAGCATAATTTACATTAAAAGGCTGATTTATCGCCTTTTAATGGAGAACCCTTTTTAAATATAGTTTTGGTCACTTTAATACATTATATATTACCAAATAAAATCCTTATTTAGAATGGGGACATCAAATTTTACTTTGTGTAAATTTTTGGAATTTTTCCGAAAAAGTTCATTTTTAATGAATAGTGAAAATATTGTATTTTAATTCAAAACTATGTTTTAATATAATTTATTCATATTGTTAGATTATCTTTTTAATTGGTTTTAAAGTTTAATTAGAATATATTTTTACCATTTAATCCAATTTTGGTCATTTTAATTAATTTCACTTTGAAATTGGACATAGACAAGTATCCATCTTTTGATAGTTATTTTTGCTTTAAAAACACGCTATTTGTTTTAACAATGGGAATTAATTTTAAAATTAATTAATGCCACTTCTATGTTTTGAATTTATAAAAATAGACATAATTTTGGAATTCGGAATATATAATATAGCTGAGGCTTAATTTTTGGTATTTTTCTGAAAAACTTCAATTTTTAATGAATATTGAAACCACTTAGTGGTAGTTAAAAAAATTGAATTTTTCATTTAAATGAAATGTTTCCACTTTTGTGAATTGAATTTCAAAAAATCCTACATACATGGTTTTTATCAATAAGTAAAATGTGGTTCATTAAGATGAAAATAATTTTTGGTGAATAGTAACTTTTGACTTTTATTTACAGCGGTTAAAGGTAAATATGGTAATTCAAGGTAAAAATAATATTATAATAATTCAAAATTACCTTAAAACTTGTAAAAACTTTATTTTTTGAGTTATTTACATCCATGGGCATATTTGGGTTGATTTTGGGACCCCATTGAGCCACATGGGAGTGATAATGACAATTTAGATTAATTAATTTAATGTGAAGACAAAATTAACATTAACAAAAATCTTTTAGTAATTAATTTTTATATGGTGTTATATTGGTCCTATTTTATACTATAAATATTCATTGGAAATAAAAATCTATTTCCTACATTATAGTATTTTTTTATAATTTTTAGACCACAAATAAATTAAATTATTTATGACATAATAATGATTCTGTTTTTACCTCATTAATAAATCATTTAAATAAATAAGGTTATAATGATTAAACTATTATCCAAAACATGTGAATTTATAATTGGATGATTTTATTTCTAGAATGACTCATCTTATATTCTACTATAATTATTTTTGGACCATTAGAAACCGAATATCATTATATTATAAAATAATATTTTCACACTTTCCTAAAGAGCCCCTCCTCTCCCTTATAAAAAGAGAGCACTTATAACCAATTCCTCACACCTCTCAAGACATTTTTCTAGTCCAAACTCTGCCCAATTAAGCTTTATACATCCATATCCTCTGCCTAGAAGCCTTACCTTAGGCAGAAGGCACTTCAAGAAGTCTTTTTGGTTCAAACCAAAGGAAGTTACCCAAATTAAAGGTAACGGTTTCTCTTAAATTGTTTTCATTTATTTTACTTCTCCAACCCCTAAAATATTTTTATTACTTTCTTTTGTAAACACACAAGTATCATCAATATACTAGGAAGTTGTTATGAGAAGGATTTTAACTACACATACACACACCTCCATCTAATGGATGAAGAACATAATGTTTCTGTGGATGGCAAACTAAGGCCTCATGAAACGACGATTGTTCAATTACATCTTACCACCTATCATGGTGGCCATTATGATGGAACTATATTTATATATGATATATATTATGTTTATGATTTCATTATGCTTCTGTACTTCCCAATTATATCAGGCCTTTATGATTTCCATAGTCGGTAAATACGATAATCTCATTTGAGGAAGTGCAGACTACCGCCCCCTTAAAGTGAAGTGACTCTTTAATGCCTTATGTGGGATGTATAATGGATAGTGTTAATGATATTATATATGATATTATAATGGAATTATAATATACCTATTTATCATTATGTTTTATTTCCATTAGAATAATGAATAGAAATGAAAGTAGCGTTCATGCGTACGTACGGCTTACCGTCTCCATAAACGGTGAATTTCATTTCTTACCTCTAAATGTTATGTAATATTATAAATACATGTATATACTGTATATATATGATGTATTTGATATCTAAATCATGAATATCATTCTGGATATAATGGAATATTGACAACATGGACAACTTGTAAATATAAGGTGTTCATTTTTGACTGAAGTGCCAAATATCGACAAAACGAAAGTTATTAACTTAAATGATTACATAATGTTTATAACATGGTAATAAGTGATATAAAAGAAATAATAAACTTAAAAAAGGTTCTTAAGCAAGTATAAATTCACTTTAGTTTATTATTCAGGATATTAAAGAATGATCGAGTCAAGTCGGGCACGAGGTAAGGCACTTCGTCTCAATCTTCTTTCATTGAGGCATATTTTGTTCTAATACAAGACTTTCTTTTTACGCTATATAAACACAATTGAATTTCTAAAGGGATTATTTTTCTATGAATAATTTCCCTAAATTAAAAAAAGTAATGTTCCTTTTAATGTGAGCGGTAACAATGACCTTTTCCGCCACCGTGAGTATTATTTGATCTTTCGCTTCCTCAACAAGTCGTAATGTTTTTAAAAGAGAATAGATACCATATACTCTTTTATGTATTTTGGTATTGAAAATGGTTTTTGTAATGGATTTGTTATGTCAATATATTTAAGTGATATATTTTGATTGAAATGTGGAAATGTTTTCTTTCCTTTATATTAGTTTTATGTCTTATGGATTTATAATGGTACATGGACATTTGACGGGCGGTTATGGGATAAACCAAATGATGGGTGGTGCCGTGAATACCAGGACAAGTGGTTACATTATAACCTCCACTGTATTGGGTATGGAAGTCATCCGTATGGCTATTCCATCTAGTGTATTTGTGAAAGTCGATCCTATGGTTATTCTATTTATGTATGTTAATGTCCCAATTTACCGTTATATGTTATGTGTTCTTTATATGGGTTTTATGGTAATATTTTGCTTAAAAAAGGTTACATAATGATCTTTTATTCAGTGAAGAGTATTTAATACTTAATAAAGGTAAAAAGTATTACTTCTGTTAAAGTATTCATGGTTTACTTGTTGTTTTGAAAAACTAACAATTTTACTTATTTGTGTATCCCTTACTGAGCTTTTTATTCTCATCCCAAGTTTCTGAAATGTTTTTCACAAGACATAATGTGGAATAGGGTCAAGGATGGGATCAAGTAAAATTCATGCTATCTTAAACATGGAACTATACATTAATCTTTTTTCAAGAGTCCATGTTTTGTAAACAAATGGATACTGGGTGGAAGTGTCTACTTAGTAATGTTTTTTGAAATGTAATAGTTATGGACTAATTCTCTAAAACTCTAAACATAAAAATATCCTCAATGTGAATTATTCATTTAATTCAATATTATGTAATGTTTAATGTTGGGTCCTTATAGTTGGTATCAAAGTTTGGTTTAGATAACTTTTGGAGTTAGTGTATTATTAAATTAACATCCATAAATTAATTTATGTTAATGAAATAACATTTAAAGATTACCATGTTGCTTCGCAAAATATATTTTTATGTTAAGAAAGGTTTTTCATAGAGGAAACAGGGCAGCTATGTTGGGAAGGCATACAAAGGAGAATAATCTTCCAAATCAGCAACCTGAGATGGTCAGAATCAGAATTGAACAGTTTACTGTAGTGATGGCTAAGTTGACTCAGGTTATTACCAGAGGAATTGAAATGAAGATTGGTGAATGCTCTATTTTTGGCGCTGCCTTCCATAAATGTGGAGTTTGTTATCTACAGTGATACTTCATTGAAAGGACTGGGTTGTGTCCTAATGCAAAATGATCAGGTAATTGCTTATGCTTCATGTTAGTTGAAACTACATGAGTTAAATTACCCTACACATGATTTGGAATTAGCTGTGGTTGTTTTTTATTTAAAAAATTTAAGGCATCATTTGTATGGAGTGAAGTGTGAAATATATACTAATCACAAAAGTTTGAAGTATATATTCACTTAGAAATAATTGAACATGAGGCAGATGAGTTGGTTGGAATTAATCGAAGATTATGATTGCCCGATCCTTTACAATCTAGGAAAAGAAAATAAAGTGGATGATTCTTTGATTCGAAAAAGTAATACTTCATTAACCATGTTACGTTTGGAATGAGATCCTTTGCTTTTTTATTTGATGAAATTTGGCATAGAAGTTGTTATTGCAGGAAATTCTTCTATTTTGTTTTAGGTATCAGTGAAATAATCTCTATAATACCGAATTAAGAAAGCACAGAAGGAAGACAGTGAGTTACAGAAAAAGGTTGTGTTAGTTCAGAAGGGTAAGTTGCCTAATTTTAATATTGATAAGGATTGTGTTTTGAGATTTGGAAAGAGATTATGTGTGCCTTTTGATTCACAGTTGAAGAATGAGTTGTTATGTGAAGCTCATAGTTCTCCATTTTTAGTTCATCATGGTAGTACTAATATGTACAGAGATTTTCGGGAGTATTACTGGTGGGATGGAATGAAAAGAGATATTGGTGATTTTACTATGAAGTGTTTGACTTGTTAGTAGGTTAAAGCAGAGCGGCAGTTACTGAAAGGGATGCTTCAACCTCTACCAGTGCCAAAGTAGAAATGGGAAAATATATCCATGGACTTTGTTGTGGGATTACCAAAAACATCTCTAGGTAATAATGAAATTTGGTTTATAGTTGATTGATTGACTAAATCAACTCATTTCCTTCCTATTTGAGATACTTTGCCTCTAGGTCAACTTGCTCAGTTGTATGTTAAAGAGATAGTCAGGTTGCATGGAGTTCCCCTCTCCATTGTATCTGATCGTGATCCCAGGTTTACTTCTAACTTTTGGAAAGGCCTTCAGAATTCATTGGGTACTGAATTAAATTTTAGTACAGCTTTTCATCCTCAATCAGATGGGCAGTGAAAACGAACATTTCAAACATTGGAAGATATGTTATGTGCTTGTTCAATGGATTATCAGGGAGGTTGGGACCAACATCTTTATTTTGTTGAATTTTCATATAATAACAGCTTTCAGTCCAGTATACAGATGGCTCCATTTGAGGAATTATATAGAAAGCATTGTCGAACTCCATCTTTTTGGGATGAAGTAGGTGAAAGGAAGATGATGGGACTATAATTGGTAGAAGAGATGGCAGAGAAAGTTCAGTTGATTCAGAATCACATGAGAACAACTCAGAGTAGACAGAAAAGTTATCACGATAACCGGAGGAAGGATCTTTCCTTTGAGGTAGGTGGTCTTGTCTTTCTCAAAGTTTCTCCATGGAAAAGTGTGATGTGTTTTGGTAAGAATAGAAAGTTGAGTCTGAGGTTCATTGGACCTTATGAAATTCTGGAAAATGTTGGATCAGTTGCGTACAGAGTGGCTTTACCCCCAATTTTATCCCAGGTACACAATGTTTTTCACGTTTCTATGTTGAGAAAGTATATGCTAGATCCATCTCATGTTTTGAGCCCAGAGGTTGTTCAGTTGGAAGAGAATATCTCTTATGAAGAACAACCAGTTCAGATTCTTGACCATAAAGAGCAGGTGTTGTGGAATAATGTAATTTACCAGGTAAAGGTTTTTTGCAAAAACCATATGGTTGAAGAGGCAATGTGTGTATCTGAAAATTCTACGAGGGACAAATACCCCCACCTATTTTGATTAGTGAATAAAATAACGAGGATGAAATTCCCAAAAGGGGGGAAGGATGTAACATCCCAGGTAAACAAAGAATAAAACATTTTCATATTTATTAATATTTGTGAATTAAATATTAATTTTACTTTAAAGGGGTTTCTATTTTCGATAGTATACCTGATACGCAACAACGGGTTTCTTTGGAATTTTATATTGCACACTAATAATGTAATATTATTATTTTAAATTGTAGTTAACTCCTAGACGTTGTATTGACGGGAATGAAATAAACATACTACAATATAATTATACATGATTTTTAAATGTATTTACATTATCCAATAAAAACTTAGATGCTTAAAATTTGAATGAATCAAATTTTAAGCATAATTTACTTTAAAAGGATGATTTATCGCCTTTTAATGGCGAACCATTTTTAAATCTAGTTTTGGTCACTTGAATACATTCTATATGAACAAATAAAATCCTTATTTATAATGGGGACATCAAAATTTACTTTGTGTAAATTATTGGAATTTTTCCGATAAAGATCATTTTTAATGAATAGTGAAAATATTGTATTTTAATTCAAAACTATGTTTTAATATAATTTATTTATATGGTTAGATTATCTTTTTAATTGGTTTTAAAGTTAAATTAGAATATATTTTTACCATTTAATCCAATTTTGGTCATTGGAATTAATTTCACTTTGAAATTGGACATAAACAAGTATCAATCTTTTGATAGTTATTGTTTCTTAAAATCACGCTATTTGTTTTAACAATGGGAATTAATTTTAAAATTAATTAATTACACTTAAATGTTTTGAATTTGAAAAAATAGACATAATTTTAGAATTCAGAATATCAAATATAGCTTAGGCTAAATGTTTGGTATTTTTCTAAAAAACTTCAATTTTTGATGAATAGTGAAACCACTTAGTGGTAGTTAAAAAACTAGCTTTTTCACTTAAATGAAATGTTACCACTTCTGTGAATTGAATTTCAAAAACTCTGACATACATGGTTTTTATGAAGAAGTAAAATGTGGTTCATTAAGATGAAAATAAGTTTTGGTGAATAGTAACTTTTGACTTTTATTTACCGCGGTTAAAGGTAAATAAGGTAATTCAAGGTAAAAAGAATATTATAATAATTCATAATTACCTTAAAACTTATCCAAAACTTATTGGTTTATTCATTTATGACCATGGGCATCTTTTTGTCTATTTTAGGACCCCATTGAGCCACTTGGGAGTGACAATGACAATTTAGATTAATTAATTTAATGTGAATACAAAATTGACATTAACAAAAATCGTTTAGTAATAAATTTTTATATAGTGTTATATAAGTCCTATTTTCGACTATAAATATTCATTGTAAATATAAAACTATTTCCTACATTATTGTATTTTTTATATAATTTTTATACAACAAATAAATTAAATTATTTGTGACATAATAATGATGCAGTATTTACCTCATTAATAAATCATTTAAATAAATAAGATTATAATGATTAAACTATTATCCAAAACATGTCTGATTCTTATTGGATCATTTTATTTCGACTATTAATCATCTTATATTAGACTATAATGATTTTGGGACCATTAGAAACCGAATATCATTATATTATAAAATAATATCTTCACACTTTCCTAAAGAGCCCCTCCTCTCCCTTATAAAAGGAGGCTACTTCTAACCAATTACTCACACCTCTAAAGCAATTTGGATCATCCAAACTCTCCCCAATTAATCTCCCTACATCCCTATCCTACTCTTAGAATCCTTACCTAAGGCAAAAGGCAGTTCAAGAAGTCATTTTGGTTCAAACCAAAGGAAGTTACTCAAATTAAAGGTAACGATTTCTCTTAAATTGTTTTCTTTTATTTTACTTCTCCAACCCCTAAACTCTTTTTATTACTTTCTTTTGTAACAACACCAGTATCCTAAATATACTAGTATGTTTTTATGAGAAGTATTTTAACTACACATACAGACACATCCATCTAATGGATGAAGAACATAATGTTTCTATGGATGGCAAACTAAGGCCTCATAAACGATGATTGTTCAATTACATCTTACCGCCTCTCATGGTGGCCATTATGATAGAACTGTATTTATATCTGATATATTTTATTTTTATTATTTCATTATGCTTCTGTAATTCCCAATTTTATCAAGCCATTATGGTTTCCATAGTGGGTAAATATGATAATCTCATTTGGGGAAGTGCGGACTACCGCCCCCTTAAAGTGATGTGACTCATTAATGCCTTCTGTGGGATGTATAAAGGATAGTGTTAATGATATTATATATGAAATTATACTGGAATTATAATATACCTATTTATCATTATGTTTTATTTCCATTAAAATGATAAATAGGAATGAAAGTAGCGTTCATGCATACGTACGTCTTACCGTCTCCATGAATAGTACATTTCATTTCTTACCTATAAATGTTATGTAATAATATAAATACATGTATATAATGGATATATATTATATATATGATATTTGAATCATGAATATAATTCTGGATATAATGTACTATTTACCACATGAACAACTTGTAAATATAAGGTGTTCATTTTTGACTCAAGTGCTAGATATTGACAAAATGAATGTTATTAACTTAAATGATTAAATAATGTTTATAACATGGTAATAAGTGATATAAAAGGAATAATAAAATTGAAAAATGTTCTTAAGCAAGTATAAATTATATTTAGTTTATTATTTAGGATATTAAAGACGGATCGTGTCAAGTCGAACACGAGGTAAGGGACTTCATCTCAATCTTCTTTCATTGAGGCATATTTTGTTCTAATAAAAGAATTTCTATTCATGATATATAAAAACCCTTGACATTTCAAGGGGAATATTTTTCTATGAATCGTTTTACTAAAAAACATAAATTAATGTTCCTTTTAACGTAAGTGGTGACAATGACCTTTTCTGCCACCGCGAGTATTATTTGATCTTTGGCTTCCTCAATAAGTCGTAATATTTTTAAAAGAGATTAAATACCATATACTCCTTTATGTATTTTGGTATTGAAATTTTTTTTATAATGGATTTGTTATGTCAATATATTTAAGTGATATATTTTGATTGAAATGTGGAAATTTTTTCTTTCCTTTATATTTGTTTTATGTCTTATGATTTTATAATGGTACTTGGACATTTGACGGGTGGTTACGTGATAAACCAAATGACGGGTGGTGCGGTGAAAACCAGGATGGGTGGTTAGGTTATAACCTCTAATGCATTGGGTATGTAAGTCAACCGTATGGCTATTCCATTTAGTGATATGTGGGGAAGTCGACCGTATGGTTATTCCATTTATGTATGTTTATGTCCCAAGTTACCTTTATATGTTATGTGTTCTTTATATGGGTTTTATGGAAATCTTTTGGTTACAGAAGGGTAAGTAATTATCTTTTATTCATTGAAGAGTATTTACTACTTCATAAAGGTGAAAAGTATTACTTATGTTAAAGTATTCATGGATTACTTGTTTTGAAAAACTAACAGTTTTACTTCTTTGTGTATCCCTTACTGTGATTTTTATGATCATCCAAAGTTTTTGAAATATTTTTCACTAGACATAATGTGGAATAGGGTCAAGGATGGGATCAAAGAAAATTCGTGATGTATTAAACATGGAACTAGACATGACTGTTTTTTTCAAGAGTCCATGTTTTGTAAAAAAAATGGATACTTGGTGGAAGTGTCTACTTCGTAATTTTTTTTGCAATGTAATAGTTATGCCCTAATTCTCTAAAACTCTAAACCTGAACAGATCCTCAATGTGAATTATTTATTTAATTCAATATTATGTAATGCTTAAGGTCGGGTCCTTATAATAAAATTATTAAATGTTTAAGAAACATTTTTCCATTACATGGGGTATTCAATGAATATTTTTTTATGATCTTGTTTCACACACACACACACACACATATATATATATATATATGATTTTAATTATGTTATGGGTGGGATTAAAATTATATATCCTCCCAATGCATTTGGTAAAGATATATATCCCATAAGATAATAAGGACAAGAATGGGGTGTGAACCAATTTCAGTAAGGGACTTTATCAACTATGATAGTCTTTGTAGTAAACCTTGAATAATAATATGATGAAATGGGGAGTGAACCTAATCTGTAATGATATTCTGGGAAGTTATCCTTGACTATGGAAATGATTTTCTATTCTTATGTGTATGCCAAAAAGTATTAGTTATTCAAATTTTATACTCTCATAGATTATGTTCATTCATTCATTTATGATTCATGTCTTATGAACTACAAATATTTATGTCATGACTCTATATTATTTTCTATGATATGTTGGGTATAGTTTTAAAATGTAAATAAAAAGTTTGCATACCCTTCTTATAATTTTATGATTAATTTATCATGTATATATCCTTTTTTTCTTACTAAGAATCTGAGTTCTCCCATTCTTATGATTACATTACCAAAGTAATGAAGAAATGTTTTAAGTATGATATGTATAATAAGGGTTCTAGTTATTAAGACCCTAGTGGGAGATGATGTAGATATGATATGAAATTTATTTTTTATCCATGTTTCTAAAGACACTAATCCTATACAATTATGGATTGCATCACAATGTTATTTATTTGAATATTCATCTTTTATGATTTAATATATGTGTATGAAAATATGGGGTTTAATAGTTGGTATCAGATAACAGATTAGTCACCTTTGGAAAATAATGATGAGAAAATATTATGGATAACCCTTAGGATAATTATATTTATAGAACAACATCAAATGTTTTGTAATGAAATGAGTGTTGTTTTCTAATGTACGAAATCATTTATATATATTATAAGTCAGTGTGGTTTTGGTACATATACACCTAGGGGTATTAACCATAAAAAGAGTTGGTCGACTCTATCTCATCCATTCGTCTAGTGAATGGAGATTGTTCTCTTTATTTATAACTACTTTTAAACTCTTAGGGGATATGTTTAGGTTGAATCACATTTTCTTTATAATACATTATGATGGAGTTTAACAGTTTATGATCATGGATGACCTAGGTTAAACCTATGGAGCAATAGATTGAAAATATTTTGTTAGGATTCATATATATTATGAATGGTTTTTCATGATTTCATGGTTACTCACAAGGATGTATCATTATCATGATAAAAAATTTGGTTTTACTGATGGAATGAAGCAATAAAAATGAATTTGAGGTGGTGATCGGCATGCTCAAATATTATAGTATCTTATTTCAACATAGTCATATGAATTATTTTGTATCAAGAAACATATATAGGGATGTTCAATCATAACCTCAATTATTAGACTGGAATTTTCTATGAAGACTTATACTGGTACAATGATCACAACTTAATTCTATGATTCTTTTCCAATTTAATTTTGTGGGAATATTATTCCTTTATATCATGTTATTCTCTACTGGGTTCAATTTTATGTTATCTTAGTAATAGATTATCTTTATTTACATAAATCCCTCATCAGATTCTATTGAAGGGAAGTCATGTTTTATATTCCAAACCAATCTATAAACATATATCAGTATGATCATAAATATGAACTTCCAATAGATATTATATCCATTATATGTGTCTTTATTCTTATTAGAATGGGGGTGTTTAACTTATAAGGATAGTGAGATACTAAATATTAAAGAAATTATTTTTATATAAGAGTTTGTTTATGTTTTTTATTGGAAGAATTTCCTAGTATTACTAAAGATTATAATGTAGAGTTTTCAAAATAACTCATATATGGTGAATAAACTATTTCAATGAATCCATATAGAATAGACACTATTGATTTAAAAGACATGAAGAACCAACTCCATGAGAACATTTACAAGGTATTCATATGTCCAATTGTGTCACCATGGGGTGCACTTATTCTCTCTGTTAAGAAGAAAGATTGATTAATGTGACTTTTCATATATTATCGGTAACTTAATAAGATCATAATCAAGAATAAGTTTCTTTTTCCAAATATTAATTTTTTTTGAGAAAAATTACATAGAGATCAATATTTTTGCAATATTGATCTTCGAAATAGTTACTACTAGTTTAGGGTCAAAATTGATGACATACCCAAGACTTTATTTCATATGAGGTATGGACGCTATGAATTTATTGTAATTTTATTTGGTCAAACTAATTCCCCTCACTATCATAAAAGATTTAATAAATAAATACTTTAGATATTACCTTGATCAGTTTTTTATAGTGTTTATTGATGAAATTATTATATATTATAGGATTAAGGAAGATCATAAAGATTAGTTGGTGATTGTTTTGAAGACACTAAGAAAGGAGATTTTGTACAAAACAAAATACCATGTGTGAACTTTAGCTACCAAAAGTCTCATTTTTTGTTTTATAATCTTAAGCGATGGAATATCAGTGGATCCAATAAAGATGGAAGTTATTGAATATTGATCCAGACCATCCACTATGACAGTGATCTAATATTTTCTTAGATTGACTAGATATTATCTATGATTTGTGTAAAATTTCACTCAACTCTCTAATCAACTAACCAAGTGACCTTAGAAGGGAGTAAATTTCCATTGGTTGGATGTATGTGGGGAAACGTTCATGGAACTAAAGTGAAGGCTAGTCAGTACACCAGTGATTACACTTTCCTATAGTAGATATGGGTTTGTCTTTAGAGATACATTGAAGAAGGGTATGGGATAATTCCTCATATAGAATGATATGCATATAGATTATGCATCATAACAGTTGAAGGTTCATGAGAAAAAGTTTCCAACTCATTATTTGGAGTAAGATATAATAATTTTTATATAAAATACATATATTCATTATTAATATATAGAAAGGTGTTACATATATACCAATAAAAAATATTAATGTATATATTCACTCATATGTAGTTCATTATGCACTATAGAATATGGTTGGAGTTGATTAAGGATTATGATTGCTCAATACAATACCACCAAAGGAAAGAAAATAAGGTGGATGATTCTCTAAGTTGAAAGGATCGTACAATATTTTCTATGATAAGGATAAAAAAATATCCATTATTTCTATATTTGAAAATTATGGGACATAAAATCATGAAGGGAAGAAATATTATCATTATCAAATAAGAGTCCATCTATCTATCCAAGTGAAGAAAAAAAGAGGAATAGAAGAATGATGCATAGCTACATAAGAAGGTCAAAAATATTTTCGAGTTCAACCTTGATTATGATGGAATTATATGGTTTGTAATTTTTTTATGTGTCCCATCAATATTATATTTGAATAAGGAGTTATTAGATAATGCTCATAGTCCATCATTCACTATTCAACTAGGATGTAAGAAAATGTATAGAGATCTCAAAGAGTATTTTGGTGGGAAAATATTAAAAAGGGATATTGTGGATTATGTATCTATATGGTTGGTATTTCAATAAGTTGATTCTAGGATATATAACTATAAGGTTATGTTATAGCCGCTACCCATACCAGAATAGAAAAGGGAAAACATCTCCATGGATTTTTTTCATCAGGGTCCCAAAAATTTATAATGTACATAATGTTGTTTGGATATATTTTATAACCTTAATAAGTGATCACACTTCATTTAAATAATAAAATATTTCTTTATTGGTCTTCTTTCCAGAATATATATTAAGGTAGTGGTAATGTTGCATAGAGTGCTATATTCTATTCTATCTTATTAAGATATGTGGTTCAACTCGATATTTTTGAGAAGTCATTAGAAAGCTCTAGATTCATAGTATTATTTCAAGCATAGATTATCTTCCTTATAAATATGTTCAAACAAAGAAAATTATTCAAACAGTGAAGGGTTTTATGGGGTATTTTTTTATGGATTTCAACGGTTCTTCAGATCAACTCCTTCCTGTAGTTCATTTTTCAAAAAATAATAGATTTCACTCAAGTATTCAGATTGATTCTTGTGAAGCCCTCTATGGAAAGAAGTTTATAACTATAACATTATGGGATTATTTTTGAGTAATAAATCTATTGGGACATGGGTAGGCTAAGGAAATTGGTAATAATGTCATATTATTAAAGAAACACATCAAAGAATCTCATATTCAATCAAAATTTTATACTAAAAATCGTTATAAAAATATAGAATAAATTTTTTTTGAGAATATATTCCTATGAATTTATATGTGGAATAAAGCTATTACGGTCCAAAATAATAGAAATATGAGACTTAGGTATATTCCCCCTTTTGCGATTCTTGATTTAGTAGGGACGGTAGTTTATTTCTTAGCGGTTCCACCGAACCTATATCATGTTTATAATGTTTTCCATATATCTCTCTTGTGGAAGTGAATATATGTCCCATAACATATACTAAACATAGTGGTTATTAAAATGAATAATGATAATTACTATTGGGAAAAATTGTACGAAATCATGGAACATAGAGATAAATTTATATAATACAAGACTACTCTCCTGGTTAATGTTCTTATGATGGATATAAATTTTGAATGAGCTACATGGTAACCCATGAATATGATGAAACAAAGATATCCTCAATTTTTTGTAACGTAGTGATGGTATATAAAGATAAAAATTCATTTTCTAGGGGGTATAATGTAACACCTTAAGATTTTCGGATATATTTCACTTCAAATAAATTTAATTTCTTCTATGGCATTTGATACATGAAATCCCAAGTCTAAATGAACTATAACATACTGTAACATTAAACCTAGTTGTTAAATTGGTCTAATGAATAGTAATAACAACATTTTTACTATTATGTATAATGTTTTCAGATAAATCAAATATGTTGATAAAAAATTCACAATTATTAGAAAAGTATTTATATGCATCAAAAATTCATTTTTTCCTCAAAATGTTTTTTATTTATTTTTGTGAGTAAATAATATAATTATATTTTCCTAATTTTAGAAAATTTATTTGACCCAATTAAATTCATTTTTTAAATCTTAATTTCAAAATTATCTTAGTGTGATTTTTTAAAAAATATCTGAAAATATTGATTTTTCTATGAATAATGAAAAATACTAATTCATATTAAAAAATTTATTTTTATTTAAAGCATTCAAAAAGATAAATCTTTTTTTAAAAATGTATTTCAAGTAAAATTATTTTAGTAATATTATTAATAATATAATTAAGGTCATTATATATAATTTAATGTCATTGTATTTTTTATTAAAAACTCTTTATACATAAGAAAACATTTTCAATTGAAAAATTATTTTCTTCATGTTTTTGGGATTAGTTTTAAATTAAAATTTTTCATTTCTATGAATTAATTATAAATAAATTTATTCCATATTTTGAAACATAATTTCCAAAATTATTAATGGTTCTAATTTTCTTTTTGGCCATAATTAATAAAAAATAGTAAGAATTGTTCATAGTAGTTACGATTAAAACGGGTTTACCACGTGTCAAAAAAAGAGATAAGGGTAAAATTTAACATTAATATTTCCTGATTCTTATTTTATATCCATATTTCAACCTCATCCTATCCCACAATAAAATATATATCCATTCATAAGTATTTTTCTTGATTATGACATTATTATAATTTAATCTATTAAGAAATTCCAAGTGTGTTCTCTCAACAACTTATAAAAGGACACCCCTCCTTTATCTTATTTAAAAAAAATTGATCCTTACACATCAACCAACCCCTTAAAGATAATATTATAAAATTATTTATCAAATAATTATTGGTTTGTTTATTTCTAAAATATCATTCAATGGGTCCTTAAGAAGGGATCAAAAGAGGCCTACTAAAGAAGAGGTAATCATCTTACTCAAGATATTTAAATTTATTTCTTATTCTACCTCATCTAAATATATCATATTTATTTTAAATGGTCAATTTAGTATAATATATATATGGAAATGTTATTATGATTTTGAAACCACCATTATTTCCCTTCTTTTTATCAAATGGGAAGTGAAATATCACAAATACATACAGACTGATGCCTCCACATAGTAATACAGATCATTTTCCATAACCATATTTAATAGATGGTTACTATAATGGTTTTTAATTTTATCTATAATATTTATGAAATAATTATCCTATAACAATTATTTTATGATATCTAACTTCTTACCTTTCTTTCCATTGTAAAACTTTAATGTTGATTGTGTGTATATGTAGACTACCACCCCCATGAAGTACTGTGATTTATTTTCCATTTATCCTTTACATGGATAGTAATAAAGATATTTTTTAAAGAATATATAGGATATATATGATATAATATTGATACTTTAAAGTTGAATTATTTTACCTTTAGTTTTTCATCTGTCTAAAATTTAAAATAATGTCCATGTGTACGTACGGTTTACTGTTTCCGTAAACGATGTAATTAATTTCTCTATCCCTACCTATTATGGATGAATATAAATATATATATATATATATATATATAATGAATATATATTGTATTTATATCATTATTAACATTATACAGTTTGTGGATCCATGATAAATGAATAAGGAAAAGAACTATTGAACCAAAACACTCATGAAAACCAAAATAGTTAACACCTAAAAATGAGGAATTAAATAAGGGATTATTAATAAATGGGTGATAGTAGAGAATGGTGGGAATCATATCAATGGGGGGATCATGCATGAGATAATATATTGAAAATATAATCTACCCAGATATGAACCTGAATCAACTATATATCATTGTACAAAGGGTGTTATTCTAGTTCTGTATGACTAATAAATCATACGTGAAGGATCATGTCAAACCTGAGGTATCTGGTTCGAAGAAGAATTTTATAAAAGTATTAAAATAGTATAATATCCTTTTTATCACAAATTTTGATATTCCATCCTTAGGTAGGGTCATCAATAAGGGGAAAACTACCCATGTTTTAGTTAACCATAACATCGTTGAGGAATGGGTTCACCTTTATAAATACTCTATTATTGTGAGGCTCCTTATTCAAAAAGGGGATAAGATTTTTATGATAATCTACCTTACCTAAATTATTGATGATATAATTGGATTTGATTAATGGAAGATAAAATCCATCGGAATTGTCTAATACCATGTGTTATTCCCCTCTTATGAATGAAAAAGGAGGGCATGATCCTTTTGATTGATCTATTTGAAGACCATTTTCTAGATAATGTAATAGTGGGGCTAGAAAATTGACAGTGTAAATTTCAAGAAACACACAAAAATAATTAAATAAAAATATATAACCTCAAATATTTATAATAAAATCTGTGAATCTTTTTTTATAGTGCCTCTTTTGTTAGTAATCTTATTAGGAGGTACAAAAAACTATCATTCCATTTTTTGGTCATTGTGACATGGTTCTAGTGGAAGTGGACATGACTACCATCCTCATTAATGATTTTTTTCCTAAAAAAATGAGATAAAAACATCTACAAAAATATTCAATATAATAAGAATTATATATTATACATGAAATATAAATTCTTTGATAACCAATCCTATGAGTGTTATATAGACAAGGTCTGAAACTTCTGTAATTCAAGGAGGCATGAAAAGGAGACCTACTGAAAGATAAAAGGAAAAGAAAAGAACCTAGACTCTAGTTATGATTCAAATGAAACCTTTAACTGATTATCCTATAGATATATTTATTGTTAACCTATAATGTTTTGTAATAATGAATATATTATGCCCCCTCAAAATTCCCCTAATATCACAAGGTCTACACAAGCCCCATTAAATCCCGACGTTAAGGTTAAAGAGTTGGATAGTCAAATTTTTCCACATATTGGAATTGTTGAAGTGGAGTAGGATTGTAAATATATTCACTCATGAAAATTTCATAACCATTATATATATGATTTCTCTTGGAAGTATGGAGAAAATATGGGACCTGAGAATAGTGAACTAAAACTGGAAAATGCGGAATCATCCTTCTTTTGAAAAGATTCATATTACAGGACTAACAAGGGTGTTGAATCGTTGTAACTAGAAGGGAAACATAATTGGAATCAACTAGAATTCACTCATGTTTTAACATATCCCTCTGAGTAGTCTCCCATCATAAATAAAAATCAACCTAAAGGCCAATCCACTCATGATGAAATAGATATTTCCTATATAAATGTGTCCTACTGTAAAGTATCTCGAAAAAATATATCTGAGGATGAAATAACCAAATTACTAAAATCCAGTAATAAATTCACCCCCACCCCTCGATGGAATTTTTTGGGCTGATTATTCTATGAACTTTCAACCTCTTAAACACAACCAAAATAGTGAAAAGTCGCCTAAATGGAGGATAGAATATTGGGGACTTAAACCCCTATGGTAGGAAAGAATAAAGTAAAAGGAAAATGAAAAAAGACAAGATAGACATTCCATAGTATGTAGGGCCTCTATGAAGAGGATAGTATCATAAAAAATGGTGTTCCTTTACTATAACTATCAGGGAATTGGGAATTATTACTTGGTGAAAACCCATATAAAATTTTTTATGACTGATAAACCCCCTTTAATTAGGCTTGTTAAACAGAATATAATGATTTAAAAGAGAAAGGGATTCACTTGGGCTACACTTTTATAAACATTTGTATCTCAAAATTCGAAAAACAGTGATATAGATCACCTTTGGGATCTTAATCATGATAGAATTAAAATTAATTCATGTAGTAATAGCCCTGAAAATATCTCAAGGTCCTTATACATACATGGATATTATTTCACTATCACATTCATTTATGTATCTATATCTTATATTAGGAAAATGGATCTTTAGAGGGATTTGGGAAAGATTTCTGATCATATGATTCAAAAATGTATTGTTTTTGGGGATTTCAACACTGTTAAAATGCATAATAAGAAAACTATATCGAAATTAATTAGGATTTACTTCTATGATTTATCATTGCTCATTAATTAATGCAACCTTATAGAGGTCCCAATTTCTTGAGAAGAGTTAACCAAGACAAGATACAAACTTAATAGTAGGAAGGCCCCTAATCTTTATATATGTTTTGTTAAAGTTGATAATAGAAGTGTTTCTAATAAAGTCTCTGACTTCACCCTCCCCAAATTTTAATTTGATCACAATCCCATCATGATTTAGATCCCCATGCGTCTTCCTATTTCATCCCCACTTCTTTTCAAATTCAACAATGGTTGGATTGTTACACTGAGATGTAACGATGTAGTCTTCTAGGCCTAGAATATGGGTCTACTTAAAACCCCCACCCTTAATTTATAGAGGGATAATTTAAAATTACTAAAGGAATACTAAGGGAATTCTGTAAAATAATCAACCTCCAAACTTGATATTGATATAAATAATGACTAATATCACCTTTTTAATTTAAAATACAAAATACAACTAGGAAAATCCTCAAGGGTTTAGATTTATTCTCTTTCTATGTTTGATGATATTTTTTTCATCATGGATAGATTTTCAAGAAATCAACTCAAATTTATATGGCTACAAGATGGTGTCCGGAAAACTAAACCCTTTTACTTCATGAAAAATGTTTGAAGGGAGGAACTAATGCCCGAAGCATTAATGGTTATCTTTTTAATACTAAAAGTGAAATTTAAAATGTAGTGCTTGAATATTTCCAGTGTATTTACTCTAATTATGGTAGTGAAATCACTAAAACAATTGCTTATAATATTCCACCAGTCATTGAGAAGCACCAGAACTGAGGCATCTCCTAAGTTCCCTCTAAAGAGGAAGTTGAGACAACTCTCTTATCTCTCAACATTGACAATATTATTGGTTCTTATGGGTTCTCTAATAAATTATTTATGTTATATTCCGGAATTTTAAAAAATAATTTGATGAATATTGTGAGGGGACAATTCAATCATGAATTTATTTCCTATGGAATTAACACCAATTTCACCTCTTGGATCCCCAATAAAAAACGTTTCATTGAAATCAATGATAGATGGTATGTTAAAATTGGAAACAATATCCCTAAATCAATATCAAATTATTTATGACTATCTTGGGAGTTTTGGTTTTGGAAATCATTCTACTAAACTGGCTAAGTTGTATACTTGGATGGTATATAAAAACGTTTTTCCCTCTTTGGAAATTATCAACTTAATAAGTTGTAAAGAAACTTTTGGGAACTTTTAAATAAAAATTGACATCTATAAATATATTAAAACCCTAAAATTGATCTTAATTTTTAATGTTATTAAAAAAATATGGCTTCTATTATACTTTTATTAGGATTAAAATCATCATTAATTTTATATTAAGTCTGTTCATTCTAATAAATGGATCACCCAAAGGTTTTTTCTAATGCTCTAGTAGTATTGGGAAAGGATATCCTCTCACAAGCCTTATCTTTTCTATTGTGGAAGACAACATGAGCAGATATTTCCATGATCTTGTTAATATATTTTATATAGATATATAAATGTTATCGTTGGGATATTCACTCCTTTTAATCTCCCTGATGTTGATGATATCCTCCTTAGGTATTCCTCCAAAAAAAATATGTACCATAAAACTCATTCTTTACTACTATAAATAAGTGGTTTACCATCACCATGAACAAATCATTCATTTTATTTCGTTAAGGAGTTTCATTGATAATTAAAATAAGAATATCATGAACCCTTAGAGTGAGGAGGTAGGGATTTCATTTTTTACCTTAGTGTCCCATTATATTTGGGAAAATCTATAAGATTTCATCTTGAAAGTATTTTCACTTCCATCACTAGTTAGTTAGATAGATAGAAAGTAAAATCAATTTTCCATATTGGAAGACTGTTCTTGGCCAACATTGTCATCACCTCTAAATTTTTATATGTGTTCTCTATTTCATATTGACAAGAACCTTAAAAATAATCAGAAATTTATGAAAAGTGTTTTTATCTAAATTGGGTTTATCCTTGAATGTAATATCATTACTATTGTTTGGAATTATTCCATAAATACTATTAACATGGGGTCCTTGGCCTCAAAGATCTCAGAATTTTCAATGATACACTTCCTACCAAATTTACATAGAATATCTAAATATATAAGGAAATTTCTCTTGCGTTTATTTTAGTAAGATTCAATAAAAAAAATTGAATGGGTAATCATACTACCTTACCTATTCCATTTGTCATGCCATCATGTTCCCTTTCAAAAACCAAATTGGTTTCTATAAATAGTCAGTTTTCATTATTTCCAAGATAAATTTATAGAGAAATTAATGGAATGAAAAAAACCCTTGAATACACTCTTGTTTTACCTCCAAATAAGTAGTACCATTCCATTTCTACGTTTATCTATAGAAACACCATACATGATGTGATTTTATCTCTACAAATCTCTCTTGAAACGCATGGATACACCTTCGTGGAAAATGAAACTCTCTTATGGAATCCAAACAATAATAGAAATTTCAATATTGGAGACTATTGCATAACCATCTGTGAAGGCACATCTTATATTCCCTCTTTTCTACCCATATTTATATTACCCTTCATCCATCCTTCAATTTTATTTCTCTTATGGGAAATTTAGAGTGCTCATCTCCCTACCTAGTAAAAAATTAATAGGGATAGTTTTCAAATGCCGCAACATTCAATCATTGCATGAGGGCTATATAAAACATTTTGTACCTTGTTTTATATTTTGATTTCATCACCAATATCTAGGATTACCTTCAAATAATATTTATAGTTAAAATATATAGGAAAACGAGGTTGAATACATGATCATGTCCATCACTAATGCTCCCAATAGTAACTATATGGATAAATTATATCTCATAGGCTCCTCATCTACTGTTGCATACACCTGGGGTCCAAAAACACAGTGGTTTTTGATAACCATACCCCCTATATTCAAGTGGTTTGAATTTACGTGAACTATAATATCTTAACTACCTATATATTTCAAACATGTTAGATATAAATCTTGATTTTTTATATCAACACACTTTGGATACTTAGTGTGCATGACAGGTAAAGAAGGATGTTGGTGCTGAAATCTGTCATCAGATTCCCTTGATCTATTTATAGATAAATGTGAATGTTTGTGGTGAGAATTCTAGTGCACTCAAACCATGTATATATGGTTGTTTGTTTCACACTCATTTTTACTTCATCAAATATTATTCTCTCAACATATTAGGAATAGTATTTCTTATGATGATAAACTATTTTCCATGATTAAATATTTCAAGTATGTTTTTCATCAAGACAGGGATTATATTTGGATTAGTTCATACTCAAAGATATTCATTGAATAATTAAGGGAAGGAACCATGAATTTTCCATGGAATGTTATTTGATTTTATAATAAATTTCTTTAATTCACTAGTCACCTCAACCTAATAGTATCATGTTCATATAGGCAGGCCATCCAAGTTGTGGATGCACTAATGAAAAGATCTGTCAAGAAGATGAGCTCAATGTGGTCCTTTAGAAAGGATAACTATTTCTCATCATTGGTTTTTTTAGAAATGAAGGGTGTGATCAAATCCCACCTTTATAAAACCCATTTCAATGCCTGATCTTATTATTTTCCATTTTTCATAATATGATTTAGTACTGACATTTTCCAGATCATGAAAATTTTGAGTATTAATAAATGGGTGCCGAAGCATTATAAGTTCATAATATATGATATTATAAGTTTATACTTGAATCTATAATAGAATTATAATAAATTGAAATTTAATATACAAGTTTTTAAAGTTCTTTTAGAGCGAGTCAAAATTTGGTATGGTATTTATATTACAATCTCATTGTTTATTGGGATTGTTTGTGGTCAAGTTTCTAAACATAAAATTGCATCACCTATATATGTAGAATCACATGAATTTTATTCTCCTTTTGTAATTTTCAAGATATTACATGTTTAATTTCATTTTAATCTCTTTAATAACTCAAGGTGATATAATATTTTTTCAATGAAAATAGAAATTGTTTCTCTCCCAGGTTGAAAATTCTTTTTCTTTCAAATCGATGTTTTTGGAAATTATCTTCAATATGGTTTTTTATTTTCTTCTATTATTGTTTATGTTAATTTGTACCCATGATTCAATTTTTAAAAACGGTTTAAATGAATATTATTTTCATTTTATGATCAATGTAATTTTTACTTTTCACTGAAAATTTTAATGGAATCCTTGTTTTAATATACACAGCGTGAATGGAATTTCCCATGGTCGTGGCCGCTCAATGCTATGATGCTTCCTTTAAAAAATTTTGAAGTTCATATTAAAATAAAAAAATTATTTAATATTTGCGAAAATTATCTATTTAAAATAATTCATTTCAAAATGAAAATGTTATTTTCCTCACAAAATGTTTCAATAATATTTTAATGGAATCATTCGTATATGAAAACGTCCATTGGTGTTACTTATTATTTTTTTAGGATATTCTAGAATGAGAACATTCAATTTCATTCTTTTTTGTAATATGGTTATAATTATTTTAGTATTATTCTATGAACTTATTTCTTCCCCATGGGTTAATCAAGTTATGATAAAACCTTTATGAAACTTGTTTCTTTTCCACAGGTTATGCTATGATAAAATGATGAAATGTTTATGAAACTAATTTTCATTCCATAGGTTATAGTTTGATTAATTTTTCATTATTTTATGGAACAAGTATCAATGATTTTAATAATGTGATGGGTGGGACAAGAATTATATATCCCTCTGATGTATATGATAAATATGAGTACCTCATGAGATAATAAGGATTGAAATGAAGATTGAACCATGTTCAGTAAGGGACTCAGTTCACTATGATAGTATTGATTGTGAACATTGAATAAGGATATCATGGAATGGGGAGAGAACATAATCTAATATGATAGTCTTGGTGGTGTGACTTAAATACATAAATTATTTTCTATTCTTATGTGTGTGTCACAAACATATGTCTTATGCCAATTTTATTCTATCATGGATCATGTTCTTTGATTCCTTTATAATTCATGTCTTATGAACTACCAAGCACTATTCCATGAATCATGATTATAATAAATGATATATTGGTTATTGTTTCCAAATTTTAATCTCTTATTATCATCACTTATGGTCAAGTTATTTTTAATGGATCAATGATATCTCCTGTGTTATCCCTTACTAAGCATCAAATCTTTTCCTTTCTTATGTGTCCCTTCCCCAAGTTATGATGAAAGCATTTAAGTATTATACGTATAAGAAGGGTGATAGTTATTAATAAATTAGTTGGAGATGATGTAAATATCCTATCAAATAGTTTTCTCTGTATCCAAGTTTACAACGACACTAAACCTATATGATCCTAACATGAATCATAATTTAATTTATTTTAATACTCATCAATTAATATGTAATATCTAAGTATTAAAAGTATGGGTATCTATGTGTATTATCTTTTATTTATTAACATTGAACTTCTCTAAGTATAAAGCTACTACCAATAGCCTCTTCGTCACTATATTCCATTTAAAATATCTTTTTAATGAATAGAAACTAATTTATGTTTCTAAAATAACATTTATTTACTTTATAGTATGGATACTTAACAAAATAACTAGTTATTCCCAAAAAATGTTACAGAATCCGATGAATCATTAACCATGTGTATATAGTTAATTATATCATTTTTTTAATAATAACTCTTTATTATCTAATAATTTCATTTATTCTATAAGAAAAATGAGATGATGATGCATATCCTATACTTCAATTCCTTAGAACGTCATAAATTATTTTATAGTCTATTATTTTTTATATAAACACATTATTTTATTATTTGAATGTAAAATATAAAATCTGTCAATTATCCCCATGATTTTTGAAATATTTTATTTTCACAATACTAATAATATATATATATGGTATCACATCCCTTTCAAAAACATAGAATATAATTCTATGAAACTTATACCTGATATGGAATTTATATGTAGTTTCCTAAAGTACTTTAGGTATTATATATAATATAACAATATAAAATTATTATTCCTACATCCTAATAACCATAGGGTTCAAATGACCTTGACTTTCTTCTTGAAGAAACGTTTTTGAACTCTTCTACTAACTTTTCTAATTATAGTTTAAAATTTTACCTACTTAACATGTCTACATAGAATCATAATCTAGACATTATATTCCTAATTCATTTATTCTCGTCTCTTTGAGAATAACGGGTAAAGGTTTCTTAAATTAATTCATATTGTAAAAATTTTTCTGTAAAATACAAAATGATTAATTAACTAAATTTAATATTATATTTTTAGTTTCCCCTAAATCATGTCATTGAATTTAACAAATCATAACTATTTATATCAAAAACAAATTGTCTCATTTCAATCAAAATATTACTGTTTACATCCTCTTATAAAGAGAAAAATTTAATAAAAAATACCCATATTTTGATAAGTTCATCTAATCTTGAAGCATCAATGTTATCAATAAAACTAATTATTTTATCCATTACTTGAAAAAAAATCAATTTCTAATCTTTATTTCTTTCTTATATTTTGACCTCTTTTATATTAGAAACTTTTTTTAAAAAAATATAGTTATTATCATATACTTGTTAGAATAATATAATTGAATTTCAAAAATATTATTTATAATTTCTACTATGATTAATAAAAAAATTATGTTATTAGGCCAATTAAATCATATGGAACTAATACTACTTTATTAATCTTTATTTTACCTCCATGTTTCACAACATCTCATGTATATCCAATCATATTGAATATATATAAGTGGAAACTAAAATCACTTATGCCAATTTGAATCTAATTCATTTTGAAACCATAAATGAATAATTATATACTTCCATATGAATATAAATTCACATAGTGAACAACATAAATAGTAAGTTACTCATTATGTTTTTGATTTAACATATAAAATTTTCTTTAAGAACTTTTCTTATGTCACCAATATGAAGAACTTCTTATATAATGATTCTACTTTCAAGGATTAATCTCTAAGTTTAGATTGGTGATAATGATAAAATTTTATACAACCAAAGATTTTTTTAGATGATTATCATGTTATACAATTTAATAAGTACTTTTACTAAATTTTCACCCACAAAAATGATAAACCATTAATAAAACAACATATCCATTATTAAGAAACTATCAATTATTTACAATGAAATACATCAGTTTGTTTATGTAAATAATCCTTGATTATTTAAGTATAGAATCATCCCAATCACAACAGTTGTGACTCTTTAATATTTTAGTAGAGAAATCTTTATTTAATCCATCATATGGATAAACTCAACTACATTACTCTTATATCCTAACTGTTAGGGTTTAATTGCTAGTATATACCTAGGTAAAAACCAAGAATAATATAATAAATAATAAAAATGGTTTAAACATGTTGAGGTAGAAAATACCCAAAAAGATAATCCTAAGTCACTTTTAGAATAGTTTCCTTACAAAATATAATCCTTGGGTAGTCATGTTTCACTTAACAATACCCAGTTGGATAATCAAGGACCTGAAAAGTTCCACTTTGTACGGAATCACACACTTAGTTTTTCAAAGCATATTTAATATCACTATCTTAAATCATGTTAATACCTTCATATATTATTTTTTCTAGTGATTTATTTTTTAATATTATTCCATCCACCAAATCAAAATTTTTAGGTCATATTGATTTGTAACACATTACGCCACCCACAAGTTTGTATTACTCACCCAAAAATACAATCCAAACATATTCATACATGTAAAAATGAAAAGGATGGATATGATAAATGAACGTTTCCTTTAAAGGAAGATAGTTATCTGAGACTTATAATCTTTACATGAGTAAGATCAAAGTGATAAATAGCCAACCCTATTCACCTTTCTAGAAAAGGAATAAGCCTCTCAGTCAGTATGTAGTCTAACCCCTAGTCCCTCTTCACAAGGAATCTCTATTCAAGATATAATCTAATTCATCTTAAATAGTAAAACTAATATGAATAAATTATATTCAATGGATAAATTCAATTACAAACTAAATTCAAGGTAAATGAGAAACTGAATTCATTATGAAGTCATTCCTAATAGAATAATGAAATTCACTATTTACTATAAGTATTATAACATTTAAAATAGGGAAATCACCATTCAAAATATAAAAAGTTTCAAATTACAAGAATAACAGGGAATAACCATTAAATAAATGAACAATTAGAATATTTAAACATGAGATAACCCATTAGGAACTATTCATAATCTAAAAGATAAATATTAAAAATAATATAATTTTATCTTTACATTACAGACATTCTATTATTATGAAATACTCTTTATATTCATTCTGATATGGACATTTCATATTCATTATTATATGGATATTCAGTTTTAGATATATAATATTACAATGAATTATAAGTAATTTAATATTCGAATTTCAATTATGTAAATATTTAACAAAATCTAAATATCATAGGCCTATCATTTCAATATGTTCCCTATTAGTTTTTAATAAATAAAAATAATTTATGATGAAAAATTCATAATTTAAGATATCAAAATTTTTATATTTTGGTCTCTTTTATGTAATTTGAATACACTTTAAAACTAACACATTTATTATTAAAATATTGACACTTTATTAAAAATCCATAGAGTATTTCATATAATTTTTCAAAATATTTTTTAAATATTAAAAATAAAAATTAAAAAAATTATAATATATTATCCAAACAAATTATTAATAAATTGTAAAACCTATATAATTAATTAATTAATTAAAAATAAATTATTAATAAATATCCATAAAGTAATTTATAAAAAAATTATAAATAATTTATAATTAATTTATAAATTATTAGAAAACCTAATAAAATTTTAAAAATATATGTTTTTATTTACCCTTCTGTAGGAGGGGTCACCGGAGTAAAGGTAACACCTAAGTTTTATTTGACATAAAGGTTACACATTTATGACCTTTATGCATCCTTCTTCAAGTATGGGTAGCACAAGAGTTATATCTTGTGTAAAGGTAATACAAAAACTACCTTTACACAGGTCAATTACATAAAGGTATAAACTAATACCATTACATACACCCCTACTGCATAAAGGTACAGTATGATGACCTATATAAAATATCTTCTGTATGATTGTAAATGAGGATTACAATTTTGTAGACTGATCTATGGAAATATAATCTACCCAGACCTTTATGTAGACCCCTTTACATAATGGTAATGAATCAATGACCTTTTTATAGAATTTTCCATGTAATGGTAACCATGGATGGCTCGTCCTATACATATACTACTCTACATAAGTGTAAAATGGAAGGATCCATGCATTTAATAGTCGATATAAGGGTGAATTGAAATTACCATTAAGTACAAATCTCTTGTATAAGGATAATTCATTTTTTTTTAAAACTATGGTTTTTAAAAAATAAACTTCCCAAATTTCATATTTTCCTCATTTCATGCATGATATCAAAAATAAAAAATATTGGATTTCTATAATACAACTAAATAGATTATTTAGAACCTAATAACTTTTATTAGAATATAAAGAATAAGTTGTATCCATTTCTCAATATTACCCATGAAAGAAATATGAAAAACCTATATAAATAGAAATGAATAAATATTGTAAACTTGTAATGTTCACCAAAGAATCCACTATAACATATTCATATGTCATCACATGGGTTATAGAAAGATCACTAAGTGACATCTAAATTGCATCACACTTTTGGAGGTATCAATGGGTTGAAAAAAAATAATCTAAAATTCATATGGGATATATCCTTCCTCTATGTAATGGTAGTGTTCCAAAAAATGGTAAGGACGAAAAGAGGTTTGGGATGCAAGGATCCTTGGACAAGCATCAAGAACCACATCTCACTAATTTTAACATTGCATATATGAATGCAACAAATCCCATTGGTTTCATCTTATGCAATGGTTCCTTAAATAATAGCTTAGGAGGAGAATTTATAGAGTGTTGAGCCACATAATTGATGGAATTGGAAAAATAATCCATGAAAAGTGATATTATTTAGGAATTATATATCCTTCACTAGGTTAGAGCAAAATTATAGAAATAGCCTTTAATAAAATCAATATATTGGTACTTCATGGAAACTCAAATCCTTCCAATGTTGCCTTCATAGCTATACATTACTGTTAAATAGGAGGGGTTGATAGTATCTTTTTTTGTATAAAGGATGTAAGATGTGGCTAATTACAAATTTTTTAGAGAGAGGTTTTTAAATGTTTTTAATCTTTTAAAATTTAGGAATGGAACTATAATAATGGTAAATTAAGTGTTATGTAGGTTTGTGATAAAGGATCTTGAAGCATGTATATGAATGCCATTATTAAAGGGGTGCCTGTGAAATTTCTTAGCTCAAGGTTGCTCAAATTACCGAATTCATTAATGATGTTTTTCCCATTGATTCTTTAGTGAACAAACTGAGCCAATAATTGTTTGAAGCATGCTAATATGGGATCATCATTTCGTTAATATGGTTCTTTTCCTACCAATGGATGTGATATATTTTAAAAGTGTTCTACATTTTACTAGGATAATGTTACATAAATTTCCTTATTACATTAATATAATTTATGTCACTTAACTAATATGAAGATTATATTTTAAATAAATGGATTATTATTATCAAAAATTCTATTTTAATGATTCCTCGAGAAGGAAAAACTTCATGTAAACAATATTATAAATAGTTATAAAAAATAATTATTCATATGCCAAAAATTATGGTTCATTTGTTAAAGATCCACCTTACTAAATATCAAAATGGTGAAACCACTTAAAATATTGGTATATTTAAGAAAAATATTTCATGGATTAATTGGATTTATTAACTCCCTTGATTTTATCTATACATCCTATAATGCAAAAGAAACATGAAAATGTTGATTCATTCAAGAATATTGATATCCTAAAAAGATTTATTAGGAAAAAATAGAAATTAGGGTTTTTATGTTTAAAAGGAATTATTTATAAGTAATATGTCTGAATGAGCTTCCAAATCCACTCATGTTCTTGATATAATTAGTTACATCAATGATTTGGAGGAGCTTGGGATGCATTTATATCGTTATTTTTATATGAGATTCATTTAATAATCATTGTTGGAAAGGTTATGATATTTTATTATGAATTATAATATTAATTATTTCAAAAATAATTACCTATTAAAATAAATATGTCAAGGATAGTTGGACAGGACTTGGTAGGTCCAAGCTCAACTATCTTATTGCATATTCAGGTGGGTAAAATTCTAAAAAAAGAATAATAAGTATATTATAAAGTACAACAATTATTCTTTAGGTATCTTATAAATATCTTTAAAATCTTCGTGAATATATAGGAATGAGTGGAATTACTTCCATTATAACAAGAAGTTTTATTAGAGGAGGAATTTCTCAAAAAACCTTAAGGGGTGAAAGAATCCTAGTAGACAGTCCATGTCATGTATAGTTTTATAGAGATTAATTCTTATCTTTAGAAGGGTATATGATTCAAAATGCATATTTTACAAGATTTTAAAATATATAAGAGTTCAAATTTTATGGAGATTAAATGGAAATATATTAAATTATCATTATTAAAATGGTGCAAGGAGTTACTAAATTGAAAAAATAAATTAATAAATTACTTTGAAACTCTAAAGGAATATGAATACAAGTTATATATTATCATTTTGTTCTCATCTTATATGATAGGATGATTTTTTTTAAATAGTGGTTCTATAAATAAAGGATATTAGGTTTTTGATACACATGTTTATGATTTGACCCAGTTCTATTTCATGTTTAATCAGGTGACATGAATAAAACTATTTTATTTATTGTAATATATATTATCCAATATATTTGTTAAAATATAAGGTAAAGCGATCCCACCGCCATCAAAAGTATGTTTCAAATAATAAAGTATTCTTTTAATAATAATGAACCAGACACATATAATACCATATGAGATAGGGTTGTTAACATTAAATTTTAATTTATATTCCCACTATAAGTAATAAGTTTTTTTCTTTAACACATAAAAGTTTTTTTCCTTTTTCTAGTATGATATTGTAGATATAATAATGTTTCAAAGAGGAAAGTGAAAGTATATTTTAACTTAGAGAAACATAAATGTAAAAATAGAATATTATGGTCATCAATAATCAAAGTGAATGATAATTTATATCCTAAATTGTTTTAGGTTATATTGGTAAATGAAATTATATAAAAAATTAAAAAAATTTACTATGATGATCTAAAATAATTATTTGGAATGAACTATGTATGATGATGAACTTATAAAGTTTTATAAGTAGGAAACAAAATTTAATAACAACATAACATTAACTATTGTAAAGTAAATTGATTTAATTACTTTCTCATATATTTGATCATTGGGAATATAAATCCTAATCTCATCATTATTTAAATTTTCTTTCTTTATATATGTCACTAATTTAAGTGTTTATTAAGAGGTTTTTATCAATTGGACATATGGATATGTATAAATAATTACATCAAGATGTAAGGAGTTTAATAAAACACAAAATGTAATAAAACATAAGTAATTCATGTTATTCTTTATAAGAGATATGACCATGTACCTTATGTAAGGTTTTTTTAAGTATCCTTAAAATATTTTAAGGATATAAAATGTCACATGTTATACAAATGTATTCTCTAATTTATCATTTTTTTCATAATTTTTTCATATGAAATGTAAATTGAAATGATAATTAACATCTCAAATTATATATTTGTGTTTTCTTCATCCAATGTTCATCATGAAGTACAATATTTTGTAATAAAATATTAGGGAAATAATGTGTATAATTTTATATCAATATAAGAAATATACTCATGAGAATGAAAAAGTGTTTTCTGTTCTAGATAACTTATGAATTATACCAAATTAAATGTCATACACTGTGTAATTTGAATAATATGTGTTCATGATTCATAATTCTATTTCACCATACATGATCTTAGATAAGATACATAATATAATAACTACCAAAAATATGTGGTTTTACTAAAAATTAATTAATTTTTTTGAAAATATCCCACATTTTATGTAAATATCTCAGGTAAAAACATGTTTAATGTGTTTTATTTTATTAAAAGTATTAATTTAATGCTGATCATATTTTTGGATCAATTATGAAATTCAATGTTTTATAGAAATTTTCACATTTATTATCTTTATTTTGGTATTCTAAAATATTAATTCCACATTTGGTACTAAAGTAATGTGATGATTAATATAAGGGATAAGATAGGAATAATATTTATTGGGAATGGGTAAGAATCCAATTATGTATCTGATTAAACAAATACCATACCTTGATTTTTCAAGGGATTGTTGAACCCTTTTATGGGTTTCCATTATAGACATCAACCATTGTAAGAGTTGATTAGTCAAGTGTAGCTGGTGTTATGTAAATCCAATGAGGGTGTTTCTTATCCAACAATTCACATATGAAGGGTTTGGGAAATTCTAAAGCTATTAAAATTTTGGAATATCATTGAAAGTATGGTGAATCTAGTTATTCTAAATTTCATGATTTATAATTTTAAAGAATTTGTATGCTTCCACTTCAAAAGGGGGACAAGTGTCACTATCTGCATAAATCTAGAGGTAAGGGAATGAATCTGCTCATATTCCCTAGTTTCTTGATGTGGTGCTAACTCAACATAGCATGAGTGATTAAGGTATTCCTTTACTCATTACATGGAAATTATTTGACCTACTAGGAAATTATAAATTCATGGTAGTGTTTTGGTATGGGTTCACACCACTTCCCAGTCTGACATAGATCGTAGTTACCACTATGCGAGTTCAATTAGGTCTATTAATGTTAGGATTTACTAATCACTAATAAAGTAGAAAGAAGGGGATAAAATATCCTTTATTTTATCATGAAAAAATATTTACAAAACATTAACACTAAACCTATCTTTGTCTCTCTACATGGAGCTTTCCCTACTCTCTTATGGATACCGGGTCTCCCATGGATTAGACGAATGAATGAAGGAAACTAATCAAGGCCTCCTTTTATATCTATGGTACGAAGGTGTCCAGTTTTACATAACTCCCACTAAACCCAAAAACACCCACCATACTTCAACCATGTTATGATGGAATAGATACTTTACATTAAACATATATAGTAATCAAAATTAAATTATTTATGGTTAATTTATACATGGAGATGGTGGGGTTGGTGTACCATCCATTCAGGCATTGATGTTTGAAAAACCGCCATCAATTCCACCATTTAGTTGTAATACATTAGATTATCTAAAAAAGTGCAGATTATCAATAGTAACAGCCTTTTTTAGAACATCTATTGGGTTCTCAATCATGTGTATCTTCACAAGTCTGAACAACTAACGAACCATCACCATTTGTGTCTAAAGATAATGAATGTTGAAGTTATTTGTTTGGGAATGGTATATAGAGTATTAACTAAATTCCAAATAACTTCGATTACCTCAATAAACCCTCCACTCATTCTCTATGAGACCAATCTCTTATAGAAAACATTTACCATAATATATCCTTGATATCCTCTACATCAATAATTTACTCTACTCCGGTCTCGAATAAACCAACACACATTGGAAACCAATACTACCATGATAATGCTCTCCATGTAAAACTTTAAAATTATATTTATGTAGACTTCCTACTATAAGGATATGTATCCCTATCGGAAACATTATATATGTCCAATAGTGGATTGTCTCCCCCATTGAATAATCATGGATTTGATTTACCATTATAATACCTTATAATCCAATTGACAATGACCCAATATTACTTCTTAAGATACAGATATAAATATGTGTATGATATATAATGGATAGTAAATTCATGTCATCATACACACTATAGTGTATATCAAGATTCCAACCATTAAGGAGTATGGAATCATCTCCAGTGCCTTGATTATTTACTTGTATGAAAAACATTATCTCTTACACAACTACACATGATTATGAAGAGGAAGACTCACTAGTTTTATTTATCCATATTGAAACGTTTTAAAACTCATTCAAAATACTTCTCTATAGAAATCCATAGAAACTTACCATTCCAATCATGGATGGTCCGTATCCCAAATAATTTTTTTTATTTTTTCCATTTCTTTAATATCAAAAGACATAGATTAATCATTAAAACTAGACGATCCCAATTGTGTCCATACCAATTATCAATATGTCATCAAAATTAAATAGGACGGTAATGGAGTTATTATCCTAAATATTTATAAGTAAATAAACTAATATACATTTGTCTACATGTATCCCTAACTCACCCTAAATGAGTAAAACATTTTATACCACATTCTGGGAGCTTGTTCTAATCCATAAAATATCTTGTTTAATTTTCTCATGAGGCTTTCTTGTCTAAAAATTTCAAAAACATTTAGGTGGATTCATATAGATTTTCTCAAAAATATAGCTATAAATAAAATATACAACTACATCATTATTCTCAAGTTCTAGGTCCTAGCTATCCACTAATCCAAAAATGGGTCACATTTATTCCATATTCACCATGGCTGAAAAGATCTTATCAAAGCTAACTCATTTCTTCCAGTAGATTCCTTTTACAACTAACTAAGCTTTATGATTGACCTTATTTTTATTTTCATCATTCTTCAGCCTAAACACCCATTTATTTTTTAGTTCGTCCTTACCTTTCTAAATTACCACAAAATCATAGGATGGGTATAGTTTTAATGAATCCATGTCATCCTCTATTGAATATTGGGACATGAGTTTATTATGATGAGATATTGATTCCTAATATCCTTCAGGCTTCCCCTTGTCATTTAGTATCTTTTACTCTGACTTCAAATATGTTTCTAATGGAATTATTCCTCATAAAGATCATTTAACCTATTAATTTTTATTTTCAAAAGGCTTATATGATTGTTTATTAACATTTGGTGGATAGTTTCGAGTCTTCCCTGACTCAATATTTTCTTCTAATCCCTCCTAGTATTCTAATAATGATTCTTTTTTCACCTCATCCTCTTCAGTGGTAGGTGGTGCTGGTACATATTTTAGATCATGAATTGATTCATTTAGAATTTAACTTCAATAAATTTTGGGATTTTTTAATGAATTGGTCGTCAAGTTCTTTTAAAAAATGAAATCTCTAATTTTGATCACCTTCTTTTTATTTGAGTCACAAATCTTGTATCTGAACTCTATATCTATATAGCTTATAATGTTATATGGTCTATATATCATATCTAACCTTCACCTGAGCTCTTTGGATGCATGTGAAAAATACCAAACATCAATATGCTCATAAATGAGTGTCAAAGTGATGCTTACAAGAAAATTTCTTATATAGAATCATTGAATTTGGTGGAACTAATGGTGATCAATTGATAAGGTATCATGAAACTAGATTAGATTCTCTACAAAATGGATTAGGTTCCTTATCCAGACTCGTCATGATCTCAACCTTCTCTATGATGGTTCTTTTCATATTTTCTAAAACTCTATTTTGTTATGGGGTTCATGGAAACATCCTCTCATATTATATTCCACAACTCATACAATAAGAAAAAAAAACTTTTGGTATGTGTACTCTCTTCCATTGTATAAACAAAGACACTTCAACTTCCTTCCAATGTCATGTTACACCATGAATAATTTAAGTAATTAGACCTTTATCTATAATAATAACACCCATACCATACAATATGTATCATCAATAAACATTATGAAATATTTGTTACCTCATGGTTATTCCACCTCTGTGGAGATTCATACATCATAGTGCACCAAATTTAGCATATATGATCTTCTTAATGAAGTAAAATTGAATGAAACTTTTTATTTTTTATCATATAATTAGTAGTTTCAAGTATCTCGTGCTGAGTCCTTTTGAAAATTGATGTAATTGTTAATTAGTGATGATATACCTCTTTTAATTAGGTGGTTGAGTATCTTGTTCCAAAAATCTGATGACACCCTTCCTTTCACAATTCTGAGGTTTCATGAAAAAATATCCAAATGTGTTTTGTAAAATTTACCACATATGATTCCTCGTATGATAATCATGAATCCTATAATAATTTTCCATGATCTATTATTAACTTTTTATTTGAAACCATGACTATCAAAGGTTATCCTGGATAACAGGTTGAGTTGAAGGCTTGGAACATATCAAATATACTTCAATGTGATTATGTGTCCAATTTTTTTATTGAATTGTATATTACCAATGCTAGTTATATTCATTGAATTGTTATACCCCATATTGGCTTCACAAAAGTCACTGTCTTGATAAGTCAAGAAATAATCTTACTGCATATGGATGTTTTAGGATGTTGCAGAATTGACCACCCATTCTGATTATTGTCCTACTGTGTGAAATAAAATCAATTATTCTTATATGGATCCAATAGAAAATTCTATATTGACTATCATGTACACATTTATATTTCTTCTTTGCTAATTACTGCCATGTAAATTATCTTGTAGTAACTTCCTGATGTTTTTATCCATGTGACCCCCCATTCCACCATGGTAGATTTTTTAAATTAGACTATAAACTTAGATGGACCATCATCTAAACTTAAATTGACCTATACTTCTTTCCCCCAACCACGTCTATGTTATCTTCTTTACTTTTCTAGGATGAGAGCTTATGACTGGTTATAAATTCCATCATTCCTTCAAGCCTCCACCTTGAACAGTTCATCCTTTTATATTTTCATTGTATGTATTCCCCTATTTACAGGGTTTTTGAGGGAGTCCACCATTGTATCTGATCTATTGAGAAGTGTGAAATATAGGTAGTTTATCTAATCCTCATCAGTCAAATTATAAATTAAAACTTCCAGTTGATTCACCAAGATATTAAACAATGTGGTGCATTTGGATATAAATATTTCACATTGTATTCAAATATTCATCAACCACCATAACAATAAAATCATGTTTTAATATTTATTGGTATTATATGTGATCTTTAACATCATCCAAAGTTTTTATATAATAGTATATGTAGAAGAATGGTGGTAAGCACTATAATTAATCCATTGGGGGATTTGATTAATCATATTTTTTATTCTTCCACTTTTCTTACTTTGTGGCATTAGTATTGAGTCATGTATTCTCAATGGGGAAAATATATCCTTAAAATTATGGCGATATTCTATTTGATGATTCTAATTACAGTAGTTCAAGGAATTCAACATACTCATCTATCTCAAGTATGGTCCCTCCATTAAATTTAAATACAATAAAAACAAGAGTATAATCTTTAAAAAAAGTGTTTATTGTTATGTCTATAATGGTCAAATGGTGGAATTGAATCATAGATCATAAAAAATGGAAACTTATTGATCATGTTATGATAAAAATGGTATAAACAGTTAATATTTACTGATGGTGTGGAACTGATGTTTTGTGCCAATGTGGTTATAGAAAACCCACTAAAAATATCACTAAGGTTAAAATAATACATTCTTCTATATCGAGGAGATACTATAACACCTAAAATTCGACCACATGTAGGGATCTCATTTTAGATCCATTTTCAACTCCATTTACATAAATAGAATCAATAAGACATAAAATTTTAGAATATTCCTTCAAAACATAAATCTGAAAAATTTTAATCTTCTAAACATTGGAAAATATGAAAATTTCAACGCTTTTTTTCTTCTAGCAGATCTGATACAAGTTGTTTTGATTTGCTATGCACTAAAAATGATAGTGAAGCATAAAATTTCCCTTCATTTATGCATGATATATTTTTTACAAAACTCCCTATTTACACTTATCTCTATACATATATCTCTCATATATCTCCTATGGATAAATGAAATCTATTGTCTTTAATTAATGAATGTTGGAAGCTCCCCAGTGACTCCTCTTAAATCCATTGTTGGGAGGTTTCATGTTTGACACAATTCCAACCAAAGCCCCATAAAAACACCAACCTTCAACCATTATAGGATGGAATAGTTGTTTCATATTCAATATGTGTGGTAGCAAATTTAGATGCATCAATGGTTGAATCCAACAAGGGGATAGTGGAGTTGAAATACTATCCATTCAAATGTGGTAGTTAGAGGAAACTCCATCAGGTCATCCACATTTAGTTTCTACATCATCAATGAGTGGTTTTGGTTAATATTGGTTGTTGTATCTAGATTCCCAAGTGTTTATTATAAGTACAAAGTTTAATTTTTTTCATCTTCAAGAGGAAGAAATTGATGTCAGTTTTTTCTTTGGGATAAACTAATCTGATATTTTTTTAACCTCCGCCTATAGATGAAGAAAGGTAGTATGGTTCTCATCAAGTTTATGATAATATTAACAATTGTAAAGGCATGATTCAAGTTTTTCATTATTGTGAAAATAATTAAGGTTCATGTAAAAACATATGGTTTATCAATTGCTTGTAAAAAATAAAATTCATAGACTAATTTTAGTTATTATTTCTTATATATATCTATTTCCACATAAAGATGGATCAATCGGTGGTTTGAGAGCTCACTTAGCAATGTATCAATATAAAGTATTTAAGACCACTTTTCATGTTAAAACGAGTTTTGGAAGTAATTTTTTCACACTTTCACTACTAACAGTCGTCACTTTTGGTGGATATGTGATGGTATACATAGGATTTAATATTGTTTCTTTCTTTGACTTATATGAGTGATAATATAGAGATCAAGTGGAGCATATTACATTCCAGTAGCAGTTACACTTTGATCCTAATGAGGCTCATTGTGTAATGGGAACTACAATTAACGAGGATCTTCGACTATAAATTGATGTTTTCAGGTATCTAGGTGGATAAGATGACACCAAATACATCCCATCCCCTATATAACCCCCCATCACCATGTAGCCTCACCCTTTCTTCCTTGAATACCCAACCTTGCATAATCATTTACCATACCAAAGCTCCGCCCCACCCATTTCACTATTATTGTGTGAAAATAAGATTTTCCCTTTAATGTAATAATAATTAAAATATAAAACAAATTAAAAAATAAAAAAATAAATTGATACCAGATTTAATATGGAAACCCATCAATGAATATAGGTAAAAACAATAGACAAATAGAAGGATAGTTATGGGTAAAAGTGGATAAATAAACTCTTTCACTATTATAAATAGAATAATTTAAAATTTTCTCTCTCTTAGGTAATGGAGAGACATATCAAAAATAAACACTTTAAATTAAGAGAATTGATTGATGATTCTCCTTAACATTATGATTAAATACATCGTGAGGGATTGATATTTATAGTCTATTTTTATCAAATTCTTATTCTCCATAAAAGCCAAGTAGGATGGGTTGGCCACCCATCTCACTTTCCTTATCCCACCCCCTTTGAAACAATTATGGGGTGTCTAACTTTTCCCTTTAAAACATTTTTGTTCGTATATCTCCCAGTTGGATATTTGATTAGGAACCAATCACATCTCTACACATTCTTTATACCACTAAAACATTCTATTCATATCTCTACATGGATTCTAGAGGATATATATTATCTAACCTTATCAAGGTTAATCACCTTTATTGGGAAATATTTTTGATTTTATTTTGTATGAATTTTATTTATGTTCATACTTATTTTTCCACTAAATCTAGAAAAAAATGATATCATGTCCTAATATTATTTTTCCTAGAATGAAATTATGGATTAATTGCAATGTTAAAGGTGCTTTTACTATCACAAAGTAATGGGATTTGGTCTTGTATATTCCTAAGATCCTATAACAAAATTCCTATCCAAATTGACTCTATTTATTAATGTGTGATGTCAATGTATTCTGACTCAGACCAGGATAAATCCAAAACATAATGTAACTTCAAAATATAGATCACAAATACTCATATATGATTAACCATATTTCCATTAGTGGATTTTCTCAAATCATAATGTGAAACTATATTCCCATGCTCTCAGATCTAGTGCTGAAGACACACATTACATATTGGATTTCATTCCTTTTATAGATTCTATGGATTAGCTATCCCATAATTAAATAACATAAAACAAATATCACATTAAAAATATTCCCAAAACCTTTTAGGTTTAGTGCTTAAAATAATTATGAAAAATGATAAAGTAATAAATCTCATGTCATTATCAACAAATGGTATTTTTTTAACAATATAAGAAACCACTTAAAACATAATAACACTTTAGTATCTTCCATAAATACTCCACCCAAGCTATTTTATTCTTAATATATCATGTGTAATACTTTTATTATTAACCAAGTGAAATAGAAACAAAGAAAACGTGTGAGACAAAATTATAAAAAACAATATTCATAAGATATAAAAATTAAAGATCACAAGTTAACAAAAGATGAGTATAAATAATATGGTAGGAATATATAATCAAAATAATTCCATAATCAAAAGAATCTCTGAGAATGAAATATTCATGGTTGACATATCAATAAATAAATTCATGGACAACATTAACGAGTTCTTTATCAATGAAATTAATATTTTTATATTTATAATTCCATTCCCTAAGCTAAGACATCATGATTATAATCATTATGATCATACTATCAAGGCCTTGTGTTGATACAATACCTTTTTCTTGGAAGTGACACAAAACAATATCAAAGCTAATTTGTCTCATGAGACCTATTGATGCTTTGAGGGGATATTGTAGGCCCCAATAATTACTAATTAATTCAAATTCATCCATTATATCAATTTTTGAATATATATACAACATAGAAAATTATTCCTTAATAATAAATAAAATCTGTATTGGAATAACCGTTATATGGAGTTTCAATATTCCTCTAATCAATAAATGGAATATATCTCTATGTAAGGATCCCTCAAACTATCATTGTATAGAGAAAGGATTATATGATCAAGTTAATAATTTCCCTAATCAATTTATGTGTAGAATATTGGTAAAAACCCTTAAATCAAAGGAAGTAAATATAGAGTGTTCATAGAAGAAATACATTGGAAGAAAAAGTATTCCTATAACATAGGATGACTAGGAAAGACAAAAGTTATGGTGGATTTATGAAATGTTGATCACCAAAAGAAGATAGTATAGTAGTATTTTTGAATTTAATCTAATGAAAATGTTTTCAAAATAATAGAGACAAGTGGTGAATGTGAATCATATCTCATTTAAGAAAAATTAATTCGTAAAAAAAAATATTGTAAGGTTAACATGAGAATCAAATAAAACATAATAGGGATATAATGAATAGATAATAACATATCATTAAATGAAGGATATTAAATATACTTTAAGGTAAGGGGTAGTTAACATGTAAAATAAATGAAATTATGGTGTGTAATATCAAACATATCTCATGGATTTTAAAATGAGACAAAGAAATCCTTACGGTTTTAGAATTTTTTTAATGAAAACCCATTGAAGGATATAATTACAAATGAAATAATAAATACCATGAATAATGATTTTATAATGATACAAAATATTAAAATTCAAGTAAATACTCCATTCATAAGAAAATAAAGTGTATATTAACAAATATGTCTCATGAAATAAGAATTTAGGCTTGAAAACCCATTTCAAGGAACATAATCATTATGGTAAGAATAATTTAAAAATAAAAAAATAAATAAGAATTATAAAACCAAAAAAATAATTATGAAATACATTAATAAATATTCATTAGGTAGAGTAAATCAAAATTGTAACAATATAGTTCAATAAGAAGTTTGGTAACTCAATAATAGAAAATTGTGTGAACCTTAGAAACATTCAAGTCAAATCCCCTTGTAGGATATTATTAAAAATGAAAAAATAAATACAATTAGTAATGATAATATCATCATAAAAAATATTTAATAGGTATTAGATGAAGCAATCAAAGAAAAACATGGTGTACAATGAGAAATCAATCTCACGGGATGAAAGTTTTAGAAAAGAAACATTTACTAGTAACATAATCTTTGAGGTAAGAATCATTTGATAATGTGGTTATAAGGATGAATTATATGACCCCAAAAAAGAGTTAGAAAATAAAATACCAATTTTTCATTTGGTAGAGTAAATCAATATTGGAACCATAGAGTTCAATAATAAAGTGTGTAACTCAATGGAAGAAAACTAATTTATCACAAACCCTTGCATTAATTTTGGAATTCCAATAATATTTTTGAATCTCATATATAAAAAATATAAATAACATAATAATTTATTTAAAAAGGGATATATACACTTTTATAAACATAATTTATAATGATTCTATACATGAATATTTGTTAGTCATTATCTATTTTCAATATTAGGTGTGAGTAATCTTAATCATTTTGAACATGGTATGTAATATCAATGTTTTTCATTCTTCTCAAAAATTTAATAAATACAAGATCATAAAAGGTACTAAAAGTTATTGTTTATTATTATTTATAATGTTAACATTTCAATCTATGGGATTTTGGTGATGAACTTTAAAGATGAAATCGGCGATGTGCATGTTTCAGTGATTTTGTACAAAAAAACTTTGGTATCTTAATTAATGAGTTTAAAAATAATTGTATCATTACAATTTATACTTATATAGTATATATTAATTAATTAACTTATCATATTAATCTGTGATGTCACATTATATCATTGTTTATATAGGTGGCTAGACCTACCCAAACATGAACATATGAAAATTAATGGATGATTATGATTATGGTGGTGAATTATTTTCGAATAATAACATTATTATAAAAGCATAATGTTATTATATAGATACTTTAGAGTAAGATAATTATATTTTAAATAGTTTTAATAAATGATAATGAAACTATATGAAAATGAGATACATTACTTAGTGGAGATAGTAGTCCGCACAACACATGGTTAGGAATTTCATTTCTCCAAGAGTGAGAAGGAAAGATGATGGGATATAATTTTTTTTCATAATCATAATAATATTATATATTTCATATTTATTCTTCACTTTCACCCTTATAATAATAAAATGGGGTTCTAATGAAAAAAATATCTCACTTTGTGGAGGTGGTAGTTTGCATAACACATGAATAATGCCTTCGTTCTTATTAATATTAAAAGGGGGAAAGTGGTTAATAATTATATTATTAGAATAATAAATTTAACTATAGTATAAATAATAATATCATTATATATTAATTAAAAAAATATTTTGGAATGTAATAATTAAAATAAAAAAATTGTAAAAAAGAGTACTCTCGTTGAGGACTTGGGATTTATTTTAGAAGACTCCTTAGAAATTGAGGTCTTAATACAGTCTATTTTGACCATATTCTCAATGAGAATAAATGAAATAATAGGGAATGTTAAAAGGTTTTAGTTTAAATATAAAATTTAATTCTTTAATTGGACTTGAATTTTTGGTGAGTGGCCCCTTTTATTTGTCATGAGAATGGAATTATTTTAAATATTTCAAATTAATATAAAGAGAGCACATGATTCCCAATTAAACAATACTCCAAAAATGGAATCTATTAAACTGGGTGAAGCTATATGATCTATAATTCACCAACCATTCACTTTCATTCATATTTAAAAAAATTAAGTCCATTACTATTCAAATTTAAATTTTACCATTTTTTTACCATTATGGCTAATTGTTAACAATGTAATTTAATTTTAATGCCTAAAAATATCCTTTATTAAATAATTTTAAAATAATGATTTCAAATATTAAATCTATTTTATAATATAAAAGTTCATTTTATAATAAAATCAATTTTAACATTAGCACATGTGACACGTAAAAACTTATTTTTAGAAAAGGTATATTTTTAAGATTCAAATTTATGATTAAGATAAAATTATAAATGTCACTTATTTTCATGATATAAATTAGTTCATTATAAAAAAATAAAATTTATGTGTTTTTAAAAAAATCCAAAAACAAAGTTTACCAAAATAATTTTTAATTAAATGGAATGACGAAAAATAGTTTCTTTTGTTTGAAAATATTTCTTATGTTCATAAAATATCATACAAAGGTTTTATAAATTCAGAATGGTATTTAAAAATTCATATTTTACTCTATAAATATTATTTTATCAATTAAAAGTTTTTTACATTTGTAGGTCTTAATTATAAAATAGTAATGACATAAAATTTATAATTTTGTTAAAAACTATATTTTTCACTATTCACATAAAAATCATGTATTAAATGAAATTCCTAAAAATTCATATTAAGAAAATATTAACATGATAAATCTGAAAATGAATCTTATTTTTTCAAATTATAAATCTAAAAATTAAAAATTTAATATTTAAATAAAAAACCATAAAACTATTATGGAAATTGTTTTCATAATAAAATTACTTTCAAAAAATATATAAATATTATAATTACTATTTACTATAAATTAAAAAACATTTGTATATATAATTAATATAAATAATATATTTATCCATAACATATTTAGTATCTTCAAAAACACATAAAAATCCCATTTTTAGAAAAGATTCATTTTAAATAATAAATTACTCTTATTAATTATTTAGCTACACTAATTGAATTTTAATCAATAACTTATTATTAATAATAAAATTTGTTTTTATTTCTCTATTTATTTCATAATTCAGTTACAGATATTTTAACATTCAATTTCTACAACTACAATTTAATGATTATGTAATGTTTCATGGTTCATTTTGGTATAGTGTTTCATGTAACAAAATAATTGAACACATTACATTTTTAAAGAAAAATAAAATTTTTTATATTTTGGTGTTATATTCTCCCCCCCCCCACCCAGAAATAATTTTTTCCCACAAAAAATTAATTATCACTTACTATTAAAATAATTTAAGGGTATCTAAAAGATAGCCATAATAAAAGATAAATTTTAAAATGAGGCATTTACCTTAATATGTTATGTATTATTGGGAAATGAATATTTTCTATTAATTATGTTAATAAATCATTTCATCATTCAATTGTAACTTTTTTTTTATGTCTTCCATTTCCATACATGAATAATCTTCTCCTTACTTTAATAGATTCTCCTAGGTGTTCCTTCCCACATTTTTATCAAGACGAAAATTGAATCTTATTTACTTCAATATGTTTATCACCAAAAAATATATGAAACTTCATCCTACTCTTCTATAGTGTGTTTTGAAAGTATAATTCTTTCAAATTATTGATCATAATTCTTGATTTATGGTTGGGAGTAATCACAAGGTTTCTCAATTCTATTCTTCTCCCTTTAGTTTTCTCCTTTGGTGAATCTCTATATTGTCCATGGAATATATTGTTATCTTTTTCCCATTGTGATTCAAACATTTCTAACACACAAAATAGTTAACAGTAGTTATCAAAATATTAAAATAATTATTATAAGATATAGACATAAATAATTCAACCTCAAAATGATTTACACATCGAAATTAGCTTTCAATTCAACTAAAATCACTCTCGATTCTATCTAGGATTATTTTTATTATATTTTTTTCTATTTTATAACATAATTCATTAACATAATAAATCTTATTTAATTGTTTTTAAATAGAATGTGATTATCTAAATTATATCCCACATGATTGTCTATCAAGGTATCAAATCTTATGCCCACTCATCGTGAACCAAAGTAAATACTGAGTTGATACTCAACCAACCTTTTTCAAAGTGATTACCACTAGGTTCATTTGTTAGATAGTTTTATCCAATTTACAGTATCTATATAGAGATAAAATTTCTCATATAATCACACAATATTTTATAAATGATCCCATGTAATCACACCATCATATTCCTAATCCAGCCCACGACATCCCTGAAGCATGTTTTCGATCACCCTAGGGTGCCATCAAGACCCATGAGTATCAAAATTAATTAATGGGAATGGTCTTCCCCATAAAATGATTAGGAAAACAATCCATAAAAAATAAATAATATTTTATAAAGACCCATTTATATTTTGTACATCCATGTGAAATCAAATAATATTTTGAAACATTAAATCATTAAAACAAAATTAAACACACACAAAAAATACAATAGATAATCTTTCCACTCACCGAAAGTTCCCTGCCATTCAAATAGAATCAAATCCACCTTCATTGACTGCATTTCGTCCCAAATATAACTATGTGATACATCTATATAAAGTGGTAAAAGTACTATGTGGTCTATGTGATTAAATAAACTAAAATTTAAATAAATATATGATGTTCCTCTATGTGACTATATGATTAACCATCTAACTAACGACTCAATGCCCCATGGAAGGTAATAGATAAGATATGACATAAAACTAATAATGATGATAGGTGTGAGAAATAATATTGGCTGGTATTTCATGTAAACTACACCCCAAGTAATAGTCTTAAACATAGTATTATTATTATCCTAGTTTTAAATTACATTATTAAAATATATTTATTATTTCATTTTACATAAATCCAAACCAAATTCTTGTAAAACATTTATAGAGTTTTCCTTTTCCTCTCCTTAAAAAGAAATAATATATATTTTAATGTTTATCAAATCCAAGACCCTTATTATAAAACATCCTTTTAAACAATTTTGAAATTATATTTTCATAAAATATTAAACAAACCATTGAAATAAACATTTTAAATAAAATAAATTGATTATCAAGGAAGAATACAATAGTGTAATTATAGGTAATATAAAGTAAATTGGGAACCACAATATAGAATAATTAAACTGAAATTTTCATTATAGGAAGACACTTTGAGTGTCACTAAGGCTAGGTAAAACTTGAACTGAAATCATTAATTTTCGAACCCCCTAAATTATTGGAAAGAGTGTGTCATCAATGTCTAGTAGAATAAGTGTTGTATTTAATTCACTAGGAATAACTAGTCAAAGTTAACTTTTCTCAAGCTAGTTACTCCTACCCAAGAACATTGGATTCCCATGAATTTTGAACCATAATAAAAATTATGTAACATTAAAATAAAATACTACCAGTAAATTATATGAATTTCCAAAATTAACAAGATCACTACCAACAAAGGGAAAACATTGAATCCCATATCAAGCCCTTTAATAAAATGAGTACCAAATGACATACAGGGATTTCAATCAAATCGAATAGTGTCTTAAAATATATCTAGATGCGCTAATTGGGACTTCAATATTGTTGGATAACTTTTTAAAAACACATTTGAAATCAAAATTATATATTCAATTCAATTTCTAGAGTACCCCTCAATTATTGTACTCATATACATTCACACACATATACAAATAGATTAGTTTATTTTTCAAAAATTCTCATACTATCTTGGTAATTGGTACATTAAACTATATATATTTCTTCACCCATGCCTATTTTCGTAATCAATGAGTGAAAAAGGAATTTAAAAGTATCGTATTTTATATTAAATTGAAATTTTAGAATATTAAGTCAATACTTGGAATTTCATGTAAATTATTGAAATTACAGGTAAAACAAAATGGGGAATTATAAATTAGTTTTATTACCCACAAAACATTTTAAAAACTTAAAAATTCATTTGATACGTGCATTATGACTTTTATCTAATAAAAATGATCATTTTATTCAACACGGATTTCTAAACAAGTTTCCATTAGGGGAAACCCATTAAATTGAAATGAAAATCATGTTAAGCATGACAACCCCTAGGAAACCAAATCCTCATTAAATAAAAATAAAAATACCCAAAATATTTGTACAATAGATAGCAGTGGGGATAGGGAGAGGAAACCAAGGACAAAGAAGAATAATTACAAATAGGATGAGAATAATGCCTAAATTAAGGAGATCATACAAGAAAATGAAAAAGAAAGAAGATACTAGAGGGAGAGGGAGGAGAGAGGAAATGCATGAGGGATCCCCTCTAGGGTGTTTAAGTAATATTGGGAGGGGAAATGTCTTAGTCTAATTTATAGAGAAATAGGGTGGAAAACATAAAAAACCAAATTTTTAGTGATGGGGAACTGTGGATGGTTTTTTAACAAGGTTGTCGACACCATGTGCCAACCATTCACCATATATTGAAAGTATTAAACCACCATACATGGTTAGGTTTAATGGTTAGGGAAACCTTGTAGCGGCCATGATCTAGCTCTATCAAATATTTTAGACTCACTCACATGGGTTTCTCATGAATTCTACTAAACATGCGCTAAACATGTGCCTATATTAAAAATACAAAATTTTAAAACAATTAAAAGTTATTCGGCACAAGAATTAATAATGAGAATAAATATTGTAAAATAATAAAAAATAATTGATAATATAGGGTTAGGGTGTGATGATTCTCCCCACCATAATTATTTTTTATCCATATATAATTTTTATGAAATTATTGCTTCAAAAATGAATGATGTCCACCCTTAAAAATAAGAACACTCTCCAGAAAAACATGATGTACTATTGAAATTATAACCAATGAAATACTATATAATCCTCATTTTGAAAATGTGACCTACCCTAATTTTCCAATTCACTCATTACAAAAAACAATAAAGGGTTCTAGGTGAATTCACTTAATACTCAAAAAAAATAAAGGCACCATAAAAAAAAGGACAAGATAGAAATAGATTAAGAAATTACTGATAACATTACCTTTTTGAAATTTAACTTCAAGTGAGAATATTTGTGTAAAAATAATAGAATGTATCCCCAACCACATGAAACAACACAACCTAAAAATAGAGAAGTTCACAAAAGATTAGAGGACTAATATTTCACATATTAACCATAAATAGTGGTCTCCCTATCACATTAGAATTCAAATAACACACTAAAATTTAAATAAGACCACTTACTCTAAGAAATAACCAAGATCAAGATCATCCCAAAGAAGAATAAAACTCATTAGGAAAGAATACATTCACAAAATCCATCAAAATGAAAAATATATTCACAAAGGATTCTACCAAAGATGCATAAGTTCCATAATAATACACTATCACCATTAACTAAAGACAATCCACTATCCCAGACTATAAAAAATGAGACAACCAAATGAGGTAAATAAAATAATGAGTATAATTACCTTAAACTATGAATTCTATAATTGTAACAATTGAGGTTATCCAAATAAAAGAGGTGTAAGTGTAAGTATCTTGGGTTATCACACCTGAAACATTGAACCTTGATAAACCAATCAGAATGATAAAGGTACCATCCAGGGTCCAACCAACATTAGGGGTAACAAGTTTCTAAATTATCTATAAATTCCCCTAAGACTTCCACTTTCCAACCCCTCAAAACAATATTACATTGAAGGACAACATGGTATCAAAATGTCAAAAAAATTCAATAATTGAGATACACACATCTCCATGAAAATCATTATTCTATAGGGGAAATCCATGGATAACCAAAAAGTTAAGATCAGTCAATAGTCACCCAAAAGACATGATGGCTAATAACATCTCCAAATAAACCATTCTCTTTAGGCTTGAAAAAGAAAATTCTCCAAGATATATGAAATTTCAAAACAAAATGGTATTATATAAAGAAAATGGAAGAAATAAATATTAAATGGAAACACTCACCCTTTTATCCAAACCATTATTGGAGGCTAAAGTGAAACAACAAAGGACACTATCAGAAAATAAAATCACTAAATTAAAACACGTGAAAAAAACCTCCCATATTTTTATTTAAATAATTTTAAAATTTTAAACCCATATTTAAACCCATAAAACAAAATTTTCAAAAATAATTTTAACATTATAATGTTCTTCATTTATAAAAACATATGGATTTTGAAAATTTTGAACCCAATAAAAATTTTAAAACTTGAAGAATCCTTTATTAGCCTAATCCCCACTTTTGAAATCAATTTTAAATTACAAAACTACTTTATCAAAAATTCTATCAAAATCCAAAACATTACCCTCATTACTAAAACATTTTATTAATACTCTTTTTAACATTAAAAAAGTATTCTATTTTTAAAATCAAGTTTCCATTTCAAAACACAAACATAAATTCTTAATAAAACAAAATAAAATCATTAAAAACTTCACTTCCTTAGTTTTAAATATAACTTCCACCCATTTAAAATTAATTCATTTTTTTATTTAAGAGACACATTTATTAGAATTTCAAAAAATGATCTTTTCTTTTGATCAATTTAAGAAAACTTGTTTATTTATTTTAAAACCGAAACATATAGATTTAAAAATTAAGATATTAAAAATTGAAAGTCATATTTATTTATCTAAAAGAACACAAAATACTATAATAAAAAGAAAATAAAACAAATTAAATCAAACACTGAATTAGAAGAGGGGTTAGTGTCACTGTGCAGTTCTATTTCATGGCTTGGAAAACCATGTTTCAACTATATGACTGACACTAAGAGTTAGCATAAAACCATGTACTTAGAATCCACTATAATTTTTTACCCATATAAGCTCACAAAGTACCACCAGTTCACTCCCCTTTTTAATCCTTCAACAAAACTCCCAAAACCCAAGAATCAAATCCCAATATCCCACGGAAACTTTTGATTCCAAATATGAATGATATAGCTAGACTCTTCCAAGATATACCCCCCCCCCCCAAGTATTGATATTAATATATCTATCTATGATTAAATTCAAAAATAAAAAATGTTTTACCAAACCTAAGACCTCTGAATTACCTCATCTATGGGACCATTTTTTACAAACTAGCCTATGGGTCCCCTCCATCGGATGCCTAAGCTATCCTAATACATCTCATAGGCACATTATTCTTCATTCATGGGTGGTGGGAAGCACCATGGGAATTTTAATTAGCAAGTGGAATTTTTTTATCCATAAAATTAGTTTGAAAATTAGTAGTGTAAGATAATAAAATATTGATAAGACCCATCTATAAGTAAGTTGTCCCCTATAAATAAAATAATCATTTAAAATGTGGAAGAATTAAAAAAAATAAACACACAACAAAAACAAACTATTTATTACCTTAGCTTTCCCCAGGCTCCCTCTCATACAAAAAAATAGCAGACACCTTCAGTTCCCTCTTTTACTCTCATAGATACAATAACCCTCCATCCATAGAAATTGATAAAAGTCCAATGTTTCCAATGAGATAAAGTAATGAAAAATAAAATATAGAACCAATGTACCACTATGGGAATATAAATTTCACCATATAACAAACAATTCAATGCATTGTGGGAATTAATAGATAAGTTCAGACCTAAAACTGAAAATGATGATAGGAATGAACAATAATCTCAATAGGAATTAAAAGTAAACTATTCCCTAAGTAAAGGATTTAAATAGAGGAATATTATTATGATAGTTGGAAAATACATTATAAAAATATATTCCTTATTGAAGTTTTTATAAAATCCAACATAAACCTTATAAAACGATTAAAAAAATACTTTTCTTATCCTTTAAGAGAATCAATCTTTTCTGAAACATTTATATGGATCAAGAAGCTTCTTAAAAACACCCATTTAAACACTTTTGATATGGTATTTTTATACAATTCAAAATATGATTTTTAATGAAAAGAATGTGAATTTCACATAATTATAAAAGACTATAATCATAGGTAGAGTAAATTAAAAAAATTAAATAGGAAATATAAGAATTAAACTAACGTTTTCATCATGGAAGGACATCCAAAGGGTCACTAAGGCTAGGGAATCCAGAAAATAATGTCACTAATTATGTAAATCCTCAATTAGTGGAAAGATTATGGCATTATATTCCAATGGAAAGAGCATCACATTTACTTCTCAATGAATAATTATTGGAAGGAAACTCATCCCAAACTAGGCACTATTACCCAAGAACATAGGATTCCCATGAATTTTGATCCATAATCATAATTATATTACTTTAAAATGCTAAAACACTAGGTGATTTGTGTATTTACTATAATCCCACCAGATCAATAACAATAATAGGAAAACATATAAAAAAATCAATAACTTCAATAATATGAGTTAAAAATAACATCCAGGGACTTCGATCAAATCAAAAAATAGTTTAAAAATTAATTTAAGGGAGCCAAAATAGCCTTCAATATTTTTGGACCAATTAAAACTTATTTTAAATCAAAATTTGTTATTCAATTAGATTTCTAAAGTAACCCTCAAATATTCTCTTCAAATACATTCACACATGTATATATCATTATTATTGGAAAATTCACACACTCTCATGGGAATTTGTATACACACAAACACACACACACACACATAGTTCAACCATGTATATTCATACAATCAATGAGGGAATAAATTAATCATCATGTCTCACACATTTTATTAAATTTATATTTTAGAATACAAAGTCGAAACATATAATTTCAAGTAAATAATTTAAATTACAAGTAAAAACAAAGTGTATAATTATGAATTTGATTCAATAACTACAATACACATTAACAATATTAAAAGTCATTTAAAAAATAAATTTAGCCTTTCATCCAAAAAAACATGATTACATTTTGCAAAACAGATTTCTAACAAGGTTTTAATTAAATGAAAACCATTACATTGAAATGAAAATCATTTAAAGTTTGATTTTACATTAAAATTCATCAAGATATATTTAATAATATCAAATTATAACAAAATAATATATAATTAAATAATAAAATTTTTGTTTATAAATTTTTGTCTTTAAAACAAGTGGTAACCTACATTGGATCATGTGTGAAGTTACCAATGCTTTGATTATGGGATAGAAAATACCCAAGTAGGACATATGTATCACCTAGACCCATATTGTCACCCAAACAATTACTAGGGTTAGTTGAAAATTGGGCCTTATGTGATCCTACCTATAAAAAATATTTGTCGACAAGTACTGATGGTGTAAGTAGGTCATAGTTGGAGTAATGGTTTGTATGTATATAACATATTAGAAGAAAGAAAATAAAATTATAAACCATTAACCCACCACAGAATAAAAAATAAAATTAAATAGTGGAAGCATAAATAGATAGTAGCAAAAATAAATAAAATATCCAAGCATACCATTTGTAGAAACATGAATACAAGTATGGTCATACAAGACAATAATAAAAACGGTCTCCCATAGTCAACCTTAGTAGATACATATAATATTAATTATAATACAAAATAAAGGTAACTCAAAATTAACTCTAAATGATGAAGGAACCCATTGTCCTTACCATCCATCTTTGAATAAGCAATACGACATGATCACTAAGGTCTGGCTACTAATCCCAAAACATTACTTGATCACAGAAGCATAAAGTATAAATTCATCCTGAAGGTAAATGTGTAGTGTGTGATAATATTATTAGTAGGCCACCACCAATGTCTTCCTATATTATATATGTGATAAACCAAGTGTATCTAAATATAAAATAAAATATAACTTGAACATCATATAAATAACCTTATTTGGATAGCGACAGAATACCATGTTCCCCCGTTATATATATAGCACATACTGACATGTCTTTATATATATAACTATAGTGCCAAGGATAATTAGAATAAATCCCAAGGCACCAGCTAATGTAATTTCATCCCAGGTGAACCTTTACATTCCACCTAAAAAACATAAACTGCCACCATATTCCATCAAACATATCACTGACATCCAAAACGCATGCCCAAATAGTACCTGGTCCCTTGTAACTCAGCTCAGATAAACCTATTCAGCTCGAAGCCTGATGTTCAAGAAATACTGATGAATGTACTATAAATAATAAACATTTTTGACTCAACAATCTACATATTAAGGAACGGCAATATCCATTCACCCAAATAATCTCAGCCCAACGACCTCAATATACGCAAGCCTCAGCCCCCAATTGATAGTCTTGACCACATTTATCGATGGATCCTCACCATCCCCATACATTTCTATTATAATAACCTCAGACCATACAAAATGTCAAAACCATCCTAAGTTTCATATAATGGAGGCCACTACCCACATGAGTGGTCAACACCACCTCATCATCTAAGTCATATTTGTGTTCACATGACTCCAAACAAAAGTGCAATCGGAAATCACAGTGAAAATAAATCACCAACAAAGTACCTAAGAAAAAAAATCCTAGAAAATAATTCCTTTAAAATCATGTCATTATTCTTGATGGTCAAAAAAATCTAATATCACACGGTCCATGCCCTTAACCAGATGACCTCATCGCCCCACGGGTTCCCCGAAACCGATTGGTCACATGACCTAATTTGAATTTCCCCAAATGCCAGAGGCTACCGACTAGCAACGAGGTCCCAGGTATGATAGTGGGTAAACCATGCCCTCATTTTTTAAAGTGTATCACAGTAGAAAAGCTAAATAACCTACAAAAGTAGAAGTGGTAAACAATATTTAACTAAAATAGACAACTGAAGTAAAAGAGAACCCGCAGTTATATATATAACGATGCAGCATGTCACTATTCATTGAAAGTATCAAAAATGAATTACACTGCAATACAATACAATACAACTAAAGTACAAGTATAGCAGAACAACACAGAACAGTCAACAGCATCACAAGCCTAAGCTCGGTCCCATGCTCTCATACTCTTCAGCAAAAATCAAGTACCTGTATAGGGACTCTTTCCCCTATCGACACCTGAAGAAATATAATTTGTTTGGCCCGAAGACATGACCCAAAAAGGGTGTGAGAAATAAATCCCAGTAGGCAACTACCAAAGGCTCGTGCCCAACAATCTGTGAAAAAGTGCAACAACAGTGTGCAATAGTAAATGAAATAAACTAAGTAGTACTCAAAAGTAACTAAATACCAGTTATATTGCAATTTCAATATTCATTTAATCATTCAATTTTAGATATCACCATAGTGAATATTCTAAGTAAACAGTTAGTTTCCTCAGACATGCAAACTCTTACCCTCCGGTAAACAGAATCTTTCCCTAAGTCTAACAGAACCACGCCCTCCAGCTAATCAGAATCACACCCTCAAGCTAATCAGAATCACACCCTCAGGATAATCAGAATCACACCCTCAGGCGATTACCCTCAGGCATAACGAATATTTCCCTCAGGCACGGACGTATTGTCCTTGGACATAAGAAATGTAGCCCTCGGGAGAATCAGAACATTTCCCTCAGGCTAAGAAATACCTTAGCCTCAAGCTAAACAAACACTGCCCTCAGGCTAAATAGAACACTACCCTCAAGCGCAAGTAACAGGGCCGATCCCAACATATAATCAAGAAATTATATAAAATTCCTCTCAAGGCAACATAAAGCATGCTACATTTATGGAATACTCTCTAGTAACCTTGCCAAATAGCTAAACAGAGGAATGCACCCCCAGGGTGGTCCTGGATCCAAGCAACGATCCCAAACATCTAGTTATAATTACATTAAAAAACCTATAAAATTCAAGGTTTATAATTTTTCATGGCCTCATCCATACAACACCCCATTAAAGGTCACGTATCACAATGGTACACAAAATCACCATAGTAGTTGTAAATAAACACTCGACCACCTACCTCGATCGCCTCAGATCAGTATACGTGAACGACGCCTCCCGAAACGCCCAAGAGTGACGTAGATCTAGGAAAAACAACAACGCTTTCAAACCTAAATAACATCCTTGAGAGAAATAATTTGTAAGAACTGTGTAAGGGGAAAGGAGGGTTTACCCGTGCTGTCCCAACGAGATCGATGGAGGTAAAAACGGATTCCCAACATGTGAGCAAGAGATATCCAAAGCTTCGGCCTTCCTCCCGAGGTCCTCCAGCATTCTAAGCTTCCTATGTGAATAAAGGAGGCTACTGCCCATTTTAATCAAGAGAAAAAAAATACACGGTGTGTACTCTCAAGTATATGGCGTGTACTTTCTATTTTTTAAACTGTTCCTCTGGCGGCTTCTCACCAGCGCGGCACTGTTCATCCATCTACATGAGTACACGGCATGTATTATTGATTACATGGCGTGTATTATCACTCCGCTAGCGGCTATCTCCACTACCTTACTGTTCACCTGCTGACTGAATACATGGTGTGTAAATACCCTATACATGGTGTGTAGTCATTTTTTATACCCTTCATTGCCGACAGGCCTACACACCATGTGTACCCATCCCAAACGGCTAAAGTACACAGCATGTGGAAAAGTACACGGCGTGTACTTCCAAAAATTGGTATTTTTCCCCATTTTCCTTATTTTCTCAAAAACACATAAGGAAAAGGAAAAGAAGAAACCCATAACTCTAGAAGAAGAACCGGGTTCTAACAAACTTCCCCCCCTTAAAGCAATTTTTCCCGGAATTTCCCTTCCAAGGGTTGTAAAGAAAAAGCTTAGAACAACTCTAGCCACTAAGCACGTACGTCGGTCTCCCACTCCCAGGTTTCATCCTGTACTCGGCCATGCTGCCATAGCACCTGTACAAGAGGAACTGACTGGCCTCAGAGAACCTTCGTGCTCCTATCAATGATACAAATTGGATGCTCCTAAAAGGACGCATCGACATCTAGCTCAACCTCCTCAGGATGAAAGACATGAGATGGGTCTGAATGATAACGGCGCAGAAAAGATACATGGAAGACATTGTTCATAGCCTGGTACCTCTATGGTAATATGAACCTATAGTCAACCGGACCTACTATTTCCAGAATCTCAAATGTACCCACATACCTCGTTGAATGTTTACCATGTCTCCTGATCCGCCTGTGTCCCAACCTCAGCGACACACGCAAGAAAACATGTACCCCGACCACAAACTCTAAGGGTTGTCTGCGGTGATCAGCATATGATTTCTGATGAGACTGTGTAGTAGCCATCTGCTTCTGTATCAACTGGATCTTCTCTGATGTCTCCTGAACGAGACGTGTTCCCAGTAAAGCTACCTCACCTGTCTCTTACCAGCATAGGGGTGATCGGCATGGCCTACCATTTAAATCCTCGTATGGTTCCATCTCAATAGTTTCCTAAAAACTATTACTATAGGAAAACTTGACCAGGGGTATATGCTTCTCCCAAGATCCCCCAATGTCTAGGATGCGTGAACGCAGCATGTCCTCATGCACCTATATTGTACATTCTCGGTCTGAGGGTGGTAAGCTATGCTTAGAAGCACCTGTGTACCCAGTTCCCTTTAAAATATTTTCCAGAAACAAGATGTAAAAAGGGAATCCCAATCTGAAATGATAGAACGAGGGATCCCATGAAGACGTATGACCTCTCGGATATACAAATTTCTAAGCTCGCCAACAACGAAGGTCTCCTTGATCGACAAAAATTGAGCTACCTTCGTGAGTCTGTCCACAACAACCCACACAACATCATTGCCTCAAGATGAACACGGAAACCCGGTCATGAAATCCATAACGACATCATCCCATTTCCATTCTAGAATGGGTAACTACTGTAACTATCCAGTTATCCTCTGATTATCCACCTTCACCTACTGACAGGTGGAAAATCTAGTAACAAAACCAGCTACTCCTCTTTTCATACCCGGCCACCAATACTAACGTCTCAAGTCACGGTACATTTTGGTAACCCTAGGACGAACTACCCAAGATGAAACATGAAACTTCAGCATCAAATCCTTTTGGATGTCCACTGGAACTCACACTCGTCAATGGAAATGCATTGCCTCATCATCGCATATTTCCCAACCAGGAGGAGGGTCCTCACTTGCCACTGAATCCTATAGAACTAGGACTTCTAAATCCGATAGCTGTCTCATTCTCACTATATCCAAAAGGGTATATGTCACAGCTAAGGAAGAAATATAGGATATCCCCTGACTATTGTGCATCTCCAAATGCATCTCAGAGAACAAATCCATAAACTGCCACTCACCACTGGCCTCTTGCACTGCCTATATCTGAGTCTTCCTGCTATGTGTGTCACCAACTGCATTACCCTTACCAGTTGTATAGGCAAGCTCAAAGTTGAAGGAATGAAGGTATTCAAACCACCTTCGCTATCTCAAATTCATGTCATGCTGGTTAAATATGTACTTGAGACCTTTGTGGTTGGTGAAAACCACAAAATTCTCTCCCAAGAGATAATGTCTCCAACAGCGCAACACATGAACAACTGCAGCCAGCTCGAGATCATGAGTTGGGTAATTCCTCTCATGTGGCCTCAACTACTGAGACCCGTACGCAACAACTCAATCGCCCTGAATCAACACTGATCCCAGCCCAATACCTGATTCATCACAATAGACTGTATAGATCTTCCCTTGCTCTGGAAGTATCAAGACTGGTGCTGATGTCAACCTTCCCTTCATCTCCTGAAAGGTGTCTCGCAAGCTTCTGATAAAATGAAATTCACACCCTTCTTAGTCAAACCCATCAACGACACTGCTATGGGAGAGAATTCTTGTAAAAAGCACATGTATTAACCTGCCAGCCCCAAGAAACTTCGTATCTCAAACATGTTCTTAGGCTACTCCCAGGAAATTGCTGCTCTTACTTTATCTGGTTCTTCTGAAACTCCTGCCTCTGAGAGAATATGACCCATGAAGTGTATCTGGTCCATAAAAAAGTGGAACTTTAAGAGCTTGGCATATATTTGATGCTCTCTCAGTGTACTCAATACAATCTCAAGATGGGTAGCATGGTCGTGTCGAGTGTGAGAGTACACAAAGATATCGTCCACAAAGACTACCACAAAAGAATATCAATAGGAGTGGAACACACGATTCATCAGAGCCATGAAAATTTTTGGCACGTTCGTGATTCCGAACGGCATAACCAAGAACTCGTATAGACCATATCTGCTCAAAAAAGCTGTCAGCGGTATGTCCAATGGTCTAATGTGTAACTGATGGTATCCGGATCTAAATTCAATCTTCTAGAACACTTGTGCTCCTCAAAGATGACAAAAAGGTCATCAATCCTTGGTAGGGGATATCAGTTCTTAACCGTCAGCTGGTTTAGTTTCTAATAGTCCACACATAGATTGAGGGTATCATCCGCCTTCTTAGAAAACATAACATATGAACCCCAAGGAGAAGTACTGGGTCATATGAATCCCTTTTTATGTAACTCCTCCAACTGCCTCTTGAGCTCCAAAAACTCGGGTGTAGCCATCCTATATGGACGAATGGACACCGGTGCTGCTCCTGGCACAAGCTCAATAGTTAAATCCACCTCTCGCCCCGGAGGTAGACCTGAAAAGTCATCCAGGAAGACATCCTTGAAACGATCAACTACTAGAGGAAAATCCTTTTGACAAGTTCCCTGATCATCCAGATATAAAATCGCAATCTGGTCTATCACTCCACCTTGCCCACGATGCTCAGGTCTAGCCCGGCTTGCCTGGACATCCCATTCTCCCTTGTATAGAAACTCTCCGCTCTCTGGTGACATGAAACTCACCCTGTGATTGTAAAAATTGGCAAAATCTCGAAAAGGTGCCAACCAGTCCATCTCGAGAATGACATCATAGGTTGTCATCTCTAAGACATAGAGGTACCATAAAAAGTGACACCCACCAACCTCTAGGGGGAACTCTCTGCACTAACGCACACCAGTCGTTCTAGTCCCCAATGGAGTGTCTAGCACCATAACACTAGAAGAAGAAGAAACACAGAGCCCAAGAATCTCCACAACGGGCACAGATATAAATCTATTTTTAGCACCAGTATCGAAAAGTACTGAAGATAAAACAAAAGCTACTAAAATAGTACCTATGAAAGTGGAAGGTCTAGGATCCTACTCTTGTTGGGTCTATTGCACCGTATATTCATGACCAGTGTCACGGCCCTGCGACCCAACCTGGCTACCCTGAGTTGTCCCATCCTACTGCCTCTAAGATCCTAGTGTTTGGATACCACGACCATGTCCACCATCTCTACCTGCATGCCCTGATGTATTCCAGTTTCCCGACTAGTAAGAAGCTGTTGGTCCTGCTCCCACACGTGGAGTCTGCATAGAACCCTTCTCACTAGCCACTGGTAGAAACGCCCTGCAAAAGCGCTGTAGATGACCCATCTTGCCGCAAGCTCGGCACTCCACTGGGTCTCGGGGACACTGAGGTCACTTGTTCCCCTCTCTACCACACTGTTAATAAATAACCCGGCCACCTAAAGTATTCTTTTGGCTAGTACTTACACCATGATATAAGTCAATCTATCTCTCCCTCTTACCAGTATAAATAGTACTATCAAGTGGTGTTGAACCACCCTAGACCAAACCCCTAGCTTCCCGCAGGTTCTGCTTAGTAATCAGTTCCTGGTTCACAATAGCATGCACTATAGGCAACCTGAAAACATTCACCAGTTCTCGGATGTAATATCGAACACCATCCTCAAAGATTCTGGCCCCCAACATCTCATCACCCCCAAGAACGGGTGAAAAATGATGAAGCTCGGTGAAGCGAGTAGAATAATCCATCACTGGCATAGTGCCCTATTGCAGATTAATGAACTCTCGAGCTCGATCTTCCCTTAGCATCTCTGGGAAAAAGAAGTCGTAAAAATCGGTCTGAAAATCTTCCCACGCAATGTTGCGGAGATGCTCAGATTGGGTGGTAACATCCCACCACCTCTTGGCGGAATCACGTAGAATATAAGCCTTGAAATTGACCCTTTGCTCAGGAGGCATCTCAAGATGCTCAAAAATTGTCTACATAGACCCCAACCACGATTCCTCATCCTGTGGTCCTCCATCCCCTGAAAACGTAGGTGTATGCTACTGCTGGAAGATACGTTTCATCTCTTCCATAGATTTGGCAGCCAGCGGTGCTCTCTGAAAGGTCTGAATGAACCGCATGAATCCTTCACGGAACTACACATCAGCGCTTGTGCCCGGTATAACGGACGGTGCCACATTTGGCTCTGCTGGAATATCCATCGGTAGCCCATGGCCTACCATTTCTAGAGTATAATAATTGCCTCTCTCTTGGAGAAAAACCAATGGTCGTCTCGGCGACATGACTCTACAAGGTCAAAACATGCCTCATATTTAAGTTTATCAAAGACTGAAAAAAAAGAGACCAAGATGGGAATAGGATAAAAAAAGCATTCAAGATTTTCAAAACATGACTACACAATGTGTTCTCACAATCCATTCACATGGGCATGTACTCTAGTTAAAACTGGTCGTGTAACACCGCGAACACAAGGGGTGTACTTGAATCCTCCTTTCCTGCTCAGGTCCTTTCACACGGCCAAGGAATGTGGATCTATTTTGAACAAGACTACATGGTGTGTATAACATTTACACAGCGTGTATGGTTTAATTTCCAACTTCCCGTGTCGTTTGTGACATGACCGACTACTCAGCTGACACTACACGGCATGTTACACCCGAACACGGCATGTACACCACCCTGTTTCACCAGCCACATGGCCAAGTCCACATGGTCTCACATCGGTCAAGACTACAAGGCGTGTCCCATGGGAACTCGGTGTGTACTAGGTAGGGTAACACTGACCCGTGTTGTTCGTGACACGGACGGGTACCTCGGTCAGACTACACGGCATGTTTCAAGGTGAACAAGGCATGTATGTCTTATGGTTTCTCCGTCTGTGTTGTTAGTTACATGAGCAGACACCAGGTCTAAGCTACACGGCGTGTATAGCCGATACACGGCGTGTTTCCCCCAAGTCATTCCCTACCCCATGTCCCCGCCCACATGGTTTATGATACAGGAAGAGACTACATGGTGTGTACTGAGGGTACACGGCATGTACTTAAAAAGTTTTCATTTCTTCCTGAACAGAAGTTTAAATAGAGTGTAATCATAGAACTACATGGTGTGTATCCTGGGTTTTCTGGATAGTAAGCCTCTGAAACTACTCTAAAACCCAGAAAAACATTGAACAACACTTAAGTGCCAAATTCTGATCCGTGAGGGACCATACTCCTTGAGAATCAAAGCTTGGCATCTTATCTATGTTATAAATAAGGTAAGCAGTCAATGATCCACTAAATTCCATTCAATGAGGGCCCATACTCCTCAATAACCAAATTTTGGCGTTCATTCTATCAAGGAATCACACAGAAATACCCTATCAAATAGTAGGTATTTATCAAAGCAGTTATCAAAACAGCATGCTTTTCTAGCACCACAACTATCACAACAACATGAAATTTCTAATGCACCTACATGGTATGGAAGAATGCATGAAATGTGATTTCTATAATGTTCCTAAATGATTCATGAGATGACATACCCTCATCTCATCGGGATGCAAATAATTAGAACCCATTATAAAAATATAACAACACACCACAAGTGTGTCACCCAACGGTCAAAATCAAATCAACTGTAAAATTGTAAAATCAGAAAAATTGCAATACGAGGTATGTTGGCTTTTCCCTATACACAGGTTAGCTACTCCCGGGCACAACTTATTACCAAATACCTATTCTTTCCTATCCCTGACTAAGGCTCCAAATATTATGTCAAAGAGAAGAACTCCTCTGATACCACTTTGTAACATCCCAGATCCGGGTGCTACTCCACGGGTGCCCCGAACCCGGTTGGTCACATGACCTCAAGCGCATTTCCCCAAATGTCAGAGGCTTCCGACTAGCAGTGAGTGCCCAAGTCTGATAGTGGGGAAACGATGCCCTCATTTGTTAAAGTGTAGCACAATAGAAAAGCTAAATAACATACAAAAGTAGAAGCGGTAAACAATATTTAACTGAAATGGAAAACTGAAGTAAAAGAGAACCGGTAGTTATATATATAACGAAGCAACATGTCACTATTCTATGAAAGCATCCAAAACAAGTTACATTGAAATACAATACAATAAAAATAAAGTACAAGTACAACAGAACAACACATAATAGTCAGCAGCATCGCAAGCCTAAGCTTGGTCCCATGCTCTCCTACTCCTCAGCAACAATCAAGTACCTGTATAGGGACTCTTGCCCTTATTGACACATATAGCAATATAATCTATTTTGCATGAAGACATTACCCAAACAACGTGTGAGAAAAAAATCCCAGCAGGCAACCACCAAAGGCATGTTCCCAACTGTCCGTGAAAAAGTGGAACAGTAGTGTGCAATGGTAAATGCAATAAACTAAGTAGTACTCAAAAGTAACTAACTACCAGTTATATTTCCATCTTAATATTTATTTAATCATTCAATTTCATATATCACCATAGTTAATATACTAAGTAAACAGTCAGTTTCCTCAAACATGCAAACTCTTACCCTCAGGTAAATAGAATCTTTCCCTCAGGCTAACAGAACCACGCCCTTAGGCTAATCAGAATCACGCCCTCAATCTAATCAGAATAAATCCCTCAGGATAATCAGAATCAAGACCTCAAGAGATTTCCCTTTGGCATAACGAATATTTCCCTCAGGCACGGAAGTATTGTCCTCGGACATAAGAAATGTAGCCCTCAGGCGAATCAGAACATTTCCCTCAGGCTAAGCAGTAAATTGCCTTTAGGCTAAACAATCACCGCCCTCAAGCTAAATAGAACACTACTCTCAGTCCCAAGTAACAAGGCCAAGCCCAACATATAACCAAGGAATTATATAAAATTCCTCTCAATAATATTTTAATCATGCTACATTTATGGTATACACTGGGGTAACCTGGCCAAACGGCTAAACAGAGGAACACACCCCCGAGGTGGTCCTGCTTTCAAGCAACGATCCCAAACATCAGGGTATAATTACATTCAAATACCTATAAAATTATAGGTATATAATTATTCAAGGCCTCATCCATACAAAACCCCATTCATGGGTGTGTATCACAACGGTACACAAAATTACCATATCAGTTGGAAATAAACAATATACCACCTACCTCGATTGCCTCAGATCAGTATAGGTGACCAATGCCTCCATAAATGCCCAAGAACGATGTAAATCTAGGAAAAACAGCAACGTGTTCAAACCTAAATAACTTCCCTTAGAGGAATAATTGGTAATAATAGCATAAGGGGAAAGGAGTGCTTACCCGTGAAGTCCTAACGAGATCGACGGATGCAGAAAAGGATTCTCAACGTGCGTGCGGGAGACCTCCAAATCTTCAGCCGTCCTCCCAAGCTCCTCTGGTGTTATAAGATTACTCTATGAATAGAGGATTATACTGCCCATTTTAAGCAAAAAAACAAAATACACGGCATGTACTCTCAAGTACACGGTGTGTAATTTCCATTTTTTAAACTGTTCCTCTGGTGGCTTCTCGCCAGTGTGGCACTATTCATCTATCGACATGAGTACATGGCATGTATTCCTAATTACACTGCGTATACTGTCACTCCATTGACGGCTGTCTCCACCACCTTACTATTCACCTGCCGACTGAATACACAGCGTGTAAATACGCTATACACGGAGTGTAGTCAGTTTTTACACCCTTCATTGCCGACAGGCCTACACGCCCTATGTACCCATCCCACATGGCCAAAGTACATGGCATGTGGAAAAATACACGGCATGTACTTCCAAATATTGGGATTTTCCTCCATTTTCCTTATTTTCTATAAAACACTTAAGGAAAAGTAAAAGAAGAAACTCGTACCTCAAGAAGAAGAACTGGGTTCTTACATCACTCAACCAGCAATCAAACTCACCCAAATTATATGGGCCAATTCCAACCTGATAAACTACGTCCCCTCATCAAGATGGTCAACACCATCAAAATATTTGATCTATACACATCACGTTCCCATGTAACTCATCAAATTTACTAGAAACAAATAATTTAATTTAAATAAAACCATAGCCAAATCTGCCCAAGGTCTGAAGCCTCTCAATAGGCTTAAACCATTTTGTGTTCCTGAGGGTCATCACCATAGGCATATCACATGGTATATTTGTTAACTAAAATAATAGAATCAAATTATTAGTGTCTCTCTCAACAAAAAAATTGGTATTCACGAGAATGAACCACCCCCCAAAACATGAGATAAATCAAAGTGAAATCTTGGAACCACCAACCTCATGTGGGTAGACACTCGCCAATCTGGTATTGGCATCTAACTTAAGTTGATTTGGATGAAAAAATATTTTGGATGAAGATCCTAAAAATAGGGTAAAATGGATCACATGGATTTAGTGAACCATGTGGAAATAAAAAAGAAGGAAGGAAGCAAGAGGACTTGAGTCCTTACCATGGTAGTTCTAATGAGCTTGATGGATTGAATAATAGAGTTTAGACGAAGATGTTTTCTCAAAACCTATGGGAGGAAGAAATTTAGAAATAAACCCACCCCCCCCCCTATTTTGAGCATGGTTTGAGAAAGAAAAAATGGTGGGAGAAGCATAAATATTGGTAGGAACATTTTTCACTTTTAACTGACCCATACGGTTTGTCTATCAATGTGACAACCATGAGGTACCCACTCTCTATGCACCAAAAATCACATGGTTTTTTAAACCATGAACAAACCATGTGTGATACCTCTTTTAAAAGTTGTAGATCTTTCCCATGAACATGTTCCCCATCCTACATAGTTTATCAAAACCTATCTTGTGCACCAGGAGGGGCTCACAACCTCTCCTAGGAGGCTGCATGGTTTGTCCAAACCTTGTTCCACAATCTGCGCCATTCAGAAACTAGGTTTTCATCCTCTAACACACTTCAAACCCACTCAAAACCCTGAGTCACTTCTCGATGACAAAAACCCATCTATAAAAATATTTTGGGTCAATAAAGAAGTTGGACGGACCACCAAACTCCAAAAAATCAAGTGAGTTGAAGAATTTAACCCGCTCCAAAAACATGGGACTTTACAATCTCTCCACCTTAAAATAGATAATCCCCAAGATATAAATCATTACCTGGAGATGGTACCAAATATAACTATATCAATTACAACACCCCAGTCTACCCCATTTATAAAGTCGTAGGTCAACTCTCTCAAGGTGCTCCCCACATTAGGAGTTTCCTACACCGATTTATTCCTGACCCAAAACTAGAATAATTTTATTTTCCACCAACCATACCTAGAATCAATGTACTCTCATGATGAATCATCACTCTTGAATCTATTCAGGAAATAAAATCATACCCATGTCGCATCTAATTCCCATCATGTACCATATCTCTTCATATTCCCACCTCATTCCCATGTCACATATGGAACCTTTGAGGTATCGCATCTCATCAAATGATAAAAATAAATCCCAGTTCCTCTCTACACACAAAAAATCTCACATTATATCAATTCTCAGATTGCCTACTCACCTCACACATGCCATGCATCCACCGATTCCTAGTTCCACGCACCTCATATACATATATATCACACATCTGATCTGATGTTGGCCTACTAACCAATGTCTAGTTAGTCCAAAAAAACTCATGCACCCAAAACATTACATTCCTACAAAAAGTCCCATGCCAAAGTAAAATAATGCACCCTGATCATCCTCATGGAGTACTGATAACTGTATTCATATTTGTGTCTTGCTCTGCACTTGCAAGATTCACTACACAGATCTATCCTAAAGCCTAACTACCTGATTCATGGCATCCCTATGTAGATGTACCAACTACCAGCCACTGATCCCACTATTGGTTCCCACAGTCTCTGCCATGACCTCCATGTATAGCAAAATATTAGCTACCAAATCCCGGTACCACTCATGATCCATCCTTGAATGCCTATATCTATCCATTCCTTAATTATCGATAGTCCAATAAGGATTCCAATAGAACCTATCATGTTTACCAACCTAGAAAAATACTCAGCACTCCTTTGGTTTCAAATTACACTACATCTAAACATGTCCATGTTTCCCACACTAGAAGAACACTGTTGAACACCAACACCTCAGTGGTTTGGTCGAGTATCAGGCCTAAACGCCATAGTGAGACTCCTCTCCACCTTTCTTCCAACTATATGAAGCATAGTCACTGAAATAAGATGAAATTGTAACCTGGCTTGATTACAACAGGTCTGTTAAATTTCCCTCATCTATCATCACTTGATTTACCACATCCAAGAATGGCGCTAACCTAAATATTTTTACCTATACCCTAATGGTATTTTGTAAACCATCGCCAAAGTGCCTCACCCTTGTGAGGTTTTCTCCCACCATACCGGGTGAAAAATGAGTCAAGTTAATGAAATTAGATGTTTATTCCATGATGGACATGTTTTCAGATTGTAGGCTCAAGAACTCCCAATCTCTCTCCATCCTCAACATGTACGGGAATAATTGCTCGAAGGACATGGCATCAAAATACTTCCAAGATAGTCCCTCTTGTTTTCCTTCATAAACCTAAACATCCCACTACTGTTTATATAATACTCTAATAATGTATGATTCCAACTTCAAATGATGGCTTTGGGATTTCTCAAGCTTCTCAAAGATATTTTCACTAACTCGATCCAATTATTTGTCGCATGTGGAAAACCCTCACCCTAAAATCATAATTTTTTCTATGATTTGAAATTTCAAGTCAACTATTCCATAGATTTCTTATCTCTATGAGCTCCCATATCGATTCCCTGAATGACATGTACTAGGCTTACTCTGAGCAGCTCGTCAAGAAACATCCCAAAGGCTATCAAATCCTACAATATTCTCACATATACTAGATCCTCTGCCTATTCTTGTACATGCATCATATGGTCTTCTAGACCCTTTAGGGACTCATCCCAACCCATATGGGAATCATCATGTGAATTCTCATATGACACCATATTAGAGACTTCCGGACGCTCCACCAGATCCTGTCTTAGTGAAATCATGCTAAATATGAAAACCATTTTTAGACAACCATAGTAATATATATATATATATATATATATAATTTTTCACATATAGGGAAATCCATAATAGGTAGAACAATATCACCTCCCTTAAACTCCTCAATCACAACCATGACACATAACATCCATCCTCAATTACCCATACTCACCCATATTAGAAACTTATATCACAAATAATTCCTTACCTAATGACCCACTACCTACCCACATCAGAACCAAGCATCAACCATATTCCAACCTTATGGCCCCTTTCCTTCCCATAAGAGGGAAATATATCACATAACATCGGAGGTAGAAGATTAGAATTTTATAAAAGAGAATCTATGTACTAAAACACTATTTAGCTTCTTTTTTTACATTTTAAAAAAATCATCCCCAATCATCATCCCTACCTTCTCCTATCAGATCAAAACCAATATATGTAAATAACATGCATGTACGCAAATCACATAACATCAAACATAGATCTCATTAGAACTTTATTCTGGACATGGCTAATTAAAAACCCACCAAAGAGGTTCTAAGAAGTAAAACACTATTTAGATTCCCTTGTTGAAACTATAAACAACCCAACCCCTCTTAGTGAAATCCAGGTTACCAATGTGGATCCCAAGAAATTTATCATGGGAACAGACACATATATATATATATCAAATCCGATGTTCCTATCATGAAGGCATAAATAATCATTCCTTTCCATACTAGAAATGGGTTTCATATATCCTCTCTTACTATATTAGGACAAGGGTTACGTGTCATAATAGATGTTAATCACCCCCAAATTCACCACTCTAGGTGGAAATCAAATAAAAGATAAAATCCCAAAGATGCATTGAAATTTAACACCCCTACAAACTTAGTTTATCCCCCATGCATGAGTCTGCAGGAACCCAAACAGAAGCTCTAAACCTAGTTCTGAGAACATACTAATCTTCAGTATACCACATTCCAACTACTATGACCATATAAAAATTAAAATAATTTTATGTCATTCGTAGAAACCTAAACACTGGTACTAATTCCCAATCATGAACTACTCTGATACCACTTGTAGCACTCCAAACCGTCATGCCACCAAAAAGGTTATCAAGGCCTGTTGACCACATGGACTTAGTATAGCCTCCTTATATGAAAAAGGATTCCAACTAGTATAAATGGTGTGAGGAAGAGATGGTGAGGATACTATACCCTCAAGATATGATAATAGTAATGGTAAATATGTATACAATATAGATGGATAAATATAATAAAAAACCGGACCTGTAACCTGTCATAATAGAATCAATAACATATAATATCATAAACATAAACATATACAGGAAATAATGAGTATAATATCTTAGCATTCCATTTTTAGAAACATTCATAAAATCCATCTCATACAAGATAATATTAAAAAGGGTCACCCATGGCTGACCTCATTACACACATATAATAAGTATGCTGATACAAAAGATAGGTGACTCAAAAGTAACTCTAGAATATTCAAGAATCAAAGGTTCTTACTATCTATCCCATTGTAAAAAATATGACATGATCAAAAATTTCCAACTCTAGATCCTGAACCTTTACCTTACCATATAATCCTAAAGTCTACACACATCCTCAAGGGCCCACGTAGGGTGTGAGAATGATCTGAATAGTATACCACCAATGTGTTCCTATCTTACATCTATTATAACGAAATTTTATCTAAATATAAAACAAAATTGCACTTATAAATCATATAAATAACCTAATCTGGCACTATCATAACATGTGACACCAGTAATATATATGGAATACAGCATCATTTCATCAAATATATAATTGTAGTGGCAGGTATCCTTAGCATAAATCCCAAGGAATCCACTGATGAAAGTGCATCCAAGGTGAACCCTCAGGTTCCACCACCATAACAAAACCCGACACCTCACACCATCAATCATGTCACTGAAGTCTAAAAAGGCATGCACAGATAGTATGAAGTCCCAAGAACCTCATCTCGTAGAAACCACATCGACTTAAACCCCGACATTTGAGGCATTGTGATGTCTATCCTCTAAATAATAAACATTGTCGGATCAACATTTGATGCCTGGAGGAATGATGATATTTTTCCTCCCAAATAATCCAAGCCAAAAATCCTCAATATACAGTGAGCCTCATCCCCCAAATAATAGTCCCAATAGAGTCAACTTATGGATCCTCACTATCCCCTTGGATTTCTATGGGATGCACCTCCAACCATACTGATGGTCAACATTATCCTGATCCATATCTAACAGAGGCCTCTACCCACACAAGTGGTCATCACCACCTCATCATCCGAGTCTTATCAATTTGCGCAAGACTCCAATGGAGTGTCAGCTGATCACAGTGAGCGGTAATAACTTGAAAAGTACCCAATCCACATAATTCTGAAACCTCATTCTCCTTTGACCATGTCGCTCATTGTGACAGTCACCACCATCTAATATCACACTGTCCATGCCTATAACTTGAAAAAATCCCCGTCTAAATCTAATGACCATGTCATGCAACCAGGGATCAACATCACCCAAATGTATCAGTGCCAATCCAAACCTAAAGAACCACATAACCTCATCTAGCTGTTAAATGCCATCTAAATTCTTGGGTATTTCCAATCACATTCCCATGGAACTCATCACATTTAATATAAACATATTTTTAAAATTAAATAAGTACCTGACCTAATATTCCAAAGGTCTGAACCCTATCACTTGGATTAAACCATTTTTTTTTCATGGATTACCATGCCCATAGTCATCTCACGTAGTCTATTTATCGATTAAAATACAAGAATTAAATTATTAGGGTCTTTATCAGACAACCCAATAGGATTCTCAAGAACGCACCCCCAAAACATGAGTGAAATCAATTAGAAATATAGGCACTGCCTACCTCGTGTTGGTAGGTGGTCTCTCATTAGGTATCAGTATCTAACTAAAGGCAATTTTTAGAAATCATATTTTTATACAAATTCCTTGAAAATTAGGTAAAACTAATCGCACGGATTTAATGCACCATATGGATAGAGGAGAGAATAAATTAAGAAAGAGTGCTCGAAGCCTTACTAATTCGGTTCAAACATGACCGACGTCTTGAAGGATGGAGTTTGGATGGAGGATTGTTTTCATCACCTAGGGGAGGAAAACATAGAGGAGAAACATTGTAGCACCCCGAGACTGGGTGAATTATTATTTTTAATTATTTTAATCTTTTAGATATTTTTCATTTCACGCAATAATACAAATAGTTATTTTATATTAATTCATTATGTATGGTCTTAGTTATATGAAAATTCAAATTAATCATGCAATACATGAAACATAAATTTTATCTTCCCCTACATGGAACATCAAGGTTATCTTATGTTACATGTAATACTACCTTTCCTTGACGTCTTATGTTACACGCAAGATCGAGTGTTATGAAATGATAATTCATTATTAAAATATTATTATTTAATAGGATATAACATGGACAATAAATTAAATATTATGGGATTAACTATATTATGAATATATATAGTTAAATCCATTGGTTACCTAATAATTATAAAATAATATAGAATCCAAATGAACATAAAGGTACTGATTTTATAAAATTTTATTTTTATGTAAAATGAATTATTTATATTAAAAAGTTAAATTAATTAATAATAGTGAATGATATTAATTAAATTTATATTTTATATATTCAAATAAATATTTTTTATAATCATCCAATATATTTGATAAATATAAGATAAGAACACATTCAATTTTATGCTTAAAAACTAATATTTTTATAATGGTAGTTTTTCCACCTTTTAATGGTTAACCGATTTTAATTCCATTTTTTAATGATAAAACTAAAATTTTGGTTAGGATAAATTTTTGGTATTTTTATATGAGGATTCACTTTTAATGAATAGTTAAAAATATAGAATTTTAATTTAAAAGTGTTTTTCATATAATTCATTTAGAAGGTTAAATTATATTTTAAATTATTTTTTAAGTTTAATTATATAATAATTTTATAAATTAATCCAATTTATTAAATTTGAACCAATTTCACTTTAAAATTGGGTATTGAAACTTAGTAAACTTTTGATCATTTTTACTTTAAAACCCCATAGTATTGTCCTGTTAGTTGGATTATTTTTTAATTAATTTCTCCCAGTTTTGTGATTATAATTATGAAAAATTGAATCTATATTTTTATTAAGAATAATTTCTAATTTCTAATAAGTTCTAAAAATTTTACCAAAAATATTAGTGAAAGTGACTAAAATTAATTAAAATGATTAAGAGAAAATTTTGGTTAACAAAGTACTAAACCTTAAATTTATGGCCAAAATGACCTAGAAAAGTATCGAAATCAAATTTTATAGCCATTATTGATCCATTAATCTTAAATTATTTATTTTTTTGTTTTTTATGACATTTTTTAGTTAAAAATGTGGGTACACCTAACTTGTTTTCAAAAATGCCAAGTGTGTCATTTCCTTTCCCTATAAAATTCCACCACAACTCCTTCTTCCTTAGACCTCTCAACCCAATATGGTTCACCAAATATCATCATAGTACAATTTAAAATATCCTTAACTTTCTACTAGAATAATACCCTTAGTTTTTAATCAATCCGAGGAATCCTTTTGACACAATACAAAATGAGTTACCGATTAATAGGTAACGACTTCTCTTAAGCTCCTTTCTTTTAATTTCTTTCTCCACACCCTCCACTATTTATATTAATTGATTGTATAAAACCCCATTATCTTCAATATAATATGATATTTTATGCTTTTTGTTTGAACTAAACTTATATTCACATTCATCAAATTGGTAAAAACATACTATTTATGTGTATGGTGAACTACCGCCTCAGAAAACGATGATTGTTAATTTTTCCCTATCGCCTCTCATGGTGGAAATTTTGATATAAAATATATTTATATATGTTATTTATTATATTTATTTTATAATTAAGATTATATAATTCTTTTAAAACAAAAATATTTATACTTTTCAATTGGTGTAAATACAATAATTTTGTTTGGGGAAATGTTAACTACTACCCCCTCAAAGTGATGTGATATGCTCACATACTACATCGAATGTATTAAAATGTGTTTGGTAAAATTAAATAATATATATGATGGAATAATAATACTTTAGTAATGAAATATTTATACATATATATAAAAATATTTCATTTACATTATATCATTCAATATAGCACTAAAAATAGAAACAACTTTCATGCATATGAACGACTTATCATCTCCATGAAAGGGGTATTTAATTTCATACTTCTATATTATATAGATTATTATAATACACATATAATGAATATAAATGATATTTATATCATGTTTTAAATTCTCTAAATCATTATTATAAGGACAAATTATATAAAAAATTAAGACACATGCAAAGAAAAAAGATGATATTACCAGAAGTGAAACTTTAACATAGAATTGTTAACAAGCAGGTAATATAAAGTCATAATAAAACCATATAAATTATTAGATATAAGAATATGAAACTATTTTAGATTTATATTATAATTATATTTATTATACACATGGTTTTTATGATTATGATGAGATTCAAGACACATGGTAATGGGATTTCATCTCACTTTTTATTTCCATGAGACACATGCTTTATTCAAAACCCATTCCTTTTGTGTGGGGTGTATTACTCTCATGGATGTATTAAATTATTCCTATACATAAATTTATTAGTATTTACATAACCATTATATGATATTTATTTTATGGTTTTAATGTTTAAAAAGCTACCAAATTGGAAAGACAGATGTTTTTTTCAATTTTCCTTTCTTTGAGACACGTGTTTTATTATGCATGTACATTATTTTTTTAGGGTGTATATACTTATATTTGAAATTTTATACATATAATAAACTTAATTTCATGATGTTTTAAGCTTCATGTAATTTCACTTTATTATATGGGGATTATGGCTCAAAGTTACTAAGTGATAAGAGTTCTTTTAAACAATCTCACCTCTTTTCAAGATTGTTTATGATTATTCTACCTTTGTTGAAATATTATAATACAAATCTTTAGAAAATTCATGAATTTTCTTATCATATGTTTATTCATGATATATTCATGTATTGGTACCATTTTTTATACTCTTTGGTACATGATATAGTTAAAAATGTGTTTTTTTGGAAAGTATGAGTTTACCCTCCCTTCGGTCAGAAATTTGTATTCCTTCAAAACCATGTTTTGTAAAAAAGGATTACAAGAATATTATACTATTGTATTATAATAATTAAAATTAATTTTCTTTTTTTTACTTTTACTAAGGTTTTCAAAGGAATCTTCTTGTCGTTTTTGAACAATACATTTTTCTTACCATTTTACCATGAAAAGAGAATATTATTTTTACCTCATACAGCATGTATGGATTTACCCATCATCATTTCTATGAGTCTTCCATTCCATTTTTAAATAGTTTATTTTTAAGAATTTTTTTTTAAAATTAATTTTTAAGGAAAATGGTTTTAAAATTTTTTTCAATATTTTATCATTGGTTTTTAAGTAAAAAGGTTTCCAAAACATTTTCAAGATTTTCTTATAATTATTCAATGTTATTTTCAAAGAAATGGTTTTCAATATGTTGTCAACCTTTATTTTAAATTTTTCAATGTTTTTTCAAAGAAAAATGTTTTTAAAATATTTTTAAGGTTATTCAATAAGTTTTTGAGGAAAATAGTTTTCAAAAATGATGTCATATCTTATTTAAAAGTTTTCATGTTATTTTATAATCAAATTATTTTCAAATGGTTTATGCATTAAAAATCCATTTTCAAAGAAGAACTGATATTTTCATCAAGAAATGTGTTTTAAATATATGTCAAAATTATTTTCCATCTAATATGTAATTTTTTGATGTTACTCATGCCTTTCTAAGAAATTATCATAAGGTTCTATTAAGGTTATTTATCTAATTGGGATTTTATTAATGTCATGGTATTTATGAATCTAATTTCTATTTAATGGGTTATAGTTTTATGAAAGATGTTTCTCATTCACGGGTTATATATTAATGATATTTTTTTCTCTTTCAAAAGTTATTCTATTGATGAAATAATTATTAAACCTATATCTTTTTTTTGTAGGTTATGATATGATTACATGTTTAAAATTACCCATTAAATTTCATGGGTTACGATGTGATTATTTATAATCTTATAGAACATGTATGTATGATTTTATTATGATATCGATGGGACTTATATCTCCCTATAATGCATTGGGTAAATATTTATATATCATGAGAAAACTAAGATGGTCTTGGGAGTAAACCATGACCACAAAATTATACATTGGAGTGATTCATGAATACCAAGACAGAATGAGAAGTGAACTATTGATACTAAGATAGACATGGGAGTGAACCATGAATACAAAGATGGTATGGGGAGTGAACCCATACTACTAAGATAGTCTCTGCAGTGATTCCTTGGCTACTATGGAAATAATATTATATTCTTATTTGTTCTCCATAATTCCACATTTTATTCCTATGTTATGATTTCTTGTATTATGTTCTTTATTTCCTTAAAATTAATGTCATATGAACTTCCAAGATATATTCCATGATTCATGTTTAGGATCTTATGATATGTGTAGTATGATCTTCCAATGTTGTGATCAGTTTCTCATAGCCTTGTGCTCATGCTTATGATTACATGTCAATATTTTTTACCCTTACTATGAATTTTAGGTCACCTATTTTTATTCTTCATTCCCTATTTTATTAATATATGTAGTAAGTATGATATTTCTAAAAAGTTTGATAGTAATTAAGAACATAGTGGGAGATAATGTAGATCACTTACATACCAGTGTTTATGTTTCCATATTTCTGAAGGCACTAAACTAATATGGTGTTTGGAATCTATTTGTATACTGTTTTATGTATTATTAAAAATCTATGTAATGTTAATTTATGAAAATTTAGTGTCATTTAGTTGGTATAATAGAAAAAGTGCAGATAACCTCTAGAAGAAAGGATGATAAAACCTTAGTGATAACCCTAAGGACATGTCTACGGATATGTTAAGTATAAGGAAAAGTATAGAAAAATGTACTATAATTTTAGTGGAGGATGGATTGAGTGATTTCCTATAAATAATTATTTTTATAGATATAGAAAGTGTATGTGGCTTTGAAATATATGTAACACGGGGTAATACCTCTAACAAGATGTTTTACGCTTGATTTGGGGTAATTTGGTACACGACAATGGGACTTTCCACACACCCGGTTTAACACTATTGGGGGATATGCTTTGGGAATTCACAAACTCTTAATGGACCATCATGAATTATTTAAATATAAGTTTTCTTTGAATAAACAAGGATGAACCTAGGGTGTCATAGATTATTGAATTTTTCATGAATTAGACATACTATAAGAGATTCTTTACAAGAGTATGTGTTTTTATACTATGATAATAAATGCTCACACTATGCTTCTGGTTTTAGTCAATGGTGAAAACCGGAAGGAATTGGATTAACATTGAATGTGATGGATGATTTGAAAATAATTATTCTAGTTGGATGATCACTAGGGTGAAAGATGTTATGATCATGCAAAATTATTTTTCCAAAAAAAACTTCATTAACAACGTGTACCTTAACCAAATCTCAGACTCACCAAGGAAAAGAATAAAGGACTTCACTAATATTTCAGATAATAGAGACCATGGAGGAAATAATATTAGGTTTCATTTGTGTCTATAATGTGGAATTAATCACCTTATTGAATGTCTTAGTGGAATAATAAGATGTTTTGACTATGGAAAATATGGACAGAAAGTAAGTGACTACAAGGTAAAAGTGAAGAGTTTGGTTAACAAAATGTATGAGAATATTGGACTCCCTAAGACATCATCAAAGGTTACGTGTTTTAATTATAGAATAAATGGTTGTTATTGAACTCAATATCCCAATAGGAATGCTCCTGAAGAGAATCAGCAAGGTGGTGTAAGTAATTGTTATATTATTGAAGATGATGAGACTAAATATGAAATGTGAAAGGAAAGAGGTATTAAATAATAGGGTGAAGTGGCCATATTATATATTATGGATGAAGTGTAACAATTGAAGTTTTATGCATTTGGGATTCAGGTATTATGTTATATGAATGGTGAAATAAACAAGGATTGTTTAGTTTATGTTTTTTTATAATGATTTACAAGAATACATTAAATAGATCTGATGGAATATAAATGTTATTTAGTGGAAATGTCTTGTCCATGTAAAACACATGATTAAGGGAAATATAACACTTACCATGTTCCTTATGCTATGATAGTTTTATTTGGATAAAGATATGTCAGATATAAGTAAATTATATGGTACTTATTACCTTTGAACAAATTAATAACTTTTTGACTGGTAGTTTTTCATATCATGGATGAAGTTTAAAAATTATTTGATTTATCTAATATATCTAGTAATCTATAAAATAAGGAACCATGCATGTTTACGAAAATTATTTATGCTAATTCAGATTATTACCACGTTTTAGGAGAATATATGATGAGGGTATTCACATGTTTGGAATGTGGTGTCCAAGATCTAATTTGAGATATACATGGTATCAATGTTAATTATATTTCATAAATTTATTTCTAATGTTTTGTATTTTAATCTTTCAAAAGAGTCAGAGGGTTAACCATTCATGAAACTTTTATGTTAAACTTTGAAGGAAGTACATATTTATTGAGATTATATTGAAAAACTTGGTTAAAAGGATTTTTAGTTATTGAACTTATTTCAAGAATTTACATCATATTGATTTTGGAAATTATATTAGTGTGGTTTTAGAAAAAGAAATCATGTATGTTGGGGGACAACCAATCATGTTTGGAAAGGCCGTAGGTTTTGAACCCATGATCGAAGAATGATATAGGTTCACACCTACCATGGGCGTACGCAATGTCTTGATTAATGTATAATAATTTTTGATGAATAATTATTTATGATGAAATATTAGTGGTAATTTTTATGTTAAGAGATTAACATATTCACCATATTTATCTTAATGAATAGTTAGTGAAAAAAAGTTATACATTTCATTATTTTATAGGCATTAATATCTGTAAAAAGTGTATTTTAGTACTTCAACCATATAAGTTAATTTATGTACATTCATTTCTTGAAGTAATTCAAGAATTAGAAATATTTTAAATTACAACCAAAGAAGAAATTTTTTTATAGAGACATAACAATTAATAATATTTCCATACATTATTGCTCAATAAAATAATTACTCATAGATATGATAATGATCAAAAATGTGATAATACCTTAATTTTGTTTGAACACATATCCTTTTAAATCATCATATATTTATGAATTTGAGACCCTAAAATTTTCATTGATAATTCACTTGTTTGTGATTGATGACCTCAATCACTCCCTATGAATATTTACACTTTTCCCCCAAGCCTATGTTTCCACTTTCCACATATGTTATCCTATGTGGAACCCAAATTATATGTTACTTTGGGTAACCAATATGTTTCCAACATTCCCTTTTTATAGGATGTTTATGAATTTAGATTTATGATGTGGGTTTCTATGAAATAAACTTTAAAATATTAAAATGTTGATAACCCATATGAATTTTATGGAAAAAAAATCATTTTAAGGGAGGTAGAATGTAACACCCCTATATTTTTTGTATTATTTTTTTCAAATTAATTAAATCTTTTTTATATTTTTCATTTCATGAAACACTAAAAATTGTTATTTTATAATAAATAAATATTTCTAGTTTGAATTATACATAATAGGAAGTCAATAATTCACTATACAAAAAATAAATTTTAGATTTCTTTATACAGAACACTGACTTTAGCTTACGTTACCCGCATGAGTAACTTTCCTCGATAGCTTACGTAACAAGAAAGATAGAGTGTTACCAAACCATAATTCATTATTAAAATATTATTATTCAGTAGGATATAACATGGACATTAAACATAATTTTATAGGAATAACTGACTTATGATTATATATAATTTAATTCATTGGTTACCTAGTATTTAGAAAATTATATAAACAAAATTAATATAAAGGGACATATTTTATATGTCTATTTTAATGTGAAAAATATGATTTATATTAATAAGATAAATTAATTACTAATAATGAATTATATTAATTAAATTTATATTTTATACATTTAAAAAATTATTTTTTATAATCATTCAGTAGATTTGATAGATATAAGATTATAACAAACCAATTTTTTGCTTAAACCCCTATATTTTTATAAAGGTAGTTTTACTGAATTTTAATGGACAACCAATTTTAAATCAAATTTTTTGAACTTTTATAGATTTAATATGTCAAAATAAACATCATATTTTAAATATAAACCTAAAAATTAGTTTATGATAATTTTATGGTATTTTTATTTGGGCTTTCATTTTTTAATGAATAATTAATAATACTAAATTTTATATTAAAAATGATTTTTCATCTAATTAATTTATATGGTAAAATGATATTTTAAATTGGTTTTAAACTTTAATTAGATAATAATTTTATATATTAATCCAATTTAGGTTATTTTAATCAATTTCACTTTAGAATTGGTTATAAAAACTAATCAATCTTTTGGACATTTTTACTTTAAAAACCCACAGTGTCGTCCCATTAGCGGGATTATTTTTAAATTAATTTTTGCTTCTTATTTTATTGTAATTTCAAAAAATGGATTAAGTATTTGTATTCAGAATAATATATAATTTCTAGTAAATTCAAATTTTTTTTGATCAAAAATATTAGTGAGAGTTATTAAAATTAATTACAAGGATTTAGAGAAAAATTGGGTTAACAATGTACTAAACCATAACATGAAGACCCAAAACACCCAAGAAAATTTTCAAAAACCCATTTTCTAGGCATTATTCATCCCTAAATCGAGGTAAAAGTGTGGTTACATCTAACTTGTTTTCAAATATTCCAAGTGTGTCCCTTCCCTTCCCTATAAAGGTCCACCACCTATTCCTCTTCTTCAAACCTCTCAAACCACTTAGGTTAGGACAGTATATGCCCAATACACTTAAAAACATACCAACCTTCATCCTATAAGACTTCCCTTGGAATGAAATCAATCCATGGAATCCTTTTGGAACAAACAAACTGTAGTTACATGATTAAGAAGTAACGACTTCTCTCAAGATCCCTTCTTTTAGTTTATTTCTCCAACCCTCCACTCTCTTTATTCCATACTTGAATAACAACGCATTTATATTTAATATACGATTATATTTCTATGCTAATGGTTTTAACTAAGCTTACACACACCTATATATAATGGTTAATGAAAATATTGTTTATGTGTATGGTGAACTATCGCCAGACAAAACGATGATTGTTCATTTTTTCATACCACTTTCCATGGTGGAAATTATGATGGACAATATATTTACATATGTTATATATTATATTTATTATTTCTTTCATATTATTTAATACTTTTACAACATATATATTAATACATTCCATTTTGTATAAAAATGATAATTTCGTTTGAGGAAGCGTGGACTACCGCCCCCTCAAAGGGATGTGTTTGTTCACACACTACATGGAATGTATTAAGGATGGATTTAGTGAACATATATGATATATATGATATAATAATGCTAATTTAATAATTATATATATATAAATATATTTAATTTCCCTTATTCATTTCAATACAATAATAAAAATGGAAGCATCGTTCATGCGTACATATGACTTACCATCTCCCTGAACAGTGTATCCCATTTCATACTTATATATTATATATATTGTTATAATACAAATATACTGAATATAAATGATATTTATATAATGTTTAACATTAATTAAATCATTATATAAGTATAATTACCAAATATATAACAAATTAATACACATGAAAAGAATAAACAGGATATTACCTGAAGTGAAACCTTAATATAGAATTATTTAAAAGTGGGAAATATTATATAAAGATAAAACCATATGGAATATTATATATAATAATGTGGTTATGTGATATATTTATAATAAAATTATATTTATTATAGTGTAGTTTTTTAAGAGTATGATGAGATTCATGACACAAGTTAAGGTGATTTCATCTCACTTTTTATTTCTATGAGATACATGTTTTATTCATGACCCATTCCGTTTGTGTGGTGTCTATACTTACCATGGATGTACTAAATTATTCTTATAATTAAAGTTATTGGTATTTATATATTTTTTATATAACCTTTATTTCATACGGTTTATTTTTAAAAAGCTACCAAATTGGTAAGACTATTTTTTCAATTTTCCTTCTTTCAGACACATGTTTTATTATGCACCTAAATTATTTTTCAAGGTACATATACCTCCATATGAAATTTTATTTCTTTAATATAATTAATTTCATTATATTTTAAGCATCATGTAATGTTACATTCTTACATGGGTAGTATGGTTCAAATTTACTAAGTGATAAGATTTTATTGAAACAATATCATCACTTTTCGAGATTGTTTGTGATTATGGTTCCTTTTTTGAAATATTCTAATCTATCTCTCAAGAAAATTAATAAGATTTATTCTCCTATATTTATTAATGGTATATTCATGTATTCTTACCGTTTTTATATTCTTTGTTACATAATATAGTTAAGAAATTGTTTTCAGGAAATCCTTAGTTTACCCACTCATCGATCAGAAATTTGTATTCCTTTATAACCATGTTTTCTATAAATGGTTTCCAGTAATATTCTAATATTAACATATAATCATTATGATTAATTATTTCCATTTTTCTTAATTTTACCAATGTTTTCAAAGGAATATCCTTATTTCTTTCCAAACAAGGCATTTTCCTACTTTTTTACAATACAAAAGGAATATTCTTTTTACCTCGTACAATGTGTATTGATTTACCCAGCATCATTTCTATGTTGAGTCCTTCCCATATTTAAAATTTTAATTTTAATTAAATTTTTTATTAAAGTAATTATTGAGGAAAATTGTTTCCAAAAATTTTTTCAGATACTTTTCTAAGAATTCAAGTAAAAATGGTTTCAAAAAATATTCAAGATTTATTTATAATTTTTCAAATTTATTGTCAAAAAAATGTTTTTCAAAATTTTTTCCATTGTTATTTTAATTTTTTCAATGTTTTTTAAAAGAAAAAAAAATCAAAATATTTTTAAAATTATTCTCTAGATTTTTAAGGATAACGATTTCCAAAACTTATTTCAATTATTTTTATAAGTTGTCAAGGTAGTTTCTAAGAAAATTATTTTCAAATTGTTTTATATATTAAAAATCACATTTTAAAGAAGAAATAATTATTTCATCAAGAAATGTTTTTGAATAGTATTTCAAAATTATTTTCAAAATAATATGAAATCTGTTGATGTTATTCGTTCCTTTTTATGAAATGATATAAAGGTTTCATTCATGCTCTTTCTCTGAATGAGTTATGCTTAATGTCATGGTCCTTATGAAAGATGTTTGTCTTTCATGGGTTATATCTTTATGAAATACATTTCTCTTTCACAAGATATATGTTTATGAAATCATATTTTATATCATGGGTTATTCATTTGATGAAATGATTATGAAACCTATATATATTTTTATAAGTTATGATACGATTACATGTTTGTAATACCCATTTCATTATATGGGTTACGGTATGATTATTTATGATATTTTGGAACATGTTTGTATGATTTTACTATGAGATTTGTGAGACCTATATCTCCATCCAATGCATTGGGTAAATATTTATATCTTATGAGATAGAATAATATGGTCCTGGGAGTAAATCTTAACAACTAATATGGTCATGGGAGTGAACCATAAGTACCAAGATGGTATTAAGAGTGAACCCATACTACTAATATGGACATGGTAGTGAACCATGACTAACAAGATGGTATGGGGAGTGAACTCATACTACTAAGATGGTCTCAGTGGTGATTCCATGGATACTATGGAAATAAAATTATATGCTTATATGTTTTCTATAATTCCATGTTTTATTCCTATGTTATCCTTTCATGGAATATGTGTTTATTTCTTTATGATTCATGTCTAATGAACTACCAAACATTATAGAATGATTCATGTTTATGATTATATAATATGTAGGGTATGATCTTTTAATTCTATGATAATGTTCTCATACCCTTTTGCTCATGATTATGATTACATGTCTCACTTTTTTACCCTTACCGAGCATCTGAGCTCACCCATTTTTATGTTTCTTTCCCTGCGTTATAAAGATATGTAGTAAGTATATTGTGTCTAATATTGGTTATAGTCATGAATAACATAGTGGGAGATAATGTATCTCACTTGCATACTGGTGTTTATGTTTCCATGTTTTCAACGGAATTTGACTAATATATCATTTGGGTGTTTATTTGTATAATGTTGTAAGTATTCTGCCAAAGTTATGTAATGTTAATGTATGAAATGTGAGGGTATCTATAAACACCCATATTGTATATATGGGTGGAGAAGGGAAAGGGGGAGGAGAAACAAAAAATGTGGCAGGGAAATTTTGTATATTTCAGAATGTTAAGTGACCCACGCGGTTTTGACATGTGGTTTGGCTAACCATGTGCCAACTTTGAGGTACCAACTTTATAGGAACCGCACCTTTCACGGTTGGACCACAAAACATTCCAAACCATATGAAAACTATACATGAACCCTCTATTAAAAGTTTCATAGTTTTAACATGACCATATTCTTCCCCATGTATGGTTTTTTAAAGTGTGTCTAGGGAACCTAGAGATCTACACTGTTTCTCTTGGGAGGCATCATGGTTTGTCCAAACCATGAGCCCCAGTCTTTTCTTTCCTAAAAATTAATTTCTATCCTCTGTCACACTCAAAACCCACTCAAAACCACAAGGAACTTCCCTATCATTAAAACCCATCTATAAAAATTCCTTGGGTCAAAGGAAATCTCAAAATATTTGATTGATAATCAAGAAAGAGGTCGATCAAACAACCAAACTCCAAAAATGAAAATGGGTTGAAGAATTTTACCCGCTTAAAAAACCTGAGGATGTTACAACTTCACAAACCCTCAAAAACCAAGTCCAAAATAAAATCAGATTCAATAACCTATCTAGGTTTAATCTAAAAGAAATAATTAGTTATTGTGAGAGTAAAAAAAGAGTAAAGAGGTAAGAAGATAAGGAGGATAATAGTAATGCCTATCCAAAAGGGATCACACAAGAAAATGGAAATAAAATTGAAGACAATGGAAAGATGGAGGAGGGATATGACATGTGAGGGATCCCCTCAAAGACATCGAATGAAAATTTATAGGGGGGATGTTTTTTAAATTGGGTTCCCTAGACCCAAATTTTATTGTTCTTTTATTACCACTACATGTATACATTTTGTTATAATACATGTGTTTGTCTTTCCATAATATTGTATATACTTCTGCATCCACTTTGTTTGTGGAAAGTTCCTTATATTACATGTTCTATCAAAGGGTTTTAGAAAATACCAGGCTATAATGAGAACACTGAGATACCCAGACAGTAATCTTAAAGTAATGTACTATGGTCTGATTAAATCATTTTGAAAGGACACAGATGATGTGTGACCATCAAGTTATGGGGGCTCATAAGCATTGAGACTTCATCTCATTAAGTTCTCACATGACGATCTCTAGTAGTTGAGGTCATGAGGACAGACCCGCATAATAGGAAAACCACATGTTATAGGTGTCATTGGTAGTTCTTATCTTTGGACATGTGTAATGGTCTCCAGACTTGATATCATTATCAATGAATGTCATTTAATTGCATACATTTATGCATGGTGAAAACCATGGAGATAAAGTCATGGTGAGGTAATTTGTGTTGGGTGCATCATTAATGACATGGCATTTATTGAATGATCAAGATAGGATTTGTCACTTCTGAGTTCAGGAAGAGATATATCTGGCCTGGTTGATTAGGATGGTCGCACCTTTATTAAATCCATGGCCATGGTAGTGTAATGTAAGACTGTCGAGAAAAATAAAAAAATAAAATAAAACAAGATAAAGGATGATGACACTAGGGTCCATTCTGCTTTATTGGGATATCGATGATGAATATATTATATTACACAGACCGTTTTCATATGAAGTTAGTCATTTATTTGAATTTAACTTATCTCTATAGGGGCCATGATGGGTTTCTAGACCCCACTCTTTTTCGGTGGATATTATTCATTGCTATTGAGATAAGGTCCTATAGGGTCACACAAAACATCACTTAAGGAATCTACCTTATTCTAGGAATAGGAATATAAAACATGGAGGGACCTACCAAAGGGTCTGAGTACTATCCAAGTTGTATGGATCAAGAAGGAATAAATAAATTATTTAAATTATTCAAGTTTGGAATAATATGTTGAATTATTTATAACATGTATTTACAAGTAATTAATTAAATACAAAGATAAAATATTATTCCGGCATATTTTTATATTCAAGGTTCGTTTAATTTTTTAATGAGAAGTGAGTCGAGTTGTCGTCTCAAGTTTATCATGCAATATATATTTATTATATATTGCAGTTAGTGATAAAAAAATTATAAATATTATTTATGGCATAATTTTATTGGACATAAATAAATATTTATAATACTTAAACAGAGGATATCTATTACACAGGGGCTGAAAAGAAATATCGGGTATTTTAGATATCCCATATATATGTAAAAGAGAGGCTCTCTCCTTGGGACTATTTATATGTCAAATTTGAGAGTCTCTATCTCCTATTGGATTTTAGAGAGAGATCCTCTAAATCAAGGAAGAACATCAAGATCTTCCTTCATGGATCAAATTTCCCTACCTTGAGATGATCACTGCTGCGTCGAGGGGATCGATATTGTGTCGCGCTAGCACCTGGATTCTAACGAACGACACACGTGCAGATTCAAAAGGTGTGTGTGGAAGATCTAGAGGACTTCAATGTTGAATTCCTTGAGCAACATTAGCCGGCATCCTACGACACACTTGTGCACATTAGATCCGAACGAGGTACTTGTTTGTTTTATATTTTCTGCTCTATCAAATCCACCTGTGGTCCTCAGACCATACTGGGATAGCTCACTGGAGTTGACATCTCAACATTGCACCAGTGAAGTGAAAATTTTAATTTCCTAACGCATCGACTTCCACTGCCCATCCTAGTACCTTACAGTGGTATCAGAGGGATTAGTGGTTTTTCAGAGTTAAACTAAAAAATTTAATTTATGGTTTAATTTAATTTTTGAATTGAAATTAAGGTTAATAGTTGGAGTTGATAAAAATAAATTAATTGAATTTATTTAAATTCATTTAATTTATAAGAGTTCCCCATACTGTTTAAATTTCATTTTATTTTATTTTTAATCACACTTTATTGATATCAACTAGTCTTGAGCAAGTTATTGAACCATGAATGTCTAGATTATTTATTTTTTTAATTATTTATTCAATGCATGTGACAATTTTAATAATTAATTAGATAAATGACAGTCTGTAAATCATCCTTTTAATTTAAATACATATAAGGGCCTTCGTGTCCAATTCATGAGTTGTATATTATACCCATAAACCCCCTCGCATGTGTATGAGTATATTTGTAATTAATCAATGATGATCCAAGTCGCAGACCCCACCAAGTTGAGTCGATAAACCAGACGGGAGCCGAGCGCATTACACTGGGGATGGTTGTGACGTGAGTCTGGTGTCAACTAAGGTATCGATGCCCCTAGGTCAAGATTGGTCTCTTATAGATCAATCTTTTTTACAATTTTTAAGACCATTCAGATTTCATTTTTTCCTTTAATAATTGATCATTATTTTATGTGAATGCATGATTATTTCTTGATCGCGTAGAATATGAACAAGAGAAAAAATGCATAAATAAGTGTCGAATATATTTCTATTAAGAATGTTTTGTTATGAGCACGATAATATAGTTTGAACATATAAATATAAAAAGGTTATATTCATCAATAAATATTCAAATCCCTCAAAGAGATATTAATTCCAAACTCCTTTCATTTCTCACATCTAAAAAAACCAACTGTTTGAGGTTCTCGTCATCCATAGTGGAGATTTCCTCCTACTACCCGGGCATTTTCATGAGATAACTGGGTAGACATAACTAAAGTGAGTAGTAAATGTTTATCCATAGAATACATTCTATCACTTTAGAGGAAAGATGTTGAGGGAATCAATTTCGGAATCAAAAATTTGGGACTTTACTCAACAACCAAAGGAACCACAGGTCAAGTGGTTGTCCAGCCAAGTGCCTACCATGAAACCCTCTAAGTAGTGGAGTAGCCACTGCTTGTAGATTTTGAGGGAGGTTTCGAGGATCCTTTCTACTAGAATAATCAAGTGATAGAGTATTCTAAATCTAATAGTTAGGGTTATTAAGGTTCTCTAAAATAGTCTGAGACATTAAAATGATATAATATTTTATTAATCATAAATGTCAAAAAGTTAGTCAAGAAAATTACTAACTACTAAATTTTTATCTGATGTAGATTTAAAATGGCAATCACAAATACCACAAGTACTTTATCACTACGATCGATTTTGGATAAAGAGAATATCTTGACCGAAAATAACTTCCAGAAGCGGTACAGGAACTTGCACTTAGTATTATGCCAATAAAAGAAGTTATATGTGCTGGAATCTCCAATTCCTACTGAGCCTACTCAGGGAGCCAGCAAGGAGGAAAAAGATAAATAGATAAATCATGAAGATAATGTTCTTGATGTACAATGCATCATGTTATCATCTATGTTCTTCCAGTTGCAAAAATTTCATGAGGATGAGGACGCCTACAAGATTATTTCACAACTCAGAGAATTATATCTAGAGAGGGCCAGACAGGAAAGGTATGAGATATCAAGTGATCTTTATAAGTGATGGCTAGTAGAAGGGCACCAACTCAGTCCTCACATACTCAAGATTATTGGGTATATTGAGAGGCTTGAAGCCCTTGGATTAAAATGGAACCAAGAACTTGAAGTGTATCTCATCCTTACCTCTTTACCATAAAAATTATCAACTTTTATTATCAATTATAACTTGAATGATATGACAAATTCTCTCCTGGACCATTTGGATTTTATTCGATGAGCAGATAAGGATATAAAAAATAACAATTCATCTGTCCTTTTGGTGAATAAGGAAAAAATGGAAAGGAAAAGGGTTCTAAGTCCAAGTCAAGGTCAAAGACACCAATGAATCATCCTACAAAGAAGCCAAAGATTCAAAGGCAATGTAATGAGCAGGAAGTTATCTGCTTTGGATGTGGCAATAAAGGCCACTAGAAGAATAATTGCATAGTAGGGAAGAAGAAGAAGCAAACTAATTCTTCTAATTTAGGTATTCTTGTCATTTAATGCAAACTGCCTTTATTTACAAGTTGGGTATTGGATATGGCATGTGGATCACACATTTTTATTTATATACACAAACCAAGTACGTTTAAGAAGATTTTAAAATGTCAAGTGGATATCTGAGCTACAAATGGTGGAATTCTGGAAGCCTTGGAAGGGGGAGACTATCAGTTAACCTTGAAAACTGGTTTGGTTCTAGTTTTAATCAATTGCTATCATGTACCTTCTGCTACTAGAAACATTATCTCTGTGTTGAGCTTAGACACTATGGGTTTTTATTTCAAGTTTTGAAATAAATGTTCTCTCTTTTATAGGGATAACATATGTTTTGGTATGGCACATCTTAACAATGGTTTATATATGCTTGAACTAGAAAAACCTATAATGGAAATTGATGACAAAAATAGCCAAAATGACTCATATATCACCGACCTATGGGACTTCTGGCTTGGTCATGAAAATGAGAAGCTATTATGAAGATTACATCAAGAAGGGTATTTAGACTCTGTACATTTAGAACCCTTGGATTTGTGTTAAGATTGTTTACAACAAAAGATGACCAAATAAATGTTTTCAGGAAAGGGAGAAAGAGTCAATTAGTACTGTAATTAATACATACTGATATATGTGGACCATTTCCTGTAGAGGAAAGGGATGGTTTTTCATACTTCATTATTTTTACTGATGATTATAGTAGGTAGGGATATATCTACTTAATGCAGTATAAGTATGATTCCTTTCGGTTTTGTAAGGAATACAAAAATTAAGTAGAAAATCAACTTCGTAAATAGATAAAAGCACTCTCCTCAGACAGAGGTGGAGAATATCATAACCAAGATTTCATGTATCACATGAAGGAGTTTGGGATTGTATCCCAACTCACGCCTCTTTGTACACCAAAATGGAATGGTGTTAGTGAAAGGAGGAATAGGACCTTTCTTGACATGGTCAGATCAATGATGAGTCATCCAACTCTTCCATTATCCTTTTGGGGATACACTTTTCTGACAACAACATATACCATTAACCGAGTACCAACTAAAGTTTCAGATGGGATTCCATTTGAGTTATGGTATAGAAAGAAACCCAGTCTGACACACATTCATGTATGGGGGTGCGAGGCATTTTTCAAGACTTTACCAAGTGAAAAATTATCATCTAGAAGAACCAAGTGCCTCTTTATAGAATATCCTAAGGAAACAATAGTATATTACTTATATAACCCTTAATATAGAATAGTTATTGTGGGAATATATTCCATATTTCTAGAAAGGAAATAAATTTCTATTGGAAATAGTTGGATCAATATTGAATTCGATGAATTTAATGCTCTAGATGAACAAGAGTTGGTAGATGAACAATATCTACAAGAAAAAGTGGAAAAAGAAGTTGTTCCTGAGACCCAAATACTATGCAGGTCTACAAAAGAGGTTAGAGATCTAGAGATCTATGGTTTTCTTATCACCAAGTCAGGTGACACATTAGTCCTTGAGGATGATGAACCTCTAACCTACAAGGAGTCAGTAGAAGGAAAAGAAACTACTAAATGGCAAGAAGATATCAATTCTGAGATGGAGTCCATGTACCAAAATGAAGTGTGGATTTGGGTAGACCCTCCAGCTGATGTAAACCCCATCGGATGCAAATGGGTATTCAAGAAAAGGTTGGACATGGATGGTGAGGTTAATACCTTTAAAGCAAGACTAGTTGCAAAGGGTTTTATGCAACATCAAGGCATTAACTATGATGAAACCTTCTCACAAGTAGCAATTCTTAAATCTATCATAATATTGCATCAAATAGCAGCCTTTCATGATTATGAAATTTGGAAAATGGATGTCAAAAATTCTTTTCCAAATGGGAAGTTGATTGAATATGTCTATATAACTCAACCTAAAGGGTTTGTCAAGTCAAAGAATGCCAATAAAGTATGCAAGTTTCATAGATCCATTTATGGATTGAAGCAGGCATCGAGATCATGGAATGTTTATTTTGATGAGGCCATCAGAGATTTTGTTTTTTCCAAAAATTAATGTGATCTTTGTGTCTATAAAAATTTTGAAGGGAATGCCATCATTTTTCTAATATTATATGTTGATGATATATTAATTATGGGAAATGAGGAACAAGTATTACAATCAGTTAAGAATTGTTTAAATGAATTATTCTCGATGAAGGACTTAGGTGAATTAGCCTACATTCTAGGGATCTAGATCTATCGAGATAGATCTCAAAGACAGACTGGTCTAAGTCAAATTACATATGTTGTCAAGGTAAATAAAAGGCAAAATATGGAACAATCCAACAGAGGATTGTTACCTATGTCACATAGTATAAATCTCTCCAAGAAAATGTTTCCTAAAACATAGTAGGAGATTGATAGAATGAGTTGAGTCCCTTATGCCTCAACAGTGGGTTTTATCATGTATGTCAGGCTATGTACTAGGTTTGATGTCACCTTTGATTTAATCATGATAGGTATATATCAATCCAATCCAGGAGAGTTGTATTGGGCAGCTGTTAAAGCTATCCAAGAGTACTTGAGGCGTATTAAGGATATATTCTTGGTTTATGTAGGATATGTGGAACTAGTTTTGAGGGGATACATAGATGCTAGTTTCTAGATAGATTATAATGATCTGAAATCGCAATCAGGATACATCTTTTTCCTAAATGGTGGGGAAGTGAGCTGGAGAATCTCAAAGAAATATGTGCTTGCTGATTCTACAACAGAGTTCGAATATATTTCAATTTCTGATGCATCAATGGAAGCAGTCTGGATATGCAGATTTATCTCATACATTGGTGTTATTCCTAGTAGTTTAGACATTGTTCTAGTATATTGTGATAATAATGCTACAGTGGTGCTTTCCAAGAAGCCCCGGTCTCACCAGAGGAAAAACACATATTCTTCAAAAGTTTAATCTCTTGAGGGGTTTTACTCAAAGAGGTGAAGTCATAGTTAGCAAAGTAGTTATAGAGGACAATGTGGTAGACCACCTGAATAAACCCATTTCTCAGCAGAAGCCTGATTCTCATGTGAGAGCTAGTGGGTTGAAACATTTTAGTTGTTGGCTCCAGTGCAAGTGGGAGTGTTTAATGTGGGTTCCCTAGACCCAACTTGTATTGTACTTTGATTACCACTACATATATGCATTTTGTTATAATACATGTATTTATCATTCCATAATAGTGTAGATACTCATTAATCCACTTTATTTATGGAAATTTCCTTAGATTACATATCGTATCAAAGGGTTATAGTGGATCCCAGGCTATAATGAGAACCCCAAGATACCATGAAATTAATCTTAAATTAATTTCTTATGGTCTAGTTACATCATTCTAAAAGGACACAGATAATGTGTGACCATCAGTTGATGGGGGATCATGATCATTGAGACTTCATCTCATGAGGTTTGCGCATGCTGATCTCTAGTTGTTGAGGTCATGAGGATAGACCTGCATAATAAAAACACAAGATGTTATAAGTTTCATTGTTAGTTCTTATCTACGGACATTTTTAATTGTCTCCAGACATGATATCATTATAAATTAATGTCATTTAATTTAATACATTGATGCATGGAAAAAACCATGGTGATAAAGTTGTGGTCAGGTATTTTGTGTTGGGTACGTCATTAATGATAGGGCATTGATTGAATGATCAAGATAGGATTTTTCACTTCTAATTTCAGGAAGAGATATCTCAGGCCTGGATAATTAAGATGATTTCACATTTATTAAATACATGGCCATGGTAGTGGAATATATGACTATCTGAAAAAATCAACAAATAAAATAAAGAAAGATAAAGGATGATGCACTAGTGTGCATTCTGCTTTATTGAGATATCGATGACGAAGAGATTATATTACATAGATTGTGTTCATAGGAAGGTAGTTGTTGTTATGAATTTACCTTATCTATATAAGGTCCTCTATGGGTTGCTAAACCATGCTCTTGGTTGGTGGATATTATTCACATCTAGTGAGATAAGGTCCTAGTCGGTCACACACAATAGCGCTTTGAGAATCTGCCCTATTATGGAAATAGGAATATAGAACTTGGCAGGCCCTACCAAAGGGTCTCAGTACTATTCAAGATCTATGGATTTTCATGTAATAAATAAATTCTTTAAATTATTCAAGCATAGAATTATATGTTGAATTTATTTATAATGTGTATTTAAATGTAATTTAGTAAATACAAAGATAAAATATTATTCTAACTGGTTTAAATATCCAAGGATCATTTAATATTTTTAGGAGAAGTGAGTCAAGTTATAGACTCATGATTATCACACGATATATATTTATTATATATTTTAGTTAATGATAAAAAATTATAAATATTTTTTATGGAATAATTTTAATTGGCATAAACAAATATTTATAATACTTATATAGAGGATATCTATTAAATGGTGGTGGGAACCCATACCAGGTATTTTAGATATCCTTTATATAAGTAAGAGAGAGGCTCCCTCCTTGGGTCTATTCATGTATCAAATTTGGGATCCTCTCTCACCTCCTGGGTTCTAGAGAGAGATCCTCACAAGAAAGGAAGAACTTCAAGATCTACCTTTGTGGATCGAAGTTCCTTGCCTTGGGGTGATCACCGCTGTGTCAAGGAGATTGTTGGTGTGTCATGATAGCACCTTTATTTGAATGAACGACATGTGTGCATATTTGAAAGGCATGTGTAGATGATCTGGAGGACTTCGATGTCGGATTCTTCGAGCGACGATCGCCGGTAACCTGCGACAAACTTGTGCACGTCAGATATGAAAAAGATACTTGTTCGTTTTATATTTATTCATATGTCAAATCCACGTGTGGTCCTCAAACCGTACTGGGATAGCTCACCAGAGTCAACGTCCCAACGTTGCTCTGGTGATGTGAAAATTTTAATTTCCTAGCCCATCGTCTTCCTCTGCCCATCCCAGTACCTTAAATATTTCTTATGCTTGTTTGTGGGAAAATAGAGTGGGAATAAAAAAAAAGGTTATATTTTTAAAAGATATGTCCATGTGCATGCTTTGGTAGCCAAACAATTCACTGAAAATGTTCCCCAAACAGGATGTCATAGATCACCCCACATAGTTTGGGTGAAGGGTTAGGGATACTATACATCAACCATGTGTTGGCTCTATCAAATATTTTCTACTCATTAACACTATTTGTGAAAGGTTTCTAATAACCATGTACCAACCATGCGTCTATACTAAAAATCCAAAATTTAAAAAAAATGTAATCTAATTTGGAAAAAAACTAAATAGCATGACTAAATATAATTAAATAATAAAAAATATGGTTGAGGTTTGGCACGATATCTACTTTACCAAAATTTTGGGATGTCCTCCTATACCTATACTTATCCCTTAAACATATCCATTAGGTTATCCCTGAATTTTCTTATCCTAATCCATAAAATATAAAAAATTACCTCAACTAACTTAAATATATATTAATACATTTGAAATTATGATCATCATCAACATATAAACCCTTAAGTTATCCTCAATTAAAATCCTAACCTCTACAGTTATCTAAACCTTTCTCTAATACCAACTATTATGTCCTAAACCCATACTCTTTGATCCACTACAAAATGCACATGCATTATATACTAGATTTGATAAAAACTATATATATATATACACATAAATATCCAATATATAAAAGAATTAAAGAATATATTAAATTATATATATTCCAAATACATTTATGGTTTAGATCTTTCGAGAATTAGGAAAAATCATAAACTAATAAATCTCATGTCTTTCTTAATTAATGAACATTTTTCACTATATAAGAAATTATTTAATACTTAATAAGTCTTAAACATCCCTTAAATATTCTCCACATGAGATTATTTCCTCTAGATATATCACGTGTAAAAAAATTCTTCAAAACTTAATGAAATGGAAATGTCGGAAAGGGGTGAGTTAAAATGACCAATAAGGGTAAACATAATGAAAAATAATCAATGATTATATGTGATCATAAGATGAGGAAAAATAATATAATAGGAATAGATAATTAAAATAATACCATAATTAAATGAATCTAGGAGCATAAAATATCAGTGGTATATATATATTAATAAATAATCACATGGATAATAGCAACTGGTTCATAAGAGATGACATGAAAATTTTCAGATAGATAATTTCAGGTTCTAAGACATGACATCATGATCATATAAATCATTATCTTACTATCATGTCCCTATTTCTAGGAGATATTTTTTTCTAGGTATGAATTTACAAAAATATTCTGGCTAGTTTGTCTCATGAAACCAATCGATTAATCAAGATACTATTATAGGCTCCAACCATCACAATGTAATTCTAATGAATTTATCATATGAGGGAATAAATGATCTATTAAATAAATAACCTATATTCCTTAATAATAAAAAACAACAATATTGGAATAACTAGTATATGGATTTTCAATATTTCCCATATTAATACATGGAATAGATTGTAATGTTATCATAGCTCAATCTATCACCGAATAAAAAAAGGGGTATATGGTTAAGAAAATAACTTCCCTAATCAATCGATGATGAATCTAATTTATATATATAATTTCCTCATTTATTATATTAATTTAATTTATAATATTCTTAATTAATATTATTGTAATTAGTTGTGGTATAAAATTATGTTAAATTGTGTTTTGTAGTAAAATGGTGGTATTTAGGTGGAATAAATAAATTTTGGAAAAAAATTCATTTGTAATGATGTTAGAATTTAAAACATTATTGAGATGGAAATGAAGGAAAAAATAATCTCCAAAACCTAGTGAGTCCCTAAACCAAGGGAAAACCACACTATCATGAACCAACGTAGATAATCGACCTAAATTTTACCAAAATCAATCTTGACATGATCTTAATATTATTACCAATCCCCATGGGTTGGAGACTAGTTCCTGGGAATTAAATTTTGCGAAGAACGTATGATTTCACCATAATAATAACTCATCAAGAAAAAGTATAAGATAAGAATAAATAAATAAATAATATTCCAAACACACCTTAAGAGAATAGTACGACATCTAGGTAGGTACAAATCCCAAAAATGATACATCAACCAATTTCATCACATAAAACCATCAAGACATCATAGCTTGCTCTCCAAGTAACAAGTGGATCACATACTCAACTTGTCACTACCGACTCCTAAGATCCCACTATTTATGAACACCCACCACCTCCAAATAGTGACTTACCTTTTCTTGGACCTGGAATAAGAGAATATACAAATTCCCAAAGGAAAAGTTTGTGCATGAGAAACTATAGCCCAATAAGATGACACCAATAATTCCATAATCATTCCATATCAAAAAAAAATATATGCACAATTTAAAGTAAAACATTTCATGGTGATCATTTCACCGTTCAAAAAATTATTTTCAAATCATTCTAGTGGATAGTAAGAAATGGGTATAAAAGTTCATTTCCAAAAAAAAAGTAGGCATATATAAGCATATTTTTTAAAATAGTCAGGAATAAATAATTTCATCATTAAGGACATGAGTAAATATTTTTTTAAAACATTAGCATGAATAAATCATATTTTAAGAAACCATTATCAATCCTAGTACCATAGTTAAGAGTCCCATGGTTAGGATAGTATTGTATTCTCACACATCTCAGTGAAATATGTCTCTATGTGAGCACAAAAACCTAGATCTTAGGCATAGGGGGAAATAAGAGAACACCCCAATGAATAAACTCATTTCCATCTTCATAATTTAGGTCGCACTATCATTATAAAACTATTTTCTGGTAGATCTAATACATTCATTATGTGCGTTCTTCCAATCTAGCTACCTGGGATCCAATGGGATTTAAGAAAATCACTCATATGAGGGGATATATTCTCATTTCAGTCAATCATTCCATATCAGACCCAAGATCAAGATTTAGATCATGTCATATCATTATAAAAATTAACACCAAATAGTTTTTATAAAAACTCATTCCTTTCAAAATAATTGATATGATTTCAAAAATCAAAAAATATTATATTCTTTATTTTCACAATAAGTAGCATCAAAATATATAATCAACCCATCTATTCTTTTCAATGGAATTTTTTGGAAACCATCACTTTATTTGAAAATTCAAAAACAAAGAGGTTCAACACGCCAATACAATTTGGATACCATCTATCAAGGATTCCAATTCATTCTTATAAAATCATTTATAAATTCATTTCAAATCAATTAAGAAACACATGTTTTAATTGATAGGGACATCAATACTAAACCACCTACCTCAACAATTCTCTCGATGAACACCCAGCACAAGATACTCAAATGGAGAGTCAATGGGATAGAATAGATCCAGGAAGAATCCTAGAACTATAAATCTCAAAAAAATAATTTCTAATTCAACATCTCTATAATAACAGAAGAAAGGGAGAAAACATGTACCTCAATGATTCTTGAAGATCCCTTAATAACCAATGCAAATCCAGACAACCAATCCCAAAAACATGATGCATCTATAAGAAACCCCAAAGGATTATTCCAAAAACATTATATATATCATTAATATCCTAAATCTAAAACTTTTTCAATAATATAAATGTGGATCTAGAAAAAAATAAGAATAATAAGGAATGGGTTCCTAACTTTGAAAAACAAGATCCAACACCCTTAGGTCCATTAAGAACGATCACTATGAGGAAAATAATATCTCAAATATATAAGGGGAGCCTCATTGGTCGAGAGAATATTACACCATGAGAAGAATTAGAATATTTGGGTGAGTATCATGTCATAAAATTTAAATTAAGGGTAATAATTCATATGGAATTGTTTTGTCATATAGTTTGGATAACCAAGCACCAATTGTGTGCCCTATTCCAGGATACTAAAATAGCAACATGGTTCAGTTGCATGATTTTACATGTGGGGTTCCAACCATGAATGATTCCACTTTCTCAAGATATATATTTTGAGGGTTAGGACACATGGTTAGTACTAACCATATTCCCCCATTTGGGACTCAAACATAAGGTGCGTGGTTTCTATGTTTGACCCGCACTATTTTCTCTAACCATGCACCAACTATTCATAATCCCAAAAACCATTAAAAATTTCTAAAAATAACACAAAAAACCTCATTTAATATTAAAATAAAAGATAAAAAAACAAAAGGATGTTGGTGCCTAAAATAAGGCATCAATGTGTTATAATTCTTTCCACTATAATTGCTTGATGACCCCAAAAAGCCTATCAATGGGACTATTTCATAAAGAGATGATGTCACTACTCTGTCATTATCACATCAAGATCCCACATCTCTTGAGATTAATAACAATGAAACCATAGAAATGGAAACAAAGAAATAGACTTCCCATGAATAACCATCCCATAAGAATCAACATGTTGAACCAGTTGCTCAATCATGGCCATGTTAGGTTCCACATCAAGATCCTCCCTGTTAAATATATGGGATAGGTCTAAAAGAAATGTTTTTAGATGATACACAAGAAAAACATCATGGATCGATTTCATATGAGGTGGAATATCTGAAGGTAATCCACATTTTTAATCTTCTCAATGTTTTCAAACGGGACCATGAATCTTAGCACCAACTTCCCCTATTTTCCAAGCTGTTCATGACCCATCCAAAGTGTTACTCTCAAGAATACATTTTCTATAACAAATAATTATAAAGGATTTTTATGATGATATACATAATATTAATATTGGATATGTGCTAAATCTAATTGAATATATATTTTCTATCATCTCTTGGACCAAATTGGGTCCCACATGGGAAGCCTCACCTATCTCTGACCAACAAAGTGTGGATTTAAAATACTAACCACCCAAGGCCACAAAAGGATCTATTTTAATGGATTACTATTAACTATTTTTATAGAAGAACTAAACTAATATAAAATATAAAATCCAATCGCCTAGAAATATGATGACATAAGAAGAAAGAATGTCTTCTAGAGTTTGTAAAGCTCATTATGTATGAACATCCATCAATGGATTGTTTTTTATGCTCAACTTTACATGGGATATTTTTACCTACTAGAGGAATATCTAAAACTAGGATGTGTACTAGGGATCCCCATCAGAACTATTATCAACTTGAAAACCATTAAATCTGAAAATCCTTTACACATATATATTTCCCATGTAATCAATTATAGTGGTATTAAAAATGGGAATAAAGTGAGCTGATTTGGTCGATTAGTAAATCAAGACCCAAATAAAATTATTTACTCCATGATTAAATGGAAACCCAACAAAAAATTACATAATTATATCAACCCACTTCCATGTCATAATCTGATAGGGTTAAAGTAAACCGGAATGATTTTGATGCTTGAATGTAAGTTATTGAGAGGTATAAAAAAGACAAACAAAATCAAATACTCTTCATTTAAAACATGGACACCATAATTGATGCCTAATATCATAAAATATCTTTTTATTTCCTAGGTATACCACCCACTAAAAATTATGACAATCCCTAATCATAACCTTCCTCATAAGTGGTATAATAACATATCATTTCCCAAATAAAAGGATACCCTTTGAATATAAAGGCCATTGGCCTATGATATCCCAAATATATAAATAATACCTAATACCTTATAAATCATCATAAAAATGATTATATTGGAGAATTATTTCAACAAAAAAAGGACATCAACTGAACACTCACCCAAATAACATTAGTCACATCCTCCTAGGCTCCAAAATTCATTCAAGAAAAGAGAGACATGTGATTATTTTCCTCTTCCAATTCTTTTATGGTCTTGGAATAAAGTTTCATAATCAATGAATAAGTGAAAATGTTCCAATTACTAGTTATGTAGGTGATATCAAAGTCAAATTATTTCATGTAATCCACACATCCCCTCAAATAGAGATTCAATTACTTTTTCAATAATATATAACACACAGTTTTATGATCATAGTAGATGATAAAAATTTCTCTAAAAATGTAGTGATCCATATATTAATATTTTTCATCACAAATATGATTTCATGATCTTGTGTGTAATGATTCTTCTCATGAGGATGAAGCTGATGAGAACCATAATCCACCATGTGATCACCCAAGATGATAACTCATCCCAAACTTGAACAAAACACACCACATAGGACCACATAGACCTACCCTATATCAGGATGAGTAAAGATTGAAGATGAAGTAAAATGATGTTTCAAATACTCAAAAGATGTTTAACATTTATCATACCAAAATAACATCACTCCTTTTAGAGTGATATCATTACTGGACATGTTGAATTTGATATTTTTTTTATGAACTAATGGTAATAATAGGTTAAGAACAATAAACTCCAAATATAAAATACATTCTATTATTCCTCCTAAGAAATAAAGAATTTCAACATTTCATGATAAATTTAGATACCATGTTCTGAGACCACTTTCTCAAAGAACATCACTTCCCAAACATAGAAATTAAAGTTTTCTACCTTGGCATAAAGTTAGTGATTCTTCCAGATGTCCAAAACGTCTCTCGGAGATGTGCATGACCCATATTATTTTTAGATTAATCAAAGATTTCAGACATGAATAATACCACAAAATAATCAAGGTAATCAAGGGAAATATTTTTCATCAATTCCAAAAACACATTAATCGCCTTAGTCATGAAAAATAGAAAAAAAAGATACTTATAATGGTCACACCAACTCCTAAAGGCAGTCTTAGGGATATCAGACTCCTTGATCATAAGTAGAAAATAACCAGACAAATGATTGATCTTATAAAACTACGTATCCCATTTCAACAGGTCATGAAGATAATCAATCCTTGGTAATGGGTAATTTTACTTAATCATAACCCGATTGATCCATCAATATTCAACACACAAGTTAAGGGTTTCATGATCCATCTTGGAAAAAAGAACAGTTGTTTACCAAGCTGATATGATAGGTTTAATAAATACATTAAACATCAAGTTATCCAACTGAAATTTTATATATTTTAATTGATACAATTTATTATGGTATATAGAAATTGAAATGGTTTCAGTACCTAGCCCTAAATCAATAGAGAACACAACCTCCCACAATAGAGGCAAACTAAAGAAAATTGACAAAAAAACATTAGGAAACTCTATTCCTATTGGGATAAGATCACTACATGAAGATCCCTACTCTAGTTTAAAATCATACATGGTTATAATCCTACCCAAATACCAAATAGAAGATCCGAATCAACTAGACCCCGAGTCCCATTATACCTAAAAAAATAGGATACTTCCCACTGAGAGTAGAAAACAAGACCCATCATAGATAAAAGTTGAAAAGAGCTTTATGATCCACCAACCAATCCATACTAAGAATGACATATGTAGAATTAATATCAAGAACGTAAAATTCCCCGAGTAGAATAATCTCTAATAAATAGGATAAAAATAGGGAATAGGATACCATTCATTCTTTTTCCCAAGAGGTGTAGAAATTTTCATCAAACACAGCATAAGCTCTATAGAAAGATCAGTAAGTCCACAATTCAAGTAGATAAAAAAATAATGAGAGACATAAACATAAAATATAGTGGTCACTAAAGATAAGGGGATGGTAATGGTACCTATCACTATCGTAGGACCTACATCGGTTCCCACAAGTGACTCATCCACTAGTGAAAAAGACTTATTCCAAATTCATATGGCAAGAACCCCATTTTTGTGAATCATATGACTGTTCCATAGAGCCTATCAATACCAAAGATATCATACCACTATTTTAAGTGGGAAATATATGTGAAAACCTCATCTTAAGAATACATAATAGTTATAGATCTTTGATGCCTATTTGTAAGCATGATTTGAGTGCCGAAGTTTTCCGCATTTGAAAAAGTTTGTAGTCCTTTACTAGATACTGTAAATGGTTGAGAGAAAGAATATTATTGAGGACCAAATAAATTTTTTCTATACTAAGTTTCATTATGCATCCTATTTCATTTAATGTAACCATTGAGATTTCCACTTGGGGTGGGAGTAACTTCAATGAACATTGACAAACCATATAATTAAATGTCATCCCTAAGATCTCTATCTAGAACGTTAGTATAAGAAGTGAGATTTAGCATGAAAACCTAATATTTAATATCTAATTGAAGACAAATTTGAATCCTTTGGGCCTTTAGATTCTCATTTAACACTACCTGAGGTGAGAAGTAAAAAAGTTTAAAAAAATGGTTGGAATACTGATTCAATGTCCTATCACATTGATGACTCTCAAAAAACTATATAGACTTAGCCTAAACCTCTGACATTAGAAATTAATTCATCATAAAAATATCCTTGAAGTATTTACAATCCAAGCCTTCATTCTTATTTTCTAGAACAATTGTAGTCCATAATCTCCTATTAAGCCCCTCAAGATTGATGACAGCACAATTTACCCTAATTAAATATACCATATCTAAGAACTCAAATATTTCCTCAATATTTTTCAACCAATATTCAAACTCTTAAGGATTTTTTATTCACTATAATTATGGTTTTTTCTTATAAAGAAATACAAAGATATAATCTATTTTATCATCACTCTGAGGTACAAACTTTGTATACTAGTTGGGGGAAGGTGAAACCCCTAGGCCCAGAGCTTGGACTGTATGCACTATAACCTCTACAAAGTTTTCATTGAACTGAGGAATTTTTTATTATGGTTCATCAGTAGCTCCATCTTAATGAATGATCATCTGCCTTATTTAGATCATAAAACAACAACACATCAATAAATAACAAGAAACCATCAGTCAAGTGACACGATAATATTAACTCTATTAATCAAAATACTACTTGGAAACACTAATCTCATATAAAAGATTGGAAGAAGTCTAGAATCAAATCAAAAAACACCTAAAATACCCTTTTTCAAATATCCTATAGTGAATTTAGACTCATTATGATGATATTTATCTTGTAACTCTCTTATAACCTACCCCTTATGTCCCAAAAATCTTGTCTCCTATCTACCAATACATCCCACACTGTATACCAATATCCAAGAAGTGACATGAATTCCTTTGATACCAATTTTTCACTAACTAGCCTATATAACCCATCTAAATGGTGCACAAATTAATCCTAACATGGCCTGATGGGAATTCCAGATACCCATAGGCTAGAAACCAGTGCCTAAGAATAAAATATAATCAAGAGGGGACAATTTATCCACAATAATAACTCATCAAGACAAATTAGTGAATAAGAAACAATAAATAATTATTATTCCAAACCCTCCTAAAAATTAACTCACCAAAAATATACCAATACCTGTCCCAATAAATAGTATTTCAACCAAATTCATCACATAAAACCTTAAAGACATCATATCCAAATCTCGATCTAAAATTTGGATCACATACTCCACCAATGACTACCAGCTCCCAATATACCACTAATCAAGAACACACACCACCTCTAAGAAATTATTTCCCTTATACTAATAAAATCTAAAATATCCTAAAGGAAAAGGTATAGTGTGTGTAACAATATCGCAGTAAGATCTCACAGAGCATTCCATAATCATTCGATATAAAATAAACTACATTTTCCCAATTTCAAGTAAAACATGGCATGTTAATATTTTCATAGTTCACAAAAATATGGTTTTCATGTATTTTCAATTGTTTGTACACAACATGTACAAAACTTCATTTCCAACAAAGCATACATATATAATCATCTCTTTCCAAATAGGCATGAATAAATTAGTTCATCAATATATATATGGGTAAATTAATATATAAAAATTAGCATACATAAATAAGTTTTTAGGATTCCATTCTTAATAAAAGAACCATGTTTAAGATTCATAAGATCAGTTTAGTATAGGATTCTCATACATATTAGTGGAATATGGTTCCATGTGTTCACACAACCCAAGATATTAGGACTAAGGGGAATATGATAACACACCAATGAATGAACTCCCTATCCATGTTAAAGTATAGTTTGTTTTTTATCATCAAGATTTTCCTAAGTAGATATAATACATAACAAGCATGTATTATTCCCACCTAACTATCCCGGATCACATGTTATTTAAAGAAATAAATCATACATGGGATATCATTTCATTTAAAACAATCATTTAAAATCATCCCCAAGTTCATGTTTTAAAAACATGACATATCATTACAAAAGCAAATATAAAATAGTTTTCATCAAAACTCATGCCTTTCTAAACAATTCATATCATTTAAAAATCATAAAACATTATATTCCTTTTTTTCACAAGAATCAACATCAAAATATATCATCAAATCATCCATTCATTTCAAATTCATTTTTCATTAATCAATAATTTATTTAAAAATAAATAATCAAAGAGGTTAAACACACCCATTATATTTTGAAAACATCTATTAAGAATTCCAATTTATGCTTCTAAAAAATATTCATCCAATTAAAATCAACTAATAAACAAAATTTCCAATTGATAGGAATTTCATTATGAAATCACCTACCAAAAACATGGACTTGATGAACACTCAAAACGGGACCCTAAAATGAACACTCAAAGTCATAGAATCGCTCAATAAATAATCAAAGAACTATAAAAATGGAATAATATTCTATAATAAAACAAATATAGAACAAAATAAGTGATATAGAGAAAGATAATACATACCTCAATAATTCCTAAAGATCACACAACAACCAATGGAGATCTATAGAATGAATTTGAAAATCATGATTGTACAATAAGAAACCTGAATGGATCATGAAAAATACCATTAATCTATATTCAAAAGCTTTAATATAAAACTTTTTCAAGAAGATAATGTTTGACCTAGAATAAAACATAATAATGACATTGAATGAGAATATAACATTGAAAAGTAAGATCCAACACCATTATATCTGTTGATAAATATCACCAAGAGGAAAAGAAACTTTAAATTATCCAATAAGAATCTCTATGGTAAAAATCATATTCCATAAAGTGAATAATGAATCAATTAAAGTTGGTATCATGTCTTCAAAGTAAAATTCATATCAATTAATTCACATCACATGGTATGGTCACACAGTTTAAAATAAATGCATGATTTGGTTACATGATTTCACAAACTATGAAACAAACATACATAACCCCACTTTATAAATACATATAGTTTGAGGGGTAGGTCGCACAGTTAGTACTAATTATATTCCTAACTATGTACCCTCCACTGGGATTCAAACACAAGGGACACAGTTTCCTCAGACAACCATGATAGTTTTATATAACCATGTTCCAACCATTCATAGGCATAGAAACCTCTCAAAATTTCCAAAAATCACCCAAAATAGAATTTGGTAATATTTAAACATAATATGGTCAAAAAATGGAATTTAAATGCCAAAAATTGGGTGTTAAGATGTTACAAACATGTCCATACCAACGGCCATTTGGCGAACCTCCAAGTGAGTGAAGTGTAGTAGTAGTAGCCCCTGCATGGGTTAGTGTAGGAGATGTGGAATATGAGAATGTACATGAGTGTAAAAGGGGGAATATACTTGAATTTTGAGGCACTATTATAGTGTGGGGATAATTATCTGAGAGAAGTGGTGGCATGGTTTGGTACTACGGTTGGTTGTTTTCCAATCAAATGTCACATGATCTCTTATTATGTATACACCCCTCCTCAGTAGATATTATATGGGATAAATAATAAAGTAGGAACTTTTCATACCTACTCAAATGACACTATTTCACTCTCATCCTATGTCTCCTATTTCACACAGTGACCTGTCACTACTTTCCTCAAACTTCAATTCTCGACTACCACTCTAATCCATCAGAACCCACCATGTACACTTATATAGAATATTTGTTTTCATTGTATTCATTTGCTATTTCATGGAGGATACTGATGCGGGTCTTGTGTTTTACTATGCACCATGGATGAATAGAGCTTGGGGCATGTATGAAGAATACCATTTCACCGTGGACCCTACATTAGTCTATATTCTACTTTATAGATATGGTTGTGATGTAGGGGTTTAATCTGTTCTACATTAAGTATAGAATAAATATTTCTCAAATATATCCTGAGGAGTCTTTGTTGTGGATATGTTCTATGTATCATGGGGAGAATAAATGGATTTCATCTCTATGTATTAGGGTTTCCATAAACCATAGTGGTCCTTGATTTTCTTTGTAAAGTTGTTTGAAAGTAGGAAGTCAGGTTTTTCATGGCTACAAGATCCTACACAGAATTCAATTTATAAGTTGCAACCCAGTTTGAATCAGGATGAAATGAGTTCCACCAAGCACAAGATCTAGGGGATAATTATTTATGGCACATGATTTGAGGGTTTTAAAAAGAGAGGATATTTTAGATCTATTTTGAGATGGAGGATAACTAGTAAATATTTTCTTTCACTGTATGAAGGTAGTTTTTGGAATTATAATGGAGAAGGTTTCACTATAGTACCCTTTATTATATCATATAATTCCATTTAAGAATATATTTTAAGAGTGAAACTCATATTTTATCAGAGTTAAAACGAGGGTAGTTTTCGAGAGTCATTGGATCAATTTTTAAAGGGCATGCATGGACAATTTTACCCTAAATGGAAATATAGGAATAAGAGAAGAAAAAACATCACTTTTAAGAGATATACATGCACTTTTGTGTAGATTTAAATGAGAGTGGATAATATTGAAATATTTACCATGTAGTTATTTTTTTCTTTTTCTTTTTCCATTATTTAATCATGGGAATCCATGAATAAATTGTTTATCATAATTGAAGTAAATTTTCTGCCATTACATAAAACATTTAGTTCAAGTTACCATTCTATTCCCTTTCATACACATGGTTCATTCATGACCAATAAACCGTCGACCAAGAGTGGATATATTTATTGCAGAGGGCTGTTTTTATTGATGGTGATAAGTGCATAATCTTTTCATTATTCTTTTCTAATAAATGATTCTAGATTATTTATATCACGTTGAGATTTGATAATTATTCTATCTTCTAATAACTTAGAATGATAAATAATGATTATGCTATGAAATCTAGTGTGATTGAGGAGGTGAGGAAGTGAGAGATGACTCAAATCCACCTCTCACTTAGAGAATCAACCAACTACACATAGTTTTGGTAGATTGCCTTGAGAGAGGGGTTGGTTGAACGAGGTAGTATAGTTTGTTACAAATGTAGGACAAGTAAATTTAAGGACTCTCATCATCATTAATTATATTTTTTCATAAGTGTAGTATAATTTTTTAAAATTACTAAAATCCATCCTAGGAAATATTTCCCTTTATCTACTCCTCTCATTATATAATTTAATCTTAGTTTAAATATAGTCAAAATTAGATTATTTTTAGTTTAATTAAGTTCATTTTGTTTAGTTTATATTTTTAATTTTGTGACAATAATATGAACACCTGACAATTATTTGAAAGAATATCACCAAGCTTCTTGCTTCCTCATGGGATCGGCCCCACACTTTCCACTATTATATGCTTTTATAGTTAGTGTAGGTTAGGTTAAAATAAATTCTGAACTTTGATAGACTATTAGAATAATGATACCATAAAATTATATCAAGTTTTTGGTATCGTTATTAGAGAAATAAATTAAAAATGGTTATGGTTAACTAACTAGTAGATTGGGTCAATTATATTATTACCTCATTTCTATTTTATAAATTTAGTTTACAATATTTATTTCATTTCACTTTTAATTATTATTTTTAGTTTTATACATTTTTTGTTCATGGTAGTGTGTAGGATGAATTATCAGTGGAATAATTATTTTATGATACCATCATATCTAACTTCATGGGTGGAATAATTTTCACCGTTTTAGTCACACTAACAAACAAGATAGAAAAGAATAAAACGATATGTAAGTAATTATTTTAAGAACCAACATTGGAGAAACACAAATTACTCACCATGTGAAGGAGATCCTGAATTTTATAAATCAAAGGATAATATTGTAATGAAATAAATTATGAAATTAGATGTTTGAAATAGAAAAGTTCACATAAAGATGTGATAAACACACTCTGGAAGTACACTATGATAAATGAAGTGAATATCTAGGATAGTGTAAAAATTCAAAGATACTAATGGGATGGTGGTGGTAAGAAAAACATTATATAAGAATAATGAGTTGTGTTTTGAAAAACAAATCTTGATTTATGGATTAATGTCTCAGAATAAAAATAGAAACTATATGAAGAAAAGGTGGTGGTAGTAGAAGATGGAATGGAGGAAAAAATAATCATTGAGAATACCATGATTTTTAAACTAAAATAAATAACCAATGAAAAATAATCTGAAACATTATAAGTAGATTCAGAAGTGTACTTTCAGGAAGAAAAAAAATTGGGAATCCAACATATTTATAAGGAAGAAGAAAATTCCATGATAAACCTCATTGAATAAATAAAGGTTGAGAGAGAGGATAAGTTCCCTACTGAGATTAGAATTATAATTAAAGAGAAAAAATTATTGGGACATATTGGAGTTTTAAATAAAGTGGATAGCCACCTAAATTTTTAATAACACCTCTTATAACTTAAATAGGTTCAATATTATGTTAACATGGTTAGATTAGAGAAATAGGATAACAATGACAAATATCCATCAAACTCACAAGAATTATGGAAGAGTAATTCAAATAAATATTTCCTCCTAAACTTGTATGATGTAGATAACAAACCATGATGGATTTCATTAAAAAGATAATGGGTAATAAGAATATGTAGTCTAGATCTAAGGGAGAATACATTATTAAAAAGGATATAAGATATAAAATTAAGGATGAGATTGATTTCCGTAAATATGTTGAATGGTTTGAATAAGATGGTTATCCCACACCTGAACAATAATGTTTCAATACTAATAAAATTAAAAGGTACATCACCAATGTAATATCCAAACCTGAAAAACAAGGTCAGATCTGGAATACCGTATGACCTCATGCACACCTCCCCATATGCAAGAGGTTGTCGACTAGAAGTGAGGGTCTCAAGTGAAAACTTGGGGAGACTATACCATTTTTATCATGTCATCGGATTGATAATAATGAATAAACCCAATAATAAACAATCATAGTAAATGAGGAAACTGAATAATTACATAAAAATTAGAGCTAACAAAGTGGTAAGATTGTTCAATGTATAAATTAGTAGACAAAAACATAATAAACATAAATAAAAATCCATCATCGGGGTACTACAGTGTCTGTCGTAGTCTACTCTAGTTCTATTATTCCTTACTCAACCATCCACCATAGGGCCCTTTCCCTTCTCTAGATCATTGGTCTTGAAATCTACAAGCGCACAAAAATTCCCAAGTAGGGTGTGAGTACAAGACTTGGTAGGAGACCACTAATGCGTCCTAACTATAAGTTCACAAAATATATATAACAGTGTATATCATGACATAAGTAAGTTATCAGTAAAAAACATGAGAAGGTGCCTCAAAGTATTATAAGTCTCCACCCTTGATAGCCTTTATCATTTTTTTCCCTCAAATGATTTCATCCATCTATAGAAAATCTATTCGATAATAGTGCCATAGCACTTCTAGGTTCTCATAATTGAAGGGATCTGTTACGACCTTTTAGTGTGATAGATACTCTTAGGAAATTATCATATTCAACTTCAATTAGAAGAAGAATCATAATGTGATGAGGAATTTGTTAATATTCAAAAACATGAATATAATTATCATAAATTAAAAAAAATGAATTTGTGTCTTGGGAACCAACTCCAACAGACTCCCTTTTTCACTAGATCCAACTGCTAATAACCTTCAGACCACTGGCTCTCACGTGATGTTCATGCTTCTACTGAGATAGGAATTTAGTTAAGGGGTCTATCATGTTCTCTTATATGGGTACGGTACTTACTGAAACTTCACCCCTATGATAAAAAAACCCTCAATATGTGATACTTCCAATGTATTTGATTTGTCTTTTTATGTGACATTGGCTCTTTTTCAAGATCCACTGTTGTATTATTATCACAATACAACATGATAGGGTCTCTACTGCTAGTTACCAAATCAAGATCATTGACCATGTTTCAAATACAGAAGTCTACCTTTGATGCATTATAAGATGCTATATACTTAGACTTTGCTATAGAATCTGCTAAAACTAACTTCTTTGAACTCTTTTAGCTCATGGATCCTCTATTTAGATAAAAAAAGATATCCTAATTACAAATTCAGATCATCCTGATCTATCTAAAGACCAACATCATCATACCATTGGATGAAAAGATTCTGGTCATCAACATACATTAGGAAAATATCCGTAGTTATTCTTAGATACTTAAGGATAGTCTTAATAATAGTATAATGATGTTATCCTAGATCTTCTTGATATCTTCCTACCATGATTAATGAATTGGAAACCTCAAGTCTAGTACATAACATGGAATACATGATTGATCCTATATCTAATGTGTATGAGATATTACTTACTATATCTTTCTCATGTTGTGTCTGGTTACACATTTTCTTCGAAATTTGTAAACCATGTGACACTAAAACACAACCCCTTCTTAAATTATTCCATACTAAATCTCTTTAGTATCTCGTTAATATATGTTCTTTTTCTTAGTCAAATCAGCCACTTGGATCTATCATGAATGTTCATTATCCCTAAACTGTAGGTTGTGTCACCTAAGTCCTTCATGAAGAAGAACTTTTTCAACCAGTACATAAGTGAATGTAATACTAGTATGTTGTTTCCAATAAGTAATATGTCATCAAAATACACTACTTGGATAACAAACACATTCCCATTAAACCTTTTGTAAATACATGTCTCAAATTCATTATTAATGAAACCAAATTCTCTTATGGATTAATCAAATTGAATATTTTATGACCTGGAATCTTTCTTATATCCATAAATGGATCTCTATAGCCTAAAAAAGCGTTTGAAATCACCTAGATTTAAAAAACCTTCTGGTTGTGTCATATTGACATCTTCTTAAAGGTTTCCATTAAGGAATGTATTTTTGACATCTATCTCTCAAATCTCATAGTCATGGTAAGATGCTATATAAATTATGATTATTATGGATTTAAACAAGGAAACTAGAGAAAATGTTTCATCATAGTGAATTACTTGATGTTGTTTAAACCCCTTAGTAACTAGACTTTCTATATTGGAACTTACATTACCTACCATGTCTAGTATTCTTTTAAATACCAATATATACACAACAAGATTTAAATCTACTGGATTATTGACTATAACCCAAAAATGGTTCTGATACATGGAATCTATCACAGAATACATAGCTTCATGCCATCTTACAGCTTTTGAGGTCTCTATTTCCTCCTTGTAGGATAGAGGTTCATAATTTTCTAATAATAAAGAGTCACCATCCTTTGTGACTAGAAAATCATATCTCTCTGGTTCCCTTACCTTTCTTACACTCCTACATAGTACATGTTTTTTAAGAACTACTTCTTCCATGGGGACCTGTGGAACTAGTTCCTCTACTAAATCATCTCTATTTTGAGCATCAACTTCCTCTAAGTCAATTTTTCCCCCACAATCCTTTTTGAGGATTTAGTCCCTCTCAATAAAGATGGATTTTTTAGTGATATTCACTTTCTTATCTAATGGGTTTTGTAGGTATTATCCCTTTGTTTCCTTGGGATACCCTATAATGATACACCTCATGCCCCGGGGTGCTAGTTTGTTTCTTAAGAAAGCCATCGAAAATGCCTCTTAACCCCATACACATGTATGTGGGAAAATGGGTTTCCTTCTACTCCATGGCTCAAAGGGAATTAAATTTTTCACTTTCGTTAGTACTCAGATTAATGTGTATTCCTTGGTTTTTAAGGCATGTCCCCAAAAGAATAATTGAATATCTCCATGACTCATCATCGAACTTACCATGTGTAACAAGGTACAGTTTCTTCTTTCACTAACACCATTCTATTGTGGTGTATATGGGGGAGTGTGATAAGTTAAAATCCAAAACTTTCATAGAAATTTGTTGAAATCTTGGTTAAGATATTATCCACCTTGATCTAATCAAATATTATTTATCCTTTTACCAAGCTGATTCTCATCTTTATTCTTGAATTCCTTGAATTTCTCAAAGGACTCGAACATATACCTCGTCAAGTAAATATAGCCATGTCTACTCAAGTCGTCAATAAAATTTATGAAGTAATAATATCCACCTCTAGATTCTACTTGAAATGGTTTGCATGCATCATTGTGTATCAATAATAGAAGCTCTATGCCCCTTTAAATATGTCCACAAAATTGGGTTTTGGTCATTGTTTCTTGTAAACAATCCTGACATCTATCAAGTGGTTTTATCTTAGAATAGTCTAAATAGCCATTTTTATTGAGCTTTGTCAAACACATCTTGTTTATATGACCAAGATGGTGACTCCAAAGATGGGTGTTATATGAGTCATGTGAACTAGATTCGTTATCAATTTCCATGACTTGGTTTTCATAATTTAATACATACAAACGGTTATTTAAATGTTTCATACCATAACATAAGTTGTCCTTATAAAAGAAACCAATTTTATTTGTAGATTTGAAAATAAACCCATATGTATCAAAATTTGATACATAAATTGAGTTTTTGGAAACATTAGGTGCATAAAAACAATAACATAAAACCAAAAACATTCTTATTTTAAATGAAAATTCGTAGTCAATGATAAAAATAGAATACTTCCTCGCACAAGTGGTAGCTCCCAGATCCACCTCTCCCTTGGAAATCTTCCAAAATCTACTTGGTTCATGCATTTGGATACAGATGTGAGCACCAAAAGTTGTATCTAATACCCAATGTGTAGATATGGAAATATTTTACTTAATAACGAATGAACCTTTAGCTTCCTCATGCTTTTAAGTGTTGTTCTTCTTCCAGTGGTCTGGTGTGACACATGAAAAACATACTGCCTCCTTTTCTTTTCCCTACCTCTAGACCTTCCCCTTCTTGGGAAGATGGTGCTTATGAGATTTAGACTATTTATAGGACTTCTTCCCCTTTTCTTGTTCTTCGTTTTCTTATTTACTATAAGGACTTTGGTTTTATCACACCCCCATGTCTTTATACACTTAGAGAATCAAGGACATAAGTTTTGATAGACTGTTCTCATTATTGATCATGTTAAAATTAAAAATAAAATGAGAGAATGTCTTGGGACTTGATGAAGGTATGATATCTGTCTGAAACTCATGTGGGAATTTAATCCCTATGATTTAAAGGCATTCAATTTATCCAATAAGCTTCACTAATGAGGCTTAGCTGGTGCAAACTCTCTATGATTAGTGGTAAACAAATAATTAGAGATTGTATACCTCTCTTGTCTTGCCTTCTCATGATAGAGATCCTGAATGTGAGACATCAGGCTATAGAAATCCATATCATCATGTTTCTTTAAGACCATATTAGACATGGATGATATCATGAAGCACTGAAAATCTATAGCATCATTCAGATGTTTCTCATAGAGATATATCTCTACATCACTTTCCTCATTTCCGGGAGAAATTGGTAATGGTTTTTCTGGCACATATAATTTCTTTTCATGGAGAAGGCTAATACGTAAATACCTCTACCATTCATGAAAATTTGTGCTGGTGAGAAGGTTTTCCTTCTCGTGTATGGATCACAGTAATATATTTGATGACATTATTAATGTTGTTTCAAAAAATAAATAAGCAGAGATTTAGTACTTTATCTGATAAATTTAGACAAGTAAATAAATATTATATTTATTAGTCTATCACTTTTATATCAAAACCCAATATCCCTCACCATTGGATTTAAAATATCTAGTTTCATGGTCATTCAAGTGGAAAGGATCCATATTCCCCTTATCATTACCTCAACTTTGGTTGGTCAAGAAATTTGAATGGTTTTAGGTAGGCATTCCAAATTCCAATTGTATTAATTCACAATTCCTTGATCTGTTTAGTGGAATACCCAATACTAAAATCATATAATTGGATTTCCCTATCCTTTTCCTCCCAGTTACACCAATTCTTCCTTTGGCAGTCATCCCTTGATGTGAACTAAGTCATGTTAACCCAAAACGTCATGTTTGAATTCCGAAATAATTGTAATCACCCAAACTTTTTCTAGTCGAAAACTTTGATAGAGAAATTATTTTCAATTAAATTTAGATTTAATTTAATTTTATTAAACCCAAAAAAGTGTTACACTAAGATGAATTGCTTCATTTTTATGATATTGGTGTTATTTTTAGTTGAACAGTAACAATGGGCCATTTCAGATTTTTAACTGTTTTAAATTATTTATATATTTTTTCCATAACATATTCTACGCTAATACAAATTGCACAATTTTTTTTCTTCTATATTCTAAACATCTAGGGATTCATTTCATCACTTTGGACCAATAGCTTAATCTACCACATGGAAGCTCCAAATAATCTCACAAGTTGGCCCAAGAAAACTGGTTTCAGTTCTGCCTAGTTTTAGAGTGGGCTCCATAACTAATTCATGGTGGTACCAAATGTTGTGATATTCGGTGGGTGGATGCGAAAGGAATTTTGGAGCATCGTTAATGTAGGAAAGGAAGTGTTAATTGTCCATTTAATGGGTCATTAAATCACCCTAATCTGGTGGTTTGCGATTTGGAGAGTCTGAATGGAAAGAATAAATGCTCAGAGTAAAATGGTCATAACTCTCGGAATCCATGTCAAAATTCACTAAGATATTTAGGGGACATGCCCAAGATAATTATGCACAACATTAAATAAGGTCTAAATGTGTGACTATGTCATTTAATGGGGCAACAATGCTTCAACATTCTGGGGATAAATTCTAGCTATAAAAGGAGGAGAGCTCCACCCTCTCAAAGAACCTCTCATTCCATCCCATTCCTTCTGGGACACCATGGAGGAGAACTTATCATATTTATCTTTTCTTTCTTTTCTTTTTAGAAGTTTTTTAATTCCTTCTTCTTCCCCATTCATCTTGGTTTCCCTTACCATGGCGGGTTAAACATTTTGAGTGATTAGAGAAGGGTTGGTTTTCTACAATGTAATGCTTGAGTTCATGGACCTAATCGAAAGAAATTTCTTTCTTCTTCAAAGTTTTTTTCAATTTCTTATAAAGATTTTTATTATCAAGTGTGATCGTTCCTGAATATTAGTTCTGTTATTGATTTTTTCCTTGGTAAAATAATCATAATCTCCCTCCAATAATTTCTAGTTTATATACGATGGAATAGACCAGGAATTAGTGGTGAATTACTCAACTATCGTCAGTATGTGTAAAAGGTGTAGTGAATGTTCTTGATTGTTTGGGATAAACAAAACCCGATCTGGTATTTCCCATTTCAATTAAGGATATCCATACTATAATTTTCACATGGTAGGATATTTGACCAAACCGAGATCTTGGTTAGGTTTTCTCTCACCATCATAATTTCACCAAGGAAGTGAGAGGAAAAGATTGTGGAAACTCACTTTAATAAACAAAGAAGAAGTGGATTGAATTAAATTGAACCAAGATAACATAAAAATTAAGAAACTGACCCCAACATAACCACCCTTTTAATATCATTGTTTTTCAATAATTTCAATTTCAAATTTCTTTTAAAATTTTTTTTTTACCATCGTTTAAAAGTGACAAACTGATTCTGTGTACACTCCTCTTTAGGAGACTTCCTAGGGTTAATCACTAGACTATACTTAGAAAAATCAAAAATTGTTTTTCCACACCCTATGACAGGCGTGCCTCAAACTTGGCACCATTCCTGGGGAGTTTGTGCCACAATTTATTTGTAAATATTTAACCTTTTTCAAATTAAGAAAATAAAAAAATCTTTTACCATGTTGTTTTAAAATGATTATTTTTTTAATTCATGGAACAATTACCAACAAGTTCAAGAATCGATTATTGAATCACCTTGGCCTATAGAGTATAGAGTTTCTTTCTTGGCTAAACAAATTCGGGGAGCTCGAATCCAAATCATCACGGATGATGAATTCAAGGATATCATTGAAAACCATAAAGATAACCTCCAATACCTAGTGTTAGAGGGTTTGTCAAGTGAATTAATTGAACTTCATGAGTATTTTCTGGAATTTTATCCAGAAATGATCAAAGTGAAACACCAAGAAGAATATGTTCACAAGGATCTTGAAGCCCAATTTGAAAGAATTAGTCAAACAGTTCAAAACCTAGAGACCACAACATAGTGGATTGTGGAACAAGTACATGCATCCGAGGATCAAAAAATGGAGCTAGAACAAGAACCAGAACCTGAAAAATTGATGGAAGAAGTAGCCCCAAAAATCATTCAAGTTGAAGAACCCATGGAGGCCTTGATGAAATTAAAAGAAGATCCATTGAGCCCAGCTCAATCAATGTTGGAGGAGATTGATGAAGAAGATTTAGCAATTGAAATACATATGGGAGATCAAAAATATCTGGATAACTTCTGGAATGAGTGTGAGGAACTTCTTGATCCAACTATTCCTCATAATGTAGATGATTCAAAAACATTGAAGGAAGAAACCAACCAAGCAGTTGAATTTGAATAAAAGATAGAGGAGTCCTACTACCTACCTCTATTTAGCAAAATTCAACTCTAAGAGGCACCTCCCATTGAAGAAGAAATTGAAGCCAAACAATATCATGGAGTTAATCTTTTCATAAACTCGTTATCTTTTTATTTTTCTGAAACTAAATTGAGTTTTACCTCCCCTTATTTTAATTTTTCAGATTCAACCAATACATGTATTTCCTTGGATGAAGATGATAAAAAAGAAGATTCATCTATGGTGGAAGATCTAGAGCTGCCCAAACATGTTGAACATTTATTTGAGGGTGTTCAAGAGGAGATCAAAGTAGATTTTCCTAAGGAAATAGAAACGAAATACGTAGAAATTGAAAGGGAAGGATTTTATATTAACACATCATGATTAAATTTTGTTAAATTTTAATTACATTCTAACATTCCATTTTATTATTTTATTGATGTATCAAACCTTCAACAAAAACTGGATAATAATGAAGATGTTGTTCAAGAAGAACCCAATAAAGAGGAGGACTCATTCATTGTTCAAACCCCACCATGCATGTTGTATCTCACTACAATGGGGGTGTACTTGGTATGCTATATCTATGGAGTCCTCACCGAAAAGGAATAAGTTAATGCTGGAAAGAATAATTTTTGTTGGTTCCTGATCAAGAAACCCCACCCACCATTAGATTGGGGATAACCGATTAGAACTCCCCCTCTTGAGGCAGTCAAAACCCAGGGCCCACTTGGGGGGATTAAAACAATAATTATCCTTCTATTCTCATCCTATTTCTATTTTCAATAATTTCAATAAATATCTTATGTTTTATTTTGTAGGTTTTCAGAGAGCAGCACTTAGGAGCTTAACTCAATGTTGCACTACAAATAAATCAGTTTTTACCTCTCCTTCACACTTTCTTGATGTTTTGATTCATTTTAAAATTGGATTACATGTTAAATCTAGTTAAATTCATTGAGGACATAGCATCATTTAATTTTGGGGGAGGGAGCCTTTGTAGTTTTGTATTTTCATTTTGTGTTTTTCTTTCAAAAAATAAATTGAGTGTTTTCATATTTTTGTGTGTTTTTCAATTTTTGGTGTGTTTTTGAAACTTTTGAGCTAAAATGATTATCATTACCATTTTGGAAACCCATGTCAATGATTGAACCAATATATTCCATGAAACTGAGATTAAATGAATGCAGAAATTAATTTGATTCAAGTTCAAATCTTTTGTAATTTCATGAAAAATACACTGATTTTTGAAACCCATGCAATATTTCACTGTCTATATCTTTGAAATCACTTTCTTGTGAGGATTCTGAACCATTCTTTTAAAATTCATTTTATTCACCTAATTTCTTGAGAGAACCAAACCATGCTTTCTTTAACCAGAATTTGATTTATTCCTTTCAAAACATGAGGGTTTGGGGTATGTGTGTTTTAATTGATTGAGGCATTTATTTGGTTTGAAGCCCCCCTTTTCAAAACAATCCTTTTCATTGTGTCCTACCTTATACATTAATAATTGTAGCCCCTAGTAGCCATGAATATCATATTATGTTATCCAAATTAAATTCCAATTTTCCCTATCCTACATGCTCTTGAAGTGAAATTACATGATCTAGTTGAACTTAAGTATAGGGGAAGATGTCTTGTGGTGTACAACCTAATTTGGTGATACTTTTGGTGGAATATAAAATGTTTAAGAGATGATGTTTCTACTGAATATTTTATTCTGTTAAAATCTTTTCCTTTTCTAGAGCTTTCATGATAAGAGATGTTGTGCCTTTCTGGATCTTCTGATGTATAAAGAAAGTTGTGCCTATCTAGAGCTTTCAAAAAAATCATGTTTGAAAAGATTTAAATTTTTTCTGATAAAATCCTGAGATTATTAAATGATTATGGAACCTAAATTCTACAAATGGGAAGAGAATGAGACCATATTTGAGTGAAAATTAGAATCTTTCAATTTGGCTTCAAAAAGAGCCAAGCCCTCCTTTTTAGCCTCATAATTTTTAACATCTAAATACTACCAACGGGATGCCACAAAACAACCCTGAAAAGTCCTCATGAGAAACACATGTACTTGACACACATCGGGTGGATAAGTATGAATTTATCAAGCCTATGGTGACTCTTGTGTGAGTTTGGATGAGAAAAGCCTTGTTGAGCATTTACATTTGTGAGATGAGAGAAAATTAATGTGAGGTAGGTGTTTTGTGTGCATCAGATAAGAAATGAAGTGGGAATATATTAAAATATAAAATGGAGAACATGAAATAATTGTTTTTAATGAGTCATGATATCTTTTTGTTTCTTAGTATGGATTTGGTAGATCTCATTGGTATGTGTTATGGATTTGAATTGATTTGATTTTTACCTGTCCAGGAGTCCAATTGCTAAGTGTAGGGTAATTGATAGAAAAAATATTTTAAATTAAATTTACATTGAATTTAATTGTATTAAACCCACAAAATTTTTACTCTATGATTAATTGCTTCATTTTAATGATATTGGTGTTATTTTGAGTTGAACATTAAAAATGGGCCATTTCGGATTTTTATTTATTTTATATTATTTCTATATTTTGTCAATTACATATTCTACACTCATCCAAATTGAAAAATTATTTCTTTTCTAGATTCTAAACATCTAGGGATTCATTTCATCTCTTTGGACCAATAGCTGAGTCAACCATATGGAAGCTCCAAAGAGGCTCACAAGTTGGCTCAAGAAAACTATTTTCAGTTCTACCTAGTTTTGGTGTGGGCTTCATAACTCATCCATGGTGGGACCAAATGTTGTGATATTCAGTGGGTGGATAACAAACGTAGTGTTGGAGAATCTTTAATGAAGGAAAGGCCATGTGAATTAGCCTTTTAAGGGGTCATTAAATCACCCTAATCCGGAGGTTTCTGATTTGGAGAGTTTGACTGGACAAAATAAATTCTCATAGTAAGACGGCTATAACTCTCTACATACATGTCAAACTTCGCTGATATGTTTAGGAGACACACCCAAGGTAATTATGAAAAACATTCAAGAAGGTCTCAACACATTAAGATTTCATTTAATTGGGCTACAACGCTTCAACATTAGGGGGAAAAATTCTGGCTATAAAAGGAGGAGAGCTCCACCCTCTCAAAGCATCTCTCATTCCATCCCATTCCTCCTGGGACACCAAGGATGAGAACCTCTCAGATTTATATTTTATTTCTTTTCCTTTTAGAATTTGTTTAATGCCTTATACTTCACCATTCATATTTATTACCCTTACCATGGTGGGGTAAACATTTTGAGTGATTGGGGAAGGTTTGGTTTTATACATTGTAATGCTTGAGTTCATGGATGTAATCGAATGAAATTTATTTCTTCTTCAAAGTTGTTTTCAATTTCTTATAGAGGATTTTATTATCAAATTTAATCATTATTGAATATTAATTCTGTTATTGATTTTTTCCTAGGTAAAATAATCATAATCTCCCTCCACTAATTTCTGGTTTATATACGATGGAATAGACCAGGGATTAGTAGTGAAGTACTCGACGATTGTCAGTACGTGTAAATGGTGTAGTGAATGTTCTTGATTTTTTGGGATAAACAAAACCCGATCAGGTATTGACCATTTCAATTAAGGATATTCAATAAAACTATTTTACACATGGAAGGAGATTTGACCCAACCGAGATCTTGCTAAGGTTTTCTCTCACCATTATAATTTCACCAAGGAAGTGAGAGGAAGTGATTGTAGAAATTCACTTTAATCAACAAAGAAGAAAAGGATTGAATTACATTGAACAAGGATAGAATTACAATTAAGAAACTGACCCCAACATAATCACCCTTTTAATATCATTGTTTTTCAATCATTTTAATTTCAAATTTCTTTTAAAAAAACAACATTTTTACCCTCGTTTAAAAGTGACAAAATGATTTTTTTTTTTCACTCCTCTTTATGAGACTTCCTAGGGTTAATCACTAGACTACACTTAGGAAATTTAAAAATTGTTTTGCCATGCCCTACGATAGGCGTGCGTCAAACATGGCATCATTGCCCTGGAGGTGGTGCCACAATTTATTTTAAATATTTGACTTTTTCAAATTCAAAAAAAATAATAAAAAATCTTTTACCATGTTGTTTTTAAATGTTTATTTTTTTAATTCATGGAACAATTACCAACAAGTTCAAGAACCAATTATTGAATTAGCTTAGCCTATAGAGTATAGAGTTTATCTCTTGGCTAAACAAATTTAGGGAGCTCTAATCCAAATCATCACGGAGGATGAATTCAAGGATCTCATTAAAAACCTTAAAGAGAACCTCGAATACCCTGTGTTAGATGGTTTTTTAAGAGAATTAATTGAAATTCAGGAGTATTTTCCAGAATTTTATCAAGAAATGATCAATGTGAAACACCAAGAAGAAGAAGTTCACAAGGATCTTGAAGCCCAATTTGAAAGAATTATTCAAACATTTCAAAACCTAGAGACGATAATAGAGTGGATTGTGGAACAATTACATGCATCCCAGGATAAAAAAATGGATCCAGAACAAGAACTAGAACCTGAAACATTGATAGAAAAAGTAGCCCCACAAATCCATCAAGTTGTAGAACCCATATAGGCCTTGAAGAAATTAAAATAAGATCCATTAATCCCAGATCAATCAATTTTGGAGGCGATTGATGAAGAAGATTTAGCAATTGAAATACAAATTGGAGATCAAAAAGATCTAGATAACTTATGGAATTAGTGTGAGGAACTTATTGATCCAAATATTCTGCATAATGTAGATTATTCAGAAACATTGAAGGAAGAAACCAACTATGTATTGGAATTTGAAGAGAATATAGAGGAGTCTGACTACCTACCTCTATCTAGGGAAATTCAACTCCAAGAGGAACCTCACATTGAAGAATCAATTGAATCCAAACAAGTTGAGGGAGTTAATCGTTTCATAAAATCATAATCTTTTTATTTTTTTGAAACTAAATTGAGTATTACATCCCCTTATTTTTATTTTTCAGATTCTACCAACACATTTATTACCTTGGAGGAAGATGATGAAAAAGAAGACTCATCCATGGAGGAACTTCTATAGCTCCCCAAACATGTTGAACATTTATTGTAGGGTGTTCAAGAGGAGATCAAAGTGGATTTTCCTAAGGAAATAGAAATGAAATACGTAAAAAATTAAAGAGAAGTATTTTTTATTAACACATCAGGCTTTAATTTTGTTCAAAGTGAATTACATTCTAACATTCCCTTTTATTTTTCTATTGATGTATCATACCTTAAAAAACCACTAGAGCATAAACAAGATGTTGTTCAAGCAGAACCCAAGAAATAAGGGGACTCATTCATTGTTCAAACCCCACCATGCATGTTTTATCTCACTATAATGGGGGTGGACTTGGTATGCTATATCCTTAGAGTCCTCAATGAAAAGGAACAAGTGAATTCTAGAAAGAAGAATTTTTTTTGGTTCATAAGCAAGAAACCTCACCCATGATCAGATTGGGGATAACCGATTAGAACTTCCCCTCTAGAGGCAGTCAAGACCAAGGGCCCACATGGGGGATTAAACCAATATTTATCCTTCTATTCTCATCCTATTTCTATTTTCATTTATTTCAATAAATATCTTATGTTTTCTTTTGTAGGTTTTCAGACTGCAACACTTAGGAGCTTAACTCAATGTTGCACTACAAATAAATCAGGTTGTACCTATCGTTCTCACTTTCTTGATGTTGTGATTCATTTTTAAATTAGCTTACATGTTCAATCCAGTTCAATGAATTGAGGACACAGCATCATTTAAGTGTGGCGGAGGGAACCTTTGTAGTTTAGTATTTTCATTTTGTGTTTTTTTTTCAAAAAAAAATTGAGTGTTTTCATATATTTGTGTGTTTTTAAATTGTTGGTGTGTTTTTAGAATTTTTCAGCTAAAATGATTATCATTACCATTTTTGAAACCCATGTCAATGAGTGAACCAATCTATTCCATGAAACTGAGCTTAAATGAATGCTGAAATGACTTTGTTTCGAGTTCAAATATTTTGGAATTTCATGAAAAGTACACTGATTTTTGAAACCCATGCCATATTTCACTGTCTATATATTTGAAATCACTTTCTTGTGAGGATTCTGAACCATTTTTGTCATGTTATTTTCATTCAATTTATTTCTTGAGAGAACCAAACCTTGATTTCTTTAACTATAATTTGATTTATTTCTTTAAAAACATGAGGGTTTGGGGTACGTGTGTTTTAAATGATTGAGGAATTTATTTGGTTCGAATCCCCCTTTTCAAAATAATCCTTTTCATTATGTCCTAACTTATACATTAATCATTTTATCCCCTAGTATCAATGAATATACTATTAGTTTAGCCACATTATAATCCAATTATCCCTATCTTACCTACTCTTGAGGTGAAATTGGATGATCTAGTTGAACTTAAGTGTGGGGCAAGATGTCTTGTGGTGTACTACCTCATTTGGTGATACTTTTGGTAGAATATAAAATGTTAAAGAGCTGATGTTTCTTCTGAATATTTCATTTTGTTAAAAGATGTGCCTTTTCTGGAGCATTCATGATAAGATAATTTGTGCCTTTCTGGAGCTTCCGATGTAAAAAGAAAGTTGTGCCTATCTGGAGCTTTCAAAAAAATTATGTTTGAAAAAATTGAAATTTTTGCTGCTGAAATATGGAGCTGATTGAATGATGATGGAGCCTATTTTCTATAAAGGGTAAGATAAGGAGACCATATTTGAGTGAAAATTATAATCTTGCAATTTTTATTCAAAAAGAGGCAAGCCCTCCTTTTTAGCCTCAGAATTTTTAACATCTAAATCCTACCAACCAGAAGCCACAAAACAACCCTGAAAAGTCCTCATGAGAAACACATGTCCTTGACTCACATCGGCTAGAGAATTAGGAATTTATCAAGCCTATGGTGACTCTTGTGTGATTTTGGATGACAAAAGCCTTGTTGAGTATTTACATTTCTGATTTGAGAGAAAAATGATGTGAGGTAGGTGTTTTGTGTGCATGGGATTAGAAATGAAGTGGGTATATATTAAAATATAAAATGTAGAACTTGAAATAATTGTTCTTGATGAGGCATGATATCATTTTGTTTCTTAGTATGGATTTGGTAGATCTCATTGGTATGTGTTTTGGATTTGATTTGATTTGATTTTTACTTGTCCAGGAGTCTAAGTGCTAAGTGTGGGGGAATTGATAGAGAAAATATTTTCAATTAAATTTATATTTAATTTTATTTTATTAAACCCACAAAAGTGTTACTTAAGATGAATTGATCCATTTTTATGATATTGGTGTTATTTTGAGTTTAACAGTAAAAATGGGCCATTTCGGATTTTTAACTATTTTAAATTATTTTGGTATTTTGTCTATAACATATTGTACACTATTCTAAATTAAAAAATTATATCTTTTCCAGATTCTACACATCCATGGATTCATTTCATCTCTTTTTCCCAATAGCTGAATCGACCATATGGATTCTCCAAAGAAGCTCACAAGTTTTCTCAAGAAAACTCTTTGCAGTTCTGCCTTGTTTTGGTGTGGGCTCCATAACTCATTCATGGTGGGACCAACTGTTCTGATATTTAGTGGGTGTATGTGAAAGGAGTTTTGGAGCATCTTTAATGTTGGAAAGTCCACATTAATTGGCCATTTAATGGGTCATTAAATAACCTTAATCCATAGGTTTTCGATTTGGAGAGTCTGACTAGATATAATAAATTCTTAGAGTAAAATGGCCATAGCTCTTGGAATACATGTCAAAATACGTTGATATTTTTAGGGGACACGCCCAAGATAATTATGAACAACATTAAATAGGGTCCCAATAAATTAAGACGTCTTTTAATGGTGCTAAAATACGTCAACATTCAGTGGTACAAATTCTGGCTATAAAAGGAGGAGAGCTCCACCCTCTCAAAGCATCTCTCCTTCAATCCCATTCCTTCTGGGACAGCAAAGAGGAGAACTTATCAGATTTATCTTTTATTTTTTTCTTTTTAGAAGTTTTTTAATTCCTTCTTCTTCCCCATTCATCTTGATTACCCTTACCATGGTGGGGTAAACATTTTGAGTGATTGGGGAAGGGTTGGTTTTCTACATTGTAATGCTTGAGTTCATGGACGTAATCGAATGAAATTTATTTCTTCTTCAAAGTTGTTTTTAAATTCTTATAGAGGATTTTCTTATCAATTGAGATCATTCTTGAATATTAATTCTGTTATTGATTTTTTCCTTGGTAAAATAATTATAATCTCCCTCCACTAACTTATGGTTTATATATAATAGCATAGATCAGGGATTAGTGGTGAAGTACTCGACGATCGTCAGTATGTGTAAAAGGTGTAGTGAATGTTCTTGGTTGTTTGGGATAAAGAAAACCCGATCAGGTATTTACCATTTCAATTAATGATATTCAATACAACTATTTTACACACGGAAGGAGAGTTGACCAAACCGAGATATTGGTAAGGTTTTCTCTCACCATCATAATTTCACCAAGGAAGTGAGAGGAAATGATTGTGGAAACTCACTTTAATCAACAAAGAAGAAGAGCATTGAATTAAATTGAACAAGGATAGCATTACAATTAAGAAACTTACCTCAACCTAGTCACCCTTTTAATATCATTTTTTTTCAATCATTTCAATTACAAATTTCTTTTAAAAAATAACTTTTTTACCCACGTTTAAAAGTGACAAACTGATTTTGTGTGCTCTCCTTTTCAGGATACTTCCTATAGTTAATCACTAGACTACACTTAGGAAATTTTAAAAAAAAATTCCACACCCTATGGCAGGCATGCGTCAAACTTGGTGTCGTTACCAGGGAGGGAGTGCCACAATTTATTTTTGAATATTTGACTTTTTCAAATTTAAAAAAATAAAATAAAAAAAAATCTTTTACAATGTTGTTTTAAAATGATTATTTTTTTAATTCATGGAACAATTACCCACAAGTTCAAGAACCAATTATTGAATCACATTGTCTTATAGAGTATAGAGTTTCTTTCTTGGGGAAACAAATTCGGGGAGCTCGAATCTAATCATCATGGAGGCTGAATTCAATGATCTCATTAAAAACCTTAAAGAGAACATCAAATACCTAGTGTTAGAGGGTTTTTCAATAGAATTAATTGAACTTCAGGATTATTTCCCGGAATTTTATCAAGAAATGAACAAAGTGAAACACCAACAAGAAGAAGTTCAAACAGATCTTAAATCCCAATTTGAAAGAATTAGTCAAACAGTTCAAAACCTAGAGACCACAATAGTGTGGATAGTAGAACAAGTACATGCATCCCAGGATCAAAAAATGGATCCAGAACAAGAACCAGAACATGAAAAATTGATGGAATAATTATCCCCACAAATCATTCAATTTGAAGAACCCATGGAGGCATGGTTGAAACTAAAAGAAGATACATTGAGCCCAGTTCAATCAATGTTGGAGGAGATTGAGGAAGAATATTTAGCAGTTGAAATACATTTGGGAGATCAAAAAGATCTGGATAAATTCTAGAATGAGTGTGAGTAACATATTGATCCCATTATTCCTCATAATGTAGATGATTCAGCAACATTGAAGGAATAAACCAACAAAGCAATGGAATTTGAGGAGAAGATAGAGGAGTCTGACTAGATACCTCTATCTAGGGAAATTAAACTCCAAGAGGCACCTCCCATTGAAGAAGAAATTGACTCCAAACAAGCTCAAGGAGTTAACCTTTTCATAAACTCATTATATTTTGATTTTGTTGAAACTAAATTTAGTATTACCTCCCCTTATTTTAATTTTTCAGATTCATCCAACACATGTATTTCCTTTGAGGAAGATGAGGAAAAAGAAGATTCATCTATGGAGGAACATCTAGAGCTCCCCAAATGTGTTGAACATTTATTGGAGGGTGTTCAAGAGGAGATCAAAGTGGATTTTCCTGAGGAAAAAGAAACACAATACATATAAATTGAAAGGGAAGGATTTGATATTAACACAACATGCTTTAATTTTGTTCAAATTGAATTACATTCTAACATTCCCTTTTATTTTTCAATTGATGTTGCATACCTTCAACAACCACTGGAGCATAAATAAGATTTCGTTCATGCAGAACCCAAGAAAGAGGAGGAATCATTCATTGTTCAAACCCCAACATGCATGTTTTATCTCACTATAATGGGGGTGGACTTGGTATGTTATATCCATGGAGTCCTCAACAAAAAGGAACAAGTGATTCCTGGAAAGAAGAATTTTTGTTGGTTCATGAGCAAGAAACCTCACCCACCATCAGATTGGGGATAACCGATTTGAACTGACCCTCTAGAGGCAGTCAAAACCCAGGGCCCACTTGGGGGGATTAAACCAAGATTTATCCTTCTATACTCATCCTATTTCTTTTTTCATTTATTTCAATAAATATCTCATTTTTTCTTTTCTGGGTTTTCATAGTGCGACACTTATGAGCTTAACTCAATGTTACACTATGAATAAATGAGGTTGTACCTCTCGTTTACACTTTCATGATGTTTTCATTCATTTTAAAATTATCTTACATGTCAAATCCATTTTAATGAATTGAGGAAAAAACATCATTTAAGTGTGTGGGAGGGAAGAATTTTAGTTTAGTATTTCCATTTTGTGTTTGTTTTTCAAAATATAAATTGAGTGTTTTCATATTTTTGTGTGTTTTTCAATTTTTGGTGTGTTTTTGAAACTTTTGAGCTAAAATGATTATCATTACCATTTTTTAAACCCATGTCAATGATTGAACCAATCTATTCTATGAAACTGGGCTTAAATTAATGTTGAAATGACTTTGTTTCAAGTTCAATGTTTTTAGAATTTCATGAAAAATACACTGATTTTTGAAACCCATGCCATATTTCACTGTCTATATCTTTGAAATCCCTTTTCTGTGAGGCTTCTGAACCATTTTTGTCATATTCTTTTTAGTCACCTCATTTTTTTAGAGAACACAACCATGCTTTTTTTAACCATAATTTTATTTATTCCTTTCAAAACTTGAGTGTTTGGGGTACGAGTGGTTTAAATGGTTGAGGCATTTATTTGGATTGAAGCCCCCTTTTCAAAATAATATTTTTAATTATATCCTACCTTATACATTAAGCATTTTATCCTCAATTAGCCATGAATTTCTTATATAGTTTTCCACATTACAATCCAATTTTCTCTATCCTACCTGCTCTTAAAGTGAAATTGCATGATCTAGTTGAACTTAAGTGTGGGGGAAGATGTCTTGTGGTGTACTGCCTCATTTGGTGATACTTTTGGTGGAATATAAAATGTTGAAGAGCTGATGTTTCTATTGAATATTTCATTCTATTAAAAGTTGTGCCTTTTCTGGAGCTTTCATGATAAGAGAAGTTGTGCCTTTCTGGAGCTTCCGATGTAAAAAGAAAGTTGTTCCTATCTTGAGCTTTCAAAAAAATCATGTTTGAAAAGATTGAAATTTTTTCTGCTGAATCCTGAGATGATTTAATGATGATTGAGCCTATTTTCTACAATGGTGAAGAGAAGGATACCATATTTGAGTGAAAATTAGAATCTTTCAATTTTTCTTCAAAAAGAGCCAAACCCTCCGTTTCAGCCTTAGAATTTTTAATATCTAAATCCTATCAATCAGAAGCCATAGAACAACCCTGAAAAGTCCTCATGAGATACACATGTCCTTGACTCAAATCGGGTGGAGAAGTAGAAATTTATCAAGCCTATGGTAACTCTTATGTGAGTTTGGACGAGAAAAGCCTTGTTGAGCATTTACATTTGTGAGATGAGACAAAATTAATGTGAGGTAGGTGTTTTGTGTGCATGGGATAATAAATGAAGTGGGAATATATTAAAATCTAAAATGGAGAACATGAAATAATTGTTTTTGATGATTCATGATATCTTTCTGTTTCTTAGTATGGATTTGGTAGATCTCATTGGTATGTGTTTTGGATTTGATTTGATTTGATTTTTACTTGTCAAGGATTCTAGGTGCTCAGTGTGGGGAAATTAATAGAGGAAATATTTTTAATTAAATTTACATTGAATTTAATTTTATTAAACCCATAAAAGTTTTATTCTAAGATGAATTTCTTGATTTTTATGATATTGGAGTTATTTTGAGTTGAACAGTAAAAATGGGCCATTTCGTATTTTTAACTGTTTAAAATTATTTAGGTATTTTTTCCATAACATATTCTAAACTCATCCAAATTGCATAATTATTTATTTTCCTGATTCTACACATCCAGGGATTCATTTCATATTTTTGGACCAATAGCTGAATCGACCATATGGAAGCTCCAAAGAAGCTCACTAGTTGGCTCTAAAAAACTGTTTGCAGTTCTTCCTAGTTTTGGTGTGGCCTCTATAACTCATTCATGGTGGGACCAAATGTTGTGAATTTGGTGGGTGTATGCGCAAAGTGTTTTGGATAATATTTAATGAAGTAAAGGCCGCTTTAATTGGCCATTTAATGGGTCATTAAATCACCCTAATTCAGAGGTTTGTGATTGGGATATTCTGACAGGACAGAATAAATTCTCAGAGTATAACGGCCATAACTCTAGGTATACATGTCAAAGTTTGATGAGATTTTTAGGGCACACGACCAAGATAATTATGTACAACATTAAAGAAGGGATAAACACATGAAGATGTCATTTAATGGGGATACAATGTGCCAACATTTTGGGGAAAAATTATATCTATAAAAGGAGGAGAGCTCCACCCTCTCAAAGCATCTCTCATTCCATCTCATTCCTTCTGAGACACCAAGGAGAAGAACTTCTCAGCTTTATCTTTTATTTCTTTTATTTATTTATTTTAGAAGTTTTGTAATGCTTTATTCTTCCCCATTCATCTTGAAGACCCTTACCATGGTGGGGTAAAAATTTTGAGTGATTGGGGAAGGGTTGGTTTTCTGCATTGTAATGCTTGAGTTCATGGACGCAATCGATTGAAATTTCTTTTCCCTTCAAAGTTGTTTTCAACTTATTATAGCAGATTTTATTATCAAGTGCGATCGTTCCGGAATATTAATTTCGTTGTTGATTTTTTCCTTGGTAAAGTAATCATAATCTCCCTCCACTAATTTCTGGTTTATATACGATGGAATAGACTAGGTATTAGTGGTGAAGTACCCGATGATCGTCAGTACATGTAAAAGGTGTAGTGAATGTTCATGATTTTTTGGGATAAAAAAACCGATCATGTATTTCCCATTTAAATTAATGATATTCAAAAGAACTATTTTACACATGGAGGGAGAGTTGACCAAACCGAGATCTTGGTAAGCTTTTCTCTCACCATCTTAATGTCACTAAGGAAGTGAGAGAAAACAATTTTGGAAACTCACTTTAATCAAAAAAAAAAGAAGAGTATTGAATTAAATTGAACAAGGATATCATTACAATTTAGAAACTGACCCCGACCTAATCACCCTTTTAATATCATTGTTTTTCAATCATTTCAATTTCAATTTTCTTTTAAAAAAACAACATTTTTACCCTCATTTAAAAGTGACAAACTAAATTTGTGTGAACTCCTCTTTAGAAGACTTCCTAGGTTTAATCACTAGACTACACTTAGGAAATTTAAAAAAAAATTACATGCCCTACGATAGGCGTGCATTAAACTTGGCGTTGCTGCCAGGGAGGTAGTGCCACAATTTATTTGTAAATATTTGACATTTTCAACTTTAAAAAAAATATTTTACTTTGTTTTTTTCAAAAGATTATTTTTTTAATTCATGGAACAATTACCCATAAGTTAAAGAACCAATTAACCTCGAATACCTAGTGTTAGAGGGTTTTTCAAGAGAATTAACTGAACTTCAGGAGTATTTTCTAGAATTTTATAAAGAAATGATCAAAGTGAAACACCAAGAAGAAGTTCACAAGGATATTGAAGCCCAATTTGAAAGAATTAGCCAAATAGTTGAAAACATAGAGACCAAAATAGAGTGGATTGTAGAACAAGTACATGCATCCCAGGATCAACAAGTGGAGGCAGAACAAGAACCAGAACCCAAAAAATTGATGAAATAAGTAGCCCCACAAATCCTTCAAGTTGAAGAACCCATGGAGGCCTTGATAAAATTAAAAGAAGATCCATTGAGCCCAGCTCAATCAATGTTGGAGGATATTGATGAAGAAGATTTAGAAATTTAAATACATATAGGAGATCAAAAAGATCTGGATAACTTCTGGAATGAGTGTGAGGAACTTCTTGATCCAACTATTCCTCATAATGTAGATGATTCAGCAACATTGAAGGAATAAACCAACCAAGTAGTGGAATTTTAAGAGAAGATAGAGGATTTTGACTACCAACCTCTATCTAGGGAAATTCAACTCCAATATTAACCTCCCATTGAAGATGAAATTGAATCCAAACAAGCTCAGGGAGTTAATCATTTCATAAACTCATTATCTTTTGATTTTTTTGAAACTAAATTGAGTATTACCTCCCCTTATTTTAATTTTTCAGATTCAACCAACACATGTATTACCTTGGAGGAAGATGGTGAAAAAGAAGATTCATCCATGGAGGAACATCTAGAGATCCCCAAATGTGTTGAGAATTTATTGGAGGGTGTTCAAGAGGATATCAAAGTGGATTTTCTTGAGTAAATAGAAATGAAATACGTAGAAATTGAAAGGGAAGGATTTGATATTAACACATCATGCTTTAATTTTGTTCAAATTGAATTACATTCTAACATTACCTTTTATTTTTCTATTGATGTAGCATACCTTCAACAATCACTAGAGCATAAAGAATATGTTATTCAAGCAAAACCTAAGAAAGAGGAGGACTCATTCATTGTTCAAACCCCCACCATGCATGTTATATCTCACTACAATGGGGGTGGACTTGGTATGTTATATCCATGGAGTACTCAACAAAACAGAACAAGTGCATGCTGGAAAGAAGAATTTTTGTTGGTTCATGATCAAGAAACCACACCCACCATCAGATTGGGGATAACCGATCAGAACTGCCCCTCTAGAGGCAGTCAAAACCCAGGGCCCACTTGAGGGATTAAACCAAGATTTATCCTTCTATTCTCATCTTATTTATATTTTTATTTATTTTAATAAATATCTTATTTTTTCTTTTGTAGGTTTTCAGAGTGCAAAATTTAGGAGCTTAACTCAATGTTTCACTTTGAATAAATCAGGTTGTACCTCTCATTCACACTTTCTTGATGTTGTGATTCATTTTAAAATTGGCTTAAATGGTAAACCCAGTTCAATGCATTGAGGAAAAAACATCATTTAGTGTGTGGGAGGGAACCATTGTAGTTTAGTGTTTTCATTTTTTGTTTGTTTTTGCAAAATAGAAATTGATTGTTTTCATATTTTTGTGTGTTTTTCAATTTTTGGTGTGTTTTTGAAACATTTGAGTTAAAATTATTATCATTACCATTTTTGAAACCCATGTCAATGAGTGAACCAATATATTCTATGAAACTGAGCTTAAATGAATACTGAAATGACTTTCTTTCGAGTTCAAATCTTTTAGAATTTCCTGAACAGTACACTGATTTTTGAAACCCATACCATATTTCACTATATATATCTTTGAAATCACTTTCCTGTGAGGCTTCTGAACCATTTTTTTCATATTATTTTCATTCACCTCATTTCTTTAGAGAACCAAACCATTCTTGCTTCCACCAGAATTTCTTTTATTCCTTTCAAAACTTGAGGGTTTGGGGTACGTGTGTCATAAATGATTGAGGCATCTATTTGGTTTGAAGCCCCCTTTTTAAAATAATCTTTTTTCATTGTGTCCTAAATTATACATTAATCATTTTAGCCCCAAGTATCCATGAATAGCCTATTAGGTTAGCCACATTACAATCCAATTCTCCATATCCTACCTAATATTGAAGTGAAATTTCATTATCTAGTTAAACTTAAGTGTGGGGGAAGATGTCTTGTGGTGTACTACCTCATTTGGTGATACTTTTTGTGGAATATAAAATGTTGAAGAGCTGATGTTTCTACTGAATATTTCATTCTATTAAAAGTTGTGTCTTTTCTGTAGCTTTCATGATAAGAGAATTTGTGCCTTTCTAGAGTTTCTGATGTAAAAAAGAAAGTTTTTCCTATCTAGATCTTTCAAAAAAATCATGCTTGAAAAGATTGAAATTTTTTATGCTGAAATCCTAAGCTGATTGAATGATGATGGAGCCTATTTTCTACAAAGGGGAAGAGAAGGAGACCATATTTGAGTGAAAATTAGAATCTTGCAATTTTCCTTCAGAAAGATCCAAGACCTCCTTTTCAGCCTTAGAATTTTTAACATCTAAATCCTATCAACCGGAAGACACAGAAAAACCCTGAAAAGTCGTCATGAGAAAAACATGTCCTTGACTCACATTGGGTGGAGAAGTAGGAATCTATCAAGCCTATGGTGACTCTTGTACGAGTTTGGATGAGAAAATCCTTGTTGAGTATTTACATTTGTGAGAATAGAGAAAATTAATGTGAGGTAGGTGTTTTGTGTGCATGAGATAAGAAATGGAGTGGGGATATATTAAAATATATAATGGAGAACTTGAAATAATAGATTTTGATGAGGCATGATATCTTTTTGTTTCTTATTATGGATTTGGTAGATGTCATTGGTATGTGTTTTGGATTTGATTTGATTTGATTTTCACTTGTCGAGGATTCCAAGTGCTAAGTGTGGGGAATTTGATATAGAAAATATTTTCAATTAAACTTACATTGAATTTAATTTTATTAAACTCACAAAATTTTTACTCTAAGAATAATTGCTTCATTTTTATGATATTGGTGTTATTTTGAGTTGAACAGTAAAAATGGGCCATTTCGGATTTTTAACTTTTTTATATTATTTTTGTATTTTTTCCGTAACATATTATACACTCATACAAATTGAAAACTTGTTTCTTTTCCAGATTCTACACATCCAGGGCTTCATTCCAGATCCTTGTCCAAATAGCTGAATCAACCATATGGAAGCTCCAAAGAAGCTCACAAGTTGGCTCGAGAAAACTGTTTCCAGTTCTTCCTAGTTTTGGTGTGGGCTCGATAACACATTCATGGTGGGACCAAATGTTGTGATATATGGTGGGTGGACGCGCAAGGAGTTTTGAAGCATCTTTAATGAGGGGAAGTCTGTGTGAATTGTCCGTTTAAGGGGTCATTAAATCACCCTAATTTGGAGGTTTGTGATTTTAAGAGTCTAACTGGATAGAATAAATTCTCAAAGTAAAATGGCCATAACTTTCGGAATACATTTCAACATTCACTGATATTTTTAAGAGACCCACCCAAGTTAATTATGAACAAAATTAAATAAGTTCTCAATGTGAGAAGATGTCATTTAATGGGGGTGAAACATGTCAACATTTGGGGGAAAATTCTGGCTATAAAAGGAGGAGAGCTCCACCCTCTCAAAGAATCTATCATTCCATCCCATTCCATCTGGGACACCAAGGAGGAGAACTTCTCATCTTTACCTTATATTTATTTTATTTTTAGAAGTTTTGTAATGTCTTATGATTCCCCATTCATCTTTATTACCCTTACCATGGTGGGGTAAACATTTTGAGTGATTGGGAAAGGGTTGGTTTTCTACATTGTAATGCTTGAGTTCATGGACGTAATCAAATGAAGTTTCTTTCTTATTAATAATTGTTTTCAATTTCTTATAGTGGATTTTATTATCAAGTGTGATCATTCTTGAATATTAATTTCGTTATTGATTTTTTCCTTGGTAAAATAATCATATTCTCCCTCCACTAATTTCTGCTTTATATACAATGGAATAGACTAGGGATTAGTGGTCAAGTACTCGACGATCGCCAGTACGTGTAAAAGGTGTAGTTAATGTTCTTGATTGTTTGGGATAAACAAAACATGATCGGGTATTTCCCATTTCAGTTAAGGATATTCAATACAACTCTTTTACACATCGAAGAAGAGTTGTCCAAATTGAGATCTTGGTAAGGTTTTTTCTCACCGTCATAATTTCACCAAGGAAGTGAGAGGAAACGATTGTGGAAACTCACTTTAATCAAAAAAGAATAAGAGTATTTAATTAAATTGAACAAGGATAGCATAACAATTAATAAACCGACCCCGACCTAATCACACTTTTAATATCATTGTTTTTCAATCATTTCAATTTCAAATTTATTTTTAAAAAAACAACATTTTTACCCACGTTTAAAAGTGACTAACTGATTTTATGTGCACTCTTCTTTAGGAAAATTCCTAGGGTAAATCACTAGATTACACATAGGAAATTTAAAAAAAATTGCCACGCCCTACGACAGGCGTGCGTCAAACTTGGCGCTATTTTTGGGGAGGTAGTGCCACAATTTATTTGTAAATATTTAACTTTTTAAAATTTAAAAAAAAATCTTTAACCATGTTGTTTTCAAATGAATATTTTTTTTAATTCATGGAACAATTACCCACAAGTTCAAGAACCAATTATTCAATCACCTTGGACTATAGATTATAGAGTTTCTTTCTTGGCTAAACAAATACGAGGAGCTCAAATCCAAATCATCATGGATGATGAATTCAAGGATCTCATTAAAAACCTTAAAGAGAACCTCAAATACCCAGTGTTAGAGGGTTTTTCAAGATAATTAATTGAACTTCAGGAGTATTTTATGGAAATTTATACAGAAATGATCAAAGTGAAACACCAAGAAGAAGATGTTCAGAAGTATCTTGACGTCCAGTTTAAAATAATTAGTCAAACAGTTCAAAACCTAGAGACCACAATAGAGTGGATTGTGGAACAAGTACATGCATACCAGGATCAACAAATGGAGCTAGAACAAGAACCAGAACCTGAAACTTTTATGGAAGAAGTAGCCCCACAAATCCATCAAATTGAATAACCCATGGAGGCCTTGATGAAATTAAAAGAAGATCCATTGAGGCCAACTCAATCAATTTTGGAGGAAATTTATGATGAAGATTTAGCAATTTAAATACATATGGGAGATCAAAAATATCTTGATAACTTCTGGAATGAGTGTGAGGAACTTCTTGATCGAACTATTCCTCATAATGTAGATGATTTAGCAACATTGAAGGAAGAAACCAACCAAGAAGTGGAATTTGAAGAGAAGATAGAGGAGTATGACTACCTAACTCTATCTAGGGAAATTCAACTCCAATAGGCACCTCCCATTGAAGAAGAAATTAAATCCAAACAAGCTCTAGGAGTTAATGTTTTCATAAACTCGTTATATTATGATTTTTTTTAAACAAAATTGATTATTACCTCCCATTATTTTAATTTTTAAGATTCAACGAAGACATGTATTTCCTTGGAGGAAGATGATGAAAAACAAGATTCATCCATGGAGGAACATCTAGAGCTCCCCAAACGTGTTGAACATTTATTGGAGTGTGTTCAAGAGAAGATCAAAGTGGATTTTTCTAAGGAAATAGAAATGAAATAAGTTGAAATTGAAAGGGAAGGATTTGATATTCACACATCAAGATTTAATTTTGTTCAAATTGAATTACATTATAACATTATCATTTATTTTTATATTGATTTAGCATACCTTCAACAACCACTGGAGCATAAAGAAGATGTTGTTCAAGTAGAACCCAAGAAAGAGGAGGACTCATTCATTGTTAAAACCCCACCATGCATTTTTTATCTCACTACAATGGGGGTGGACTTTGTATGCTATATCCATGGAGTCCTCAACAAAAAGTAACAAGTGCATGCTGGAAAGAATAATTCATGTTGGTTCATGAGCAAGAAACCTCACCCACCATCAGATTGGGGATAACAGATTAGAATTGCCCCTCTGGAGGAAGTCAAAACCTAGGGCCCACTTGGGTGATTAAACCCAGCTTTATCCTTCTATTCTCATCATATTTCATTTTTCATTAATTTCAATAAATATCTTATGTTTTATTTTGTAGGTTTTCAAAGTGTGGCACTTAGGAGCTAAACTCAATGTTGTACTGTGAATAAATTAGGTTGTACCTCTCCTTCACACTTTCTTAATGTTGTGATTCATTTTAAAATTGGCTTACATGTTAAATATATTTCAATGCATTGAGGACACAACATCATATAAGTGTGAGGGAGGGAACCTTTGTAGTTAGTATTTTCATTTTGTGTTTTTTTTCAAAAAATAAATTGAGTTTTTTCATATTTTTGTGGGTTTTTCAATTTTTGGTATCTATTTGAATCTTATGCGCTAAAATGATTATAATTACCATTTTTGAAACCCATTTCAATGAGTGAACCAATATATTCGCTGAAACTGAGTTTAAATGAATGCTGAAATGACTTTGTTTCTAGTTCAAATCTTTTGGAATTTCATGAAATGTACACTGATTTTTGAAACCCATGCCATATTTCACTGTCTATATCATTGAAATCACTTTCCTATGAGGCTTATGAACCATTTTTTCATATTATTTTCATTCACCTCATTTCCTGGGAGAACCAAACCATGCTTTATTTAACAATAATTTGATTTATTCCTTTCAAAACTTGAGGGTTTGGGGTACATGTTTTTTAAATGATTGAGGCGTTTATTTGGTTTGAAGCCCCCTTTTCAAAATAATCCTTTTCATTATGTCCTACCTTATACATTAATCATTTTTTCCTATAGTATTCATGAATAGCCTATTAGGTTAGCCACATTACAATCCAATTTTCCCTATACTGTCGGCTCTTGATGTGAAATTGCATGATCTAGTGGAACTTAAGTGTGGGGGAAGATGTCTTGTGGTGTAATACCTCATTTGGTGATACTTTTAGTGGAATATAAAATGTTGAAGAGCTGATGTTTCTACTGAATATTTCATTCTGTTAAAAGTTGTGCCTTTTCTCGAGCTTTCATGATAATAGAAGTTGTGCCTTTCTGGAGCTTCCAATGTTAAAAGGAAGTTGTGCCTATCTATAGCTTTCAAAAAAATCATTTTTGAAAAGATTAAAATTTTTTCTGCTAAAATCCTTAGCTGATTGAATGACGATGGAGCCTATTTTTATCAAAGGGGAATATAAGGAGACAATATTTGAGTAAAAATTAGAATCTTGCAATTTTGCTTCAAAAATATCCAAGCCCTCATTTACATCCTCATAATTGTTAACATCTAAGTCCTACCAACCGAAATCCACAGAACAACCATGAAAAGTCCTCATGTGGAACTTATGTCCTTGACTCACATCGGGTAGAGAAGTAGGAATTTATCAATCCAATGGTGACTCTTGTGTGAGTTTTAATGAGAAAATCCTTGTTGATCATTTACATTTGTGGGATGAGAGAAAATTAATGCGAGGTAGGTGTTTTGTGTGCATGAGATAATAAATGAAGTGGGAATATATTAAAATCTAAAATTGAGAACTTGAAATAATTCTTTTTGATGAGTCATGATAGTTTTTTTTATTATGGATTTGGTAGGTCTCATTGGTATGTGTTTTGGATTTTATTTGATTTGATTTTTACTTGTCCAGGAGTCCAAGTGCTAAGTGTGGGGGAATTGATAGAGAAAATATTTTCAATTAAATTTACATTGAATTTAATTTTATTAAAACCAAAAAAGTGTTACTCTAAGATAAATTGCTTCATTTTTATGATATTGGTGTTATTTTGAGTTGAACAGTAAAAATAGGCCATTTCGGATTTTTAACTATTTTAAATTATTTCGGTATTTTTTTATAACAAATTCTACACTAATACAAATTGAAAAATTATTTCTTTTCCAGATTCTATACATCCAAGTATTCATTTAATCTCATTGGACCAATAGTTGAATCGACCATATAGAATCTCCAAATAAGATCACAAGTTGGCTCAAGATGACTGTTTTCAGTTCTGCCTAGTTTTGGTGTGGGCTCTATAACTCATTCATGGTGGGACAGAATGTTGTGATATTGGGTGGATGTTCAGATAGGTTTGGAGAATTTTTAATGAAGTAAAGGCTGTGTGAATTTGAAATTTAAGGTGTCATTAAATCACCCTAATAGAGAGGTTTGCGATTTGGAGAGTCTGACTGGATAGAATAAATGTTCAGAGTAAAACGACCGTAACTCTGGGTATACATGTCAAAATTCGATAAGATATTTAGGGGACACGCCCAAGATAATTATGAACAACATTCAAGAAGGGATCAATATGTGAAGATGTCATTTAATGGGGATACAATGTGTCAGCATTCGGGAGACAAATTATGGCTATAAAAGGAGGAGAGCTCAAACCTCTCAAAGCATCTCTCATTCCATCACATTCCTTCAGGGACACCAAGGAGGAGAACTTCTCAACTTTATCTTTTATTTCTTTTATTTTCAGAATTTTTTTAATTCCTTATTCTTCCCCATTCATATTTATTTCCCTTACCATAGTGGGGTAAACATTTTGAGTGGTTGGGGAAGGTTTGGTTTTCTAAATTTTAATGCTTGAGTTCATGGACGTAATCGAATGAAATTTATTTCTTCTTAAAAGTTGTTTTCAATTTATTATAGAGGATTTTATTATCAAGTGCGATTGTTCTTGAATATTAATTATGTTATTGACTTTTTCCTTGGTAAAATAATCATAATATCCCACCACTAATTTCTATTTTATATACGATGGAATAGACCAAGGATTAGTGGTTAAGTACTCGACAATCGTCAGTACATGTAAAAGGTGTAGTGAATGTTCTTGATTATTTGGGATAAACAAAACCCAATCAGGTGTTTCCCATTTCAATTAACGATATTCAATAAAACTATTTTACACATGGAAGGAGAGTTGACCAAACCGAGATCTTAGTAAGGTTTTCTCTCACCATTATAATTTCACCAAGGAAGTGAGAGGAAATGATTGTGGAAAATCACTTTAATCAACAAGGAAGAAGAGGATTGAATTAAATTGAACAAGGATATCATTTAAATTTAAAAACCAACCCAAACCTAATAACCCTTTTAATATTATTGTTTTTCAGTCATTTCAAATTCAAATTTATTTTTAAAAAAACAAAATTGTTACCCTCGTTTAAAAGTGACAAACTGATTTTGGGTGCACTCCTCTTTAGGAGACTTCCTAGGGTTAATCACTAGACTACACTTAGGAAACTTAAAAATTGTTTTTCCACGCCCTACAGCAGGCGTGCGACACACTTTAAACTATCTTTTGATTCTAACCGAAGTAATAGAAGGCTTCACCGACTTAATATTTTATTGAGGGATTTTATCCTTTATGCATAGATTGCTGATTATTATCTTTATCACAAGATTTTTAATATTAAGTGGGATCACTTAAGTGATTAACCTTGTATTTAGATAATATTTAATCTTAAGCCTATTTATTTTAGTTCCATCTTACATGGTTGTTAATTCAATAATTATGTGATCATGACAAAACATCCATAATGAATAATCATGAAACTGACAGAAATAAAATAAAGGGTATGATCATGATCTTGTTCTAAAGGTTAGTTTATATAGATGTTGATAAATTAACCACTTTCCTAGGCGAGAAACACCTTAAACCATTTTTAGGTTCGTTTTTACATTTTTTTCACATTTCCACCTTTCTATCTTTCTTGGATTGGTTTCACCTCAGCTTCTAACTTCAACCACCACCCTTAGCTTGGGAGCTCCATCCATTACATATGATTTTACTCACATGCGAGTGAGGGGTAAAATGAGGTTTATATAAAAGAAACCATGGGTATGCAGGCCTTACGTATTAATGATGAGAGAAGGAATTATGGCCAATAACTTAATTTAATAATAAATTAAAATGAAACCAATCACATACAAATGTTTGTTCTATCTCATGGTCATACACTAGCATGAAATGAATTATGAATTAAATAAAACTATCATTCAATTATTAATAATTCTTATTTAAGATAAATCATGCTCAAATAAAATAATTATTTTCTTCAATTAATCAATCCTTTTATATTAATCCTTATCATAATTTCCTTAAGATTATCATCTATTATAATTTGAAAAAAAATAAAATCATTTAAAATTAACCCTGTAAATAAATGTACCTTGGAGGCAACATGGTGAATACCTATCTAATTATTCCAAATGTGTATTATACTCAAATACTATTTTAACCATGTGACATATAGTATACATGAATTATCATGTACTTTCATGACATTTACTTCATAGATGATTACATAAATAACATGATTTTTTGGCCATATGTTATGCTTCATTGCACATAGAGTAACAACATGTAATTCCACTCATTCACGATATAAAGATCTGAAAATTACGTAGATATTAATTAAAAATTTAAATATTTATTTATATTAAAACCTATCACATGGCGTGTCCTATCTTTACAACTACACACAAGTACATGTCTCATAGTTTACATAATAAAATAAATAAATTAAAAACCTATATAATTTGGCAAAAGTACATGACATGTAGATCTAATATGTATGGTGTGTACACCCTTCACCATCTATTCTAAGTACACACCTATGGACTCAATGTTTGAGGTATACTTCAGAAATATAGGAGTACAGGTGTGTCTAGTGGGCCACATGCCATTTTGACTCCGTGTTGCACGGTCACTGATTGGGTAGGCTATGTATAGAATACACAGACCTTCCCTGACCTATAGGTACTATACGCCGTGTCTAGTGGGCCACATGGAATGTAGTTTGGCTAACTATATTTGTAACACCCAGAGATTTTATGAAAAATATTCTTTTTAATTTCATTTATGTCTTGTGTTGTACGCTACACCAAAAGGAGCTTGCACAACACGCATCCTTGACTTGCCTTGCATTACACGCAATCGCGACCTTCCTCGATAGCGTGTGTAGTACTCAATACCGAGTTTCACTAAACAACAATATGATATTAAAATATTATTAAAACTAGACGTTATGAATAGTAATAACCACTTTTTAAAATTTTGTAAATTTTATTTTTTTCAAAATGGACTTCATTTTTGGATTTGAAAAATCGAAATTATCTTAGGGTGAAATTTTGGTACTTTTTGGATAACTTTCATTTTCTGATGAATAGTGAAAATTACTAAATTTTAATTAAAAACAACCTTTTTAATAGAAATAATTAACAGTGATAAATTATTAATTTGAGTGGTTTTAAAGTATATTTAGAATATATTTTTACAATTTAATACAATGTTAGTCATTGGATGTAATTTCTCATTTAAACCAGACATAAACAAGTGTCAATCTTTTGATTGTTATTATCTCTTAAAAACACGCCATTTGTTTTGGCGACGGGAATTAATTTTTAAATTAATTAATGCAACTGATATGTTTTGAATTTGGTAAAATAGACATCATTTTTGAGTTCATAATATCAAATATAGCTTAGGCCTAATTTTTGGTATTTTTCTGGATACATTCATTTTTTTATAGTGAAACCACTAAGTGGTAGTTAAAAAAATGAATTTTTCATAAAACTTAATTTTACCGCTTCTGTGAGTGGAATTTCAAAAATACGAGAGACACGGTTGATGTCAGTAAGTAAAATGTGGTTCAATAGATGAAAATAATTTTTGGTGAATAGTAACTTTTTACTTTTTTTTAGCACGGTTAAAATTAAATAGGGTATTTAAGGGTAAAAATGATATTATTATTACCCTAACACATGTCCTAATTCTATTGGATAAGTGTAATTCGACCAAAAACAACCTTAGGAATAAAATATGACCATTAGGCCCACTTGGATTAGATTAGGACATTTATTATTAATTTATTTAAAGAAGGGTTAAAATAGTTAAAATCAATGTTTAATAAGTAAATCATTTTTAATATAGGTTTATATATAAGATAAATTTGACTATAAATATTCATTAGAAAGCTAAAAATATTTCCCACATAATGATATTTTATTTGTAATTTTTAGACATTAAATAATTTAATGCAGTAATTATCTTATTAATGAAATATTGACATAATTGATGTTATAAATACCCAAATAAATGTAATTTGAAACTTTTTATGAATTACAATAATTTTATAGGTTAATATGACATGTTAGTATTGATTTAAGTAACTTTTGTTGAACTAACCATTCTGTTATGATTTTCACAAAAATCAATTACTAAATAGTGTCAAAATTGACAAAAAATAGTTTTTTAAACAAATATTATATTATTAATTGTTATTTTATTCATAAAAATATAAGGTTCAGCCAAATGACTTAGATAAGGTTATATATATTAATAATAAACATCTTGGGGTTCTTTTTTCTTGTTATAGTATGTTTATTAACCTTATATTATAAGAACACAAGAAGACACGGTAAAAGTAAAATTATTTAACTTAATGTTAAATCTAAATGATAAGGTTAAAATAGGAACATAAACTTGACTAAATTCAATTAGATGAGACGATTTCGACCCATACCCACCTTATCTTCTAAATAAATCAATTTTGAGCTATTTAAAACCGAATTTGGCTTTATAATAAAATAATATTTTTTGTTTTTCAAAAAGAGCCTCTCTCCTCCCTTATAAAAGGGCACCTCCTCCCTCTCCTCGTCACACCAATTTGAGCCTTAAATCTCAGAAACCCCTACCAAATTCTCTTCTCCACTTCCCTAGGAACATTCTAGAGGTCTTGGTCTTCTTCAAAGACCAATTTTATTTCCCTAAGAGGAGGACTCAAAGAGGCACTTCAAAGAAGAGGTAATGTCCGTTACCGATTCTTTCAAATTTATTTCTTCTTCCACTTCTTCTTCATTATTTGTTTAATTATTAAGTAATAACATCAGTATCACTAATATACTGATATGTTATTATAATTATGAAACAACCCTATTTCACCTTGTATCCATCCTACAGAAAACAAAATCACCGCGCGTGCGTACGTACGGAATACCGTCTCCACGCCGTGCTGTAATCTATTTTCCACCACCACCTTACTTGGATGGGTATAATGGTGTACATAATAACTATATATGATTATTTTAAATTTATATTGATTCTGAAATAGCATACATACACTCCAATACAATTCCACGATCATGAGAATGATATCATCGCTCGTGCGTACGTACGGACTACCGTCTCCACAACGCGATGAGATTCATTCTCCACGTGAACCATTCATGAATGATTATAAAGTATATATAATGAGTAATCATGAAATATATGACATAATAATGATACTGGATTTATGTGTATATATATGTATGTCATCTACTTAATTCCATTCAACTCAATAAGGAAATGAAAACATCGTTCATGTGTACGTACGGCCTACCGTCTCCATGAACAGTGTATTTCTTTCAATTTACTGATCTATTATACATATGTATATTCTGAATATATATTATATATAAATCATGTTTTATATTCTGGAATTAAGTAATCATGATCTAAGTAATCATATGAATAATTACAAGTCAAAACACGTACGACAAATGAAACGATTTTACCCAAAACGCTCTTTAACATGGAATTTACAAAAGAACGGGTAATATAAAGTCATAAGTGAACCATATATGATATCATAACAATGAGTATGATTCTGGAATAATTCAGATACATTATTTAAATCATTATACAGGAGTTTCGGACACTTACGAAGCAAATCGGACCTAAGGTAAGGGAAATATCACAATCTCATTTTTATCCGAGATTGTTTATACTTTGAAATTTACTGGGGGGTATTTTATCATCCACATCCTTGTTTCTTCAATATGTAATATTATTTCCATCTACCTATAATTTCTTAAATCTAATTTTACCCTTCGGTGAGTTTTTAGTAAAATATATGAAAGGAATCTTTTGTCGTTTTCGTACGAGGTACTTTTTGACTTTTCCGACAAAAGTATGAAGAATGTTTTTTTAAATTATATGGAATAAATGGATTTTTTAAAACATTATTATTTCCAAGAATCTTTCTTTACATGTTTTCAAGATTATTTTTAATCAAATTCTTTTAGTTTAGAATTGTATGACATGTTGAGAAAGGAAAAGTGTTTTTGAAGTAGAAAGGATATTTTCCTCAAGAATGGAGTTCAAGTGTTTTATCAAAATTATTTTCCATATAAGATAATAAAGGGTTCTGTTTCTATCCCTATTATTACATTGATTTGATTATGTTGTGATGGAATTATTTTTATGAATTCCTTTATCTTATATGAATTGTTTTATGATGTCACGATGTTTAAGAATCCCATTTTTATTACATGGGTTATGCTATGCTGTACGGTTTATGATTTTGTGGCACACATAATAATGGTATAATTATGAGATGGGTAGGACCTATATCTCCCTCCAATTCATTGGTTAAAGATTTTATATCTCATGAGATAAACATGGCTGGAACGGCAGCTTAAACCGGTTCAGTGAAACAAGACTGAAACGAGGAATGAACTTGGTTCAGAAATGGACTTTGTCTACTAAGATAGTCTTGGAAATGAGTCTTGACTAATAATAAATGATTCTATATGATTATGTGTGTATGCCACAAAGTTTCATGTTTTAAGTTATGATTATCGGTATTACATTTCACAACCATGATTTATCCCATGTTATGATATTATGATCTCTTTTGCAGGTTAAGATTTCCAAAATGTTATGTTCTTATGAATATGATGTGGTTATATTTCTTTTGTTTACCCTTACAGAGAATTTGAGATCACCCTTTTATGTTTTCTTTTACCCAGGATATAAAGAAAGGTTTTAGGTAAAAAAAAGGTAAGATCTTTACAGGATATGTTGAAGATATTTCACCACGATTAGAAGATTATATTCCGAGTTTCCAAAGACACTAAACTATTACGGTCCTTGTGTGTGTGTTTTTGTTATGTACTAAGTATTCACCAAAAGTAATGTAATGTCCATGTACGTTAAGCTTTGGGTCTCTACAGTTGGTATCAGAGGAAAGTTTTAGTCAACCTTTGGAAACTAGGATGTGAAAACTTTAGTGAGATCCCTATAGATATTTCTATGGTATATATAGGGATGTCCCTAAGGTTAAGTATAAGTATAGGTTATAGTACTAGAATTACGGTAACCTAAGATGTTAGATATTGAAGGTACTCCCCCTTTGTTATGTTGTTTTCCCTAGCATTATTTTTTCCTCTCACACTATTCTTTTTGGGTTTTAGACGATGGCTGGAACCTGAAGGAACCGTGTTGATCAATGCAATGGACAATGCAATGATTGTCCTCCTGAACAAACAAATGTTATGGTAGATGGAGTGAAAAATATTATTTCTATACTTACACAAGGTATGAATCATTCTGGACTTCCAAATGAGCAGAGAAGGGAAAAATATTCTATTGAGTCCTTCATGAGGAAACGCCCACCTTCTTTCAGTGTTTCTTCCGATCCACTTGTTGCTGAACAATGGATCAGTATCACTGAAAATATATTTTCAGTTCTTCAATGTTCTGAACATGATAAAGTCATCTTAGTTGTATATCGTTTGGAATGTGATTCTGATCAATGGTGGAATCTTATCAAGAATATGAGTCCAAGAGATGAAATTGAGTCCATGGAATGGGATGAGTTCAAGAACTTATTTTTCAATAAGTACTTCCCTCGTATTATTCGAACAAAGATGGAGAAGGAGTTTCTTGAACTTAATCAAAATGATGATGAATCTGTTGGTATATACGAAGCGAATTTTACAAGGCTTGCAAGGTATGCATCTAGATTTATCATCCAACCTGAAAGTAAAGTTGATCGATTATTCAGTGGCTTAAAACCAAATCTTCGAAGGGAATTAGCTAAAAGAGACTTCAGTAGCTATGATGAAATTGTGTGTTGTGATATCAAGGTAGAAATGGAAGTTGGTGTTACTTTTCCATCTCATATTTTTGACAAGAAGCGAAATATGGAGTTCAAGGAGAAATCTCAGAATAATGGTGAAAAGAAGATGAATGTTTCTTTATGCTCAAAGTGTGGAAAGAAGCATGGTGGAGATAGTCTTAAAGGGACTAGAAAATTTTTTAAGTGTGGAAAAGAAGGTCATCGAGCAGCTGAGTGTCGAAGTAATGGTAAAAGGGTTTCTAATGATGTGAATAAAGAAAAGACTATAGAGAACTCACCACCAACACTTCAATGCTTCAAGTGCAAGGAAATGGGGCATTATGCTAATAAATGCCCTAATCCAAGGGTTAGTGATGATCGACATGAGCAACCACATAAGGAAAAGGAAAAAGGGAAGTCACATGCGATCACTATTGGCGATGTTGAATATGAAAACGATGTAGTGGAATGATTAAGTGTTTATGTAATGGGATTCCAAAATAATGTTGTATATAGTATCGTGGAATATTGGAATATTTATGTATTTTTTTATTGTGGTTTTCAATAATTTTATGGTACTGGTAACCATGGAAAGTGATTGAGATATTTTTGGAAAAAAAGATGATATATGCATAATGAAGGGAAAATGAGAAAATGAAATTTTTGACAGTATTCATGAGCTCATGATTGATATAAGGACTAATTGATATCATGGTTTGAGTATATAGAATTTTGAGGATTTTGGTATGTGGAGAGAGTTAACTTTTAACTGTATTCATGTTTTCAATAAGGTTCAATGGGTATTCATTTTTTTCAAGAGAATACATGATAAAGGCCTTCGAATGTTTGGAATGTGACCAACAAGACATATCTCATGATATATGGGGATCAACACTAGTATTAACATGCTAGTTGTATGAACTCTTTGGTAATCATTTTCACTATAATATGAGATTAGACAAAATTATTTTGGATAAGCCTAAAGATTGGAATGGATTATGTTGGACATAAGTTAGTATTGTTTAAGGATATATGTTTTTTTCGAAATTATTTATGGGATGTTATAGTAATGTAGTTTCATAAAAAGGACAATCTACAGGATGGGCGACATCCCATCGCGTCGGCCAAGGCTGTGGGAATCAAACCCACAACTGAAGTGCGACTGGCCTTTATCGCCTACCAGTGGCCTACAGGATGTCCCTATTTAGTAGAAACTAGTTTTATTATATTAAGAAGTATGATATATAAAGTATAAGTCCATTTTAGGAACCATATATGATTAATCTCACTATAGATGGACTTATGTATTTTTTTGATAACTTTTCTATCCTTTTGTTTGAGACAGATGGAATGACCCATCATTCTATCACATTATCTTCTAACACATCACGAATGAAAAATTCAAATTCATTTCTTTAAGAGATTAATTAGAAATTGTCCAAAGAATGACCAATGGTGAGACTATACCAAAATCACGAAAGTATTTCTTCTAAATCCAATTTCATCATCTTTAGGGAAATGATCTTAAGAACCAAAAATGTTGTCCTAGTGACCTTATATCTGATGAATCTGATGGTACCTTAGATCATCACAAATATATGGCTTTGTGATTGATGGCTTTTTCATAGCCATGTTCTCTACCACGCTCCATCAGAACTTAATGGTTAGATTTTTCTTCCATATCCATATTTTCACCTATGTTCTTCTATATGGAAACCCAGTGATGAGTTACTTTGGGTAATTGTTACATTTCATACTTTAGTTTTTAAAATTAATTTTTAGAATTCCTTTTTTTGATGTGGGTTCCTATAAATAGTAAATGATTTATAACCCCGACGAATTTCGAGGGCGAAATTCATTTTAAGGGGGGTAGAATCTAACACCCCAAGATTTTATGAAAAATATTCTTTTTAATTACATTAATGTCTTGTGTTGTACACTTCACCAAAAGGATCTTGCACAACACGCATCCTTGACTTGCCTTTCATTACAGTCAATCGCGACCTTCCTCGATAGCGTGTGTAGTACGCAATACCGAGTTTCACTAAACAACGATATGCTATTAAAATATTATTAAAACTAGTTGTTATGAATAGTAATAACCACTTTTTGAAATTTTATAAATTTTATTTTTCAAAATGGACTTCATTTTTGGATTCGGAATATCGAAATTATCTTAGGGTGAAATTTTGGTACTTTTCGGATAACTTTCATTTTCCGATGAATAGTGAAAATTACTAAATTTTAATTAAAAACAACCTTTTTAATAGAAATGATTAATAGTGATAAATTATTAATTTTAGTGGTTTTAAAGTATATTTAGAATATATTTTTACAATTTAATAAAATTTTGGTCATTGGATGTAATTTCACATTTAAACCAGACATAATCAAGGGTCAATCTTTTGATAGTTATTATCTCTTAAGAACACGCTATTTGTTTTGACGACGGGAATTAATTTTTAAATTAATTAATACAACTGATATGTTTTGAATTTGGTAAAATAGACATCATTTTTGAGTTCATAATATCAAATATAGCTTAGGCCTAATTTTTTGTATTTTTCTGGAAACTTTCATTTTTTGGTAGTGAAACCACTAAGTGGTAGTTAAAAAAATGAATTTTTCATAAAAGTTAATTTTACCGCTTCTGTGAGTGGAATTTCAAAAATCTGAGAGACATGGTTGATTTCATTAAGTAAAATGTGGTTCAATAAGATGAAAATAATTTTTGGTGAATAGAAACTTTTTACTTTTTTACCACGGTTAAAAGTAAATAGGGTAATTAAGGGTAAAAATGATATTATTATTTCCCTAACACATGTCCTAATTCTATTGGATAAGTGTAATTCGACCAAAAACAACCATAGGAATAAAATATGACCATTTAGGCTCACTTGGATTAGATTACGACATTTATTATTAATTTATTTAAAGAAGGGTTTAAATAGTTAAAATCAAAGTTTAATAAGTAAATCATTTTTAATATGGGGTTATACATAGGATAAATTAGACTATAAATATTCAATAGAAATCTAAAAAGATTTCCTACATAATGATATTTTATTTGTGATTTTTAGACAATAAATAATTTAATGCAGTAATTATCTTATTAATGAAATATTGACATAATTGATGTTATAAATACCCAAATAAATGTAATTTGAGACTTTTTATGAATTAAAATAATTTTCTAGGTTAATATGACATGTTAGTATTGATTTAAATAACTTTTTTCGAACTAATCATTCTGTTATAATTTTCACAAAAATCAATTACTAAATAGTGTCAAAATTGACATAAAATAGTTTTTTAAACAAATATTATATTATTAATTGTTATTTTATTCCTAAAAATATAAGGTTCGGCCAAATGACTTAGATAAGGTTATATATATTAATAATAAACAACTTGGGGATCTTTTGGCTTATTATAGTATGTTTATTAACCTTATAGTATAAGAACACAAGAAAACATGATAAAAGTAAAATTATTCAACTTAATGTTAAATCTAAATGATAAGGTTAAAATAGGAACCTAAACTTGTATAAATTCTATTGGATGAGAGTCTTTCGACCCATACCCACCTTATCTTCGAAATAAATCAATTTGGAGCTATTTAAAACCGAATTTGGCTTTATAATAAAATAATATTTTTAGTTTTTCCAAAAGACCCCCTCTCCTCCCTTATAAAAGGGCACCTCCTCCCTCTCCTCCTCACACCAATTTGATCCTTCAATCTCGTACAACCCCTGAAAAATTCTCTTCTCCACTTCCCTAGAAAAATCCTAGAGGTCCTGGTCTTCTTCAAAGACCAATTTTATTTCCCTAATAGAAGGACTCAAAGAGGCGATTCAAAGATGAGGTAATGTCCATTACCGATTCTTTCATCTTTATTTCTTATTCTACTTCTTATTCTTTAGTTGTTTCATTATGAAGTAATAACATCAGTATCACTCATATACTGATATGTTTTTATAAGTATGAAACAACCCTATTTCACCATATATCCATCCTACGGAAAACAAAATCGCCGCGCGTGTGTACGTATGGAATACAGTCTCCACACCGTGGTGTAATCTATTTTCTACCAACACCTTACTTGGATGGGTATAATGGTGTAAATAATAACTATATATGATTATTGTAAAGTGATATTGATTCTCAAAATAGCATACATACACTATAATACAATTCCACGATCATGAGAACGATATCATCGCTCGTGCGTACATACGGACTACCGTCTCCACGACGCGATGAGATTCATTCTCCATGTTAACCATTCTTGAATGATTATAATGTATATATAATAAGTTATCATGAAATATATGACATAATAATTATTCTGGATTTATGTGAATATATATGTATGTCATCTACTTAATTCCATTCAACTCAATAAGGAAACGAAAACAGCGTTCATGCGTACGTATGGCCTACCGTCTCCATGAACGGTGTATTTCTTTACATTTGCTGATCTATTATATATATGTTTATTCTGAATATATATTATATATAAATCATGTTTTAGATTCCGTAATTAATTAATCATTATCTATGAAATCATATGAATAATTACAAGTCAAAACACGGACGACAAATGAAACGATTTTACCCAAAACGCTCTTTAACATGGAATTTACAAAAGAACGGGTAATAAAAAGTCATAAGTGAACCATATATGATATAATAACAATGAGTATGATTCAGGAATAAGTCAATGACATTATTTAAATCATTATACAGGATGTTCAGACACTTACGAAGCAAATCGGACCTAAGGTAAGGGAAATATCACAATCTCATTTTTATCAGAGATTGTTTATACTTTGAAATTTACTGAGGTGTATTTTGTCATCCACATCCATGTTTTCTCAATATGTAATATTATTTCCATTTACCTACAATTTTTTAAATCCAATTTTACCCTTCGGTGAGTTTTTAGTAAAATATTTGAAAGGAATCTTTTGTCGTTTTTCGTACGAGGTACTTTTTGACTTTTTTGACAAAAGTATGAAGAATGTTTTTTTTAAACTTATATGGAATAAATGGATTTTTTAAAACATTATTATTTCAAAGATGCTTCCTTTACTAGTTTTCATGTTTATTTTTAATCAACATCTTTTAGTTTAGAAATGTATGACATGTTAAGAAAGGAAAAGGGTTTTTGAAGTAGAAAGGATATTTTCCTCAAGAATGGAGTTCAAGTGTTTTATCAAAATTATTTTCCATATAAGATAATAAAGGGTTCTGTTTCTATCCCTATTATTACATTTATTTGATTATTTTGTGATGGAATTATTTTTATGAATTCCTTTATCTTATATGAATTGTTTTATGATGTCACGATTTTTAAGAATCCCATTTTTATTACATGGGTTATGCTATGATGTACGGTTTATGATTTTGTGGAACACATAAGAATGGTACCATTATGAGATGGGTGGTACCTATATATCCCACCAATTCATTGGGTAAAGATTTTATATCTCATGATATAGACATGGCTGGAACGGCAGGTTAAACCGGTTCAGTGAAACAGGACTGAAACAAGGAATGAACTCAGTTCAGAAATGGGCTTTGTCCACTAAGATAGTCTTGGCAATGAGTCTGGACTAATAAGATATGATTCTCTATGATTATGTGTGTATCCCACAATGTTTTGTGTTTTAAGTTATGATTATTGGGATTACATTTCACTACCATTATTTATCCCATGTTATGATATTATGATCTCTTTTTCAGGTTAAGATTTCCAAAATATTATGTTCTTATGAATATGATGTGGTTGATATTTCTTTTGTTTACCCTTACTGAGCATTTGAGATCACCCTTTTATGTTTTCTTTTCCCCCGTATATAAAGAAAGTTTTTAGGTAAAAAAAGGGGAAGATCTTTATGGGAGATTTTGAAGATCTTTCACCACGATTAGAAGATTATATTCCGAGTTTCCAAAGACATTAAACTATTACGGTCCTTGTGTGTGTGTTTTTGTTAAGTATTCTGTAAAAGTAATGTAATGTCTATGTACGTTAAGCTTCGGGTCTCTACAATATTCCAGTTAATCTTGGTCAATATGCATTGTAATAATAGTGTAATTAATTCCCTAATCAATGAAAAATCTCAAATTGATCTCGAAATCAATCATGATGTATGCACATGGATACACGACATGTAATGCTGATTACATGGTGTGTAGTCTGGTTTTGTGCAGATAGGATCCTTGGAACCTCTGTAAGAGTTCCTTGATTTTATTTTAATCAAAAAATTATTAATTTCTGTTAGATTTTTAAGAAATGATAGAGGAAGAATTAGACCTCGTAATTCATATTTAAAGAATGATTAAACATGAATTGAAAAAATAACTTATTAATGTGTAAATCACAAAAAAACTAAATAATTATAAACAACGAATTTGAACCCTCTAATATCACTTGTAGGTTTCGGGCGTAGTGGAAGTGTGGGAGGGACGGTTCCGAACTTTGACTTTTCCATTATCAATGACTAATCTGAGATCAAGCATAAATAAACTCTATGATAAATGGATTTGAATCAAACAAAAATCAAGATTTATTAACCCAGAAACAAGAGAGAGGATATCAACATATGTAGTTTAAAATTAATTTAATTAAATAATAATTACCTCTAAGGTTATTATTTATTTGTTAATGCGTCTGGACAAAGATCTTTTGTAAACTACCATTGTGTTTAAGGATCCAAGTGTTGGATTCCGTTAGGGGTGATCTACATGTTCTTTATGAATATCCAGATTTCACTGAAGGAGTCTTCAGGTGCTAACGTGAAAGATCCTTATGCTTGCGATTTCCACCTTTGATCGTATTAAGAATCGCTTCCAAAGCATTCTCCTTGATCTGATGGAGGATGATCTCTCTCATTCCTGAGGGTGTTCCTGTAGATGTAATAACTCTATAGATTTGAGATATTTTCTCCATTATGTGGTGCATGATGATTTTTTTGGCTAGGGTTATGAGAAAATAATCATAGCAGGGTATTTATATCACTAGGGTTAAAATAACATAATTGCACAAGTTACCTTATTTATTTTATTAATCCTAGAGAAACCCCATGTCAAATAATAATTGTATTATTATTATTATTTCTTGACACACATATAACATTCAAATTATAATAAAATAATTTTCAACATTATTATTTCTTATCGGACCCCTGAACATGGTTCGCCAATACTCCACCATATTTATTAATCCTTGAATAATGTCTATTTATTTATTAAATAAATATCACTTCATTATGTTATAACGATTTTTGTCAATACATCTATGTGTGTGAGCCATAATAATCATTAATAATAATATTAAAGTCTAAGGACCAATACATGTGTCTTATTTTAAGAACATCCAATGACACTTATAAATGTGAATTTCCTACTCGCAGGTCTCGTTCTCGTAATATGCTCCTAGACATTACTAAGGGAGTACACCATGAGAGGGTGCCTCAAAGTCGTATGAGCATCCACCCCTGATATCATGTATCATTTGTGTCCCCCAAATTATATCATACAACTATAGAACATTTATTCATGAATAGTTTTATAGCACTTCCAGTTTATCATCATAGCAGGGATCCGCTATGACCTTTTAGTGCAATTACTAATCTTAGGACATTATCACATTCAATGTCATATAGAAGAAAAATCAGGATGTGATAAGGAATTTTTTAATATTCAAAACCATGAATATAATTTTTGATAAAGTAAAAAAAGAACTTGGTTCTTGGGAACCCACACCAACGGTTGTTATGGGAATGGCTAATGTTCCATCATGTAGATCCCCACCCCACTTAACCTTTTAAAACACCCATAGACCTAGTCTGTAGGAAGAAATAACCGATATCGATCAATTATGTGTTGCAGGAATGCTTAACCTTTTAAGACACCCTTAGACCAAGTCCATAGGAAGCATTGATCGATATCTGTCAGCTACACCTCCCCGACCCACATCACCATTTTAAACACCCACATCTCATGTCTGTAGGAAGAAATGACTGGTATATTCCAGCTAGCTACTATGCATTCCCCTATATTGGAATATTCATGTATTCTTTAAGGTTATTATGATTGTTTTAGGTTTGGTAATTATCCACCGAGCCTCATAACTCCCATCCTCAATTATCCACCTGAGTATCTCGATACCTTCTACATAATTCCATAGGCTATGCACACACAACAACAAGTTTCATTGTATGGAATAATAAGTCACACCAAGATCAAAGTCAAGATAATCACACACAAAAAAGTACACCCAGGGCTACTCACACACCCACATTGTAACACCCCAAGTTTCCATGGTATGCTTCTCTTTGAATAATACAATAGCGTGTGTTGTACGCAACTTCGAGTTCTAACACACCACAACCACTCAAACTAGTCGTTATGAATAGTAATACCAACTTTTTGAAATTTTATAAATTTTATCATTTAAAATAGACTTCATTTTTGGATTCATAATAGAGAAATTATCTTAGGGTGAATTTTTTGTATTTTTCTAAAAAATATCAATTTTTGATGAATAGTGAAAAACACTGAGTTATTGTTTAAAACCGAATTTTTATTTAAATAATTATTTATTTTATATAAATTTTTATTAGGTGAAAATAGATACATAATACCTATATAAGTTTTATTTAATTCATTGGATTCAGTTTATAATAATTTTAGATATATAAAAATTTTATTGAACTTTTCACCGTCTTTTACCCACCTCCTAGGAGAATTTGCAAATTCAAATAAAACTTAATTTTACCACTTCTGCGAGTGGAATTTAGAAAATTAGAGAGACGAAATTTATATTAGTAAGAAAAATTTGGTTCAATAAGAAGAAAATAATTATTGGTGAATAGTAACTTTTTACATTTATTTACCATGGTTAAAAGTAAATAGGGTAATTAATGCGTAAAAATGATATTATTATTACCCTAACACATGTCCTGATTCTATTTGATAAGTATAATTCGACCAAAAATAAACCTTAGGAATAAAATATGAGCCTATTTGGTCCACTCGGATTAGATTAGGACACTTATTATTATTTTATTTAAAGAAGAGTTAAAAGTGTTAAAATCAAAGTTTAATAACTAAAATATTTTTAATATAGGGTTCTACATAAGATAAATTCAACTATAAGTATTCATTAATAAGATAAAAATATTTCCTAAATAATGGCAATTTATTTATATTTTTTATACATTAAATACTTTAATTTATTTATGACACAATGATGATGTAGTAATTACCTAATTAATGAATTATTAAAATAATTAATATTATAAATATCCAAAGAAATGTAATTTAATACTTTTTATGAATTACACTAATTTTAGGTTAATATTACATGTTATGGTTGGTTAGATGAATTTTTTTTGAAGTAATAATGTTGTTATGAATTTAGAAAAAACAAAATACCAAATAGTGTCACAATTGACATAAAAGAGTTTTTGAAACAAATATTATATTATTAATTGATATTATATTCCTAAAAATCTAAGGTTTGGAAAAAGGACTTATATAATTATATTTTTATCATTAATGAACCACTTGGGGTTCTCTTGGAAGTATACAGTATGTTTGTTAACCATATAATATAGAATTAAAAAGTGACATGGTAATTGTCAGACTATTTAACTAAGAGTTAAATCTAAAATATAAAGTTAATAGAGTGACCCAAACCTGTATAAAACCTATTGGTTGAGTGGTTTTAGACCTATATCTACCTTATAATTTAAATAATCCACTTTTTATCCATTAGAAACTGAAAATGACTTTATTATAAAATAATATTTCTAGCTTTTCCTAAGGTTCCCATCACCCCTCTTATAAAAGGTCACTCGCACTTTTCTCTAATTCACACATTAAAATCCATTTTTCTTGGCCAAACTCTACCCAAATACCCTCTCAACTATCCTACCTTAATCTTAGAGGCATTCCTTTAGTCATAAATCCAACCTAAGGAGCCCTTTTGATCAAATCAGAAGGAAGAACCCAAAGAATAGGTAAATATTTCATCACCTCTTTCAAGTTCCTTTCTTCTTCCACTTCCTTTTTCTTTGTTGTTTCCATTATAAAATAATAATTATAGTATCTTCTATATACTATTATGTTATTATAAATATGTTACAACTAAATTCATTATTCTATCCATTCTTTGAATGACATGTCAGCATACGTGCGTACGTGCGGCTTACCGTCTCCACATCGTGGTGTAATTGTTATTCAATACATTATTATTTGGTTTGGTATAATAATGATGTATAATTGATGTAAATAATAAATATAGCATGATAATGATTCTATATATATGATATACCATCCAATTATATATTATTTTAATATCAAAAGAATGATATTGTCGCTCGTGCGTACGTACAGATTACTGTCTCCACGAACGCGATGAGATTCATTCCACATCGTATCCATTCATGACTAATTTTCATTAGATGATTAAAAATAATGTTTAAAGACTTAATATAATTCTGTATATGAATAATATAAATCCCATCCATAAAACATATGACTCACATAACAAACAATATAAAGGAAAACGAATCCGTTAATACCTGAAACAACGATAATACTAAGATATTATTATAAAATCAATGTTAAAAGATCATATATGATATCATATTAATGTATATGAATCTTTTATAATTTAATAAAAATTATTTCACCATTATACATGAGATTAACCAACCCTCTACGAAGGAAAATTATAAGGTAAGAGTTAATTCTACAACCTATTCATTATTCAAGATTGTTTATACATAATTATCTACTGGGACCTCTTTATCATCAACATCCATGTTTCTTAAAAATGTATTCCAAAACATTTTTACTATTTATTAAACTATGGGTTAAAGTAATTTATACACTTGTTTGAATTTTTATAAAATGGTTTGAAAGGAATCTTTCCATCATTTTCCAAACTAGGTACTTTTTAACATTTTCGACAAAATTAAGGTAAGAATGTCTTTTATCTAACTTATACGGTGGGTGCGGCTATTTTTCGCCGTTATAACATCGTCAAAGCTTCCCTTACAAGATTATAAGAATATTTTCAAATATAAATGTTTTATTTTATAATTTTATAACTTTTAAAGGATTTCAAAATAGAAAGAGATATTTCTCTAAAAAGGTTTTGATTTAATCTATGTCAACATCCTTTGATGGATTTTAAGGTTGTTTGAAGTTGATTCATTAGATACAAAACATCCATATTGTATTGAAGTTTTTGTGTTTTGTTCGACTGTGGATGTGTAATTTCATACCATTCATGGTTTATGGATAAATTATTAAACATTTCATATTCCAGTTTTAATACAAATGTTTATGTTATGTTTAATCCTTTTGATATGAGGAATGCATTGGACTTAGTATGTGATGGTTGGAGCCCGCTATAGCTCCTCGATGCATCAGTAGGTATCATGATACAAAATAGTGTCTTGGAATAAGGCCTTAACAAAATCTTGTTTATAGTCTTGGCACAAGTTCTTGACTATGTGGTTATGAAAGTCTGGCATTATGCATTCCATCATTATGAAAGTGGATATTGATATTGCATGTGATTATTCGACTAGTAGAATATCCATGTGAGTAAGTAAATTGCATTATTTTGATTTTAGATTTTCCATATTATTCTAAAGTTCAAGTTTAAAAGGCTTTTTTTTAAGTCTTATACATTTCCTTAAATGTTTATTCTTATTTATGAAAGTTTCTGCAATATTGTTATCCTTACTGAGCATCTGAGCTCACCCCTTTCTATGGTTTATTTTTCCCAAGATGCAAAGAAGTATATTATGACTGACCTTTTGGGATAGTCTATGGGATCTCAGTGTTGTCTATGGAAATAGTGTCAGTGTATTTTTCTATTTTATAATGTAATGTAAACCATATGAATGTATCTAGTACATCCAAGGCTACTAAACTAAACAGTCTTTCGAGACTTGATATTTTTTTATTATGCCAATGATACATAATAATGCATCGACTCTAGTATTTTTGGGTTGGGTTGTTACAGTTAGTATCAGAGAAAGTTTAGTACCAACCTTGAAATCTAGATTTAGATAAATTCTGATTAGATCACATTACCATAAGATAGACTTTGAGTATTAGTGTAGAAAAACTTCCTAGAATTTTGGTATTGTAGAGATTTTGTGAGTTTTACAAGAAATACATCCATGTATTTATAAGAGCAGGTAGAGGCGGCTCTGGCACAGATGTACCTAGGGGTAAAACCCAAAAACACCACTTTGAGATAGACTCGAACGGGAACTGGTGCACGACAACGAGGCTTGTTACGCTCTTGGTTATGACACACCCGGGGGATATGCTTAAGATAATTCTAATTTTATTTACAAACCATTATGAAGGGTTTATGATCATATACATCCTCAAAGAAAACATTTTTTATGATTATGGATTATATCCATAAATTTTTTAATTTATGTTAAGTGTTTTACAATTTTGAATTATGTATTTCAATTCATAAACTAATCTAGTTTATGCCATTTTTTAGAAATGGTGCCTCGTGGAAGGAATAGAAACCATATCAATGCATGCACTCCATGTAGGAATTTCCATTCTGCTCAAGATAATTATAGTGGTGCTGATAATGTAACTGGTGTTGATTAGCTAATCACTATACTAGGACAACTCACTCAGGTTATGAATAATAACCTTACCTGTATGGATCACCCTAATCCTCAACCTGGAGGATCAATGTTAGATCGCTTCATGAGGCAACAACCACCAACAATCTATGGGAGTAAAAATCCATTAGTATCTGAACAATTGATAAATTCCATAGAGAAAGCATTCCATGCCATGGGGAGTAGTGAATGGTAAAACGTTTTCATGGCAGTTTACCGCCTCACTGGAGATGCTAATCAATGGTGGTCATTGATTCAAAACACAAATGAAGATGATGAAGTATCAAATATGTAATCGAGGGAGTTTAAAGATCTTTTATTAGAAAAATACTTTCCTCTTGACCATCAAACAGATATGGAAAGGAAATTTCTGAGTCTGAGTCAAAAGGAGGATGAGAATGTTGCAAAGTATGAAGCTAACTTTACAAGGTTAGCGAGTCATGTTGCAAGATAATATACGTAACCCAAGAAGTAAGATTGATCATTTCTTTTATGGGTTAAAACCATTCCTCCGTCGAGCATTAGTCTCACAATCCTTCGCATCATATGAAGATATTGTCTCATGTGTTAACAGGATAGAAAAAGAATTCTCTAAGTCTTATGACTTTAAAGAAAAGTAAGAGAATAAGAGATCTATCGAACACTCAAGAAATGGGAATAAGGGGAATAAGGGAAAAGTTGAATATCCATCCTGCAGTAAATACGGGAAGAAACACCCCAGCACTTGCTTGAAGGGAATGGGTGTCTATTACAAGTGTGGTGAAAAAGGCCACCAATCTTGTGATTACAAGGTGAATATAGAGGCTGTCGATGTTGAATGCTACAATTATAGAGAAATGGGTAATTATTCAAATGAATGTCCTAAGCGTCAGGGGAACTTACCTTTGAAAAGGCCAAGGGATCAAGTCCAAGATTATGTTATCACTACTACTGAGGTTGAAGCTCTGAAAGACGTGATAGCAGGTAATTTAATGGTTTCCTCAAGTTTAGAAAATGCTTTATTTGATTCTAGATCATCGCATTGTTTCATATCTTCCTAGTTTGCTAATAAAATTAGACATTTTGAATTTGATTTAACAGTTGTCAGTCAAAACTCTTAAAGGAAGTACCATTGAAACAAAGTTTTGTGAATCAGTTCCCATGAAGGTATATAAACATTATTTATCTGCTGATCTCATCATCCTAACCATGATGGAATTTGATATAATCCTCAGTATGGATTCGATTTCAGACCATGATGTGAAAATTTATTGTAAGAAGAAGGAGGTTACAATTTTTTATGATGATATGGATTACCTTATCTTTAGAGAAAAATCATAACCACCTATTTCTTATCTAGATCCACCCCTAGTAGCTCAACAAAATTCAATTATTTTGGAGGAAGATAATGAAATAACTATGGGTGAGGAAAGGAATGTTCAAATAGAGGATGTACCTATTGTGAAAGAATTTGTTGATGTGTTTCCAGATGATTTACCTAGACATCCTCCAGAACGCGAAATTGAGTTTTCCATTGATTTAATTTCTGGTTTAAGGCCCATATCAAAGACCCCTTAAATAACGGCCACTGTGGAATTAGTGGAACTAAAGAAACAACTAATGGAATTGAGTAATAAGGTATTTATTTTCCCTAGTTTTTCTACATGGGGAGCCCCTGTCCTTTTTGTTAAGAAGAGAGATGGATCTATGAGGTTGTGCATTGAATACAGGGAGATCAATGCTATAATAATAAAGAAAAAGTATCCCCTACCTCGCATTGATGATTTATTTGACCAACTTCATGGAGCTCAATACTCTTCAAATATTGACCTTCGATATGGATACCATCAGTTGTGCGTGAATAAGGAAGACATTCCAAATACAGCATTTCGAACCAGGTATGACCATTACGAGTTTACAATAATTCCTTTTAGGTTGACTAATGAACCCTCTATCTTCATGGATCTAATGAATAGAGTTTCCAAGGAATATCTTGAAGACTTTGTAGTGGTATTTATTGATGATATCTTGGTATACTCAAAAAGCTAAGAAGATCATGATAATCACTTATGCATTATCCTGAAGACACTTAGAAGACATGAATTATATGGGAAGTTTAGCAAGTGTAAATTCTGGCATCAGGAGATTTCTTTCCTTTTCCATATTTTCTCCAATAATTGAATCTCTGTTGATCCTTCTAAGACCAAGGTAATTCAAGAATGGATAGCACAGACAAGTATAACTGAGGTATGCAGTTTTATTGGTTTAACAGGTTATTATCGGTGTTTCGTCCAGAATTTTTCCCAGTGGGATATCCCATTAGCAAAGCTCAAATGTTAAGGGGTTAAATTTCTTTGGAAAAAAGAGTGTATAGAATTTTTTGAATAATTGAAGAGAATATTGTTCAATGATTCTATATTGACTCTACCATTGGGGAATGATGGGTTTGATATTTATAGGGATCCTTCAATGAAAGGACTTGGTTGCGTCCTTATACAGAATGATAGGGTTATTGCCTATGCATCACGACAGCTAAAACTTCATGAGAAAAAACTATCCTACTCATGATATTGAGTTATCAGCTGTAATATTTGCTTTGAATATTGGGAGACACTATCTTTATGGTGAAAAATGTGATATATATACTGATCACAAGAGTTTTAAGTATATTTTCTCACAAAAAGAACTCAACATGAGGCAAAGGCGATGGCTTTAACTACTCAAGGTTTATGATTTCACTATACACTACCACCCGGGGAAGGAAAATAAGGTGGAAGATGCTTTGAGTAGAATGTATCATGGATTTTTGAACAAGATGAGAGTTGAAAAGGATCCAATATACATGGATCTAGTAAATATGGATATGGGGATAACCATGGAAGGTGAAACATCAAAGATTTTTCAAATGGTTGCCAAACCATCTTTACTCGAAAGGATAAATATTTCTCAGATCGATGATGAAGAGTTTCAAAAGAAGATTAAAGCTGTGAATGATGGGAGATTGAGTGACTTTTCATATGAAGATGGAATTTTAAAATTTGGGAAGAGACTTTGTGTTCACAATATACCCAATCTAAAAACGGAATTTTTGGATGATGCTCATAGTTCTAATTTCTCTATACACTCTGGGGGAACCAAAATGTATAGAGATATGATGGAACATTTTTGGTGGGATAACATGAAGAGGGAGTTTGCTGATTTTGTGGCAAGATTCATGGTTTGTCAACAAGTGAAATCTAGAAGGCAACAACCTGGAGGATTCATGAAACCTCTTCCCATATCGGAGTGGAAATGAGATAATGTTATGATGGACTTTCACATGGGACTACCAAAGACTCCTAGATAGAACGATGCAATATGGGTCATTGTTGATCATCTTACCAAGTCAGCGCATTTTGTTGCTATAAGAGAAGATTTACCACTTGAACTTCTAGCAAGAATATATATTAATGAAGTTGTAAAACTTCATGGAGTAACACTATCGATTGTTTCTGATAATGATCGTCATTTTACATCAAGATTCTGGAAAAGACATAAGAAAGACCTAGATACTGAAATTCATTTGTGCACTTCCTACCACCCCCAAACTGATGGATAGTCAGAACAGATAGTTCAAACCTTATAAGTCATGTTGAGATCACGCTCACTTGACTTTCAAGGTATGTGGGATCAATATTTACCTTTGGTGGAATTTTTCTATAACAAAAGCTTCCATTCAAGTATTCATATGGCACCATATGAAGCGTTAAATGGAAAGAGATGTTGCACGCCATCCTGTTGGGATGATGTTGGTGAAAGAATACTCATAGGCATAGAACTTGTTGTGGAAATTATGGAAAAGTTGAAGGCAATCCAAACCCACATCAAAGCAGCTCAAAGTAGGTAGAAGAGTTATACCAATAATCGAAGATGGGATTTGGAATTACAGGTAGGAGACAATGTTTTCGTGAAGTTATCTCCATGCAAGGGTGTTATATGTTTCAGTAAGAAGGGAAAATTTTGTCACAGGTATATCGGAACTTTCGAAATTCTAGAACGAATTGGGTCTGTAGCTTACCATTTGGTAATGCCTCCAAGTATCTCCGAAGTTCACGATGTATTCTATGTATCACTATTGAGAAAATACATGCCTAACCCAACGCATGTACTCACCTATGAGGAATTAGAACTGGAACCCGATTTGCCTTATTTCAAAGACCCTTTTACAGTTTTTGATACAAGATAACAAGTGTTGAGAAACTGAACGACTCATCTGGTAAAAGTTCTATGCAGAAACCATAAGATGGAAGAGGCAACGTGGGAACCTGAGGAACATATGATAAAGAACCACCTGAGTCTTTTTATGTAGTAATATTCTAGAAATTTCAAGGAAGAAATTATTTGAAGGAGGGTAGAATGTAACACCCAAAGTTTCCACGGTACGCTTCTCTTTGAATAATACAATAGCGTGTATTGTACGCAACATCTAGTTCTAACATACCACAACCACTAAAACAAGTCGTTATGAATAGTAATACCCACATTTTGAAATTTTATAAATTATATCTTTCAAAATGGACTTCATTTCTGGATTTGGAATATCAAAATTAGCTCTGGGTGAATTTTTGGTATTTTTTTGAAAACTTTCAATTTTTTATGAATAGTGAAAAACACTATGTTATTGTTAAAAACCAATTTTCAATTTAAATGATTATTTATTTTATTTAAATTTATTTTAGGTCAAAATAGATTCATAATACCTATCTACATTCAATTTAATTCATTGGAGTCAGTTTATAATAATTTTACATATACAAAAAATTTATTGAACTTCTCACCGTCTTTTACCCACCTCTAAGGAGAATTTGGAAATTCACATAAAACATAATTTCACCACTTCTGTGAGTGGAATTTCAAAAATCTTATAGACACGGTTTATATCAGTAAGAAAAATGTGGTTCAATAAGATGAAAATATTTTTGGTGAATAGTAACTTTTTACTTTTATTTACCACGGTTAAAAGTAAATAGGGTAATTAAGGGTTAAAATGATATTATTATTATACTAACACATGTCCTAATTATATTGGATAAGTATAATTCTTCCAAAAACTACCTTAGTAATAAAATATTAATCTCTTGGGTCCACTTGGATTAGATTAGGACACTTATTATTATTTGATTTAAAGAAGAGTTAAAAGAGTTCAAATCAAATTTTAATAACTACAACATTTTTAATATAGGGTTATACAAAAGATAAATTAGACTATAAATATTCCTTATAAAGATAAAATTATTTCCTACATAATGGTATTTTATTTATATTTTTTATACATTAAATAGTTTAATTTATTTATGACACAATGATGATGCAGTAATTACCTAATTAAAGAAATATTAAAATAATTGATATTATAAATATCAAAATAAATGTAATTTTAGACTTTTTATGAATTAAAGTAATTCTATAGGTTAATATTAAATTTTAGGGTTGGTCAGATAATTTTTTTCTAAGTAATAATGTTGTTATGGATTTAGAAAAAACAAAATACCAAATACTGTCAAAATTGACATAAAAGAATTTTTAAAACAAATATTATATTATTAATTGATATTATATTTTTAAAAATATAATTTTCTGAAAAAGGACTTATATAATGATATGTGTATCATTAATGAGCCACTTGGGGTTCTCTTTAAAGTATATAGTACATTTATTAACCATATAATATAAAAATACAAAGAGACGTGATTAATATCAAACTATTTAACTAAGAGTTAAATCTAAAAGATAAAGTTAATACAGTGACTAAAACCTGTCTAAAACCTATTGTTTGAGTGGTTTTCGACCTATATCTACCTTATCCTCTAAATAATACACTTTTTATCCATTAGAAACCGAAAATTATTTTCTTATAAAATAATATTTCTAGCTTTTCCTAAGGTGCCCCTCACCCCTCTTATAAAAGGGCACTCCCCCTTCTCTCTAATTCACACCTTCAAAGACCTTTTTCTAGGGACAACTCAGCCAAAATACCCTCTAAACTATCCTCACTTAATCTTAGAGGAATTCCTTTAGTAGTAAATCAAACCTAAGGAGACCTTTTGATCAATTCAAAAGGAAGAACCCGAAGAACAGGTAAATATTTCATCACATCTTTCAACTTCCTTTCTTCTTCCACTTCATTTTTCTTTGTTGTTTCCATTCTAAAATAATAACTCTAGTATCTTATATATAATTTTATGTTATTATAAATATGGTACAACCAAATTCATTATTTTATCCATCCTTTTAATGACATGTCACCATATGTTCGTACGTACGGCTTACCATCTCCACGTCGTGGTGTAATTGTTATTCAATACATTATTATTTGGATGGGTATAATAATGATGTGTAATTGATGTAACTAATAAATATAACATGATAATTATTCTGTATATATGATATACCATACAATTATATATTATTTCAATATCAAAATAATGTTATTGTCGCTCGTGCGTACGTACGGATTACCGTCTCCACGAACTCGATGAGATTCATTCCCCATCATATCCATTCAAGAATAATTTTCATTAGATAGTTAAAAATAATGTTTAAAGACTTGATATAATTTTGGATATGAATAATATACATCCCATCCATAAAAAATATTACCCATATAACAAATAATATAAAGGAAAATGAATCCCTTAACACCTGAAACAACGATAATACTAAGATATTATTAACAAAGAAATGTTAAAAGATCATATATGATATCATATTATTGTATGTTATTCTTATATAATTTAATAACAATTATTTAACCATTATAAAGGAGTTTATTCTACCCTAGACTAAGGAAACGTACAAGGTAAGGGTTAATTCTACGACATCTTCATTATTCAAGGTTGTTTATATGTAATTATCTACTGGGAACTCTTTATCATCCACATCCATGTTTCTTAAAAATTTATTCCAAAACATTTTTACTATTTACTAGACTATGGGTTAAATTCATTTATACCCTTTTCTGAATTTTTATAAAATGGTTTTAAATGAATCTTTCCATAATTTTCTAAACAATGTACTTTTTAACCTTTTCGACAAAATTAAGGTTAGAATGTCTTTTTTTTAACTTATACGGTGGGTGCGGCTATTTTCCATCATTATAACATCGTCGAAGCTTCCCTTACAAGCTTATAAGAATATTTTCAAATATAAATGTTTCCTTTTATAATTATGTGACATTTAAATTATTTCAAAATAGAAAGAGATATTTCTCTAAAAAGTATTTGATTTCATCTATGTCAACATCCTTTGATGGATTTTATGTTTGTTTGAAGTTGATTCATTAGATAAAAAATATCCATATTGTATTGAATGTTTTGTTTTTTGTTTGACTATGGATGTGTTATTTCATACCATTCATGGTTTATGTATAAAGTATTGACATTTCATATGCAAGTTTTAATACGAATGTTTATGTTTTGTTTAAACCTTTTCATATGAGGAATTCATTGGACTTAGTAAGTGATGGGTGGATCTCGCTATAGCTCCTCGATGCATCGGTAGGTCTCATGAGACAAACCAATGTCTTGGCACAAGGCCTTGACAAAATATTATTTGTAGTATTGGCACAAGCCCTTGACTATGTGGTCATGAAAGTCTGGCATTATTCATTGCATCATTATGAAAGTGGCTATTGATATTGCATGTGATTATTTGACTAGTAGAATATCTATGTGAGTAAGTAAATAGATTTATTTTGATTTTATCTTTTCCATATTACGCTGAAGTTAAAGTTTAAAAGGGTTTTGTTTTAGTCTTATAAATTTCCTTAAATGTTTATGCTTATTTATTAAAGTTTCCTCAATATTGTTATCCTTATTGATCATCTGAGCTCACCCCTTTCAATGTTTTATTTTTCCCAGGATGCGAAGAAGTATATTATGACTGACCTACAGAGATATTCTATGGGATCTCAGTGTTGTCTATGGAAACAGTGTTGTTGTAGTTTTTTATTTTATGATGTAATGTAAACCATATGAATGTATCTAGTACTTACAAGGCTACTAAACTAAATGGTCTTTCAAGACTTGATATTTTGTGATCATGCCAATGATACGTAATAATGCACTGACTCTGGGATTCTGGAGTTGGGGTGTTAGACAGATGCAATTCATCACAAGCATGGGTCAGTCTAACTTAAAAATAACAGCATGATAACATTATATATATATATATAGGCCAAAATGGGAAGTAACCACCTACATAAAAGAAATCAATGTCAATAAAAAATTATATCGAAGTTGTTTTCACACAAACAGCATTCTCACACCAACCAGAAATATAATTGTAAGTCAATGATTCCTAAAATTAAAAACTATCTATTTTATTTTGAAAAAAAATGTCACATGATATAATAATTTATCACTCCTAGATAATTTTTATATTATCGTTCTAGACATGTGCTTCTAGTACTCTATTTAAGAATAATTATAAAAACAAATTTTTAAATTTATAACTCTAAATGAATTTGAGAACACATATGGTATTCATTATAATTATTCTTCAGTAAAACCATATAATAATCATTGATAAATTTAATATTATTATCTAATAATTTCATATCTTTTTCAATTAATAATTTTTACTATAATTACCCTTAGAAAATTTGTATAATTATATACCAAAAATTTTCATTAGAAATTAACCTTCATAATTCAATAATCATCTTTGACAACTTTCTTTTGTTAAATTTTCACAATTATAACATGATAATTTTACACAATTATCATTGTTAAAAATTTTCAATTATCATTTGATAATTTTCCACAATTATATAGTTTTTAAATTTATCCACTAAAAAATGTGAAAAACTAATTGAACATACCATGCTTCCCTAAATAACAAAGTTGGTATTAAAATTCTTCTCGTTGATAGGAATCTAAAAAAATTGTGTCTTGTCAATCTGATCAATAATAAAGATGATATTGAGGATTGATGTTTTGAATAATAATAAAAAAATATAAGAGTGAGAAAGTAAGAGAGAGTGGAGATGTGTGAGAAATAATTGGCTTCCTACCCATGTCATACACACTACCCTAAGTCCAATTTATAATACTTTTTCATCAATTAAATTAGTAACATTTATTAATTACATCACTTATTTATTACTCTCTCCTATTAATTTAATGAGATAACTCATCATCATATGGGGAGTTTCATGGAGCTGTACCACAAACCTGAATTAAATATTCAACATTGGTCTTAAAATTACCACCTTAATTTTAGGGTCATGTAGTCACTGAAGGCACGTCAATATAACACCATACAAAAGAGTTATGACTAAAATAGTGTATTGACAACAATTATTTTCACTATTTAATAATAATAATAATTATTATTATTATTATTATTATTATTATTATTATTATTATTATTATTATTATTATTATAAATTATCTTTCACTGTTAAAGTTTTTCCAACAACATTCATTAAATGTTGATAATAGTTAATAAATTACTATTATCCCAAATTTTCAATTATTCGGTATTGGGTAATAATTTCAACATTATTATATTTATTAAAAACAAATATTCCCATGTGACACAATTTCATTCAACATTTAACTGAAAAAAATATATTTAATTAAACGTGTACTTTTCCATTCATTTTGAATCAAAAAACAATAATAATACACTTATTATTAATAATATTTGTTTTTATCTTCCTACAAAATATTAAAATACATGTTTTCATAATTTAATAATATCAGAAAAATATTATTATTATTAAATTTTTTTCACATTGTCACCTTTAAAATTTCAAATTGATATTTCATTTATCCTAATCTTAATGGATGAAATGATTATTTTTCCCCATTAATACATTGCAGATTTTAAATTGATGAAAATTGTGTAAAATTGAAGGTTTTAAAAATCATAGGTGGGAAAAAACAAAGTTTATAGCATAAAGTTATGGGTGAAATTACATTTAAATAATTAAATATAATTAATTAATTAACACAAAAATTAAATAACACCTAACATCTGTTTCACATATAATTTATGTCTCGACTATGGTAAACCCTACATTTCGGACCTAATATTGGTTTCATATTTCTCAAACAATGCATCATTTGCGAGATATTAATTATTTATTATTATAAAAAACGGATTAAATAATTAATTAAAAATAAAAACGGTGTTATCGTGAGATATCTGTCAAAATGTATAATTTTTACAAATATTATACCCCGCTTAGGGTAAACACAATTTTATAAACCTAACAGTGATCTCATATTTCTCATATGACACTTTCTTTGGGAGGTATTAAATTATTTCCAAAAATAATATAATAAAAATTATTAAAGAAATTATTCTCATGAGTGAGCCATCCAAGTGTATGACACTTACAAATGTTATACCTCTCCTATGGTAAACATCATGTCTCGAACATAATAGTGGTCTTAGTTTTCTCATAAGACACACCATTTTTGAGTTATTAAATTATTATGAATAAATTTTTTTCTCATAATATAATATATTTAATATTTTTATTCCATATAAACCAAGAATTTTCGGGTCTCAAAATCCTGCACTTACTCAATATCTAAATTCAAAAATATTTCATAAAATATTCCAAGGTGTTAAATAGGATTTTACCCTTACACATGATCTTTAAAACATTTATTACGTGATTTTTATTAATAAATTACATTTTTACATAAAAATAATTCTAATTTATCAACAAGTGGGTTTTATTATTTTTTAAAAATCCAGGATTTTACAATTCTCCCTCTCTATCAACTTCCAATCCCCCAAAATTATCCCTAGAGATATTTCTCAAAAAAATCAGATCATGGAGTTCAAACATCATATTTCATCTTCCAAATCTCTATAACTGGATATACATTAGAAACATAACTAGTCCAACTAGTATATGGGATCACACAAAGGCTTCCCTAGGATTCTACCTATAACCCAAGTATAAACCTCATAGCCCTAACACTTGTCTTCATCCCTGCATGTTAGTCGAATTTTTCATATATATATACAGACATACTAATAAAACAACATGATTAGTTTAACTAATTCATTCCTATAAGTATATATCACATAGCATGGAAACACAAATATATCACACAAGATAAACTATCACGAACATATAGTAAAAAATCAAGAAATTTAATCAATGAACTATAATGAAGAACAATGACAGGTATATAAATGGATTCTAAACCTATTTACCAAGTCATGATGAATGAACATACAAGAAATCTCATAAATCGCATATAACATCATGTGTGTTTACCAAGGTGAATTTAATCGATGGTAAAAACAAAAAAAAAATCTCAATTATGGAAACTTGGAGGTCCATTGTGCAATGTTGGCTAGGCACTGAAATAATTCCCCCACCTGAGTCACAACCATCCGAACTCCAGTCTACCCTATCCTAAAATAAGACAAGAGAAGAAACAGGTTAGTGTGTTCTGATCATTTGATGCTATTTTGTAACATCCTGACCTGAATCAATGGGTTCGAGCAGGAATGTTACATGACCTCATTTGTGCCTCCCCATATACAAGAGGTTTTCATCCAGTAGTGAGGGTCTCAAGTGAAACCATGAGGAGACTATACCATATGTATCATGTCATAATATCGATAATAATGAATAAACCAAATAATAAACAATCCTACTAAATGATAAAACATAATAATGAGATACGTATTAGAGTTCACAAAGTGTACATCATGTCTAGAGTATAAAGCAATAAGCAAAAATAAAATAAATGTAAATAAAAAACCATATGAGGGGTACTCTGGTGTCTCTCCCAATCTGCTCCATCTATTTTCTCCACCTCTCAACCGTTTCTAATAGGTCCCTTTCCTTTCACCGGATCTCAGGTCACAAAATCTATAAGTGCACTGAAATGACATAGTAGGGTGTGAGTATAAGACACAGTAAAACACAACAAACACATCCTTACCAAAATTTCACAAAATATATATAACAGTGTATATCATGATATAATTAAATTCTTAGAAAACATACATGTGATGAGTCATCGTGTGCTGACCAAGCCACCGCAAACCCCAAGCCCACCTTCTTTGGCTCATTGCTGGTAAAAAAGTCAAGAACTTATGTACCTCCACCGAGGTAACAAAGCTCACCCCACCTTGATTTTGGTTGTTACAATAATTATTCATGTTACTTCTTAACCTTTTAAAATTCCCACATTCCAAGTCAACAGAATTAATGATCGGTATCTATCAGTTATGCATCCCTGACCCACATAACCTTTTAAAACACACACTACCCAAGTTTGTACAAAGAAATGAACGATATCTGTTAGATAAATATCCACATACTTCTTAACCTTTTTAAACACCCATGGCCCATGTCTGTAGGAAGCAATGACCAGTATCTACCAGCCAGCTACTATGCATTCACCTCTACTGGGGTAGCCATGTCGGCATTTAAGGATATTATGACTACGTTAGGTTGGGTAACTAGACACTAATTTGTATAAATCCAAACCTCAATTCTTCAATTAATTTTCTAGATACTTGCAACACTATTTCATAGGATATGTAGAAACAACAACATCTTTCATAGCAAGGAATGATAAGTCACCCCAAGATCAAAGTTAGGATAATCACACACAAATAAGTACGTCCATGGATACTCACAAACCCACATAAAATTCATCATAAGGATGGGTTAGTCCAACATAAACATCACATCATAATAAAATCATAAATATATATATATATATATATATATATATATATATGGCCCAAAGTGGGAAGGAACCCCCTACCTCAAAGGCATTAAGGTTAATAGAAATTTTTTCCAAAGGTGTTGTCACCCAAACCACGTTCTCACTTCAACCAGAAATATGATCGCCCTTCAAGGATTCATAAAACTAAAAACCATCTATTTTATTTTTAAAAGAAATTAAATGTCACATGTGATAATAATTTATCTCTCCTAGGTAATTTCTGTAATATCATTCTAGACATGTGATTGTAATATTATCATTAAGAATAATTATAAAAACACATTTGATCATTTATAACTCTAAATTAATTCGAGAGAACATGTGGTATTATTAATAATTATTCTTCAGTAAATCCATATAAGAATATTTTAAAATTTCATAATTATAAACTGATAATTTAATATCTTTGTAACTTGATAATTTTTCTTATAATTAACCTTGTATAATTTGTATAATTATATTCTAATAATTTTCCAAATAAATTATCCTTCATAATTCAATAATCATATTTGATAACATTCTTTTGATTAATTTTCACAATTATCAATTGATAATTTTCCACAATTATTATTGTTACCTTTTTTCAATTAATATTTGATAATCTTCCAAATTTATATATATTTTTTAAATTTTCTATTAAAAATTCCCAAAACTAGATTGTACATACCTTGATTACTTTAAAAAACTTGGGGTTAAAATTATTCACATCGATATGAATCCAACAAAACGGAAGAAATTTCAATCTGATCAATAATGAAGAAGAAATTGAGGATTGAAATTTTGAGGAATAATCAAAAATAAAAGAGGGAGAGTGAGAGAGATGGGAGAGACATGAGAAATAATTGTCTTCTAACCCATGTCATATGAACCACCCCAGATCCAATTTATAATACTATTTTATCAATTAATTTAGTAACATTTATTAATTGCATCACTAATTTATTAACCTTTCCTATAAATTTTATACACCAACTCATCATCATATTGGGAGTTTCTAAGACCTATTCCATGATCCCAAATTAAATAGTCAACATTGGACTTACAATTACCGCCTTAATTTTAGGGTCACGCTGCTACTAATGGCGTGTCAATCTAACACCATATGAAATAGTTATGAACGAAACAGTGTTTTGATGACAATTATTTTATCAATTTAATAATAATAATAATTACAATTATTATTATTATTATAAAGTATCTTTCACCGTTAAATTTTCACCAACAACATTCATTAAATGTCTATAGTAGTTAATTAATTAATATTAACCCCACGTTTGCATTTATTTGATGTTGGGTAATAATTTCACCGCTATTATATTGATCAAAAACAAATATTCACACATATTGAAACATTGTTCATAATTTCCGTTAAAAAGAATATTTAATTACACTTGTAATTTTCATTCATTTTTTTTTTGAAAATACTAATAATAATAATAATACACTTATTATTAGTAATATTTATTTATCTACCAAAAAAATATTAAAATTGCTTATCTTAATTTAATAATAATAATAATAATAATAAACAAATATTATTATTATTAAATATGATTCAACATTTTCACCATTAACATTTCAAATTAATCACTTTTTTATCTGAAACTTATCAGAGGAAAATTTCTAATTTTGTCCCACTAATACGTTGCATATTTTAAAATGGTCAAAATAGTGTAAAATTAAAGGATCGAAAAATCTTCTATGGGAAATATTGGAATTTTCATTGCGATGTTAGGGGTGAAATTTATTTTAAATAATTAAATAAATTTGATTTTTTAATACCAAAAATAAAATAACACTTAACGCCTAATGGGCATATAATTTATTTATAAACTAGGGTAAACCCATAATTCCAGACCTAAAAGTGGTCTCATATTTCTTAAACAACACATCATTTGAGAGATATAATTATTTATTATTTTAAAAAAAATATAATAAATTATCAATTAAAAATAAAAAGGGATTTATCTCTAATAATCATCCCATACATCTGACGCGTACAAATGTTATATCCCACCTAGGGTAAACATCGTGTTCCGAACCTAACAGTGGTATCAGATTTCTCATACGATGCACTCTTTAGATGAAAATCATTTATTTTCATAAATAATATAATAACAATTATGAAATAATTTATTATCATGAGAAAGTCATCCAAACATATGATGCTTACAAATGTTATACCTTTTTTAGGTTAACCAATGTATCCCAGACCTAATGATGGTTTTGGTTTCCTCTTTTGATGCACTATTTTTGAGTTATTAAATTATTTTGAATAAATTTTGTTCTTATAATATAAAATATTTAATACTTTTATTCTGTCTGCACCGCAAATTTGTTAGTATCAAAATCTCACACTAACACAGCATATAACTCCCAAAATATTCCATATAATATTCCAAGGTTCATGAAAGAAAAATAACTGACACCAAAAATTTATGTAAGAATGGCTTAAATTCTAGTTTTTGGTAGATAATCAGAATAGAGAGCATTGGTAGAAAAAACATTGTTGTCCATGACTATTAAAACCCTTTATCTATCCTAGTATTACATGAGGATCGTAGAGATAAGGTGTTTTAGAAATAATTAAAATAGAACGATCGAATCTAAAAGAGATTAAAACATTCCACACAATATATTGATATAATAATGACTAAACCTTTTGATGAAAAATAATCTCAACTTCATTAAAAGTTACAAGGAATAATCAAAACTAAAATATTAATCAGAAAATTACAATATCAATAACACAAAGCCTGGAATATGGAGATACATTGGTTGTGTATAGCATAACCTACTATGAATAGTAGAAAATATTCACTTCGAACACCTAAAAATAATGATGGATCTACTAGAAGTTCATGATTAAATTTTATATTTGAAGAAAAAAATAATGAATAAATGGTTGTGACCATTGTTTTTGAGTAACATGCTAAACTTTTAGGGAAATACATGCCTCAAACTATGGAAAATGTATATAATGATGCATGAATTTCAAGATCCCTATGAGGATTCTATGACACAAAAAAATAGAAATATGTAGTGGTAGAGGCATGCAAAAAAATTAGTTTGGGTTAGGTGAAAGAATGCCCACCGCCTAAAATAGTGTGAAGCATTGTAAATATTAAATGATTCAATTGGGAATGTTAAAGTAAAACATGGTTGAATCCAGGGAAAAAGAGGATTTTTGTAACTATGATGTATTTATGGAAAAATAATCACATCCAAAAATTGGAAAGGAGTAAAAGGGTGCTTAAATCCATATCATTAACATAGCACTTCAATAATAAATTAGAGAGGGAGTGAGGAAATTATGTGTTTATGATGGGCCTACAAAAATATGATGATCCTACAAAAATTATCATGGAATAAGACCCTAAGAAATTTAAAAAATTTAACATAGTTCTAGGAATCCTTAAGATGACAACAACCTTCAAAGAAAAGGATAACATAGCTAAAGTGTTAGAGTTAAACCTTATTTGACATAGTATAATTCTCATGGAAGGTGAAATTACTACACCTAGAATAATGGAGATCATTGATAAAATTCTCAAAGACGTCATACAATTCAACATGGGAGAATATAAAGAAATAATGGGGGAGTAATTCTGTGAACATGGAGGAATTTTTTAAGAAAAAAGACCTCTACCACTAAAAACAGAAGATAAAGAGAACATCTTATAAATTGAACAATAAATCATGAAACATGATGAAATATAGTAATGTGCGTTGAAGGTGGATGATTTGAGCGAGTCTAAAGAAGAATAGATTCCAATATGAGAAGCAAAAGTGGAACCTTTAACACATAAAGTGAAGGATTGTCCTGAATTTCAAATTCATATCATAGAATTCAATAAGGATAAGGAAATTGAAGTAATGAACAAGGATAGATCAGAGATTACTGAAATTTTCAATGTAAAATCTCCCCCATAATAGAGGACAGTTTTGATGATGATGATGAGGACTTTTAATTTCAAATTCTTATAATATCAATTAATAAGGAGAAGAAAACTGATGTTGTAAAAGATCACAGTCTGTAGATTACATAAATGTTTAAGAAAAAAATCACCTCCATACTAAAGTAATATTGTGAGGATGAGGATAATGGTGATAGAACTCATGGATTTTACATATCATTTGAATAAAATAAGAAGAAATAAGTTCTTTTGGAGGATTTCTTTATAATTGGTGGAATTTTGGAAAATGAAACTGATGGACTTAGTAATGAGAAGGAGTAAGTTTCTGAAATTAAAATATTTATAACATTCCCCAATGAAAAATAGTGAGTAGCATAGAATTTAAGGAGTTCATTAAAAATTAAAAGAAATTATTGGGGAGTACTACATGGTTAAGTCTGACTACGGGATACTTGTTCACTCATTGGAGGAAATGAAAGTTGTAGAATTGGAAAATTGAATTGCACAATTGTGAAATTTAAAATAATAAAAAGTGAAGGTTTAAGAGCTTTTTCATGTTTGAATTTTCCATGAACTTTTTGTGAATTCATTCAGATTTTCCATCACCTGGTTCACTACTCATGTAGTTGTCACACTGCAATTGATGTACAAGAAGAGGACATTAAACATATATGATCATAATTCCAATTAATTCATTAATCTAGGTTGGGTAATAATACTTCACACTCCCATAATGTAAAACCCAAGGTAAAATGTCCTAGATTAATGTCCTAAAATAAATAACTTTTAGGCGGAAACATTGGTTTTTACAACTCTATAGGAATTAGTTTAAATTTTATCTTTAGTTTTTTTAGAATTTATCTTGGTCGTTGAGGTTGATTGTCGTGTTTATTTTATCCTGAAATCTCAAAGGTCTTACTTTTTTCATTAAGTTTTAGATAATCACCTTCTAAATTGGGTTGAGGGGGAACCCTTACATGACCAATATCCCTAGAGGTACGTGGACTTAGTACATAAAAAAGAAGTCTCTAAGGACCGAAACCAAAGAATAGTCCCTACCCAATGTAATTGATACATTTATGATGATGATCACAACCCTTTCATGGCTGCATATCTATAAATGCCCCATATAGAGTTGCATTGGGCCTAGTACTAATGGAATATTCCATAACCTCTCATTATTCTGATCTAGTACCCTTGCAAATATGGGACCTTCACTCTAAAACCCAGTGGATATACACCTATGGAAGAGTTCCTAATATTTTTTTCACAGGGATATATTTATGTTGCTTCTTCATAGATAATGTATCTCCATTATAGATGTTGATTCATCACCCATCGCTACCCACCAAATCCCACCACCCCCTCTGATCTCAGCCGCTAAGTCCCATCACTAAAATCACTGACGTCTGATCCATCCCTCGACCATTAGTCTACCACTAGCCCCCTTTGCTTGACCACGTTTGGTCTCCCTCGATTGAGCTCCTTGATACTGACGATGATTGCCCCCCACTGTTACAAATCACTATCAAAACCCCTCATTCATTAAGACCGTTTGAACCTCCCATAATTCATTGTTTTTAGGACTCAAAGGATGAACACATGCTATTAATTCTATGAAAAATCAATGAATATAGGGATAACGGAAAATAATCCACATTTATAGGGGAGATGTTTTGTTTTACTCATTTATTTTTGGACTTTTTCTTACTACACTTAAATCTTAATAATTTTATTCCACCCCATCACTATGGTTTAACATTGAGTATGAAATCTAGTATAAGTGTTGGGTATGGATCCTTAGATACCCTATATTTGAATTTTATTTCCCTTTTTAGTTGAACTTGGATACTTCTTCATTAATTAGAATATATTTTCATACAAGATGGAAAATTTTGAATTTTACATTCCCATAAATGGAAAATATATAGGTGTACATTTAAAAAATTCATATAATTTTTACAATTTTTAGTTATTGAAAATTTATTACTAACTTTATTTTTAATTTTTGACTTTGATAGTTATAAGTTTGTATCTATAATTACAATTATTCATGTTATTTCTAAGAATATTTTTAATGTTATATTTAATTCCCATTCCACAGAGTATCTTGAGTCATTATTGACATATAATTTCTCATGATCCATTTATTATAAGATCTTTAGACGTGTTTCACTACTAAAATTTATGTGTTTTTTTAATTAAACATGATGGTTTTTAACTGATTAAACATTATTGAGCCTTTGATTGATATAATTCAAGCCTATTTAACCCTAATAAGTACCTTATACGTTATCCTTTATATATCCTATAGTAGAAATGAAATTATTTTATTGTAATCCACATTACAATAAAAAATTTCCTTCTTACCCTATTTCTTTGAGTATAAATACATTTTGATTATTTTGAGCATAAAATATTAGTTGTGTATTTTCATTGAGCTGCTAAAATTATGGTGATGAAATGGAAAATGGGTTTCATTTCTCTTAAGATATTAGGAAAAGGTTCCTTCATTTTTCATTATTCCTTATCATATCCCTAAATTTTGAAATAGAAAAAAATTATGTTATGTATTTGGAGGGTCAAAAATCATTATTGCATGGCCAATGGCACAGATCATTTGGTGTTTGGTGGTGGATCTGAGAATTTTTCAATGAAAAAGTTTTGAAGAAAAACAAATAAATAAAGAGAAATATATGATTATTCATTGTTTTTCATGTTTTAAAGTAGAGGTTACTTTTGAAAATGAGAGTGAAGTTGGAAATTTTCATCTTTGATAAAGGAATTAACGGTGGAAGTAATTTCATTGAATTATACTTGAATATCATGAATTTTAATTTAAGAACTTATCCCTATTTTTATCATCCAAGTTTAAATGTTTACATCATTACCTACCCACCATTATTCTAATGGACATTATAAGCTTAATGAAAGTGCCTTCATCATTCTTTTTGTACAAATTATAAGTGCAGATTGAGAAAACGTGCAATATTATAGATAAAACACACAAGCTTAAGATTAAGAATAAATCCATATCAAATGTTCTCAAGTTAAAAGAGATATGAATTCAATTATGTTAAATAATTTTTAGCATGGATATTTAATAAAATTTTAAATGATATTAGTGAAATAGGAAAAAATTTCATGAATTTGAAATTTTATTGGAATCATTATTTTTTACACTTAATTTTGTTAATCTTTGTAATTTTAAAAATATTCATTTATAATCTTTTTTATGAGCATAAATGTTTGAAAATTTCTCAAACTAGTGTTTGGAACCTATGTGAGTTTAATATTGTCATTTTTATCGAATAAAGAAAAGATTTAAGAGTTTGGGTGCTAGATTAAATTAATTTATATGTATAATTTGTTCATTTATGATATGGATTTAATTAGAATTTAGATCTAATTATTATTATTTCGATTAGTCATAGCATAAAATTATGGTAAATTGTGTTTTATTTTTGTGATTTTTAGGAAGAATTAAGATATCCAAGTTCCTAATGAGATCCATGATAGTGTATAAGCCCTTACATGGGTCTATAAGGAATAAATGAGTGTCGTATCCTGTAGCTGAATACATGGGGGGGATCATGGCCCTGCACATTGAGGCGATGTGAACATATAGGTCGGAAAAATTGGAAGGAAGGTGTAGCATGGGTTAGAAAAATGGATATTTATTTTCCAATTAAATATTTAAAGATCAATTATTTAGTTTAAATCACTTCTCTATAGAACTAATGTGGGAAAAATCCATGAGAGTAATTGTTCATACTTACTGAAATTTAATCATTTTGCTCTTGTTCTGTGTCTCCTCCATCTTACAAAATCCTTTCACCACCTACCTCAACTCATATTGCTTTTTCACCATAAAATTCCATCAAAAATAAAAATAGATTCTTGCATGGGAGCTTAATTTTAACCATATATGATCGCTTTCACTATGAAGAAAAATGTTGCACCATCGGGGCTTTCCCTTACACCATGGAAGAACCTTGCTCACTGCATGCAAGAAAAAAACCAACACACCAAGGACCTTTCATTGCATCATCATTTGATGTATGAAGATGAATCTTGTATAGGGATATATTTTTGAACCAAAATAATATGTGAATAATGAATTATTAAATATGGAATGAGTAGCTTTAGTTGCAGAGAGTTCATATACCATAAGAGGAAGAAAGTGATTTCAATACTACATCATAGGGTTTTAATACACTATAAAGGTCCTAGATTTTTTTTGGATAATTTTTTCAAAGTAGGACCTCATGTTATTCATGGATACATGAGATCATGTAAAAATTATTTTGATACAGCACGTCTTTTTTTAAAGAAATAAGAAAGAAGTTTCACTAATCCCAATATTTTGGGGGACAAAGTTGTCAGGCTTCAAGATATGAGGGTTTTTAAGAGATATGATATTTTGAACATGTGGTGAGATGGAGTATGTACCGAAAATATTATCTTTCATCTTAGGAAGGTTGGTTTTGGCCTTTTCATGGATAATTTTGTGTTTTAGTACATTTTACCTTTCTAAATAAGTTTACTTTAGGATATATGTTAAGAGTCTAAACTCCTATTCTCTGTGATTAAAAACAGATATTTTAAGGGAGTGATTTGTTCAGTTTTTGAAGGAAATACATGGATGGATTTACCCTAGATGAAAATTCGGGAATAAAATAATAAAAATACAACACTTTTAATTAATAGATTATAACTTTGGAGGAGTAAGTGAGATCAGATTCTACACTAAGAGGTCATTCTTAGTTGGGGTTTTTTTCTCTTTCTATTTTATCATTGTGTAATCAATGGAATACATGTATTGGTTTTTTATTGAAATTTATGTAATTTTTATAAATTTTTTAAATTAATTTATTTATAGTTATAATTATATTCCCTCATATCTTCTTTCTTCTTTCATGACTTAAAAATAATTCACCTTGAGTAGTTGAGTTTGTGGAAGATGATGGTTATGATTGATTGGGATGCGTACATCATGTTTTTATTTTTTTTATCACTTATAATTGATTCTTAATTAATCATATAACATTAATATTTAATAATTATTCTATCACATAATCACATATCGGATCAATGATGATTAGGGGATGACACCTAGTGTGATATAAGGGATTGAGGAAGTGAAAGCCGGTTCAAATCCACCTCTAAATGAGAGATTAAACCTATTTCACTTAGGTTTTCTAGATAACCTTGAGAGATAGGTTATAAATATTAGGTATCATGGTATAATCTGGGAGGTAGGAAAATTTAATTTAATTATTCTTAGGACCATTAATTATATTTTATTCAAAAGTGGAGTTTAGTTATTTTAAATTAATCTAAACTACCTTAAGTAATCCATTCATTTCTCCTCATCTCTCATAACTTAATTTAAGCCTAGTTTAAATCAAGTTAATAATTTTTTATGATTATAATAAGTTAGTTAATTTATTTTATTATAGCTCTATAATTTAGTGATAAGATTAATAACACCAAACAATTAGTTCTAAGAGTATCATTCTAATTCCTCCTTCCACATGGGATCGACCTCACACTTAACACTATTCTAAACTATTGTAGTTAGTATTGTCCAGTTTAAAATAAATTTTAAAATTTGATAGACCATTGGAACAAATACACAATCATATATTTACAATATATATATAGAATATAGATAAACACCCTTCATTCAATGGAAGGAAATATAGACAATTCCCAAAGTAAATACATTGGATTGAAATTTATGCCTATAACATTGGATGATATGGGAAGAAAAAGGAAGTGATGGATTTACCAAATTTAATACCCAAAAATAAAATAGTGTGAGAGTATTAGGTAATACATGACCAATATATACCCAAGAAAATGAAAACAACTGGTGAATATTAATTGTATCTCATTGAAGAACAATTGAGACATAAAAACCCTTATGATAATGGAAAAATAAAAATAAAAAACCTAAGATAGATAAAATGAAATAGACATTAAATTATATTGAAATAAAATAAATTAATTAAAATTTAATTTAATGGGGATTTGAATACACTGTATAAGAGATATGATAGTGTGTAATAACTAACATGGCTCATGGATTAGAAAATGAGTCAAAGAACCCCTTATGTATTTAGAAATTTTCAAATCATAACCAATTGAAGGATATAATTTCACATGAAATATTAAATAAAATGAATAATGAGAGGATAATGAAACATAATATTAAGGGGTATGTAGATACATCATGCAAAATAAAACATGGTGTATAATAAGAAATATGTCTCAAGAAATAAATATTGAGACCAAGAAACCCCTATAAAGAATCTTAATCATTGAGGAAAGAATAATTTTATATTGATTATATAATAAATAATTGTAGAAAAAAAATAAAAATAATTATGAACTAAATTAAAAATTGTTCATTGGGTATTATAAATCAAACATTTAACAATATAGTTCAATAATAATTTCTATACCTTGGTATAAGAAAACTGAGTTAGCATAAATCCTTAATGATTTAGAAACATTCTAGTAAAAAACCCTTGAAGTATATGATTAAAAACAAAACATTAAATAGCATTAATAATGAGATTATCTTGATAAAAAATAAAGTGTTAGTAGATACACCATTTTAAGGAAATCACAGTTTATAATAAAAATATGTCTCATGGGGTGAATCTTTGAGATAAGAAACCCTTATGGGTAACTTAATATTTTAGGTTTGAATAATTTGATATTGAGGTTATAATTTTAGAACCCCAAAAAAGAATTATTAAATAAAATAACAGGTATTAATTAGGTATAATAAATAAATGTTGGAACAATAGAGTTCAATAAGAAATTTTTCAACTCAATGAAATATAATTGAGTTAGCATAAACCCTTAACTTAATTTTGGACTTCTACTAAAGCACTTGAATTTCTTATATAAAAAATAACTATCTTAATTAATTATTTAATAAACCTTTCAATATTTATAACCTTTTATAATTTTCATTTATAATTTTTCTCTATATGTATATTAGTCAGTTAATATATATTTTCAATATCAGGTGTGAGAAATATTGATCATTCTTAACTTGTTTTCTAATAGCAGTGTCGTTATTAATTATTCTCCAAACTTTCATCATTCATGGATCATTTAAGGTACTATAAATGACATTTATAATTATTTTTAATTATTTTTAATTATATAATTTCATTCTATTGTAGTTTTCGTTGTGATCCATAAAGATAAAATCAGCGATGAGCATATTTCTATGATTTCCCATAAATAGACATTGGTATCTTGATTAATGAGTTTAGAATTAATGTTAAAATTTAAAAACTGAAGTCAAATATTTATTTCATTATCATATATTATTTCTAATTAATTTTTCATTTTCATATATGGTATTATTTTATATCATTATTCAAATAGGTGGTTAGACCGACCCAAACATGAACATACCCTAATTAATGGATGGTTATGATTATGAAGGTGGTTTATTTTTGAAAAATATATTTATTATATAAGAATAATGATAATATTTCAATAATTTTGGGGTGTTTAATAACATTTGAAGCAGTTTTAATAAAAAAATAAAAAAACTAGATGAAAAAAAAGAGGTGTTACTTTATGGAGGTGGTAGTCCGCACAATGCATAGTTAACATTTTCATTTCTAAATGAATGAGAGGGAGAGAAGTTGGTTTATAATTTATATATTAATAATGATAATTATATTATTTATTGATTATTTATTATTCAATATTACCCATATACTCCATGAATAGAGACAATAGTGAAATACAGAAGGTGTCTCCTTGTGGATGCGGTAGTCTGTAAAACAAATCAATGATAGATTTTTTTTCTTAATAGATAAGGGTAAATGTGTTTGATAGTTAATAACATAGTATAATAACATTAATTATAAAAACAATAATGTTTTCATTATATATTAATTATAAAATTTCATTTTTGAAAGTAAGAATGAAAGTAAAATATGTTAGGAGAAAAAAGTACTCACACTGAGGACTTTGTATTTCCCTTGGAAGACTCTTCTAAAATGGAGGTCTTAGTAAAATATCTTATGAAATTGGGATAAATGAGAATAAAAAAGATTATATGGTAAGGAAAAAGGTGTTTAGTTTCAATAGGAAAATTAATTTCTAGAGTGGTCTTTAATGGATGGTGAGAGGACCCTTTATAAGCGGTGAGAATGGAATTTTTTCAAATATTTAAACTTAACATAAAGAGATAATATGTTTTACATGAAACAAAAATATTCCAAAATGGTAAATAATGGATTGGGGGATGAGTTAAGGTCTATAATACATTAACAATTCTTTTTCACACATGTTTTACTGTTCTTTACTCTTAGAATTTTAACTTTGAACATTTTTTTGTTTTATAATGGTAACTAATTTTTACCTAAATAATTTACTTTTTATGCCTATTAAAACATAACTTATTACATAATTTAGAAATATAAATTCAAAATATTAAATTAATTTTATCACATAAAATCCCACTGTGTATGAAAATAAATTTAACATTATCCCATGTAACGTGTAAAAAATCATTTTTAGAAAAAGTCTATTTTTAAAAATAAAATTTATGTATAGGAAAAAATATTCAAAGTATTTTATTTTCATGATATAAATTAGTATATTTTCAAAAAAATAAAATTTATGTGGCTTTAAAATTTATTGAAAATGTAATTTTACTATAATAATATTTAGTTAAAAAGGAAAGACCAAAAACGATTTATTTTATTTGAAAATATTACTTATGTTCATAAAATGTTAAACATGGGCTGTCGAAATTAAGAATGTCATTTAAAATTTATTATTTTTACCCATTAAATATGTATTTTATCAATTAAAAGATTTTATAAAATTATTGGTCTTTCTTATATTATTATAAATTTATAAAATTTATAGCTTTGATAAAAACTGTATTTTTCACAATTCACCTAAAAATCAACTATTTAATAAAAAATTCAACACATTAATCTTAATATAATATTGAAATTATAAATATAAAAATGAAGTTTATTTTTTCAATTTCAAATTATATAATTTGTAAATTTAACATTCAAATAAAAAACATAATAATATACTGGAAATTGTTTGCAAAGAAAAATAACTTTTTAAAAAAATATTAACTATTATTATTCTTTTTCATATCAATTATTAATAAAATTAGAGTTTATATATTATTTTTATAAATAATATATTTTATCATTAATATATTTAGTAACATAGAAAAACTTGATATTTAAATTTTTATAGAAGTAATATTTTAAAAGACTAAAGTAGTCTTATCAATTATTTAGAAACAATAATTGAATTTTCACAAATTCCACGGTATTAATAATGATATTTTTTTATTTATACAAATATTTAATATTTTAGTTACATTAATTTTTACCTGTAATTTCAATAACTAAATTTTAATGGTTATATAAATTTTTGTGGTTCATTTTGGTTCGGTGTTGTATGTAAATAAAGTCATTAAACACATTAGGTTTTTAAAAGAAAAGTATAACTTTATATCTTAGAATATTACTAGAATAACCAACAATATCTGAATCAACTTATCATTTGGTGGATAAATGTAATCCTTTGTAACAAATTTTATCATATGAGGTATCCTTGATTCATCTTAGGATCTTATTCATGTGTTCCAATGCTCCCATCCTGGATTCATTATGGGCAAACTAACTAATCCCTTTACATGTGAAATATTTGGTCTAGTATAAACCATAGAAAATATAAAACTCCCCACTGTTGATTTATATAGTACTAGAGACATCTATGTCCTCTATTATTCACTACTAGGACACATCTTACAGGATAACATGAAATTAATATGAATAGGGGTATATGATTTCTTATAATAATGAAGGTTTAATCATTTTAAGATTATTTATGTGCAATAATTTTGTGATGTAAAAATATTCTCACTATTTATGTCTTATAAAATCCACATCCTAAGAATCATATTTTTTTGCTCCCTAGTAATTCATATACAACTCCCTATCCAATTATGTCTTAATCTCATAAATATGATCATTGGTGGAACCTGTATCCATTATTTAATCCACATACAGAAAAATAATGATAAAATCACTAACATCTAAACCCTTAAAATATACACAAGGATTTAAATGATGTTTTTTAAATCCAACGATCATGATATAGGAATAAAATATCTAAATCCAATACTTTGGACCTTGTTTGAGATTGTACAAATATTTTTTCAACCAGTAAATAAATTTATCTTTTTATTCTTTTTCAAAATCTATCTATTTAAGTACATTGATTTCTTCATCAAGACCACTATAGAGGAAACAAATTCACATATATATACTGTAGATGTAAATTTTATGTATTACACATCACCAGAACTACTCAAAAAATCATCAGTATGATAATAGAAGATAATTTTTCATTAAAATCAATACATTTCTTGAGATAATATCATTTGACCATCGGTCTCTCATGATATAGGTCATCATAATTATTTCCCTCCCACTTAATCTAAAATATATATTTTTTCAGATGGTTATTCTTCCATAAGGTAATAGAATAAGATCTCAAGTCTTATTCTTGTGCTGTGATTTAAGTTCCTCCTAATAATGGTTCTTGGCATAATGAATGAACCTTTAGTTCATAACTAACTCAACTTTTTCTCATAATCAAAAAATAATAAAATATTTATATGATAAATAACATCATGAAAAATGGAATTAAAATGAAGATTAATTGATTATTATGCTGAAACAGAGAAGATAGAATCATTATGGATAATTTATAGTAAATTAATTTAGATAAATAATTACCTTTCATTTAAATTCATTAATCTGTAATGAATATGATGATTCCTTTATATCATATTTTCATTACATGAAGGGATTAAATTTAATATTCCCTCTATGGGTGATCCACATGTGCTCTACAGACCTCTGAACATCACTGTAGAAATCCTTGGGTTCTAGAACAGAAGACTCTAATGATTGCATCATTCTTTATCAGTCTTTTTATTCTCTATAAACTTGAGAAAATTTTCGATAATGATCACTCTCCGTTATTGTGATTTTAGAGATGATCACTATAGGGCTTAGGAGAAAACTCTATAATTTTTTGAGAAAAATATATATAATGGCCAGGCTAGGGTTAGATAATGACATAATAGGGTATCTATAAACCTAGGTTTAGGTAATAACTACTTGTGCATAGGACCTTATTATTCTCATAATTACCAAATAATCCCATGTAAAAATAATTATATTATTGAAAATAAATCTCCTGTATTAGTGAAGAATCACTTATATGGGGGTTAACTAGTGATCCAATTCCTTTTTATGTTTCCTTAGGGAAACAACCTTCATCATTGGTTAAAGTGAATCTTGATCACTATCCAACACACAAAAACATGAAGAGAAAAGAATAAATAATTTTTTTTCCCTAAAAAATGGCTAGTCCTTAGAATGATCTAGATTTCACAAAGATCATAGTACCCACTTGTTTCTACATATTGGTACAATGAACAGGGACTATCCTAGTACCCATGTTATAAAAATTCTCCTAACTGTGATAGTTCTTATCACACTATTACAATTATAAATACATTGATATCAATAAGAATAAATATTTCCATTCACAGCCTTCATTTTTTAATGTATTTTACTATTCAACTTATTCATTAACCTATAAAACCTTGGGTTGAATCTCTTCACTCTAATCTATTTTAAACAAGTTTTGTTTACTTTTATTATATTATTCTTATTTTTCTCTTCTTAAACTTCACATTCATCACTCTATTCTTACCCTCACAAGAGAAACTCTAACATACTTTAAATTTAAGAAAATAAAAATTATACGAGACAATTTAATGTTTTCAAATTTAAATTTAAACCTTCAACTTCTTCTAAACAACTGAATTACTTCCACTACATTTTGATTCTTTAGATATTTTTGGATTGATTTCACATCATTGATGCTTCCAAAATTACATCATAGATCTATTTAGTTAACCATTATGTCATCCAAAATCCATATCAACAAATCCACTCAAAATAGAGGTAAATCATCAACCACATATTATTCCACAGTGTGTTGTTCCCCATTTTGGCATATCTAATCTAGGATACTTGTAAAATATCATTTTCTAAAATGACTTACACCATGTCCTGGTAAAAAATTGTAGCTATTTGTCCTCCAAAATTTTGAGCACCATGAGATTACTTCCTTGCCTCTGGTTGTTTTCGTCTACAACATCACCTATCAATCATGACTTGTTATCGATGTATTTATATCTTCAACACTGAACTATATTCTTTGAAATATTAAAAGCACTTTGATTACCACATCCGAATTGTAGTGGAAACTTCACTTCAAATTTTAAATATTATAACTAAGTCTTTATCCACGTAAATTATGTTGATTCATGGGTTTTATCCATATATTCCTCCTCAACACTGGTCAAGGTGACTAAATTTTCATTCCTTGAATGCCAAAAAATACACCATTCTCTACGATAGAAAGGTCCACTAGATGTAGACCTCCTATCATCAACACATCCTGCCTACTCTTTATTTGAGTGGTAAAAAAATCATGCTTCTCCATATTTTCATATTTAAATCCATACTTATGTATTCCTTTGATATATATAAGTATTCTCTTTCAATCTATGAAATGATATACATTTGGAAGAAATTTCTATCTAGCACAAAGTTTGATAGAATATATTATATATGTTCATGAAGATATCATGTAAATTATACTTTTTATTATCTTACAGAATTATATTAGATCAAATTCCTTTCTCTGTTAATAGTTATTTAGTTTTTTCCTACTAAAATTGGTGTATAAATAGGTTTCAAATCATCAATTCCAAACTTCTTCACCATTACATTAGCATAATTCCCTTGGAATAGAAAAATGTAATCATTTTCATGATAAATTTGTAAGATGAGAAAGAATCTTACCTCATCAAGCATGGAAATTTCAAAATGATTATTCATTTTATTAGAAAAATATTCATAAACTACTTCATTTCCAATAAAATGATATCATCTATATAAATGGTAACAATGATAAATACCTCCTTATCATATTTAATGTAGATATTATTAATGAATATTCTATTTTTGAATTTTAACTTATTCAATTATATGTCAAGAATAAAATATGGAGCTCTTGGGGGTTGAATTATCCCATATAATTCCCTTTTGACATAAAAACAGAACTCACCTATTCACCAATAAATAAAAAATGGTTATTCAATATATAACTCCTATTATAATTCACTATTGAGGAAGTATGATTATAAATATTTTTAAAAGATGTTTTATTTCATTTTTACTATAATGGAATGAAGATTTATAATCGTTTTAAGTATTTAAACTAGTGAAAATTTTTGAGAAAGTGTTGTTTTCAACAATACATAATGTTTTATTTAAAGGGGGAGTATGTTGAGAACAATACTCTATCTCTTTATGAAAATTTTGATGCCTCACAAATACCCTTAATTATTTTCTAATGATTTTATGTGTAAAGTATTTTTCAGGAATTTATTATTCATTATATTTTTATTTCGGAACGAAATATTTAAGTTCTTGATTAATGAGGTTTTATTTCTAAAGTATTCGCATTTAGTGTGTTCTGGAAACACTGTTCATACCTTACTTATTCAGGATCTGCTTTAGCGTGTTTTGGAAACATTGTTCATACCTTACATGCAGAAACATAGTGTAAGGATAAAATGCAGTATATTCTTTATGACATAAGTGAAAATTATGTTTAATCAACCATAAGTTATCGTCAAAGTATGAAAAATAACCCTATGTTAGGAAGGAACCCTTCATTTGGGATATCAAAAAAGTATGGAAAGAGAATTATACGTAAGTATTAAACTTTACGTTTGTTTCTCAAAAGTATGGTTCATCAACCTTATTTTTGTAAAAAACTATACATTCTTGGAAAATTATGGATCAAGTTAAAGTATGGATCTTTTACCATACGTTTGAAAGTTGAAGAGAAAGGTATGGATGACCAACCCTACGTTTATGATCAACCTTAAATTTTAACAAAGTGACATAAACCTTAGATTTTTAATCAACCATACGTTATCAACCATACGTTTGAAGACTATGTCATCAACCTTACATTTAGGGGATGCATACAGTACAACTCAACCTTATATTTGGCATCATAGAATTTAATGTTGATATTTTTATGCAACGGTCAGCAAGATGATTATTATGTGGATTTCAAGCCGGATTTAAAGCTGATTTTAAAGTGTGACTTTGACTGATTCAAAGCTATTTTATCAATGGATTAAAGATTGAATTAGAAGGAGATTTTTATGCCGAGTCTTCATGGAAGTTATGAATACTTTGTAAATTCAAATGTTTGAATGTCACGAGTCAAAAGGCGACTTTTGTGGATCTAAATTTTCATGAGAAGTACTTCTCGTTTTTATATATATATGAGTGTTTTTTAACAGAAAAAATGGTCTTATATGATCTCTTGATCATTTTGAGAAAAGGGAAGAAAAACAGAGACTATCGAAAATTCATATCTGCTGATTCAAGAGAACGAAAATGATCTATTTTCTGAAAAAGAAAAATCACTATAGAAAATTCATTTGTTCTACATCGAAGATCATTTGTGAATCTACTACTGCTGAAGTTGTGAGTTATATTTCTATATCTACTGCAAAGAGATCGACTCAGAATGACTCCTTTTGTGAAGATCATTATATCTGAACGACATGATCCATCTACTGTCAATTTCATGTTGTTTCAATTGTGAAGAACATCTGGAAAGTATTTTCATAATACAAAAATCTTTCTATTATTTAGTGATAGGATTCTCATACTAAGCTGTGTAGGTTCTGGAGTGAACCAGAAGGCTTTGTTTTTCCTTAGATTGTAAAGGTGTCAACTTCCAGTACTCAGTTGTTGAAACGGTCTGTTGAAAAGAGGACCAATTAGTGAAAATCACCAAGCTCATGGAGTAGAGCGTTGGTGGAGTGGACTAGGGGATTTCTGTTCCCCGAACCGCTATATATCTTGTGTCTATGATATTTAAATTTCCACTACATTAATTAATCTGATTAATGTTAAAGGGCAGAACACAATCTCACAAATATTTCTGAAAAGACACAATTCACCCCCCCCCCTCTTGTGTATATTTTGTATAATTTGATCCAACAATTTTTATCAGAGGTTAAGCTTTCTGATAAAGCCTTAACAAGTGTAAAGTGATTATACAAAGATAAAGATGACTAATACAAGATATGGAATGCCTATGGTCATAGAATCGTACTTCAATGGAGAAAACTATGGATGCTAGAAGTCACGAATGATTATCTATCTGAAAAACCTTGGATACAGAGTATATTCTAAGATTATGACTCTATATGAAATACCAGAAAAACTTGAAACATGGAGTGGAGCTACTAAAGCAGATTATGACATGAACTCGAAGGCAATGAATTCAATTATATGTGTTCTAGGACCTGATGAATTTAACAGAGTATCTCAATGCCCAGCAGCATATGAAATTTGGCAAACTATTATTGTTGCTTATGAAAGAACTAACAATATTAGGGAAATGATATATGAAAATGCTAAGATTAAATTCTATACTTTTATAATGGTTGAAGGTGAGAGTATTACTCAAATGAATGGAATATTGACAGTGATTGTCAATAATATAACCATCTTGGGAGATCCCATTAAACAAGATGATTAAGCTTTAAAAGTACTGAGAGTACTACCTACAAAATGGAATAGAATATATGCAGTAATCAGACAGTCGACACCTGTCAAAGATTTAACCGTGAGAGAACTGATTGGAAAATTAATGATGTATGAAGCTGAGATGGAAGATGAATCAAATGAACATGAAGTGCTTATCAAAAGAGATGACACTGCCTTGAAAGTATCATCACAGAGCAAAAAAAGAAAGATGAAGAAAAGTGTAAAAGAGAAATCAGAAAGTTCTGATTCTGATGTTGAACTGGCTCAGCTAGCCAGAAGATTCACTAAATTCTATTGAAAGAAGAAGGGATTTAGAAAATCCTTCAAAAATTATGACAAGGAAGTCATATGTTATGAATGCAAGAAAATGGGGCATATCATACGTGACTGTCCTCAGCTAAAATAAGACAAGAGAAATAAATTATTCAAAACAAATGATTGCAATCATAAAGACAAGAAATCTATGAAAGCTACATGGAGTGTATCTGAAGACTCCAGAAGAACTTCTAAATCACACTCATAGAAGGAAGAAGACAATCTGAAAGCTAACATGTGTTTTATGGAAGAAACAGATGAGGTACAATCTTACTACTCTCATGACTCTAGTATTGAATCTAGTTAATCTATTGAAAAACTTGAAGCCTACAGTAATATGCTTGAAGAAAAATATGATTCTCTATTTAAGAAGCATAAGTCTTTAAAGAACATTCATAAGGCTATTTCTGATGAAATAGATACAATGCTGAAACAATATAAGGAGTTAAATGAAATCTTTGAATCAATTAACACTAACAATACAAATTATGAATCAAAGATAAAATCACTGAAAACTGAAGTGGAAACTTAAAAAAAATGCAGCCCTTTTTTTACTAAAGGAGAAAATACTTTAAATAAAATTCTTGGGAAAATGTCATTAAAAATGAAAGATTTTGAATTGGCAGTAAAGGTGAAAAAATAAGCTGTACAAGAATTATATTATTCCAAGTGAAAAAAGACTAGATTGTAATTACAGTGGAATAAGGGGACATATTTCAAAAAAATGTTTCCTAAGACAACCCCAAATAAGTGGTATTAAGAAGGCCTTTTAATCAAATGATTTATTTGACTCTTGTGAAGTTAGAAAAACTAAGCAAGTCTGGATTCCCAGATCATTGCTAGTTAATACCACTAAAGCCAACAAAATATGGGTACCAAAGAAAATTCTGTAAATTCCATTGCAGGGAAAGTTCAGAAAAGAAAAAAGGACATATGGTATATGGACAGTAATTGGTCAAGTCATATGAGTGGAAACTCATTTAATTTCTCTACACTCACTCAAAAAGATGGTGGACTTGTCCCTTTTGGTGACAATTCAATAAACAAAGTATTTTATGTACAAGGATTGAAACACAATCTGATAAGTATCTCTCAACTATGTGATGATGGTTATGCTGTTGATTTTTCTAACAATTTTTGTTCTGTTTTCAAAAATAAATTGCTTAAATTTAGAGCACCTACAACTGATAATGTGTATACCCTGGACTTAAATTTCTTGTGTAAATAAAATGTAAATTTCTTAACTGCTAAAGTGAATGAATCTTGGATCTAGAATAGGAGACTTGGACATTGTAATATATATATTTTATATAAATTATATAAGAAACATTTAGTTTCTGATTTTCTTAGTCTCAAATTTGAAAGTGAAAGATTCAGTGATGCATGTCAACTTGGAAAGAAACACAGATCATCCTTCAAATATATTAATAGAATTGCTACATCTAAACCTCTAGAACATATCAATATAGATTTTTTTGGAACTTCAATAGTATAAAGTTTGGCTGGTAAATCATATGTATATGTTTTAGTTGATGACTATTCTAGATTTACATGGATTTTCATTTTAAAATTTAAAAATAAATCTTTTACTTTATTTGAAAGTTTTTGTAAAGCTGTTCAAAATGAAAAAGGTTTTAAAATAATTTCATTAAGAAGTGATCATGGTGAAGAATTTGAGAATCAGAAATTTAATTCCTTCTGCTCAAATATGGGTATTAAAAACACCTTCTTTCCACCAAGAAGACCTCAACAAAATGGAATTGTTGAAATAAGAAATAGTTCTATTCTGGAAATGGTTAGGACTATGCTAAATGAATACAGTATTCCTATCTATTTTTGGGAAGAAGTTGTAAGCACAGCTTCCTATATAATAAATAGAGTATTAATTAGACCAATTTTAAAAAAGACACCCTATTAACTCTGGAATGACAGAAAACCTAGAGTAAATTACTTTAAAGTTTTTGGATGCAAGGTTTACATATTGAACACCAAGGACAATCTTGGTAAGTTCGATCCAAAATATGATGAAGGCATTTTCTTAGGATATTCAGCTACCTCCAAAGCTTATAGAGTCTATAATAAGAAGTCAAGGATTGTTGAAGAATCAGTTCATGTGAAATTTGATGAATCTGATCCCTTTTATAAAAGGACAGATCAAATGGATGAATCTAACTCTAATGATAACATGAGACTTGAGAACTTGAAAAATGATTTCGAAAAAGATATAAATGAAATTTAGTCCAGTTCAGAAGAACATGATACTGAAGAACCTATGAGTGCGCTACCTAGACAGACTAGAAATCTAATTAATCACCCTTTGGAGACTATCATAGGTTACTTAGACACAGGAATAAATACTAGAAGAAATATAAGGAATATTATAGAATTCTCTTCCTTTCTATCCCAATTAGAACCCAAGTCTATAGAAGAATATTTAGATAATGAATGATGGATGATAGCAATGCAAGAAGAATTAAACCAGTTCAAAAGAAATAAAGTATAGGAATTATTTGAAAGACTGCAGAACAATCTAGTGATATGAACCAAATGAGTCTTTAGAAATAAGCAAGAAGATCAAGGAATAATAACTAGAAATAAAGCTAGACTTGTAGCTAAAGGATATAATCAGGAAAAAGGTATAGATTATGGTGATACCTTTGCACCTATGGCTAGATTAGAATCCATTAGAATCCTTTTATCCTGTGCATCTCATATAAACATTAAATTATTTCAAATGGATATTAAGTCTGCCTTTTTAAATGGCTATTTAATGGAGGAAGTTTATGTTGAGAAACCTCCTGGTTTTGAAAATTCTCAAAAACCTTATTCTATTTTAAACTTACTAAATCTCTTTATGGACTTAGACAAACACTTAGAGCTTGTTATGAAATATTATGCTCTTTTCTATTGAAAAATTATTTTATTTTTGGAATGGAAGATCCAACCCTTTTGAAGAAAATTTTATATTCTAATATTTTATTAGTTCAAATTTATGTTGATGATGTAGTTTTTGGATCAACTAATAAAACTCTTTTTCAGGAGTTTTCAAAATTAATAAAAAAAGAATTTGAAATGAGCATAATGGGAGAATTAAATTTCTTTCTAGGACTTCAAATTTATCAAAACGATTTTGGAAATGTTTTGAATCAAAGAAAATACATTACTGATTTATTAAAGAAATTTGGACTTGAAAACAACAAGACATATAAAACTCCTATGTGTACTAATATAAAACATGATTTGGATGAAACTGGAAAATCAGTTGACAATAAGTTATATAGAGGTATGATTGGTAGTTTATTATATATTACTACTAGAAGACTAGATATAATGTATTTAGTATGTCTTTGTGCAAGATTTCAATCAAATACAAAATAATCCCATTTGACTGTTGTTAAAAGAATTTTTAGAATTTAAAATGAACTGTTTTCCAATATCTTCTTTGTCCCAAAACTTATGATTTCAATTTAATTTCATATTCAGATGCAGACTTTGGGAGTTATAGATTATATAGGAAAATCGCTTCAGGAACTTTCCACTTTTTAGGGAAATCCTTAGTTTCATGGTTAAGTAAAAAAAATCATTCATTCTCCCTATCAACAGCTGAGAAAAAATATGTTTCTGCTGGCAGTTTCTATGCACAAGTGTTTTGGATGAAAAACACTCTTATGAACTTTAGACCAAATTTTAATAATACGCCTATTTTATGTGATAATACTAGTGCAATAAATATTTCAAAAAATCCTATTAATTATTTTAGAACTAAGCATATTGATATCAGACATCATTTTCTAAGAGATCATGTTCTTAAAAAGGATATATCTTTGGAATTTGTAAGTACTGAAATTCAATTAGCTGGTATTTTTACAAAACCACTTCCCACTACAAGGTTTAATTTTATTAATGGGGATCTAGGTTTGTTTAATTTTAAATAAAGTTTTATTTTACGATGTTGTTTCTTTATTTTAATTCTATTTAAAATAATTTGGTTTTTTGTTTTTCAAACAGAATAAGTTTTTTTTATCCACATAATCAATTTTATTTTTATTTATAAATATATGTAATGATTAATGAAAACATGGGAATCAAGGCTGTCAGAAACCCTTTTGACTTCTAAACCGTTTCATTTCTACCAAAACCTTTTCGAACCCACAAAATTGTACCACTTATCATCAACCCTAATTTTTGAACCTTTGAAATCCTAACCTTCAAACCTTCATAGATTCTCACAGATATTACTAAGACTAAGAGAGCTGATGAGGCCAAGACCAGCAATGATAAGAAATAGCACTCAGAAGGAAGGGAAATATTAAAGGGAAAGGGGATTGATCTTGAATGGCTATTTCAGACAAATCTCCTATTAAAACAAGCACCGTCGATTCAGAATCTCAAACAGACTTTCAACAGTGAGTATACAGAATTTATGTATGAGGTAGAACTTTTATATTTCTTCAAGTCTATACAGTTTAGTCTGGGAGACAATGAGAACAGTATGCTGACTAAGATAGAGGATAGGGATTTTTCAATCTCTTCAGTTGAAATTGGTTAGATTTTGAACTAGCCTCATGAGGGAGTCTTTCATTTTGATTTTAAAAATATAGGAGATTTTGTGCATCAATCTGAGGACATTATGTATTTTCCTTTTGGTTCTACTTATATAAAGAAGATTTTCATAAAGGACCAAGAGCCCGATCAGAAAATTTTAGTAACATTTATGCAAATAGGGATTTCACTGAGGATGTCTAGGATAGAGAAGATATTATATCCCGACATGTATATAATGTATCTTTTACTCAGTGATATCAAACTCAATTTTCCTATGTACATGGTGAGTTATCTGAATTACTGATATCACAGTGAATCCAGAATGAACTTCTACTCTTTTAGTAAATTCATTTCCAAACTGTTGTTCAAAAAGGATATGGTGAGACTAGTGGATTCCAGAGTATGATGTCATCACAGTAATCTTTTTAATGCTGGAACTTTAAGAATGATTGGTTATTTCTGGAGTACAATAAAATTAAACATCTTTCCAGTTGGATATGAGGAAGAAACAGAGAGTGCTCAAGCTCAGTCTGTTAAGTCCAAAGAGGGACAGGTTGAATTGAGAGTAAGCACTGCTGTAAGGAGAATAAGAATTGAAATGGAAGACATTGAGGAAGAAAGAAGTCAGAAGGGACTTCACACTTAGAGGAAAAGAACTGTTAATGAAGAATCTGTTTCCCCTGTACTAACGACAAGAGATTTACTCTCTTATAGATTTATCAGAGAAAAAGTTATTGAATAGTCTCATGAACAGAATGTGGATGTTATAGAACATGACCCTGAAAGAATTGAATTTGAAAGAACAGAACCACAAGTTTTAGCTGATGTTGAAGTTATAATTCAATAGGAAAAGGAGGTAGAGCCTGGTGAGGAAGTGGGCAGACCTCAGGACTCTCCATAAGATATTATCTTAGAAAATCCATTGGATGAACAATTTGCTGATGTTCATGATGAGAATGTTTCTGATTCTCAAACAGAAGTACTTCAAGAGGATTTTTCTGTGGAAGAGTTTGTAAAAGGCTCTAAGGAAAAATCTGTGGACCAACCTGCTCAGGAAAAGGAAAAAAGACAAGTCTGATGCAGATTCTCTACCTTTAGTATTGTTTCATCACACTGAACCTAAGAATGAGAATCAAACTTAGGGTGCCTCTGATTTAGGGAATAAGTAAATTGAAGAGCTATACAAAAAGGTGTCTCACTTGGAATATGAAAATGATACTCTCTAGAGAGCCTTAAAATCAGAACAACTCAAATTTCAGAGACTTAAGGATGTTACAGTTTCAAGGAAAGAAGTTGAAATTTTTAAGAAGGATATGCTGAATGTTGTTGGAAAATTATAGTCGGAAATGGTTATAAAGTCAGATTTATCAGATCTCAAATTATTTATGGAGACACAATTTGTATCTATCGGAACTAGTACTATTAGTGGGTCAGGTACATCACTTGATTTACTCAGAAAGTTTCAGGCTATCACAGCTGCAATGAGAAATATGAGTGACAGATTGAAAGATCTTTAATGCAACAGTGCTCCTTTATCAGTCCTTTTAGAAAATCAGAAATTCTTGGTTGATCAGTTGACATCAAGTGAACCATCTATTAGACTTGTGCTGACACAATTCACAGAGAAGCTGTATTTGTTTATGGAGAAGGAAGAAAGACTTAATGAGTTTTAAGAGTCAATCTCATTTAAGACATTCATATGACTCAAGAGGCCAGAGACCTTATTATTAAGCTTGTTGATGGAATGATGCGAAGACTCAGGGAGCTGTTGACAGAAATCAATTTTGCAGTTCAGAAGAGATAAACCCTACCTGAACCCTGACCAAACCTATGATTCCTATATTATTCATATTTGTACTTTTTATGAAAATCTGTTACATTAAATTATATTTATTTAGTTTTATTGTCTTTTTTTCAATTTTCCAGTAAACCAGATTTAATTATTGCCAAACACATAGTTATAACATCTACTTAAGTTCAGTGCAACATTAAATGTGTTATATTCCATCTTTTATCATTATTTTTTATATCAAATAAAGGGGGATAAATTTGTATAAACACAACATTTTATTATTGTTTCATTTTATTGGGGGTGAAATTAAAATGTATAAATTAAAGGGAGAAATTGAGTAAAATCTAATATTGTATTTATCTTTTTAAAATTCAAAACTATATGTAATTAATTAATTTTTGTGTAAGTTAATTAATTATTTTATGGGTTTTGTGATCACCAAAAAGGGGGAGATTATTGAGAAAGTGTTGTTTTCAACAATACATAATGTTTTATTTAAAGGGGGATTATGTTTAAAACAATACTCTATCTCTTTATGACAATTTTGATGCCTCACAAATACCCTTAATTATTTTATAATGATTTTATGTGTTAAGTATTTTTCATGAATTTATTATTCATTATATTTTTATTTCTGGAAAAAATATTTAAGTTCTTGATTAACAAGGTTTTATTTCTAAAGTATTCGCATTTAGCGTGTTCTAGAAACACTGTTTATACCCTACTTTTTCGGGATCTGTTTAGCGTGTTATGGAAACACTGTTCATACCCTACGTGGAGAAACATAGAATAAGGATAAAATGCAGCATATTATTTATGAGATAAGTGAAAAGTATGGTTAATCAAACATATGTTATTGGCAAAGTATGAAAAAGAATCCTACGTTAGGAAGGAACCCTACGTTTGGGATATCAAAAAAGTATAGAAGGAGAACTGTACGTAACTATTAAACGTTACATTTGTTTCACAAAAGTATGGTTCATCAACCTTACTTTTGTAAACAACCATACATTATTGGAAAAGTATGGATCAAGTTAATGTATGGATCTTTTACCATACGTTTGAAAGTTGAAGAGAAAAGTATAGATGATCATCCCTACGTTTATGATCAGCCTTACGTTTGAAGAAAGTGACATAAACCTTACATTTGTAATCAACCATACGTTATCAACCCTATGTTTGAAGACTACGTCATCAACATTATGTCCAGGGGATGCATACAGTACAACTCAACCTTACGTTTGGCATCGGAGAATTTAAAGTCGATATTATTATGCAATGGTCAGCAAGCTGATTATTATGAGGATTTCAAGTCGAATTTAAAGCTGACTTTAAAGTGCGACTTTGACTGATTCAAATCCGTTTTATCAATGGTTTAAAGATTGAATTAAAAGGATATTTCTATACCGAGTCTTCAGGGAAGTTACGACTGCTTTGTAAATTCAAATGTTTGAATGTCACGAGTCAAAAGGTGACTTTTGTGGATATAAATTTGTTGGATAAGTACTTATCGTTTATATATATATATATATGAGTTTTTTTCAAATAGAAAAAAATAGTCTTATGTGATCTCTCGTTCATTCAGAGAAAGGGGAAGAAAAACAGAGACTCCCAAAAATTCACATCTACTGATTCAAGAGAACGACAAAGCTCTATTTTTTGAAGAAGAAAAATCACGATAGAAGATTCATTTGTTCTATATCAAATATCATTTGTGAATTTTATACTACTGAATTTGTGATTTATATTTCTATATCTTCTGCAATGGGATCAACTCAGAACGACTCTTTCTGTGAAGATCATTATATCTGAAGGTGACAATCCATCTACTGTCAATTACATGATGTTGAAATTGTGAAGAACATCTGGAAAGTATTTTCAGAATATAGAAATCTTTATATTCTCGAGTGATTGGCTTCTCGTACTAAGCTATGTAGGTTCTGGAGTAAACCAGAAGGCTTTGTTTTGTCTTAGATTGTAAAGGTGTCAACTACCTATACTCAGTTGTTGAAACGGTGTGTTGAAATGAGGACTAGTTAGTGAAAATCACCAAGCTTGTGGAGTAGAGCATTGGTGGAGTGGACTATGGGCTTTTTGTTCCCCATACCACTATATATCATGTGTCTCTGATATTTAAATTTTTGCGGCATTAATTCATCTGATTAATGTTAAAGGGAAAAACACAATATCGCAAATATTTTTGAAAAGATGCAATTCACCCCCGTCTTGTGTATATTTTGTATAATATGATCCAACAAAAATGTCTCATTGAAGTAGAGTAATTCAACTTTTTAATATACTTTACACACTAATATTTATTTATCTATCACCCCATTAAATTTTTCATTCATCTTGTTTTAGAACAGCAAATTTTTCCCAATAATTTTCTTCTCATGGGGATTGGGTACTAACTATAAATTCTTATTCTTCCCTATCTAATTTAACTTTTCATTCATAGAATCTTTCCACTCTTGATGTTTCATTTCCTCTTTCATATCTCTTCGTTCATCTTGTGAGATGTTTTCCTAAAATTTTGTAAGGTTTAAATCTGTTATCTATGATTTACAATGATATTTTTATCTTAAATGTGCCTTCTCAACCTTGTATTGTGTGACAAATATTGTTCTTCATCACTTGAATTTACTGAATCAGTTTCTTCAAGTTCAATTGCTTCAAAATTATTATTATTTTATGAAACATCGCCTTATTATTTCACTAAAATTGATTCGTCGTTATATCTTATAGAACATTCAACTTCATGTGAGCTCACATTATTTGTGTTTTCCATCACTTTAACTTCAATAGAATCAACAATTTTCCATATATCTTTTTTGTAACAAATGATACCCTCTTCTATTTGTTGGATAACTTAGGAAGATACCATCAATACCTCTTCATTCATATTTACAAATATTTTCACCATTAACTTTGATTATGCAAGGACTAAAAAACTCTTAAATACTTCAAATATTGAGATTTATTATAATATATCTCAAATTATTACATATTATAATTTTTCCTACAAATAAAACAATTTTAATTATAAAATTCTATTCTAATTTCTTTTCTCTAGAAATAATGAGATGTGTCATTATCTAATAACATAATTCAAGCTATTTCAGTAATAAATATAATATTTTATTCAACCGCACCATTTTTTTTGAGGTGTGTATGGTGCGTTGAGTTAATAATGGATTCCATGATTTTTAATATAGACTTTATATCTTACATTTTTAATATGAAACAATATATCTTCAAATCTTCTTTAAAGAGAAACCACTCTCTTTCACAACACTTCTCCTAAAACTATTGAACCTTTTTATAGCCTATAATTTACGCTTCATAAATATGGTGCATGTAATGAGATTAAATCCATAAATAAATAAAATAAAATACTTATCACCATTTACTGATTTCTTTCTCATCGGCCCAAAAATCTCAAAGAGAATTAACTCTAAAGGATGAGTATATTGTATTTAAACCATCTTAAGTTAAGTATTCACAATGATTCCCTTTTGACAAGTGGAACCCATCTAATTCCATTATCATTTTTTCTTAGTAACATCATTAATATTTTCTTCATTAATGATCTAACTCATATTCTTTTATCCATGATGTCCAAGTCTTTGATTCCATAGTTGATATTATCTTCCATGTTCAAATCAAAAGAATTTTCAATATCACTAATTAGAACCAAGTAACCTCATGTTCACTATCATATTTTGAAGATACATATATCTTCCAATATCTTCAAAAAACCATCTTTCTAAAAAAAATAACTTCAATTAATTTATCACATAACTGTGACAAACTAAGTAGATTTAGTTTCAGTCCTTCAACATATAGTTTTTGTATGGATTTCAATTGATCTTTACCAATAAATTATGATCCAAAACATTTTGTTTTTAGTTACCCATCATTTACAAAGTAATAATATCCTTATTTAAAATTTTCAACATCCTTGAGGATATTTAAATATCCTATCACATGTGAGTAACAACCACTATCTAAAATACATGGACATTCTCTTTTTGTTGCTTTTTAGGAAACTTAAAAAACTATAAATTGATATTTTTCATTCTAATTCCTCTTTAAAAACTTATCATCACTATCTCTTGAGAACATTTGGGTTATTAGAATAAAAATAAACCCATTAACAAGGTGCCTAGGTTTCACACATTGTTCACAAACATCTTCAAATGGTTTAAATCTATTTTCAATTTTCGATCTAGATTTCTCAAGTTGTCTCTACTTTTTTTAATTTAATTATGTGATTACCAATAAATGTTTGTCTTTAAAAACATCTAAACTCATCATTTTACTAGTAATTAATCTGACACATTTTTCCATGTTCTAAAAACCTTTAGAGTTTCAACAATTTCCTTAAAAGGCATATTATCCTTTCAAACCATATGGTGTTCTATGACAGTGAACCTATCTTTCAACCTTATTTGCACCATTAGTCTTGGATCCTTTTTACAAAAAAAAAGTATTAAACTTTTTACTCTTTCTTCTTCACATCCAATTTATTTTCATCTTTTTACCTTTACTATTTATTTTATTTTTTTAATTAAATTAGATACACTCAAAATTTCAAAAATATATAAAATTAATTGAGTGTTCTAAAAACTATGTATTCATGATTTGATTTTTCATTTATGACACAATTCAAGTTATATAAATGTTTTTATATTAATTACTTATAGTTCTTTGTGGATTTCTATGAGCCTCATATTTACTTAGTCATTCCCAAACATCCTAAATAGAATACTATAAATTCAACTTAAAATTGTCTAGTTCTTTTTCCATACTCTCCCGTTTTTTTATAAAACCATGAACTCCTTCTCTTTCTATTTCACCCATTATTCCATCTTGATTCTTGAATTCTTCTATTTCACAACAATTTTATTCAACTCATTAACTAATTTTTTGAACATTTATTTTTATTTAATATGAACTGAATCATTTATTTTAGAATATTGACTGTTCTATTCATTTTTTTATCTCTTTCTAAAACTTATATATCTTTGAGAGACACTCCCTGAGTTATCTTTCTAGTAGGAATTTTATATCAATTTCTTTGTTGTCCTTAACTTCACTAAAATTTCACTAGTGGATTATTCTTTGTTGACATTAGTATTGATTTTTTTTATAAAAATATCTTGAAAACTAAATTTCCTCTTCTTTATCACTACGACCACTACATTCACATTTATATAAGAAATTTCTGTTCTTAAATTATGAGAAATTATTTTTCTTACCATTGTAATAAACTGTATTTTTTTAAAACTTTTATGATCACTTTTTAAAAAATATCCTCAGTGTTTCTTCATATTCATCACCAAATCCATCTTATTTTAACATAGGATATTCACAATAAAATGTCCAACATCCCCATAGTAAAATAATTTTAGTGGAAACTTAACTTTAAATCTTCCGTTTCCTATTCTAAAATTTTGAGAAATTAGAAACATGATCTTATCAAACATATAATAAAAATTAAAATAAAAGCTAAAATAATCATCACCATATTCATTAACCTTATTCATTGGATTCTCATTCTTTAATTCCATAAAAAATATTTCCTTTCAATCATTAAACTTATTCTTGAAATAAAATAATTTCCTCTTCTCATAGGAAATGATAATGTTGTCAAAATCATCTATAGTAAGTGTTTCTGAATCCCTACCTTCAAGAGTATATTATTTTTCATCAAACCTATCTGGTAAGATACATAGTATATTCTTATAAATTGTAGTATCACCTAATTTTTTACAAAATATCTTGGATAAAATAGTTATACTCTCATAAATAAGTATTCTATAGTTTCATATTCTTGAATTTTCATATCATCATATTTCAATCACCATATTTATAGATTACCTTGATTCACCTTCTTATTTAATTCATATATATTTTAATATATATCCAAAATCACTTGGTTATTTTGATACCTCTTGCATTGAGAAATTATTCCTCATATAATGATGATAGTAAATCATTTCTTACAAGACTATAATTCTTAATATTCCTTCTATTTTTTGTAGAAACATTATTCTTAGTATTATGTGTAATTCCATTAGTTTTTACCTCAAGAAATTAAAAACTGATAAAAAAAGATAAGTAAACATCCTATCCTTGTAGGTATGATAATGTTTTTTCGTTTGAAGGTAGGAATCCCATGTTATTCACTAAAATACGATTTTCCATGACATACACTAGAAGTTCATAAAAAAATACTTCAAACGGAGTGAAAATCCTTCTCAAACATCAAATATAAAATCAGCAATGAGGGGGATCTCCCATTCATACCACATGAAAATGAACCTCCTAAATCGGGGAAGAATCAATAAGAGGGAGTGTGTTAGAGATCTAATTATCTTTTAGGTTTCCTCGATGAATCAACCCACATAACCAATTAATGTGAATCTTTATCACTTTCCAATATACACACATGATGTGAAAATAAAATTTAGAATTTTTACTTTTCAAAACAAGAAGGATCGTCCTTGGGATAATCCATATTTCCCTAAGATCATAAGACAAAGTAGTTTCAACATATTATTCCAATGAGAAGTGTTTATCCATGTACATATCTTAAAATATTTCTCCAAATTCTGATATTTCTTCTCTAACTATTATAATGAAAAAGAAATTAATATAATAAAGAAGAAATAATTCTAGACATAACCTTCATTTTTTAGGTAGTGCTTATCCTCCTCTTCTTCGTTAACCTATGGAAACTCAAATAGAATTTCTTCACTCTGTTCTAATTTTCATAGCCTTTTATTCTTCTTCTTTTATTATTCTTCTTTCTTTATTCTTCTACTTCACATCCATCACTCTCATCAGACACTTGAAATGCACAACACTCTCTTATTTTTTCTAGTAAAACACATAATATATATGAGACGATTAGAATTTTTCAAATTCATATTCAAACTTTTAACTTCCTTTAACCAACTCAACTACTACCACTTAATTTTGAATATTTGGATCTTTCAAGATAAATTTCTCTTCTTTGATTCTTCTAAAATTACATCATAGATCAAGTAAGTGATCTATTAAGTCATTTAAGAATCCACATCACCAGATCCACTCAAAATAGAAGTAAACCATCAACTATGGCTTGTGTCATGATTTGTTAGACCCCATGTTAGTTTAACTATTATAATCCTCTTGGAAACCATCATGCATAGACACAACTTTCACCTTGTCCTAGTGAAAAAACTCTAGTTTTTTACATCAAAAACATATAAAAACATGAGCGCAACGCTATTCCTTTATCCGTTATAGTCATCAAATTCACTTATAGATAATGGATTATCAAACCAAGGGTGTGTTCCTTCTCCTTTCTCCATTTTGATAAGTTACATCTTATTTTAACCATAACCAATAATGGAAACAAACATGGATAAAATTTATTTCTTGTTTATCATTGGGAGAACCTTACTTTGTGATGTATTCATAAGGGCATGTTACTACCCATAATGCATCACTTTTTATAGACCATGACATGTAAAACCGATTTGTCAAGGCATGTTTCTCCCCATGTTTCACTCTAGCCATAAATCATCATAAATTTCCTGAATCATGATAAACCAATCATGATTTTTATAACCATTAATATAATTTTACGTAGTATTATCTAATTTATATTTGGATACATTTTATGTATTGACAACAAAATCTAACACACTTTATCATATCTACTTCACAAATTTTCAACCTCTCTTATCGCATCAACCATCTCAGCATTTCTTGTGCTAAAAAAATATTATTATTATTATTTACATGACATTATCTAAAGTTGCGACTAAATAAGTATTATTTTCTTTAATAAAGAAATTAATATTTTTTAAATAATATTTAATATCTTATTTTACACTAGACCATTAAACTCAATCTTCCAATCCTCATTAAGATTTATTCGACCTTGAATAATAAATATTTATTTAAATATATATATATATATCACATTCATTACTCATCAATAAATAAATAAATATTATATTATCAAAATATTTGATAAAAATTTATTAAATGATCAACTCAAATATATATTCTCTTCAATAAATGGTGACTAAATATTTTTGATCAACCAAACATGAATTATAATTAAACCATATACAGAAAAAAAAAATTCATTCAACATGCTAAATTCATATATAAATTAACTGGGGTTCTAGATACACGTAACATGTTTCCGTCCAGACTAATTTCTCAGTGGCATTAGGTGGAAGTTCCTAAAATACAAGGTTAATATCTATTTAAATTCAAAGGAACCCTTACAGAAAGAATTAAATGTCACAATTACATAAAACCTCATATGAATTCTCAATTTGTAATATAATCCCTTTATCGTGATATATCTAAACAATAAGGTTACATGTTGGTGTCATCAAACTATATGTTAAATGTATCTTTCTTTAATTTTCCATAAATGAGCTTACTGATTAAAATATATAGAAACGTTCTTAATCAAGTGGTCACATTTCCATCAAGGGTCCTGAGACATCATCTTCCAATAAATTGGGAAGGGAAAAATCCTTTTTCTCATTATCCATTAATAAAATATCACTTGTGATGCATCAAACATATTGTATCTCAATCTGATCATATATCATTATAGTTTTCATTAATAATAATTATAAATTATGAGGACCGTTACACATGTATATAGATATTAACACCCAATGACACAAATAAATGTAGGTTTCCTACTAACGGGTCATGTTCTCAAAATATCATGCTCTAAAATTTACTAAGGACATGAAAAATTGGAAAGTGTCTCAAAGTCCTATGAGTCTCCAACCCTAATATCTTATATTAATTATGTCTCATAAAATGACATCATCTAGATATAGAAAATATATTTAAGAATATTATCATGGAGCTTCTAGATTCTCATGATAGCAGGGAGAAATGATAATTTTTTCATGTGATAGATTTCTTTAGGATATTATCAAATACAATATCACACATAAGATCAATCATGATGTGATAAGAAATTTAATTTTTTAAAAACAATGAATACACATACTCATAAAGTATATAGAATTTGGTTCAAAGTAACCAACTCCAACAGAACCCCACTTACACTAGATCCAACTACTAAAAACATTTAGTCTTCTAGATTTCACATGGTATTCATGATTATATAGTGATAAGTATTTAGTAAAGGGGTATTCCATGTTCTACTCTATAGAAATTTGATCACTGATACTTCACCCATATGAGAAAAACCCTTCAATAGGTGATACTCCTAGAGTATGTACATTGTCCAATTTTCTGAACTTGGCTCCTTTATAAGATCTAGCATTGTAATATTATCACAATATAATGTGATATTATATTTACTGCTAGGAACAAAATAAATTTTTTGGAAAATGTTTTGAATCCAGAAATATTTTTTGGTTACATCCGAATACACAATATATTCCTTCTCTTCTATAGAATTGGAAACAACTAACTATTTTGAAATATTCCACATCAAAAATCCTATGTGAGACTGAAGGAATAGCTCGACTATGACTTTATATCATTCCAATCTAATTGAAATCTTGCATATATATATATAACCAATGATTGTCAGCAAAATATTTTCTTGGACGGCACTACCCCCGCACTTTGTTAATGGGGGTGGTATGGTTTGGTGTTTAGTGGCCAAATCCCCCACCAAATTATCTAGCAAGACAAGGCAACATGAAGGGGTGAGGAGGCCTATAAAAGGAGGCTCTCCCCTCTTCCAAAATCATCCCTCATTGGTTCCAACACCACCAACAGATCCTATATTCGAGTTGTATTTGTAGGGCAGTTTCCCCATTTATTCAAGAGGGAATATATCTGAGTGTTTTCTCCTTGTAATAGTGAGGGAGATTGTGTGCCCACTTTTACCCATAGTGATCCTTCTATTTTCACATGGTTTTTTACCCCTTCCATTTGGGGGTTTTTCCACATTACATCTGGTGTTCATTTATTTCTGCATTTTTCACTTTATTTTTATCTCATAATTATCGCTGTACCGGTGGGCCAATCATTTACAGTCCCAACAACTAGTATCAGAGGCAAGGTTCTTGCTCGGTGTTGTTCACTTTTTCGGGTATTAATAATTCTAGTAAATTTGATTATGCTCTGTGATTGCAACTCCAGTTGATCTAGCACATCATAAAAAATTTATTGCGATTATTAAATACACCATTATGAAATGGATGAGGTTCTATATTGACGGAATGTCCAGATGGAGGTGAAATTTGAGATTGAAAAATTAAACGGAAATAATTTTTCATTATGGAAAATGAAGATATAGGCAGTGTTGTGGATGGATAATTGCCTACTGGAAATTGAAGAAAAGCTGGTGGGTGTGAGGGAGGAGAAATGGAAAGATATGGTCGGGAAGGCTATTGCCAACATCCATTTGGATTTGGCAGACGGGGTCCTATCAGGCATTGTAGGGAAAAAGATGGAAATGGAAATTTGGGAAACTCTGACGAAGCTATACAGGCCAAGTCACCGCACAAAAAAAATTTCCTGAAGAGAAAATTGTACACTCTTTGGATGGTAGAGTCATCATTGGTAACTGACCACATCAACAACCTTAAGACCTTGTTTGCTCAGCTTATGGAATTGGGATATAAAATTGTGGATATTGAACATGCGGAGATTCTACTCAAGAGTTTTCCAGATTCATATGAACAACACATCATCAACCTCACCAACAATATCCGGATGGATATGTTAGCCTTCAATGATGTTGTAGCTGTGGTTCTTGAAGAATAAAGTTGGTGTAAGAACAATGAGGATAGACAGAAATCTTCGCACCAAGTAGATGCTCTGTCAATGGAGAGATGAAGGATGATGAGGCGTGGTTCTAGTGGGATCCGAAATCATAAAAGGTCCAAATCAAGGTGTAAGAAGAATAATGTCACATGTTTCAATTTTGGAAATAAGGGGCACATCAAGAAGGATTATTGTAATAAGAAGAGTGGTGGAAAAGAGCTCTCAGGGGAATTTGGTGAATACTTATGGAAAAGGATATAGAATATTCAGTGAAGCGAAAACAACTACTGGAAGCAGGTAGTATCTTGACGATGCATGGATTATCGACTCAGGAGAAACAAGTCACATGAAGTCTCGACAAGAATGGTTTGACTAGTATGAAACCATCCCGGAAGGACTTCTGTACATGGGGAATGATCACACTCTGAAGATATTTGTAATTGGTACCATCAAACTAAAGATGCATGATGGCATAGTACGGACCATCCAAGGAGTACGTCATGTGAAGGGCCTGAAGAAGAACATATTGCGTTTGGGAAAATTTGATGACATCAGATGCAAGACTCTCACCGAGAATGGAGTGATTAGAATTGTGAAGGGGTTGCTTGTGGTAATGAAGGTGGAGAAAATCGCAAAGAACCTGTACATGCTTATGGGTGAAACATACAAGGATAAAAAGATAGGTTTTTCATCAACTACCTTGACTAAAGTGTTGACGACGTTATGTAATTGGAATCTTGGCCATATGTCAGAATGAGGCATGGAGATTCTTTCCGATCAGAATTTTCTACCTAGACTAACAAAGGTATCCTTACCATTTTGTGAGCATTGTGTTTTGAGCAAGTAACATAGGTTAAATTTCAAGACGTCAATAGCGAGAAGTCAGGAGATCTTGGAGTTGATCCATTCCGATGTTTGGCAAGCACCGGTTATATCCCTGGGAGGAGCATGGTAATTTGTATCCTTTATTGATGATTATTCCATGAGATGTTGGGTATACCCAATCAATAGGAAGGCGGATGTTTTTGAAGTCTTCAAAACATTTAATGCACGTAAGGAGATTGAATCTAGAAAGAAGATCAAGTGTCTAAGGACTTACAATGGTAGAGAATATACAACCGAGGAGTTTGATATTTTTTGTCAACAGGAATGGATCAAGAGACAGTTCACGGTGGCATACAATCCTCAGTATAATGGAGTGGAAGAGTGGATGAACAGAACCCTATTGGATAGAACAAGGGTGATGCTAAAGAATACAGGTATTGCCAAAACTTTTTGATCAGAAGTAGTGAATATTTCCTGTTATGTGATCAATTGATCTCCTTCAATGGTGATTGAGCTGAAGACACCTATGGAGATGTGGACTGGTAAACCCGCTAACTATTCTCAGTTACATACTTTTGGAAGTCCTGTATATGAAATGTTTAATGACCAGGAATGATCGAAGTTAGATTAGAGATCCAGAAAATGTATCTTGTTGTGGTACGCTGATGGTGTGAAGGGGTATCGTTTGTGGGATCCCACTACCCACAAATTTATCATCAGTAGAGATGTCATTTTTGCAGAAGATAATGTGCAAATTACAATTGATCGAGACGTAGATAATGAGAATACAGAAACTAAAATAGTCTAAGTAGAGGACAAATCCGAGGAAGAACTCGTTTCCTCTGAGGTATTACCATAGGAAGATTTTCAAGTACTGGTTGCGTCTGGACCATGATGGTCAACTCAGGAGAAAAGAGCACCAATATGGTACTCAGACTATGTGATTGAGAGCAATATTGTGTACTGCTTATTGACATGGGATTGAGAGGAATATTATTTTGTGGAGGTGACGCAGATTTTGGATGTATCCTCATGGATGGCAGCAATGCAGGAGGAACTCGAATCCCTCCACTGGAACAAGACTTGGGATCTTATTCCATTACCTCATGGAAGGAAGGCTATTGGAAACAAATGGGTCTTTAAGATCAAGTAGGATGGAAAAGACCATGTGGAAAGATATCGTGCAAGATTGGTGGTCAAAGGATTTTCTCATAAGGAAGGTATTGATTTCAATGAAATATATTCTTCTATTGTTAGACTGATGACTGTTCGGTTAGTTTTGGAAATGTTTGCTACATACATCTTACATCTAGAGCAGCTGGATGTGAAGACTGTGTTTCTCCATGGTGATCTTTATTAAGAGATCTATATGCTTTAACCAAAAGGTTTTCCAGAAGATGGAAAAGAGAACTTGGTTTGTAGGTTGAATAAATCTCTGTACAGTCCCAAACAAGCGTCGAGGTGTTGGTACAAGATATTTGATTTATATATCATGAGCCTTGGATACAATATACTTCATTCAGATCCTTGTGCATATTTCAAGGTTTCAGATTGTAATGATGTCATCATTCTTCTCTTGTATGTGGATGAAATGTTGGTTACAGGCCCCAAATAAGATCAGATCCAGGAGACGAAGGCACAGTTGGCTAGGGAGTTTGATATGAAGGACTTGGGACCAGGAAACAAGATTCTTGGGATGTAGATTTACCGAAACAGAAATAATGGGATGATTTTTCAATCACAAAAGAGTTACTTATAGAGAGTCTTGAAACACTTCAACATGAAATACTGTAATCCAATCTCTACCCCTCTTGCCATTAATTTCATGTTATCCTCCATGATGAGTCCTAGAAATGAAGAAGAGAGGAATGAGATGTCTCAAGTACCGTATGCATCAACAGTGGGTAGTATAATGTTCTCTATGGTTTGTACTAGACCAGACATTGCACATGAAGTGGGAGCAATTATTCGGTACATTGAGAATCCGGGAAGGTAGCATTAGAGCTCAATAAAGAGGATCCTGAGATACATCAAGGAGACCTCAAATGCTGCATTATGTTATGGAGGATCAGATTTTACTGCCAGAGGAAATGTTGATTCAGATTTTATAGGTGATTCAAATCGGAGTAAATCCACTACTATTTATGTTTTTCTCTTATAGGAGGAGCTGTGAGCTGGATTTCAAAGTTATAGTCAGTTTCGTCTTTATCCATGACAGAGGTGGATTATATGGAAGCTACACAAGCTTGCAAAGAGTCTATTTGGATTAGAAGTTTGTTAGAAGAGCTCAGACATAGATAGGCATAGATTCCTTTGTTTTGTAAAGTCAGAGCACCTTGTACATTGCAAGGAATCCATCTTTTCATTCTAGGATGAAGAACATTTGGGTACAGTATCACTTTGTCCGAGATATGGAGGAGGAAGGAAGTGTGGACATGTAGAAGATTCACACTAAAGAAAATCTAGAAGATTTCCTAACGAAGGCGATTAACTCTAATAAGTTCAGATGGTGAAAATCCTCAATAATCCTTATAGATACTTGAGTAGCATGTTTGGCCGATAGAAAGGATGTGTGGAGATGTGATTGATTCTCAATCAAATCTCCAAGTGGAAGAAGTGTCTACAGAATATTTTCCTGGATGGAACCCCCCCTGAATAACAATGGGGGTGGGTTGGGTTGGTGTGTGGCGGCCAACCCCCCCCCCCCCCCCCCAAAAAAAATTATCCTGCAGGAGAAGGCAACATGAAGGGGTGATGAGGCCTATAAAAGGAGGCTCTCCCCTCTTCCAAAATCATCCCTCATCGGTTCCAGCACCACCAGCAGATCCTATATTCGAGCAGAATTTGTGAGGTTGTTTCCTCATATATTCATGGGAGAATATTTTTGTGGTTTTTCACCTTGTAAAAGTGAGGGAGAGTGTGTACCCACTTTTACCCATAGTGATACTTCTATTTACCTATGGTTTTTTACCCCTTCCATTTGGGGGGTTTTCCACGTTACATCTATTGTTCATTTATTTCCACATTTTTCAATTTATTTTTATCTCATAATTATTGTTGCACTAGTGGGCCAATCATTTATTGTCCCAACACTGATAAACATCTACTCATCCCCTCCATATACAAGAACATGTCTATAGTTCTCTATGGATACATAATGATAACCTTGACAATATACCAATGTTTTTCACCTCAATCAATTTTATATCTACCTACCATGCTCAAGGTATAAGAAACATCAAGCCTAGTACATAACATGACATACATGATTGATCTTATCATAGAAGAAAATGATATAATACTCATTCTATATTATTCATGTTGGGTTTTAGGGAACATTTTATTGGAAATATATATACCATGTGACACTACAAACAATCCCCAATTGGAGTGTTCTATAATAAATATCTATATTGTCTAGTTAGTGTATATACCTTGACCTAGCCCAAGAATCCTCTTGTATCTGAGATGAATAATCTTGATACCTAGTATATAGGTTTCTTCACCTAAGTCCTTCATATAGAAGCATGTGTTCGACTAGTCCTTAACTAAATGCAAGACTAATATGTAATTTCCAATAAGTAATATTTCATCAACATATAATACTAGGGTGAAAACTACACACCTGCTAAAGAGCTTAAAATACATGATCACATTCATTATTAAGGAAACTGAATTCAATTATATATTTGTCAAACTAAATGTTACATGATTTAAATACTTTATTCAATACATAAATATACATCTATAACTTGAATAACCTTTTACAATTCCCTAGAGTCACAAAACCTTCTGGTTTTATTGTATAGACATATCCATAAAGGTTCTTATTAAGGAAATATATTTTAATATATATCTTCTAAATATCATAGTCATCGAAATTTCTTATGGAAATTATAATTCCAATATATTTAAAAATGGATATTGTAGAAAAAAATTTATCATCTAAAATTATGTAACAAATTTTAAACCATTTGTCCACTGTTATTTCTTTATAGGTACTCACTTTACCTTCTATGTCTAGTTTTCTCTTAAATATCCATTTCCAATCAGTAGGATTTACATCAACCTGTTGGTCGATCAGAACCCAAAATTCTTTATCATACATGTATTCTATCAAAAAAATCCTAATTTCATTCCATTTTGATTACTTTGAGTTCACTACTTCTACCTTGTAGGAAGGAGTATCATTATTTTCCAATAGTAATGAGTCACCATCCTTAGTGATTATAAAAAATATATTTTTTAGATTCTCTGACCTCTCTGGTGATCCTAAATGGTAGTTGTGTTTCAGTAATAATATCTTCAATGGGTACTAATAGAATTTTTTCCTACGAAAACTCATATGTACCTTGAGTATTAGCTTCAAAAAATAAAATCTTCTTCCCACTATCCTTCTTGAGTATATGATCCCACTCAATAAAAAAATCCATTTCTATATACAAATAATTTATTATATTAGGAATCATATAGAGAATATCCATTAGTTTCCTTGAGATTTTTTATAAAAATAGACTTTTTCCCCTATGGGCTAGTTTGTTTCTTGAGGTAGCCTTAACAAATTCTTTATAGCCTAATGCATCAATATGTGACAAAACATGTCTCTTTTAACTCCATAAATAAAATGAAATACCATTTTATAAATTAGTTGACACGCTATTTAGTGTGTATTATAAATCATGTAATTATTATCCTCAAAGTGTAATCAAATATCTATATGGATCATCATTGACCACACCATGTTATGAAAGGTATAGTAACCCTTTAGCTGACATCGTGTAGAGTGCTCTTGTAAAAATTTGCTAAACTCTTTTTTAGGATATTACTCTTCCTCGATCAGATGAATGATTCTTTATCTTCTTACCAAGTTTATTTTCTACATCATTATTTGAGTCTTTGAATTTCTCAAATGATTCGAACTTATATCACATCGTGTAGGCATAACCATAATTACTAAAGTTTTCAGACAATGTTATGATGTAATAATAACCATATATAGATCATATAAGAAAAGGTCCACATACATCATTGTGAACCAATTATTGAACCTCTATGTCTCTTTGGACTATCCACAAAATGGTGGTTTGGTCATATTACCTTATAAACAACCATGACATATGTTAAGTGGTTTTAACTCGAAAGAGTCAAAATAACCATCTCAATAGAGTTTTATCAAAAGCATCCTGTTTATAGGGGAAAGAATTTGATACCACATCTGAGTGTGAAATGGGTCATATTAATTTGATTCTTTATCAATTTCTAATACTTTATTTTCATAATCTAATACATAAATATCTTTATTTAAATATTCTATACAATAACATATACTATCTTTTTAAAATGAAATATTATTATTTTAAAAAATTGAAAATAAAATAATCTCCTTCTATGAAGGACAAAGAAATAATTTTTTTTATGTGGATTGTACATAATAGAAATATTTTAAAACAAATATCATCCCTATTGGAAATTTAATGTGGTATTCTTCTATAATCAAAGTATAAATTCACACATTGTTGGACGCTAAGAGATTCACCTATCCATTGTAAATATTTCAAAATCTATTGTATTATTGAATTAGAATAAATATTTGAGTACCACAATTTTTATCTAATAACCAATATATAGATTAAAAAATATTAAACTTGATAATGAATTCTCATTGAACTTCCCCTTGAATATTTAACTGGGTCTATTTCTTCTTCCAGTGACCTTGCACGCCACATGAAAAACATAATGCATCATTTTAATTCACCTTTATTCAGATAATCCTTTTCTTGGAAGGATTTTAATCAAGGTACTAAGACTTGGAGTGAGTAAAGTGTAACTTTTACTTGTTCTTTAATTTATTCACTATAAGTACCACAGTCTTTTTAGGTCCCATGCCTTTATCAATTTCGAGAATTGATGTAAGGAAATATGTACTGACCCAAAATTCTATCAAATGAAAATTCTTCTTGATCCAATTGAATGTCTTAATATTTGAAATGGTTATATAAAATATAAATTTCTTTTGTTTTATGTTTCTGTATTTTAAAATACCGTTATGAATTGTTACTGTTTCTAATATAGCTGTTGAACAGTGATCACATGATAAGTATAAATATAAGGTTTTAACAAATCCAATTTACTCAAACAAAGGAAGCGATGGCCTCATCTAATATACTTTCCCGTGCGAATCCCAATTTTCAATGCTCAGAAAGGATGTGGCATCATTGGACTTTGCTCTTGACCAAGCCCAATCTGATCTTGAACACGTTAAGCTTGAGCGGAACCGACTACGGGAGAAGTTGAAGTTAATAGAGATTACCACTCGAGCGATGTTATCCGAGCCACCCCAAGAGTCTGTTACCATCGCACACCTTACCATTCGGTCTTATGTAGGTGTTATATAGGGTTATGTAACAAGACCATAGTACTGTGATTATGTACATTATTCTTGTATAGATAATATACATTCATTTTATTATTTTTCGTTTGTAAAATATTTTAATGCGCAAATAGTATTTTTAGTTAATATTCAACTAAGAAATCAATTTTGATGAATTAATGGTTTTTTGAATTAAATAATATTTTATTAAAATATTATTATTATTAAATTAATTATTATTAAATATAAATTATTTTATAATTTTATGAATGCAATTGTAGTTTTTATTAAGGTTTGAAAGTCGTTTTTGTCAAAACCCATGAATTTTCGATAAATATTGGTTTTTTTTAAAAAGTAAAAATTCTCATATTTAGGAAATTTTTCAAATAAAATGAATATTATTTTTTGGAATCAGGACATCTAAATTATCCAACAATGAATTTTTCATAATTTTCTAAGATGGTCAATTTTTTGGGTAAAAATTTAATTCCTTTTAAATATGTAATGTGTTTTATGAAATCATAATGAACCAATAGTGATGTAATAAAATATTATAAACATTATGTTCGACCAATATATGTTTTACCATAAAATAAAGTGATTTTGGGTTTGTTTTATTTATTTTACAAAGCTTTAGTGGACCCTCCAAGATTTATAAAACATTTTAGCTTTTTAAATTGAATTCCTTGAGAGTGTGACTCACTTCCACATAAGAAACCCTATTATTATTATAAGAATTTAGGCCATTATCCATATAAAATATTACTTTCCAATCCCCTTTGGAAAAAACCATTGGCAAAAACTAGGGGCGGGTTTGTTGTTTTCATTAGTTTAATGTGTGGTTTCCCAAACCTAAATAATAAAGAATTATCTCTCCTTTACTATATAAACCCACCCAAGCTCCCACTTCCACTTCAATTAATGACTTTGGAGTTCTTCCAAACTCTTCCCTCCTCTCTATAGAATCCTCCCAAGCCACCTCAAGCTCCCAGGAATCCTCTCTCAAGCCTCTCCCATGCCTTTGGGATCACACTTCCAAATAAGGGATTCCTTCCTTTCTCATTTTATCCAAGTTTCTTAATATTGTTATGCCCTTTTATTTTAAATTATAAATGTTGGGGTATGATTTGACACATCCCCTATACTGTCATCATTTTTTTAAATGATGGTAGACCCCTTTTTGCTCATTAATTTCTTCCATGTACACCAGTTACTATGCCGAAATTCCGAAAGAAATTTCTCCCTCCTCATTTACATTCAAGAAATTATTTTGTATCAGGAATATAAATTCCATTACAATTATTGGGACATGTATCTATATGATACCCTTACTTTCCATTTCATGTACATATAACGATACACCCCTTTCTCTCTCATCAACCATTTTTTATGAATTTATATTTCACGCTGTTATGCTTTTGTAATTGCCCCACGATTTTTGAAGCCAATGTCATTGTGTAGTGAATAACATGCCCATTTCACTATCAAGGGTATTCACCTTTATTCACATTTACTTTTTGTTTAAATAATTTCTTTTATTTATTCCACATTATTTTATCGTGGAATAAATGATGATGGTGAATGATTCCATGTTGTATGATACATGTCGCACACTTATGCATTAAATGAAATGTTTAAGAAGGGTGTGCCATGATAACACTCCAATGAATTGGGTAAACAATAGTATCATGATACGTCATGTGCAATGATTGTTGAATCATGTTAATTCATGTGCAAAGAGGGTTTACTCGTGCTTCATGTTCAATGAGGGTTTACTTATGCTCCATGTGCAATGAGCCTTGGCTCATGCTAATTCCATGGTAAGTGTTGTTGTCACATCTCCCTGTTATGATTTTCAAGCTTTGTCATGCATTTATGTTCATGTTTCTATTTTTATCCATTAATATGCCTATTTTATAACATGTACTGTATTCCTCAAGTTATTCCATGTTTATTCCCTTACTGGTATTTATAGCTCACCCTTTTCTTATGCATGTCCTCAGGTTATCCCATGCAATGCTAAGTACGAGAGAATGTAGTGGTCATGTAAAGAAAGTTTTCAATAAAGATGTTGTGTTTCATGTTTTAAGACGTTATGTAATGTTCCTAAGCCCCAAATACACTAGAACTATTGATCTTCCATGTTGTATTAAGTGAAGAGTTTATGTAATAAATCATGTTTAAGTGTGTAATAAATGAAGGGTTGTTATAGTTGGTATTAGAGGATAGTTTTAGTTATTTTTGGGATTAGTATTAGAAAACCACAGTGAAGCCTTTGAGACAAGAATAATTATAATAAAAACATCCCTATGTTTTGGTGAGTATTGAGTAAGTGGTTAATCAAGAAAATACATCCCTGTCTGGATACGAGTAGCTAGAGGAAGCTCTGGCAGAGATGTACCTACGGGTGAAAACCCTGACAAGGAGTTTTAGGCTTGGCCCAGGGTATCATGTTACATGATAACGGGTCTTGCTGCACTCTTGGTTCTGACACTCCCAGGGGGATATTCTTTAGTAAATTCACCAGCTTAGTATGAACTCTTATTAAGTGAATTAAAAAATGCCCCTAAGAATATATGTTAGAAAGTATATCATGAATAGCGTAGATTGAAGCCTATAGATTCATAATTTAAGGAATAAAATTAATTTATAAGTCATCCATTTTTCCCTTGGATTACCCTTTATGAGTTACCCCTAACTTTCCTTTTATTCCAGCCAATTGCCAATAATAATAGGACATGGGCTAACAACTGATGTGAAGATCAATGTGATGACTGTGCTAATGAAATTACCAATCTGATGTGAGCGGGAATCATGAACATTGTCGCGATTATCTCTCAGTTAACTCAACATTTGAATAGAAACATGGGTCAAGAGGAACGTTCAACCCCCCCCCCCCCAAAGAAAGAACAAGTCTCTATCAAAAGCTTCATGAGACAAAGGAATCCTACTTTTAATGGATCATCTGATCCCTGCATCGTCAAAAAATAGATCAACCCCATTGAAAAGATCTTCTCCATCCTTCAGTAATCTGAACGAGAGAAGGTTCTATTGTCTCCTTATCGAATGGAGGGTGAAGATGACCAATGGTGGACATTGATCAAAATTACAAAGCCTGGGGATGAGATCAAGGTGTTGGAATGGAATGATTTCTGATAGATATTTTTCAATAAATAATTTCCATGCACCCTCCAGCTTAAGATGGAAAGAGACTTCCTTGACCTCAAGCAAAAAAGATAACAAATTTATCAGAGCGTATGATGAAAACTTCACAAGTCTTTCACAATACGTCTCTGGCTTTGTCATTACCCCCAAATACAAGGTTGACCGCTTCTTTTGTGGGCTGAAACCTAGACTGCAGAAAGCCCTGGCGATCCGTGACTTTGACAGCTATGTGGAAATTGTCTGATGTGCCCTGAAGGTAGAAATGGATATCAGTGAATCTCAAAGGTATCATAGGGATAAGAAGCTAATGTGGACATCAATTCTGTCGGTCCAATTGATAAATGAAACAGTGCTAAGAAAATCCATCACCCCACATTCCAAATGTGCAGAAAGAAACACCCCCAAAATTGCCTGAAGGGGATGAGGAAATACATTAGGTGTGGACGAGAAGGGAACTTAGCCTGCCGAAAAAAAAATGTGGCTATAATAGAGGAGAGGAACACTCCATTAGAACCTCAATGTGTTCTTCATTTCTTCAACTGCAAAGAGCCAGGGAAAATTGAAAATTAGTTCCCTAAGCCAAGGGTTTTTGAAGGCAACCAACAACCTCCAAGGCAGCAAGGGAGATATTTTTCCATCACTACCACTGAAGGGAACCCCGAAAAGAAAGTGGTGATAGGTACAGTAGTTATTAATTCAGTAATAGCGAATGTAATTTTTGATTTCGGTTCAATGCCTTCTTCTTTATCTCTGAAGTTTAGTAGAACAATCCCAACACCACCACAAATCATGTAAGTAAAGGTATTAGTGAGTATGGAAAATGGGGAAATCATTGCATCCCATGAATATAACTCCTCCCCGGTCACAATATGGGGGTTTAAATTTCCAGAAAACCTCGTCATACTCCCCCTGGTGGAATTTTATGCAATTATTGGCATGGATTGTATTTACTTATATAGAGCCAACATAAATTTCTGTGAGATGGAAATCACTCTCCAAATAGAAAATCGACCCCCGATTATGTACAAGTGCAAGGAGGAGGATGAATCTTCTTTAGCACCATCATCTCAAGAATGGATATTACTGCCCTATGAGCACACGTATCTGACTTGGATGATTGAGCCTAAGGAGGCAACCATCCTTGAAGACATGCCTATTGTGATGGAATTCGTTGATGTGTTTCCCGAGGAATTGTTTGATCTTCCTCTTAGAAGAGATTTTGAATTCTCAATTGATCTTATACCTAGGGTGAAACAACTGAGTCCTGGTGATAGCACAAATACCCCACATTTTAACATGGTCGTCAGGTCCTGACTTGCCAGGTACCACCAGTTGCCCCGTAGACACATCGTCCCCACACTGGGGCCCACCCACGTGCCCGAACGGGTCATATGACTAATGAATGTCCCCATAGGCCAACAAATATTGATTTCAGTGTGCTTTGTCCTCACTCACACACATCCTGACAAACATCCCAGAAGGTCACCCATCCTAGTCACTACTTCAGGCCAAGCACTCTTAACTGCGGAGTTCCAATCAGGTAGGCTTACGAAAAGGAAAGTGGACCTTATTAGAATGAGTCATATCATTTAGTCATTTAACCCTTTTATCATTTGGGGATGTTACAATAACCCCCCCCCCCCCCCCCCCCCCCCCCTCTTATAGCACAACATCCTCGTTGTGGGCCCTACATCTCAACCCAGGCAGTGCACCGCACTTAAGGCTGGGTACCACCTCTGATACTAAATGTAACAACTGAGTCCCACTGACAGCACAGATACCCCACCTTTTAACATGGTCGTCGGGGTCCTGACCTGCCAGGTACCACCAGTTGCCCTGCAGACACGTGAGGTCACCCATCCTGGTCACTACTTCAGGCCAAACACGATTAAATGTGGAGTTTCAATCAGGTAGGCTTCTGAAAAGAAAGGTGGACCTTATTAGCATGAGTCAAATCATTTAGTCATTTAACCCTTTTATCATTTGGTGGTGTTACAATCACCCCCCCCCCCCTTTAGAGCACAATGTCCTCGTTGTGGGCCCTACATCTAAACCCAGGCAGCGCACCACACTTATGGTTGGGTACCACCACTAATACCAAATGTAACAACTGAGTCCCGGTGACAGCATAGATACCCCGCCTTTAGAGCACAACGTCCTCGTTGTGGGCCAAACATCTCAACCCGGGCAGTGCACTGCACTTAAGGCTGGGTACCACCTCTGATACCAAATGTAACAATTGAGTCCCGGTGACAGCACAGATACCCCGCCTTTAGAGCACAACGTCCTTGTTCTGGGCCCTACATCTAAACCCAGGCAGTGCACCACACTTAAGGCTAGGTACAACCTCTAATACCAAATGTAACAACTGAGTCCCGGTGACAGTACAGATACCCCGCCTTTAGAGAAAAACGTCCTCATTGTGGGCCCTACATCTCAACCCAGGCTGTGCACCGCACTTAAGGCTGGGTACCACCTCTGATACCAAATGTAACAACTGAGTCCCGGTGACAGCACAGATACCTCACCTTTCAACATGGTCGTCGGGGTCCTGACCTGCCAGGTACCACCGGTTGCCCTGCAGACACGTGAGGTCACCCATCCTGGTCACTACTTCTGGCCAAGCACGTTTAACTGTGGAGTTTCAATCAGGTAGGCTTCCAAAAAGAAAGGTGGGACTTATTAGCATGAGTCATATCATTTATTCATTTATCCCTTTTATCATTTGGGGGTGTTACAATCACTCCCCCTTTAGAGCACAATGCCCTCGTTGTGGGCCCTACATCTAAACCCAGAGAGTGCACCACATTTAAGGTTGGGTACCACCTCTAATACCAAATGTAACAACTGAGTCCCGGTGACAACACAGATACCCCGCCTTTTAACATGGTCGTCGGGTCCTAACCTACCAGGTACCACCAGTTGCCCCGCAGACACGTGGTCCCCACACTAGGGCCCACCCACGTGCCCGAACAGGTCATCTGACTAATGAATGTCCCCACAAGGCAAGACATATTCTTTCTAGTGTGCTTTGTTCTCACTCACACACACCCCGAGAAACTTCCCGGGAGGTCACCCATCCTGATCACTACTCCAGGCCAAGAACGTTTAACTGTGGAGTTCTAATTAGGTAGGTTCTAGAAAAGAAAGGTGCACCTTATTGACATGAGTCATATCATTTAGTCATTTAACCCTTTTGTCATTTGGGGGTATTACATAGGGAGTTTCGAATATCCAACACTACGGCAAAAAGGACGTTTTGCGACAGACTTTTTGCAACGGGAATAAATCTCGTCATAAAAAGTCTGTCCAAGAGGTTATTTGCGACAGGGGTAACGACCCGTTGCAAATAACCAATTATTTGCGACGGGATTTCGTCTCCCGTTGCAAAAAGTTTGGTGCGGGTAGTGCGGCAAACCGCGCGAAGGTTATTTGCGACGGTGGGATCCCACCGTCGCAAACAGTGAAGTATTTGTGACGGGCCCCGTCGCAAATACCCGGCAGCGGTTAATGGATTTTTGCGACGGGATGTCATCTCGTCGCAAAAGGTGTGTCGGCAGGGACTATTTGCGACAGGACCCGTCGCAAATAACTTTTTAACCGCTGACAGTAATTAATGCCGATGTAGGTATTTGCGACGGATCTCGTTGCAAAAGATACAATTTGCGACGGGTATCCCGTCGCAAATAATCTATCCTATATATACCCTCATCTGTTTTTCCTCTCATTCCTCTCAATTCTTAGATCATGTTTCTCTCTGAACTCTGATTTTAGAGATAAAATTTTTTTAAGTTAATTTATTTGTTCACGAAGAAGTTGTGAAGTCGTTTATATCAATAGAAAATCAAGCTTAAAGGTATTTATGTTTTATTTAATTTATTATTTATTTCATTTTTATGTTACTTTTTATTATTGTTGATTAGTTATAATTAAATTAAATTTAAAATGTTTCGTTATGAGTATTTATTTGTACTAATAAATTCAAATTTTTAGAACTAATTTTTTATAATTAGAAGTGATTAATGATTATTAACGATAGTTAGTAATGTATATAATTAATTTGTAGTAATTAATAATAATTGGTAATAAATAATAATAAATACTAATAATTAGTAATAAATTTTAATAATTATTAATAAATAGTAATAAATAGTAATAATGAGTAATAAATAGTAATAAATTGTCATAAATAGTAATAAATTGTAATAATGAGTTGTTAATAGTAATAATGAGTAATAAATTGTAATAAATTGTATTCATTAGTAATAAATTGTAATAATTAGTAATAAATTATAATAATTAGTAATAAATTGTAATAATTACTAATAAATTGTAATAAATTGTAATATTTGGTAATAAATTGTAATAATTACTAATAAATTGTAATAAATACTAATAATTAGTAATAATTTGTAATAATTTGTAATAATTAGTAATAAATTTTAATAATTAGTAACAAACAGTAATAATTACTAATAAATTGTAATAATTAGAAATAATTAGTAATATTTATTAATAAATACTAATAATTAGTAATAATTAGTAATAAATATAGATAATTAGTAATAAAAACTGATAATTAGTAATAATTAGTAATAATTAGTAATAAAATGTAATAATTAGTAATAAATTGTAATAATTAGTAATAAATTTTAATAATTAGTAATAAAATTTAATAATTAGTAATAAATTGTAATAATTAGTAGTAAGTTGTAATAATTAGAAATAAATTGTAATAATTAGTAATAAATTGAAATAATTAGTAATAAATTGTAATAATTAGTAATAAATTGTAATAATTAGTAATAATTAGTTATAAATTGTAATAATTACTAATAAATTGTAATAATTAGTAATAAATACTAATAATTAGTAATAATTACTAATAATTAGCAAGAATTAGAAATAATTAGGAATAATTTGCAATAATTGGTAATAATTATCAATAATTTGTTATAAATAGAAATAAATAGGAATAATTAATAATAAATAGCAATAATTAGTAATAAATAGAAATAAATATTAATAAATAGGAATAATTAGTAATAAATATGAATAATAAGTAATAATTAGTAATAATTAGAAATAATTAGGAATAATTAGTAATAAATAGGAATAATTAATAATAATTAGTACAAAATTGTAATAATTAGTAATAAATTGAAATAATTAGTAATAAATACTAATAATTACTAATAAGTACTAATAATTAGCAATAATTAGGAATAATTAGGAATAATTAGCAATAATTAGAAATAAATAGCAATAAATAGAAATAATTAGGAATAGTTAGCAATAGTTATTAATAATTAGCAATAATTAGTTATAATTAGCAATAATTAGCAATAATTAGTAATAAATAGCAGTAATTAGTAATAAATATCAATAAATATTAATAAATAGGAATAATTAGTAATAATTGGGAATAATTAGTAATAATTATTAATAATTAGTAATAATTAGTAATAATTAGGAATAATTAAGAATAATTAGTAATAAATAGGAATAATTAGAAACAATTAGTAATAATTAGTAATAATTCGTAATAATTATTAATAATTACGAATAATTAAGAATAATTAGTAATAATTAGTAACAATTAGTAATAATTAGAAATAATTAGTAATAATTAGTAATAATTAGTAATAATTAGTAGTAAATAGGAATAAATAGGAATAAATAGGAATAAATAGGATTAAATAGGATTAAATAAGAATAAATAGTAATAAATAGGAATAATTAGTAATAATTAGGAATAAATAGTAATAGTTAGTGATAAATATGAATAGTTAGGAATAAATAATAATAGTTAGTAAAAAATATTTATATTCAGTAATAAATATGAATAATTAGTAAAAAATATGAATAATTAGTGATAAATAGGAATAATTAGAAATAAATAGTAATAATTATTAATAAATAGTAATAATTAGTAGTAATTAGTAATAAATAGTAATAGATAGTAATAGTTTGTAATAAATATGAATACTTAGTAATAAATATAAATAATTAGTAATTAATTGGAATAATTCGTAATAAATCAGAATAATTAGTAATAAATATGAATAATTAGTAATAAATTGTAATAATTATTAATAAATAGTAATAATTAGTTTGGAATAGTTAGGAACAGTTAAAAAGATATTTTAATTAATTTTAATAAAATTTAAGAACTTGGCACAATTTCTAGTGGATTGATGGCACTCCTTTTGCTCGATGAATTGTCCCCTTTCAACTCTCACCGACTCAAGGCATTATAAAAAATGTGTTGCTGCATAGGAATACTCAATATCATATGCACGATATTGGATATGCATTCGTAGGATCATATTTTTTATATTGTTTTCAGGCAGTCACGGTTGGAAGAAGACGATTCATCGATGAAAAGGGGGCTCTTTTGTCCAACGGCTAATTTACTTGCATCTTTCTCACACTAAAATCACAATGAAGAATCTGGTCAGAGTTATGCATATTCATTCTCGTGCATAAGAGAATGAATATGGGTACCTCTGATCATATTCTTCATTCTAATTTCATTGTGAGAAATATCCAAGTAAATGAGCCGTCGGACAAAAGAGTAGTCGTCAACCCACTGGAAATTTTGTCGCCCTTAATTAATGGTAATTATTAAGAAGTAGTAGTAATTATTTATCTTATTTTTGTAGATAGTGTTTTTATAATTTCAAATTATTCAAAAACAGTGATGATTTTATATTTTGTAGAAAAATATGGAACAAGGAAGTCGACATCAGTCCTTATTAGATGATCGCACTTGGATAAATCTGCGCAGAAATCCAAATGGTTCTGGTTTAAATCATGTATATATTGAGGGTGTTGAAGCTTTCTTAGAATTTTCATCATCAAAAACAGAATATGTTTTAGAAATCACAATTAAGTGTCCTTGTAAAAAAATGTGCTCTGAGAACGTTTGACACATTTGACAAGGTTGGGGAATATCTCTTGTGGTTTGGTTTTCAACCAGATTATGTTTTTTGGTATCAACACAGTGAATGCATTTCCAGAGAAGATACTAATAACTTTACTCTAGATCCACCATGGTTCCAAAAATTAGGACATGATGTTGCAGGTCCATCTGTTCAATAAACTGAAACTCGCAATGATATTGATTTAACTCCTGAGTTGGAACCATCCGAATTTTATGATTTATTAAGGTCTGCTGAGGATTCATTATATCCTGGTTACAAGATAAGAAAATTTGAAGCAGTTACAAAATTTATGGCTATTAAATCAGATAATGAAATGTCAAATAATAGTTTGGATCAGATATTTTCTTTGGTTAAAACACTGTTACGTGAAGGAAATGTGTTGCCTGCAAATTACTATGAGAGAAAGAGGTTGGTTTGTAATCTAGGCCTTAGTTATTGGAAGATTCGTGCATGTGAAAATGGTTGCATCTTATATTCTGGTGAAAATGATTCATTGGATAGTTGTCCCACATGTGGACAATCGAGGTGTA